>JAGFNQ010003263.1:0-476442 GCA_024364735.1 Boesenbergia rotunda
GTGCATGTTGACATGGATGCGGGTTCGTAATTTCAAAATTAATTACGTGCAGCGGAAGGTTTAGCATAAATAATTTCTCTAAATCATTTAACCACACATCTAAGCATGCAATTTTATCTTGTGTAGACATGATCATATATTTGAAATTTTATAAAAACGTAAACTAATTTACATATTACCTCGCGTAACTCGAAGGAAGGGACGAGATCCAACCGTAAGCGTCCCTTGGAAGCTCCGCCTCTATTCCCGTCCACGCCGAGTATCTTCGGGATGACTTCGCAAAGCCACGAGTTTCGTGTTCTCGTGAACTACTAGATTCTCCGAGAACGCGATGAGAAAAACCAAGAGAGAAGTCGGAAAACTAACCACAAAAGGATGGCCGGCTGGTGCTCCTTCTTGGGGCTGGTTGGCGCACGACAAGAAGGGGAGAAGAGAAGGAGAGAAAGAGAGGGAGAAAGCCTATGCCTTCGTCTCTATAATTATCACCCAAGCCTTGCCTTGGGTCCTTTATATAGTGGCCTCTCAACCATCAAGCCTCTCAAATATGGAATAACTTATTCCATCATGCCAAGTTTGATTTTATATCATGGTTAAAATCATATTTTAATTCATGATAAAAATCAATCAAGTCTCTTCTCTCTTATGGAATAAATTTCCTTATCATGGTAAATCAATCCATTATTGATTTTATAAATTAAACCAATCCATGGTTCATTTTAATTTCCATGAAAAATAAACCAAACCTTGGTTTATTATATAAAAATTTATATCATCCATAATTTTATAAAACAAACCACACTTGGTTTATTTTATAAATTGAACCAAAAACTTGGTTCTCTCCCTTTGTTGTGGCTGGCCAAGCAAAGAGGATGGAGGCCCTCTTTGGCCAGCCCATCCAAGCCAAGCCCCAATGAATTAAACTTATTTAATTCATCTATTAAGTCTTCAAAAGACTTAGCCATTTTACGCTTCCGATGCGTCTCTGAAAAATTCAGATTCGACTTATCGTTTGGCTCAACCAAACTTAATCTCTCTTGATTGGAAAATCCAATTTTCAACTCATTTTAAATCCCTCGGATTACTCGTAGTGCGTGTGACTAAATAGGCTTTCGATTTATGTTGGCCGTCTATAATTAATCAATTAATTATAGAACGATCATGAGTGGCACCTAGTAGTACATCATGATCCCTAATTAATCGAAAGATCAACGGTTGACCTCAGAAACAATTCTGAAACCCTTCAGCAGCTATAATGAATCGTGCCCCATTCCCTTCACCATCTTATACCCACATGGTTCAGGACATGGTCTATGTGTGTCAGTCCCCACTAGGTTGACTACGTCACACCTAGCCCAAGTAACATTTTCTCGTCCTACGGATTCTAATTACTCTCATGTATTTAAGAGATTCATACTCTGAACATGTCATGCTCTAGCTAGAGGCTTCGAGTAACAATCCGACGATAGGCCTCGGCTATACATCTCCTCGCAAGGAGTGGTGAATCTTTTGTAGGCTGTTCAAACATCTTTGGGCACTTCGGCTTATACCCAATCATCCTGGGTCCACACCTCCTTGGAGACGCTTGCTTAAGATGTCAAAGTATAAGTCTCCATGACCAAGATGACTTGAACACCGCAAGTCAAAGGAATATCGCACTTAAGCTGCAGTAAGAACTTCACTGACATATCTATATGTAGACTACCATATGAAGTTTTACAGCCAGTCACTCCAATGAACTAGTTCCCTTAACTAGCATTCATGTTTATCTTCGGACATCTCAATGTCACCAGCCAGTGAGAATCAGCTGATTAGAGAATAACCCATGCTAGTCTCAACATAATTGATAGTGTCCGTATTTATCAATTCATCGACTAGGGACAATTTCAATACTTCACAATTGCACATGTAGAGATAATCACTAGTTGTGAATTCATCACAAATTCTCTCATGCTGTGAATTGTATTGCGGACATTCAGTAAATGAGTTTAAGATCTCAATCAAATACACAAACATGTATACTCAAATAGTGAATATTCATTTATTAGAATAAATGATTATAATTATAAGGTGATTGCCTTAGGATACTTCTCTCATATCACTAACAGCTTCCTGAGATGTCTCCGATCGAGAAGCCAGACTCTCGCTCTCGTGAGTTACAAGTGGACATGCTCGCACGACCCTCGGCTCGGCTCTCAGTTAGACGCATGGCGGCCCATGGTCACTGAGATGCCCCCGACCGAGAAGCCAGACTCTCGCTCTCACGAGTTATATGTGGGCAAGCTCTCACGACCCTTGGCTCGACTCTCAGTCGGACGCGTGGTGACCCACGCTCCCTGAGATGTCTCCGACCGAGAAGCTAGACTCTCGCTCTTGCGAGTTATAAGTGGGCATGCTCCAACGACCCTCGGCTCGGCTATCAGTCGGACGCGTGGCGACCCACGCTCCCTGAGACGTCCCCGATCGAGAAGCCAGACTCTCGCTCTCGCGAGTTATACGTTGGCATGATGCCACGACCCTCGGCTCGGCTCTCAGTCGGACGCATGGCGGCCCACCCTCCCTGAGATGTCTCCGATTGAGAAGCCAGACTCTCGCTCTTGCGAGTTATAAGTGGGCATACTACCACGACCCTCGGCTCGGGTCTCATTCGGACGCGTAGCGGCCCACGCTGCCTGAGACATCTCCGACCGAGAAGTCATACTCTCGCTCTCGCGTGCTATACGTGGGCATGCTCCCATTACACTCGCCATGGCTCTCAGTCGGATGCGTGGCGGCCCACGCTCCCTGAGATGTCTCCGACCAAGAAGCCAGACTCTCGCTCTCACGAGATATAAGTAGGCATGCTCCCACGACCCTCGTCTCGACTCTTAGTTGGTAGCGTGGCGGGCCACGCTCCCAGTGATATCTCCGATCGAGAATCCAGACTCTCGCTCTCGCGAGTTATAAGTGGGCATGCTCCCACGACCCACGGCTCGGGTCTCAGTCGGACGCGTGGCGGCCCACGCTCCCTGAGATGTCTCCGACCGAGAAGTTAGACTCTCGCTCCCACGAGTTATAAGTGGGCATGCTCCCACGACCCTCGGATCAGCACTCAGCCGGACGCGTGGCGACCCACGCTCCCTGAGATGTCCCTGACTGATAAGCCAGACTCTCGCTCTCGCGAGCTATATGTGGCCATGCTCCCACGACCCACAGCTCAGTTCTCAGTCGAACGCGTGGCGGCCCATGCTCCCTAAGATGTCTCTGACCGAGAAGCCAGACTCTCGCTCTCGCGAGTTATAAGTGGGCTTGCTCCTACGACCCTCGGCTCGGCTCTCAGTCGGACGCATGGCAACCCACGCTTCCTGAGATGTCTCCGACCGAGAAGCCAGACTCTCACTCTCGCGAGTTATAAGTGGGCATGCTCCCACGACCCTCGGCTTGGCTCTCAGTCGGACGCATGGCGGCCCACGTTCCTTGAGATCCCTCAGACCGAGAAGCCAGACACTCGCTCTTGTGAGTTATAAGTGGGCATGCTCCCACGACCCTCGGCTTGGCTCTCAGTCGGACGCGTGGCGACCCACGCTCCCTGAGATGTCCCCGTCCAAGAAGCCAGACTCTCGCTCTCACGAGTTATAAGTCGGCAAGCTCCCACGACTGTCGGATCTGCACTTAGCCGGACGCGTGGTGACCCATGCTCCTTGAGATTTCCCAGACCGAGAAGCCAGACTCTTGCTCTCACGAGTTATATATGGGCATGTGATAACTAGCATTTTATGGCATTATATTTGCTCATTTACTTAGTATTTTTTTATCCTCTCGTACGTTTAAATCATGTTTATATCATATTTTACGATTAGAGTCTATTTTTGGAGCTCACTATAATTTCCTCTAAATTTTGGCATTATTTCATGATTCTTGTATAGAATTAAAGATGAACCTTGGACCAAGGCTTGGATCAAAGTAATTGGACCCAATGCTAGTGTTGAGGAGCTTGGTTCAATTTAAGCATGTTCTAATTTGAAGGCTTGGTTCAATTCAAATGAAGATGGTATTTCATCCAACCCAATTTGGATCTAAGAAGAGGAAATCTCTAACCCATCCAAAAGCATATCAACCTCATCCAATCCTTAAGCCCAATTTCAACCCTTATTGGATTCGGATCTAAACTTCTTACTCCTACCCTCAACCCAAAACCCAATAACCCATTAAGAAACCCTCTTCTCCACTTCCTCATGGATCGCACAAGAGGGGGGGGGGGGTGCATGCTAGGGTTCAAAAAAAAATGCCACTACCATCATCTTCTTCCTTTCTCCTTTCTCCACAAGGGCCGCCGGCCATTGCCTCCACCTCGCCGCTGCCGGCCAGCCCTCGCCCCTTCACTATCTTCTTCCTCTCCTCTTCGGATTAGAAGAGGAGATCTCGCTTCCTTCATCCGTATCATCATCCGGTAGTTCCATTCCCCTTTTCTGGTTAGAAGTGGAGGAGTCGAAGCCTTCCCTCCCTCTCGTCGGATTAGAAGAGGAGCACTCATTCCACTCCATTTTCCGGCAGCCTGCTTCCATTGCCATCCATGTTTATGCTTGAGGGAGAAGCTCCAACTTGATTAGAAGAGGATTGAGGGAGAAGATCCAACTAGGCTTGGGGATATCTTATTGTGTTTGATTGATTTATTCTTGCATGTTTCTTATAGTTGGATGTTTGTGTTAATTGATGGATGCTTGTATTGAACTTGATCTCCCATGTTTGAATTGCTCACACATTGCTTAATTCAATATATGCTCCCCAAGTGTTTGATGAAATGTCCCAATCATTTTTTGTTACTTTAATTGTTCAACCTAGGCTAGTTTAAATTCTTGCAATGCATTTCTTATTGAATGGTAGTTAGTTATGTTTGTTCTTTTCTTAATTAAGAGAAATTAGGTTAGATTAGGTTTCGTTCCATGCTTAGTTTCCTTAATGATTTCTTTCATGCATACCATGTGTTCGATGAAATGTGCCTTCCATTAGTTAGGTTTTAATTGATGCATTTAAGTTTGTTGATTTCATTTGAATACTAGATTTAGATTTGATCTTAATTTGGATGCAATTAGGTTAGGTTTCATTTATGCTCCATTTCCCTAATTGCTTACTTTATGTTGCTCTTCATTTCCTTGCAAGTATAGTTTAGATTAGAGTAGATCTTCTTTACTCGCATTGTCTTTCATTAATTAGGATTAGATTTCATACTTGCTTTGCTATTTCTTTTCGTAGTCTTAGCATTCAAATCCAAACCCCCAATTTAATATCCAAAATCCAAAAGCAATAATATACGATCCTAAGATTTATTAACCTATCATTACATTCCTTGAGAGAGACAACTCGAGTTACTCTATACTACATTAGTTTAGAGGAGTTCGACATTTTAATTGTATTTGATACTCGTGGTACGACACGCGTGGTTATCAAATTTGGCGCCGTTGCCGGGGAGTGTAGTGGTGTTTGATAATTTTAGGATTGTTTCTCTATCTTTCCACAAGAATTAAAAAAAACAATTGTCATGTGCTTTAATGTTCATATATTCATGTGTTTGATATCATATGCTCCTAAGTCTTCTAATCTTGTTTATTAGTGTTTCAGTATAAGACCAGGATTATTCTTTCAGTTCAACATGGATTTCTACTCTCATCCATTTGGAGGCTTCAATGAATATCACAATTCGAAAATTGGGGGAGCGGAACACATATGCACTAATTGTGGCAGTCCATCTCATTCTGCTGCTATATGCCACCTCATCCAAAAGACTGCTAGATTTACTCAAGAAACCCTGCATTTCCAACATCAATATCAAGATACCTATGATCCAGCTCCTAGCACCTATAATTATGATTGGGGCAATTACCCGACTCAGTACTTTCAACCCCAACAGATTCCAGAGCAGCATGGATATTTCCAACCTCTGAATCAGCCACAACAGCAGTTTCAGCAGAATTTCCAAGATTTCCAACAACCATTCCATTATGATCAGCAAGGATGGCAACCTTCATAGCAAGTTTATCAGCCACAATTCTAGAATTTTCAGCAAGATTTTCCATCTACACAGCCCTAGAATTTTCAGCCTTTCAACCAACCCTCTCAGCAAGCAGATCAGCAATTTCAGAGTCACAATTTTTAGCAACCTCCACCAAGTTGTCAAACTAATTTTCAACAACTTCAGCAGCTCAATTATTCATTTGATCAGCCCCAACAACTTGATTTTTAGAATTCACAGCTTAATCATGATTTTCAGCAACCTTATGCTACCTTTCATGACCAACAAGAGGTTCACGCCAATCAAGGAGAATTTGAGGATTCTAGTGAGTTTGAGGCTCAACAACAAAGGTTAGAGGAGATGTTACAACAACTCATACAACAGAAAAGTTTACAACAACAAAAGAATGATTTTGCTCTTAAAAACATTGAGAGACACCTAGGACATTTGGTTAGTGAAATGGAACAAAGGCAAGCCCAAGGATTAGGACAATTACCTTCTCAAGCCACTTTTAATTCTGAGGGGCATGGAGAGGATCCTCCTAGCATTAGCATGGATATTTCAGATGAAGTTGTTGAGGCAGAGTTTATTGCTGATGATGTTTCACTTGACATAGTAGGAGGAGATTTTAGCTCAGATAAGGTTGAAGATGTAGTAGAGATAGAGGCATTAGAGGAGATTGACAGTAAAGCTTGTGACAGCCTTGAATTCAAATCTGAAGCTCTACAGGACCCTTCTCATCTTTTACTTTGTGATAATATTGTAATTGTTGATCCTAATTTTTCTAATATGGTTGTTGCAGATATGGTTGATGAAGCATGCGTTGCAGATGAATCCACCGGTGTAGGGGATTGCACTGAGCCCCAGGGACCACCAACATTGCTTGATATATTAAAAGATTCAGAGGATAAGTCTGAAAGTGTAGGGACTTGCATGGTGGAAGCAAGAACCCAAGAATCACCTTTCTTAGTTGAATGTCCACCAGAACTTGAACCTGAACTGGAGCATGTACTTGACCAGGAGGAAGCAATCGTCCCATCTACTCTTGTAGAACCTCCAGGTATTCTTCAGCATAATCAGGTAAGTATTTCTCCTCATTATTTAGAAGAATCCATTGAGGTACCTAAAATTGATTTTACGGGTTGTGATAAATCTTTTGACACGTCTTATGTAGATATTAATTGTGAAAAACACACAGAGGTACCAAAAGTTGATTTTGTTGAATGTGAAGCATTTCTTGATAAATCCTATATAGAGACTATTTTTGAAAAATTCATAGAAGTACCCAAAATTGATTTCATTGGATGTGATGCATATCTTGATTCATTTTGTGTAGAGGTTGTTTATATTTCATTCCTTTCTTACCCTGCATGCGTGCGGGAGGTATTTTCTTTACATGGTTTTGCAGGATCCCGCAGGCTGCTAGAATGGGTACTCAAACTTAACAACCTACAACCTCCCGGAAGAACTTCTAAAGAGCATGCAGTGGGAGGGGTTGAGTTCACCTTGACTTTTAATTATTTACCCCAAGAATGGATTCTGAACCTTAATCGTCTCCGACCACCAGAACACACTTATGCGAAGTTGAAGTGTGGGGGAGCAGTGCACTATGACAGTGATCATGTGAGGAATGCTCTCTCGACTACCCAAACCCTACCACTACCTGGATGGATGCTACTCCTAAACTGACTCCAGCCGCCAGGAATAAAAAGGAGTTTGTTCCTTTTCTTTCCTTTTCTTATTCTTCTTTATGTTTATACTTGCATGTTTGTTTGCTTTTATACTTTGCATTCATGCTTTGCTTCCTCAGTTTGCATTTTGTTTGGTCTTGAATAAACCTTGCTTGATTTCCAATTGTATCTCCCTACATGTTTCTTTATTATGCTTTGAGAATCATAAAAGATGGTTAAGTCTGACTATTGAGTTTTGGTTTCCTTGGTATGCTTGGGGGCATTAATTGCATTTAGTCATTTGTTGTGGTGATGGACTCTATCTTGATAAATTAAGCATGATATTTTATTGTTCACCTAGTGAGGATATTGTCATGCTTATCCTTAATCCTCTTATGTGTGATAGCATTTGTGATACTTGACACTCTAGAACTTGCTTTGCTTCTTTTTGAAATTACATTAGCATAAGATTACATGAATATGATGGAGGCAAACTTTCTTGTTGATCTCTTAGTTTTCCCTTTACTTTGCTATTGACACTAGTGAGCATTTCACCTATTGCTTTCATGTTTCATTGTCTTTCCTTTGTCAGATCTTCTCCTTGATATTATATTCTCACTGTCATATCTTTATTAGCTTATTTTTCCCTTGAGCATGAGAGCATAGGGTGATTGCATGATGAGTTACATTTTTATTTGTCGATTATTAGCCTCTATTATTGTGAGTTTTAGATGTTATCATGCTTTGTCACATTGTCAGAGGCAGGTTTTAAGTGTGGGGGGAAGACAAGTGTGTATGAACGAATGCTTGTGGAAAAAAAAATCTCTCTATGTATTAAAAACAAAAAAAAAGAAAAAAAGAAAAAAAATAAAGATGAAAAATGAAAAAAAGTGAAAAAAAAGTAAAGAATGAAAAATGAAAGAGAGAGAGGGAAAAAAAAATTCTCAAGCATTTGTGATTTTGTGAGTGGGGAACAAGAAGGAATATTTTCATAAAAAATTGATGTATACTCATTTGATATTATTATTGAGAGAAACTTAAGAGTTAAGTTGTTAATACATATATGCATTTTGAGAGATGTTGTAAGTAGTTGTTGTGTATTGCATTGAGAATGTGCAAGGAGAATTTTGAGTGCTGGATGTTTGATTGAGTTTTTATTTTGGCATATTGTTTGATTGTATACATCATGTTAATTACCCCAATGCTCTCATATTCTCTGTGATCTTCTTTGTTATCTGCCCTTCTTGTTATCTGCTCTCATATTCTCTTGTTAGCACGTGGTTTCATCATTAGCCATTGAAAAGTCCTCTTGATTTGTGTATTTATGTTATAGTACTGGAGAAATAGAAAATAAGCAAGCATATGGTAGTGTTGTTATGAATGCTTTGAGAGAACTCAACTTTCATATTTGTTATTTTTGTGAGCATCAGTGCATATATCCATCTTGTGAGGTTTTTGTCATGCTTAGTTTATTCAAGTTGATGAAATTATCATGCCTTTTGACTTATGTGAGATTTGGAACCATAAATACATGGATTCTTGAGACTTGATGATCCTAAATAACCTTCTTTTATTATTTTTCAAGTATCGATAGGGGATGTAATGTTTAAGAGATATTTTGTTTTCTTTTAGTTTTGTTTGCTTGCTCGAGACGTGCAAGAATTAAGTGTGGGGGTGTGATAACTAGCATTTTATGACATTATATTTTCTCATTTACTTAGCATTTTTTTATCCTCTCGTACGTTTAAATCATGTTTATATCATATTTTACGATTAGGATCTATTTTTGGAGCTCACTATAATTTCCTCTAAATTTTGGCATTATTTCATGATTTTTGTAGGGAATTAAAGATGAACCTTGGACCAAGGCTTAGATCAAAGTAATTGGACCCAATGCTAGTGTTGAGGAGCTTGGTTCAATTTAAGCATGGTCTAATTTGAAGGCTTGGTTCAATTCAAATGAAGATGGTATTTCATCCAACCCAATTTGGATCCAAGAAGTGGAAATCTCTAACCCATCCAAAAGCCCATCAACCTCATCCAATCCTTAAGCCCAATTTCAACCCTTATTGGATTCGGATCTAAACTTCTTACTGCTACCCTCAACCCAAAACCCAATAACCCATTAAGAAACCCTCTTCTCCACTTCCTCATGGATCACACAAGAGGGGGGGGGGGGGGCGCAAGCTAGGGTTCAAAAAAAAAGCCACTACCATCATCTTCTTCCTTTCTCCTTTCTCCACAAGGGCCGGCGACCATTGCCTCCACCTCACCGCCACCGGCTGGCCCTCGCCCGTTCACCATCTTCTTCCTCTCCTCTTCGGATTAGAAGAGGAGATCTCGCTTCCTTCATCCATATCATCATCTGGTAGTTCCATTCCCCTTTTCAGGTTAGAAGTGGAGGAGTCGAAGCCTTCCCTTCCTCTCGTCAGATTAGAAGAGGAGCACTCATTCCACTCCATTTTCTGGCAGCCCGCTTCCATTGCCATCCATGTTTATGCTTGAGGGAGAAGCTCCAACTTGATTAGAAGAGGATTGAGGGAGAAGATCCAACTAGGCTTGGGGATATCTTATTGTGTTTGATTGATTTATTCTTGCATGTTTCTTATAGTTGGATGTTTGTGTTAATTGTTGGATGCTTGTATTGAACTTGATCTCCCATGTTTGAATTGCTCACACATTGCTTAATTCAATATATGCTCCCCAAGTGTTTGATGAAATGTCCCATCATTTTTTGTTACTTTAATTGTTCAACTTAGGCTAGTTTAAATTCTTGCAATGCATTTCTTATTGAATGGTAGTAAGTTACGTTTGTTCTTTTCTTAATTAAGAGAAATTAGGTTAGATTAGGTTTCGTTCAATGCTTTCTTTCATGCATACCATGTGTTCGATGAAATGTGCCTTCCATTAGTTAGGTTTTAATTGATGCATTTAAGTTTGTTGATTTCATTTGAATACTAGATTTAGATTTAATCTTAATTTGGATGCAATTAGGTTAGGTTTCATTTTTGCTCCATTTCCCTAAATGCTTACTTTACGTTGCTCTTCATTTCCTTGCAAGTATAGTTTAGATTAGAGTAGATCATCTTTACTCGCATTGTCTTTCATTAATTAGGATTAGATTTCATACTTGCTTTGCTATTTCTTTTCGTAGTCTTAGCGTTCAAATCCAAACCCCCAATTTAATATCGAAAATCCAAAAGCAATAATACACGATCCTAAGATTTATTAACCTATCATTACATTCCTTGATAGAGACGACTCGAGTTACTCTATATTACATTGGTTTAGAGGAGTTCGACATTTTTATTGTATTTGATACTCGTGGTACGACACACGTGGTTTTCAGCATGCTCCCACGACCCTCGGCTCGGCTCTCAGTCAGACGCGTGGCGGCCCATGCTCCTTGAGATGTCTCCAACCGAGATGCTAGACTCTCGCTCTCGCGAGTTATAAGTGGGGATGCTCCCACGACCCTCGGCTCGGTTCTCAGTCGGACGCGTGGCACCCCACGCTTCCTGAGATGTCTCTGACAGAGAAGCCAGACTCTCGCTCTCGTGAGTTACAAGTGGGCATGCTCCCACGACCCTCGGCTCGACTCTCAGTCGGACGCGTGGCGGCCCACGCTCCCTGAGATTCCCCTGACCGAGAAGCCAGACTCTCGCTCTCGCAAGTTATATGTTGGCAAGCTCCCACAACCCTCGGCTCGACTCTCAGTCGGACGCGTGACGACCCCCGCTCACTGAGATGTCTCCGACCGAGAAGCCAGACTCTCGCGCTTGCGAGTCATAAGTGGGCATGCTCCCACGACCCTCGGGTCGTCTCTCAGTCGGACGCATGGCGACCCACGCTCCCTAAGATATCCCTGTCCAAGAAGCCAGACTCTCGCTCTCGCGAGTTATAAGTGGGCAAGTTCCCAAGACCGTCGGATCTGCACTCAGCCAGACGCGTGGTGACCCATGCTCCCTGAGATTTCCCAGATCGAGAAGCAGACTCTTGCTCTCGCGAGTTATATGTGGGCATGCTCCCATGACCCTCGGATTGGCACTCAGCCTGATGCGTGGCGGCCCACGCTGCATGAGATGTCCCCGATCGAGAAGCCAGACCCTCGCTCTCGCGAGTTATAAGTGGGCATGCTGCCACGACCCTCGGCTCCTCTCTCTGTTGGCCGCGTGGCGGCCCACGCTCCCTGAGATGTCTCCGACCGAGAAGCCTGACTCTCGCTCTTGCGGGTTATAAGTGGGCATGCTACCACGACCCTCGGCTCGGCTCACAGTCGGACGCGTGGCAGCCCATGCACCCTGAGACGTCTCCGACTGAGACGCTAGACTCTCGCTCTCGCGAGCTATAGGTGGGCATGGTCTCACGACGCTCGGCTTGGCTCTCAGTCGGACGCGTGGTGGCCCTCGCTCCCTGAGATGTTTCCGACCGAGAAGCCAGACTCTCGCTCTCACGAGTTATAAGTAGGCATGCTCCCATGACCCTCGGCTCAGCTCTCAGTTGGACGCGTGGCGGCCCATGCCTCCTGAGATATCTCCGATCGAGAATCCAGACTCTCACTCTCGCAAGTTTTATGTGGGAATGCTCCCAAGACCCTCAACTCGACTCTCAGTTGGACGCGTGGCGACCCACGCTCCCTGAGATGTCTCCGACCGAGAAGCCAGACTCTCGCTCTCGTGAGTTATAAGTGGGCATGCGGCCACGACCCCCGGCTTGGCTCTCAGTCGGACGCATGGTGGCCCACGCTCCCTGAGATGTCTTTGACCGAGAAGCCAGACTCTCGCTCTCACAAGTTATAAGTGGGCATGCTCCCACGACCACTCTCAGCCGGATGCATGGCGGCCCACGCTCCCTGAGATGTCTCCGATCGAGGAGCCAGACTCTTGCTCTCTGTCCGACGGGCGTGTCGCTGAGACGCAGCATGAGCCCAGACTGCCTCCAGATCGTTTCGAGCTGTCTCTAATTCCGACTCCAGAACGGCGCGTTGCCTCCCGAGCCGTGCGAGATCTCTCAAGTGAGCAGTCACCTCCTCCTCCTTGAATGTCAGTTTGGCGCGCAGCGCAGTGGTCGACTGACACATCTCCAGAAGCTCTGCCTTGACCTTGGCCAGCTCGGCCTGAGCCTGGTGCTCAAGGTCCTAGGCTTGGCGCTCTGTATACTCCAGGCGGGTGATTTGGCGTCGTGCCTGGATGACTGCCGCATTAGCCGTGTCCATTTCCGCCCGATACTCCTCAAGGCGCGCTTCCGCGCGGGCGACAGACTCTTGTATGGCCATGTTCTCAGCCAGTAAACTGTTCAAGGCCTCGTCGCTGGATTGCAGCTGCGCATGACGGAGCTAGGCCTCCAGCCTCTCCTCTCGAGACTCGACCTGGTTCAGGGCCCGAGCTTGAATTATAAAACAAACGGCCAGAAGAAAAAAGGGGGACGGAGAAACACGAGCCGGTAACAGGACATACCTGACTGGCCTCCTCTACAATAGCGTTAGCCTTGGCAATTGGGTCTTGATAGTCAGACTCCTGGAGGCCGTGGCACAAATGGCCGCTTAACGGACAATACACGTGAACTGCTCGGGCCAACTCGTGCGGGTCGGTCACAGGAGCCTCATAAGATGTACTAGCATCAACTCAAGAAGGCATCACCAAATGCACAAGATGGGGGCTTGTGGCTCCCTTAAGAAGAGAAGGGGGATTCATATCGACTCGTACACCCAAAGAACCAGCTTGGGTCGAGGGGGGCACCGACAGAGTGGCCCCGTGAACAGAGGATGCGGGAGTATGGGCGCAAACACGGGCGGAACAGGAGTTGCTGGTGAAGAGGTTACCGTAGGAGGTGCAACTCGGGTCCTCTTCCCGAACGGTGGGGTGATGGTGGACCCAAACGGGGGCGAATGGTTGGCCAGTCAACCCCTCTAGCGCCTGGTCTCCCGTAGACCGGTGTCCTTATCTAGGACCTCTTGATCGGAATCTGGCACCTCCCCCTCCGGCACCTTCTCCTTACTCGAAGAAGGCACATCAGTGGAAGCTGCCGCCAGAGAAGTAGACGCCGGGGTAGCTGAAGATTCGCCGGCTTGAGCAGCGATTTCAGAGTCATCTAGAAGGAATCCTGCCTTCAAGGCCTCCGCCAACATCTTGTCTCAACGAAGACGCGGGGTCGCCGGAGAGGATGAACAGAGCGAATCGCCTTGCCGGAACCCTAGCAGGGGACGGAGGAACATCGTTTCGACGTCAGGAGTAAAAAGGCAATGGTAAAACCGCCCGGTAGGTTCCTATTTATAGGACCCTGAGAGCAATGCCGACCTTCCGTTGGCGGGCCAGAGAAGAGGTGGCAAAGGACATGAGCCGTCCGATTGAGCCCAGAAAGGGCCCTGTGATAAAGTAACCCACGTGCGCTCTCATCATTCGCCCAAGTAGACGGTAGACGCCTCGTCGCTCGAGGAAGCAATGACGTGGGGACAGGTGTGTTGTAGCAATTAAATGCGGCAATAAATGCATGAGATTCGAATCTACTCGGGCATCCCGGGGAGCCAGAACCGAAGAGACGCGTAATGTGACAGGTTCGGCCGATCGGGATATATACCCACCGACGACCCCCAAGGTCGGCAAAAAGGAGTCAGGCCACTTCGGTGCCCCAGGCCCGCTTCCATAGAGGGCAGTCCAGTCAGTCGAACTCGATGCCTCCTTCGACTAGACTCGCGGGGGATGCTTATGTTAGTGATATGAGAAAAATATCCTAAGGCAATCGCCTTATGATTGTAATCATTTATTTTAATAAATGAATATTCACTATTTGAGTATACATGTTTATGTATTTGATTGAGATCTTAAACTCATTTACTGAATGCCCGCAATACAATTCACAGCATGAGAGAATTTGTGATGAATTCACAACTAGTGATTATCTCTACATGTGCAATTGTGAAGTATTGAAATTGTCCCTAGTCGATGAATTGATAAATACGGACACTATCAATTCTGTTGAGACTACCATGGGTTATTCTCTAATCAGCTGATTCTCACTGGCTGGTGACATTGGGATGTCCGGAGATAAACATGAATGCTAGTTAAGGGAACTAGTTCATTGGAGTGACTGGCTGTAAAACTTCATATGGTAGTCTACATATAGATATGTCAATGAAGTTCTTACTGCAGCTTAAGTGCGATGTTCCTTTGACTTGCGGTGTTCAAATCATCTTGGTCATGGAGACTTATACTTTGACATCTTTGTTAGTAATATGAGAGAAGTGTCATAAGGCAATCGCCTTATGATTGTAATCATTTACTTTAATAAATGAATATTCACTATTTGAGTATACATGTTCATGTATTTGATTGAGATCTTAAACTCATTTACTGAATGTCCACAATACAATTCACAGCATGAGAGAATTTGTGATGAATTCACAACTAGTGATTATCTCTACATGTGCAATTGTGAAGTATTGAAATTGTCCCTAGTCGAAGAATTGACAGATACAGACACTATCAATTCTGTTGAGACTAGCATGGGTTATTCTCTAATCAGCTGATTCTCACTGGCTGGTGACATTGGGATGTCCGGAGATAAACATGAATGCTAGTTAAGGGAACTAGTTCATTGGAGTGACTAGCTGTAAAACTTCATATGGTAATCTGCATATAGATATGTCAATGAAAGTTCTTACTGCAGCTTAAGTGCGATGTTCCTTTGACTTGCGGTGTTCAAGTCATCTTGGTCATGAAAACTTATACTTTGACATCTTAAGGAAGCATCTCCAAGGAGGTGTGGACCCAGGATGATTGGGTATAAGCTGAAGTGCCCGAAGATGTTTGAACAGCCTACAAAGGATTCACCACTCCTTGCGAGGAGATGTATACCCAAGGCCTATCATCGGATTGTTACTCGAAGCCTCTGGCCAGAGCATAACATGTTCCGAGAATGAATTTCTAAGAAACATGAGAGTAATTAGAATCCATTGGACGAAAAAGACATTGCTTGGGCTAGGTGTGACGTAGTCAGCCTAGTGGGAACTGACACACATAGACCGTGTCCTGAACCATGTGGGTATAAGATGGTGAAGGGAATGAGGCACGATTCATTAAAGCTGCTGAAGGGTTTCAGAATAATTTCTGAGGTCAACCGTTGATCTTTCGATTAATTGGGGATCATGATGTACTACTAGGTGCCACTCATAATCGTTCTATAATTGGTTAATTATAGACGACCAACATAAATCGAAAGCCTATTTAGTCACACGCACTACGAGTAATCCGAGGGATTTAAAACAAGTTGAAAATTGGATTTTCCGGTCAAGAGAGATAAGTCGAATCTGAATTTTTCAGAGACGCATCGGAAGCATAAAATGGCTAAGTCTTTTGAAGACTTATTGAACGAATTAAATGAGTTTAATTCGTGAAGTCGGGGCTTGGGTTTGGCCGGCCAAATTAAAAAGCGGAGAACCAAATTTTTTGGTTCAAATTATAAAATAAATCGCATGTGGTTTGTTTTATAAAATTATGGATAAAGAAATTTATATAAAGAAATTTATATAAATAAATTTATATAAAGAAATTTATATAAAGAGATTTATTTTTCATGGAAATTAAAATAAACCTTGGATTGGTTTATTTTATTTTATAAAATCAATAACGGATTGATTTACCATGATAAAGAAATTTATATAAAGAAATTTCTTTCCATAATAAAAGGGGAGACATGGTTGCTTTTATTATAAATTAAGTTATAATAAAAACTTGGCATAACGGAATAATTCATAAAAAAATTTATAAGATAAATTTCTTATGAAAATTTATTCCGTTAAAAGGAGACTTGGCGATTAAGAGGCTACTATATAAAGGTACCAAGGCAAGGCTTGGAAATTAATCTAAGAGATCAAGGATTCTTGCTTAGCCTCTCTCCCTCTCCTTCTCTCTCCCTCTCCCTCTTCTAGTGCCGCCGGCCCTAGAGCCCTCCCCCTTTGCCGTGAGCTTCCACCACCAAGAAGAAGCCGAAGAAGAAGAAGAAGCGGGCGCGACTCCTTCCTTCCTCCCGGAATCTTGATTCCGTTCTTCGTTTGGTGGTTAGTTTTTCATCTCTCTCTTGGTATTCTTGTCGTGCCTTTGGAGAATTTAGTAGTTCTTGTCGGCACGAAACTCTTGGCTTTGCGAAGTCATCCCGAAGAAAACCCGGCGTGGACGCGAATAGAGGCAGAGCTTCCAAGGGACGCTACGGTTGGATCTCGCCCCTTTCTACGAGTTACGCAAGGTATTAAGTAAATTAGTTTACTTTCTGCAAA
This sequence comes from Boesenbergia rotunda, assembly GCA_024364735.1. Lineage (NCBI taxonomy): Eukaryota > Viridiplantae > Streptophyta > Magnoliopsida > Zingiberales > Zingiberaceae > Boesenbergia > Boesenbergia rotunda. Next base: position 16,928 of record JAGFNQ010003263.1, read on the forward strand.
ATTTTAAATGTAAGATCATGTCTCCAAAACATAAGGTTGCATGCTAGATACGTGGTTAAAATAATTTGAGAAATTATTTATGCTAAACCTTTCGCTGCACGTAATTAAATTTTAAAATTATGAACCCGTATCCATGTCAACATGCACCCGGTCCCAACAGTGGTATCAGAGCCGGTTAGTGTTCGACATAATCATATAATTGTTTTGCGGAAAACTTTGTCATGATCTCAATTTTAGAAAATTTTCCAATTATGGAAACTTTCCAATTATGATAAATTTTAGATTTAGGAATTTCAAAGTTTGGAAATCCTCATGAAATTTCGCAAACTTTTGAAATATCCTAGTTTCTGAAATTTTATGATAATTGTGAAAACTTCCCATTTTTGGAAACTTTCCAATTTTGGAAATTTCCTATTTTGGAAATTTTCTAATTTTGGAAATATGTAAGTTTTCTTTGTACCAGAAACTTACAATTATTCTGAAAACCTATTATGAAATCTGGCAATTTTGGGCACTTTCTTTCAAGAAAGTCTAGACAAATTTATGGATTATTAATTGACAATTAAATTCGAATTGGTTTTAAATTATTAACAAAATTCTTTATTTTGGATTGAGCCTCGGGGAGCCGTCCAATTTAAAGTTAGTTGTTGTAATTTAATTTTTTATTTTGAATAAAATTGTCATGTTTAATTTGGTTACGCCTCGGGAGCGGACCAAATTAGATTTACAACAAATTCCTTTTTTTTGGGTATCTGAGCCTCGGGGAGCCACCCAAAGAAAATAGTTTGTTGAAATTAATAAATCCATAAATAAAATATGTAATCAAATCTTGGAAATTTTGAGGTGATTCTCAAACGATAATTTCCTTATTTGATTTAAGAGGTGATACTCTTACATATTGTTGTTTCCAAAATTAATTAGGAAAATAGTTTCCTATAGAGTTTTTTTAAATAAGATTTTTATGAAAATAATATGTGGTTGAATTAAGGGATTCTGTCTCTTAATTTAATAAGATTTGATTTAGAGAAATCAAAGTCTTAAACATATTATTTCCGAAATTGATTATGACAATTTAGGAAATTGTTTCCCAAAACAATTCCTTGATTAAAGTATGAAATTAGAATTAGGAAATCCGGTTCCTAATTCAATTAATTAGACTTGATAAATTAAGTCACATACATACTTTATTAAGGAAATCGTTAGTACATGACATAATTATATGTCATGAATGTGCTTAAAAAAGAAAGGATGAGACCCAAAACCCCTTACAAAATATTAAGGCTAACACCTTCCATTAATATGGTTAGAACCGGAGTTTTATTTCTCGTTTGGGTTGATAGACACATCCATGCCCGGCTTGAACCTCAACATGTTCAAACCATGGAATTAGTTTATGATTAATATAGTTGGAGTCAGAGGTCAATCCTTAGTTTTGGTTGTTGGACACATCCAAGCCTGACTAAACGGTTGAATGAGCTCCAACCATATTAAAACTATTTCTTGATTAATGGGTCAGCCTTAAGCTTGGAGCTTCGATTTGTTGTGCCACAGCCAAGGTCGATGTAAAGAGAGGTGCAGTTGGGTGCTATGTATATTGTTGCATACTTGTTAATGAGTTAACAACCCAATGATTTATGCAAACATTCAATTAGTTGATAGCATAAAGTGATAGTTACATATATATGATATGTAATCGGTATAATTACCTACCTTCATAGCTAAGAATAACTTGATGGCCACAGCCATGGTTGTTCTTATCTATGGTTGGATATCAACCTATTTGGAGGTGTTCCTACGATCTCCCGAATTGATAAAAAGGGTTATTCAATTCGAAAAATAAATAGGATTTAATTAATGTATGTTGATGCATTCTTTATCATTCTTCTCACATAAGCTCAATTTGTATTTCTCGGATAATCACTCGATCATGTCTTCTCTGAATTTGCGTTCCATTTTGGACACCAATTAACTGACTGGGCCAAACTTCATGGACTGGCTTCGAAACCTGAGGATAGTTCTCAAGGCAGAGAAGCTTGCTTATGTCCTTGAAGATCAACTTCCCAACCGTCCTCCAGAAAATGCAACTCCAGACTAGTTAGTGGCCTATCAGAAATATGTGACCGATTCTGAACTTGCGAGTTGCATCATGCTAGCCACTACGGTACCTGAGCTGCAAAAGCAGCATTAGCATATGGATGCTTATACCATCATCTTCCATCTTCATGAGTTATTTGACGAGCAGGCGAGATCCGAAAGGTTCGAGGTCTCCAGACTCCTCTTCACCTCTAAAATGCAGGAAGGCACTTCTGTCTCACAGTTTGTGTTGAAGATGTTGGGGTATATTGAGCGACTGAGCACACTCGGTTTTGCAATGGATCATGAATTAAGTATTGACTTAATTCTGCATTGTTTGCCCAAAAGTTATTCACAATTTATGATGAACTATTAGATGAACAAGCTGGAGACTACCATTCCTGAGCTGCTCAACCTGCTGAAGACTGTAGAGCCTTCTGTGAAGCAGGATCAAAAGACGGTACTGTTAGTTGGTTCCTCAAAGAAAGGTTCTAAGAGGAAGGCCAAAGAATAGAATAAGGGAAAGAAGAAAAAGGCCAAAAAGACTGAAAAGACACCAAAAGGCACTTGCCATCACTATGGCAAGGAGGGTCACTGGCGAAGAAATTGCAAGGTTTATCTTGAGTCCTTGAAGAAGAAGGCATCCGATGCCCCATCCTCTTCAGGTATCTTCGTTATTGAATGTCACTCTATTTCCTCAACCACCTGGGTACTTGATACTGGGTGTATGTAATGACCCGAAAAATTATCTTAATATTTCCTTAAAATATTAAGCATGTCTAGATAATTTTCTGAGGAACCTAGAAATATTAATGCGAACTTTGGCCTAGAAAATCCATGTTTTCTCATTTAAATTGGGAAAAATGGCACTAATGGGCCTTATATGGGCTTTTTAGTACCATAATTATTGGTGGATTTTAGGTGAAAATTTATATAAATATAAAGGGATTTTAATGAGAAATATTAACATAATTATGGGGGAATTTTTAAGGGATTTTCGAAAATACTAGGAAAATAAAAGAAAATAAGTGGGAAAAAATTGTGCATCTACCAAGGATTGAACCTTGGACCTCTTGTACAACCATGTATGCTCTAACCAACTCACCTAGTAAGGGAATGTTATGAGGGAATGAAGTGGATATTGGTTAAGGCTTAGAAGAAGATGAAGGGTCATGGAGAGACTCTTCATTTACCTCCTTAATGGGTTATAAAGAGGGGGGTTTGGGAGTTACCTCTTCTTTCCATCACTTGGCATTTTCTTCCTCCTCCTTCCCTCATCCTAGACGAACACCACAAGGAGAGTTTCCCTTGGAAAAACTCCACAAGAAGGTCTCATCTCCAAGATCTAAGGGTGTTCCAAGGATACAAGGACAAGGGGGTTCAAGGGTACAAAGATCTTACCATTTCCTTCTCTTTTAAGGTTTAAAAATCAAGATCAACCAAGGTAAGACTCCCTCACCTGTGGTATAATAGTTCCTTATGTTTTTAGCATGATATATTGGTTGATTTTGGGATTTGATGTTAAAAGAAACAAGAAAAGCAAACCAAGAACCCTAGGATAACCTATGGGTTTCGGCCACTAGAAGTTTAGGGTCAAAGATGATGCTAAAAATCTTTATAATGTTGTTTAATGTTCTCTCATGATGTTTAGAGATTAAATATAATTTTTGGGAATTTTTGGGGTACCCTAGAATACCCTAGGGTTTCGGCCAACATCAAGAACTCATGTGTAGGGTTGGGTTTAAAACCTCAAGTATATGTTTTATGTTTTATCATGATATAAGGGAGATGGAGGGTGTTTATGTGAATGTTTCACATGGCCTAGAGACCCTATAGGTTTCGGCCAAGTACCCTAATAGGGTGGGAAGTTAGGACTTATTTCAAGTAAGGGCCCCAATGGCCCTATGGTAAGGTATGGTTGGTATTTAACAATTGATTTGGGGTTTTTAATGGAATTTTTCCATACCCCCATGGCCTTGAAGTTTCGGCCAAGAGTAAGATTAGGGCTAAAGGATTAGGGTTGGCCTTAAGTATGGAATCAAAGGGTTCCTATGGCCTAGTATATGTGTATGAGATGTTGTTTGGGAAGTTATGTGAAGGTTCATGGACCTAGGGTTCCTTGGGGGACTTTCGGCCAAGGACATAACCTAGGGCTAGGGTTGGGTTAAACCTACCAAGATGCTTGTGTATAGGTTACTAAGAGGTATGTTTAAGTAAGATGGAAGAATTTTTATGTTAACCAAACCATTAGTTTATATGTCATGAATTATATGATTAGGTCATAAATGTTTAAGACATGTGCCATGATCTATGAATGATATGTATGTATGTCATGTTTTATGAATAATATGTATGTATGCCATGTCTTATGAATGATATGAAGGTATGCCATGTTTTTGAATAAATTGTATGTATGCCATGCTTTATGAATGATGTGTACATATGCCATGTTTAAGAATGAAAATGATGAATGAAGTTAAAGTTCATGCCTTCAAGGCATAACGATGATGTTAAGTATGATGAAAGTATGATGAATGAATGAATATGCTATGAATGATGATGAATGAGAAAGCATGTGAAAGCATTTTATTTTATTTTATGGGCTTGTACCGGACCTAAGTAAGGTCCACGGTTCTGGACTACCGATGAAGCTGTCCACGGTTCGGGACTACCGATGAAGCTGTCCTTACGGTTCGGGACTACCGATGAAGCTGTCCTTACCCTAGTAGGTCAAGATTAGCTACCTCGTATTTACTTAGGGATGCGCGCATATGATGAATGAATGTGGTACAAGCCAGGGCCCAATGAATGTTATGATTATGTTAAAGTATTTAAAAGCATGTTTTTAAAGATTAAGCATCCTTATATATATATGCAATTGCCACATGCATCCATCCATGTTATGCATTATATTTATGATAAGAATATTATGCAAAGTAAGTTTATGCAAGGTATATTTATGCAAATGGTTTTATGTATGTTTATGCTAATATATGATGCCATGATTTAATTGTGTTCATGCTAAGTTAGAATGCCATGATTTTATTTATGTTCTAGTTTAGAATGCCATGATTTATTTACGTTTATGCTAAGTTAGAATGTCATGATTTTGTTTATGTTCATGCTAGTTTAGGATGCCATGATTTATTTATGTTATGCTAGTTTAGGATGCCATGATTTATTTATGTCTATGCTAGTTTAGGATGCCATGATTTATTTATGTTTATGCTAGTTTAGGATGTCATGATTTAATTATGTTTATGCTAAGTTAGGATACCAGGATTTTATTTATGTTCACGCTAGTAATGATGTCATGATTTAATTACGTTTGTGCTAAGATAGGATGCCATGATTTTATTTAGGTCCCTACTAAGAAAGTTTATGAGGTTATGTGGATTATGTTTATGTCTATGCCAAGTATTATGCCATGCTATGAATGTTTACGATGTTGATGTCTATGCCAAGTATTATGCCATGCCATGAATGTTTTATGGTTATGTTTATGCCATGCTACGAATGTGATTAAGTTATGTTCATGCCATGACGAATGTATGCTAAGTGATGAAAAGGCTTATGTTCTAAGTAAAGCACTAAGTATGTTAATGTCTTATGTGCTCATGATTAAATGATGAATGGTTTTAGTGAGTAGGAAAGAGTCTTACTAAGCCTGTGTACTTATAGTCTTATTTTCCTTATACCGCAGATCACGCAAGGGGACAGTAAGGAAGCAGCAGGAGGGCCTTAAAGCATGTGTGTGATAGTGACTTGGCCAAGAGACCATATGTTTGCTCGTCTTATGATAGAACTTTACCTTTACTATTAAGTACTTGAATGTGACTCTATGACATGCTGCTACAGTATGACATGATGCTAAGTATGACATGATGCTAAAGTATGACATGATGCTAAGTATAATATGATGCTAAATATAAAGTTAATATGCCAAGTTCCCATGTTATGATGCTAGGAATGGTAGTAAGTGCATATAGGTGTAAGTTTAAAGGTTTCCGCTACATCATGATGTCTACATGCCCTAAGTAGGTTAACGTAACGCCACTTTATGAAAAGGAAAAAAAAAGCGGGTGTTACAGTGTAGCTCACATATATGTAATGACATACAGGGGCTAAGGAATAGAAGAAGACTCGTCAAGGGAGAAGCGAATTTGCGAGTTGGAAATGGAGCAAAGATTGCTGTTGTTGCCATCGGAACATATTTGCTAAAGCTCCCTACTGGACGTGTCTTAGAATTGGATAATTGTTATTTTGTTCCTTCGTTAATAAAGAACATTGTATCTATTTCATGTTTGAATGAAATGGGTTATCATTTAACTTTTAGTAACAATTGTTGTTACATAACTCTAAATGGTGTTCTTTATGGGACCGGAACTTTGTACAATGGTATCTACACATTAGATTTATCCGGTGACGTTTTCAATATCAAAGTTAGCAACAAACGTGCTCGAATAGATAATCGAATAGACTCCTATACGTGGCATTGTTGTCTTGGCCATGTAAGTAAGAAACGCATGACCAAATTACACCGATGTGGAATTTTGGAATCATTTGAACCCGGTTCATTTGATACATGCGAATCATGCTTGAAAGGCAAGATGACCAAATTACCCTTTTTTGGAAAAGGTAATCCAGTGGGAGAATTGCTTGGTCTAATACATACTGATGTATGTGGACCAATGTCAACTCTTGCACAAGGAGGCTATAGCTACTTCATTACCTTTATCGATGATCACTCACGATTCGGGTATGTGTTCTTAATGAAACACAAATCTGAAGCTTTTGAGAAATTCAAAGAGTTCAGAAATGAAGTAGAGAAACAGCTTGGCAAAAGTATTAAGATACTTCGATCCGATCGGGGTGGTGAATACTTAAGTCAAGAGTTTCAAGATTATCTTAGGGACAATGGGATATTGTCTCAATGGACTCCACCATATACACCACAGCATAATGGTGTATCTGAGAGGCGTAACCGAACCTTGATGGACATGGTTAGATCCATGATGAATCATGCAACTCTTCCAAAATCCTTTTGGGGCTATGCACTTAAGACAGCTGTTTACTTGCTAAACAGAGTCCCGACCAAGGTAGTCTCTACTACTCCATACGAGACGTGGAATAGTAAGAAACCTCACTTAACTCACCTTAAGATATGGAGTTGTCCTGCTTATATGAAGCGGACTGTATCAGACAAATTGGATGCTAAGTCTGATAAATGTCTATTTATTGGATACCCTAAGGAAACAAAGGGTTACCAATTCTATCATCCCTTGGAACAAAAGGTGTTTGTTTCAAGGCATGCTGTATTTCTGAAAAAAGAATTTCTTTTACAAGAAAACAGTGGGAGTAGTATTGAACTTGAAGAAGTTCAAGAAACTCCAATAGACATTACAGAGACACCTAGTCTAGACCCACAACCAATAACTCATAATGATGAACTATCGGTTGAACCTAAAACAACACCACTTCTTCGTAGATCTGATAGGACATGCAATATTCCAGAGAGATACAGATTTCTCGTAAGTGAATCGAACGACGAACCTATCAGTTATGATGATGTTCTGAAAAGTTCAGAAAGGGATAAATGGCTTGAAGCCATGAAGTCGGAAATGGATTCCATGTATGAAAATCAAGTATGGGACTTGGTTAACCCACCTGAAGGGATTAAGCCCATAGGGTGCAAGTGGGTTTTCAAGAAGAAAACTGACATGGAAGGTAATGTTGTTACCTTTAAGGCTAGATTAGTGGCAAAAGGATATCGTCAGAAACAAGGAATTGATTATGACGAAACCTATTCGCCAGTAGCTATGCATAAATCCATTCGGATGCTCCTGGCCATAGCAGTTCATTATGATTATGAGATATGACAAATGGATGTGAAAACAACTTTCCTTAATGGAAACCTGCTTGAGGATGTATACATGATACAACCTGAAGGTTTCACATCGGTTGATAAAACCAAAATATGCAAGCTTCGACGATCCATATATGGACTGAAGCAAGCATCCGGGAGCTGGAACATCCGTTTTGATGAGACAATCGAAGAGTTTGATTTCTCACAAAATCCTGACGAACCTTGTGTGCACAAGAAGGTTAGTGGGAGTGCAGTCGTATTCCTAGTACTATATGTCAATGACATATTGCTTATAGGAAACGATATATCAGTCTTACAGTCGGTTAAAATTTGGTTGTCCAAAACTTTCTCCATGAAAGACATGGGAGAAACAACCTATATCCTTGGGATTAGAATCTATAGAGATAGATCAAAACGGTTGCTTGGTCTTTCGTAGTCTACATATATAGACCGAGTGCTAAAAAGGTTTAGCATGTCGGAATCCAAGAAAGGTTACCTTCCCATCAGGCATGGGATCAACCTTTCAAAGTCTATGTGTCCACGCACAGAAGACGAGAGGATTTGCATGAATAAGATTCCTTATGCATCCGCGATAGGATCTATCATGTATGCTATGTTATGTACCAGGCCCGATGTATCGTATGCTCTGAGCGTCACAAGCAGATACCAGTCTGATCCAGGAATGGATCATTGGGCGGCTGTCAAGACAATCCTTAAGTACTTAAGAAGAACTAAGGATGTGTTCCTAATATATGGAGAAGGAGATATGATAATACGTGGGTATACAGATGTCAGTTTCCAGACAGATAAGGATGACTCCAAATCTCAGTCCGGATACGTATTTATTTTGAATGGAGGCGCAATAAGTTGGAAGAGTTCCAAACAAGACACCGTAGCGGATTCTACCACGGAAGCGGAATATATTGCAGCTTCAGAAGCAGCAAAGGAAGCGGTCTAGATCAAGAAGTTTGTCTCAGAACTTGGTGTGGTTCCAACCATTGATGAAGCAGTGCCGGTTTACTGCGACAACAATGGAGCTATTGCACAAGCAAAGGAACCAAGGTCTCATCAGCGATCCAAACATGTGCTTCGCCGCTATCATCTGATCAGAGAGATTATAAGTAGGAATGATATACAAATTGAGAAAATTCCCACTGAAAGGAATTTAGCGGATCCTTTAACTAAGGCCTTGCCTCAAAGCAAGTTTGAGGGTCATGTTAGAGCCTGTGGTATTGGATACCGTAGTGATTGACATTAGGCCAAGTGGGAGTTTGTTAGTAATATGAGAGAAGTGTCCTAAGGCAAACGCCTTATGATTGTAATCATTTACTTTAATAAATGAATATTCACTATTTGAGTATACATGTTCATGTATTTGATTGAGATCTTAAACTCATTTACTGAATGTCTGCAATACAATTCATAGCATGAGAGAATTTGTGATGAATTCACAACTAGTGATTATCTCTACATGTGCAATTGTGAAGTATTGAAATTGTCCCTAGTCGATGAATTGACAGATATGGACACTATCAATTCTATTGAGACTAGCATGGGTTATTCTCTAATCAGCTGATTCTCACTGGCTGGTAACATTGGGATGTCCAGATATAAACATGAATGCTAGTTAAGGGAACTAGTTCATTGGAGTGACTAGCTGTAAAACTTCATATGGTAATCTACATATAGATATGTCAATGAAAGTTCTTACTGTAGCTTAAGTGCGATGTTCCTTTGACTTGCGGTGTTCAAGTCATCTTGGTCATGAAAACTTATACTTTGACATCTTAAGCAAGTATCTCCAAGGAGGTGTGGACCCAGGATGATTGGGTATAAGCCGAAGTGCCCGAAGATGTTTGAACAGCCTACAAAGGATTCACCACTCCTTGCGAGGAGATGTATACCCAAGGCTTATCGTCGGATTGTTACTCGAAGCCTCTGGCCAGAGCATAATATGTTCCGAGTATGAATCTCTAAGAAACATGAGAGTAATTAGAATCCGTTGGATGAGAAAGACATTGCTTGGGCTAGGTTTGACGTAGTCAGCCTAGTGGGGACTGACACACATAGACCGTGTCTTGAACCAAGTGGGTATAAGATGGTGAAGGGAATGAGGCACGATTCATTAAAGCTGCTGAAGGGTTTCAGAATAATTTCTGAGGTCAACCGTTGATCTCTCGATTAATTGGGATCATGATGTACTACTAGGTGCCACTCATGATCGTTCTATAATTGGTTAATTATAGACGGCTAACATAAATTGAAAGCATATTTAGTCACATGCACTACGAGTAATCCGAGGGATTTAAAACGAGTTGAAAATTGGAATTTTCGATCAAGAGAGATAAGTCAAATCTGAATTTTTCAGAGACGCATCGGAAGCATAAAATGGCTAAGTCTTTTGAAGACTTATTGAACGAATTAAATGAGTTTAATTCGTGAAGTCGGGGCTTAGGTTTGACCGGCCAAAGAGGGTCCCCACCCTCTTTGTTTGGCCGGCCAAATTAAAAAGGGGAGAACCGAATTTTTTGGTTCAAATTATAAAATAAACCGCACGTGGTTTGTTTTATAAAATTATAGATAAAGAAATTTATATAAAGAAATTTATATAAATAAATTTATATAAAGAAATTTATATAAAGAGATTTATTTTTCATGGAAATTAAAATAAACCTTGGATTGGTTTATTTTATTTTATAAAATCAATAACGGATTGATTTACCATGATAAAGAAATTTATATAAAGAAATTTCTTTCCATAATAAAAGGGGAGACATGGTTGTTTTTATTATAAATTAAGTTATAATAAAAACTTGGCATAACGGAATAATTCATAGAAAATTTTATAAGATAAATTTCTTATGAAAATTTATTCCGTTAAAAGGAGACTTGGCGATTAAGAGGCTACTATATAAAGGTACCAAGGCAAGGCTTGAAAATTAATCCAAGAGATCAATGATTCTTGCCTAGCCTCTCTCCCTCTCCTTCTCTCTCCCTCTCCCTCTTCTAGTGCCGCCGGCCCTAGAGCCCTCCCCCTTTGCCGTGAGCTTCCACCACCAAGAAGAAGCCGAAGAAGAAGAAGAAGCGGGCGCGACTCCTTCCTCCCGGAATCTTGATTCCGTTCTTCGTTTGGTGGTTAGTTTTTCATCTCTCTCTTGGTATTCTTGTCGTGCCTTTGGAGAATCTAGTAGTTCTTGTCGGCACGAAACTCTTGGCTTTGCGAAGTCATCCCGAAGAAAACCCAGCGTGAACGTGAATAGAGGCGGAGCTTACAAGGGACGCTACGGTTGGATCTCGTCCATTTCTACGAGTTACGCGAGGTATTAAGTAAATTAGTTTACTTTCTGCAAAATTTTAAATGTATGATCATGTCTCAACAACATAAGGTTGCATGCTAGATACGTGGTTAAAATAATTTGAGAAATTATTTATGCTAAACCTTCCGCTGCACGTAATTAAATTTTAAAATTACGAACCCGTATCCATGTCAACATGCACCCGGTCCCAACAATCTTAAGCAAGCATCTCCAAGGAGGTGTGAACCCAGGATGATTGGGTATAAGCCGAAGTGCCCGAAGATGTTTGAACAACCTACAAAGGATTCACCACTCCTTGCAAGGAGATGTATACCCAAGGCCTATCATCGGATTGTTATTCGAAGCCTCTGGCCAGAGCATGACATGTTCAGAGTATGAATCTCTTAAATACATGAGAGTAATTAGAATCCGTAGGACGAGAAAACGTTACTTGGGCTAGGTGTGACGTAGTCAGCCTAGTGGAGACTGACACACATAGACCATGTCCTGAACCAAGTGGGTATAAGATGGTGAAGGGAATGGGGCACGATTCATTATAGCTGCTGAAGGGTTTCAGAATTGTTTCTAAGATCGACCGTTGATCTTTCGATTAATTGGGGATCATGATGTACTACTAGGTGCCACTCATGATCGTTCTATAATTGATTAATTATAGACGGCCAACATAAATCGAAAGCCTATTTAGTCACACGCACTACGAGTAATCTGAGGGATTTAAAACGGGTTGAAAATTAAATTTTCCAATCAAGAGAGATTAGGTTTGGTCGAATCTGAATTTTTCAGAGACGCATCGAAAGCGTAAAATGGCTAAGTCTTTTGAAGACTTAATAGATGAATTAAATAAGTTTAATTCATTGGGGCGTGGCTTGGATGGGCCGGCCAAAGAGGGTCTCCATCCTCTTTGCTTGGCCGGCCACAACAAAGGGAGAGAACCAAGTTTTTGTATCAATTTATAAAATAAACCAAGTGTGGTTTATTTTATAAAATTATGGATGATATAAATTTTATATAATAAACCAAGGTTTGGTTTATTTTTCATGGAAATTAAAATGAACCATGGATTGGTTTATTTTATTTTATAAAATCAATCATGGATTGATTTACCATGATAAGAAAATTTATTCCATAAGAAAAAATGAGACTTGGTCGGTTTTTATCATGAATTAAAATATGATAAAACTTAGCATGATGGAATAAGTCATAGAAAATTTATTCCATAAGAAAAAAGAGACTTAGCGGTTGAGAGACCACTATATAAAGGACCCAAGGCAAGGCTTGGAAATCAATCGAAGTATTCTTGCCTGGGCTCTCTCCCTCTCCTCCCTTCTTTCTCTTGGCCGGCCACAAGGCTCTTCTCCCTTCTTCTTGCCGTGAGCACAAGGAGAAGCACCGAGGCGACAAAGTTCTTCCATTGGGACGATCTTCCTCTCCGGCCATTATCACCTTGGGATTGGGCGCAAGTCATCTTCCTCCTTCTCGCTGGAATTGTGATTCCGGCCAACCTTGGTAGTGAGTTTTTCCAATGTGATTACTTCTCTCTTGGTTTTCTTGTCGCGTTCTCGGAGAATCTAGTAGTTCTCGAGAACACGAAACTCGTGGCTTTGCGAAGTCATCCCGAAGATACTCGGCGTGGACGTGAATAGAGGCGGAGCATCCGAGGGACGCTTACGGTTGGATCTCGTCCCTTCCTTCGAGTTACGCGAGGTAATACGTAAATTAGTTTATGTTTTTGTAAAATTTTAAATATATGATCATGTCTACACAAGATAAAGTTGCATGCTTAGATGTGTGGTTAAATAATTTGAGAAATTATTTATGCTAAACCTTCCGCTGCACGTAATTAATTTTAAAATTACGAACCCGCATCCATGTCAACATGCACCCGGAACCAACAGCTTATGATCCCGGCCTTGCTTACGGGTAGCTAGTCCAGCGAGCCTAGCGCAGCAAAGACCCAACAGAAGGGCCAACGAAGACCTCACCTGGGGATTCCAGGAGCCAGGAAACCCCCCCCCCCCCCCATGTACTAACCGACCGACCCCGGGGCAGGGTCGGTCAGGTATGATCCCGACCTTGCTTACGGGTAGCTAGTCCAGCCAGCCTGGCACAGCAAAGACCTAGCAGAAGGGTCGACGAAGACCTCACCCGGGGATTCCAGGTGCCAGGAAACCCCCCGATGCACTAACCGACCGACCCCGGGGCAGGGTCGGTCGGGTCGACCCTGAGCGTCTCCTCACTCGATCGACTACACCCATACCCCGATCCAGATTTGGGTCGGAGAATCCAGTCGGACGCGTGGTGGCCCACGCTCCCTCAGCATCCCATGGATCTGACAACCAACAGCACCGAGACAGCACTAGACAGACATAGCCCAACAAACCCGTAACTCAGGGCGTACCCTGCGCCTCAACTCTCCTAGTCGGATGCGTGGCGGCCCCGCCGGTCGGCACTCAGGCTATGGAATAGATCGTCCCTACGCCGCCTTATGTCATTACATTCGCGGTACGATCTTGATGTCGGGGGACTATGCGCCTTACCCATTTATGATACACCTCGCGGTTATCCCGCCGATTTAGTACTGTCATACTGCCCAAGCACCCCGCGCCATGCCGCGATACATTCAAGTGTTCTCATACGAGCTGACAGGTACCACCCCCCTGTCTCATCGACACAGATAGGGGTTGTCAGCTCCCCTGGCTATATTAGCCCTCCACTCCTTATTCCCCAGGTATGCGCGCAAGCTCTCCCATCCACAATATTTCTACTTGCTCTGCTATATTTTCTGCGGAATACTGACTTGATCGTCGGAGTACCTTGCCGTGGAAACTCCCCGGCGGGTTTGCTAACGGTCACTGTTGTAACGCCCCGAAATTTCCCATATGAAATATTAGGAAATATATAAATTCATAAATATGAAATATTATGGAATTCATGAAATAGTATCATGAAATATTATGAATTCATAAATATGAAATATTATGGAATTCATGAAATAGTATCATGAAATATTATGAAATATTATGAATTCATAAATATGAAATATTATGGAATTCATGAAATATTATCATGAAATATTATGAAATATTATGAATTCATAAATATGAAATATTATGGAATTCATGAAATAGTATCATGAAATATTATGAAATATTATGAATTCATAAATATGAAATATTATGGAATTCATGAAATAGTATCATGAAATATTATGAAATATTATGAATTCATAAATATGAAATATTATGGAATTCATGAAATATTATCATGAAATATTATGAAATATATGAATTCATGGAATATAATTAATATTATGAGATTTCATGATGGGCTTGGCTTAATGGGCTTGGATTAGTGCAAAATGTAATAAAAAGGAAATATAGAAGGGAGGAAGCAGGGATTGAACCTTGAACCTCCTAGTTGCACTAGCAATGTCTTAACCATTGCACCAAGCCATGTTTCTTGTTAGAGAAGGAGAAACATGCTTGTTAAAAGCTAGGGAAGTGAAGAGACATGTCTCTTCAAGAGAAAAGTATAAATAAGAGAAGGAAGTGGTTAGAATAACTACCTCTTCATCTTCCTCTTCACTTCTCCACCGAAAGTCTCTTCTTCTCCCTCTCCATTTTCGAAAAGTAAACCCTAGGGTTTTAACCCTAGGGAATTGGAAGGAAGAAGAACCCTTTAAGGTTCTTGCCTTCTACTAGGGCCAAGATTTCTAAGAGAAGGCAAACAAGGGAAACACTCACCTTCCTTCAACCAAGGGCACCTTAAGATCTTAGAGAAGTAGAAATCAAGCGAAAGGATGTAAGTATCCCCTCGCCTGCAGTGTAATAGTTCTTGAATGTGGTATCCTTTAACATGTTGTAAACAAAAACCTAGGGTTTTTGTTCTTGTATGTTTCGGCCACCCCCCTTAGGGGAAGGCCTTGTTTTCTTTTGTTACATGATTAGACCCTTGATACTTAGGGAATATGTGTATATTGATTTCCTTCATGATAGTTGAACAAAAGGGAAGAAGAACTAGGGTTTTGGTTCTTGTAAGATTCGGCCACCCCCTTAGGGGAAGGCCTTGTTCTCTTTTGTTACATAATTAGACCCTTGGAACTTAGGATATATGTATATGTGTAGTTTATGCAAATGTTGTGAACAAAACCTAGGGTTACACCCTTGTGTAGGTTTCGGCCAACACCCAAGAAGGGACCTTGGTTACCCCTTGATGCATGTGAAGGCCCCTTGGAATTTAGAGTATACCTATATGTTGTGTCCCTACATTTTTGTGATAGCAAAACCTAGGGTTTTGAACTTGGATGGGTTTCGGCCAAGGCTTAGAAAAAGGGGTTAGTGAGGGTTGAATTATCCTACAATATATCCATGTTTAAGATAAGTATACAAGGTGTTTGAATAAATGTATGTGTGAATGATTAATGCAAAAGTCCTAATATTTCCCTACTCTTGATGTTTCGGCCAACCCACTAGGACTAGGGTTTGTAAAGGTCAAACTACCCTATGATATATGTTTATGGTTGGGGATGATCATATGTATATGTATGTGGTGTTAAATGGAATGGTTGATAAGGAAACCTTAATTGTTAGCATGCTTTGATATGTTTATGTATGAGGTGTTTAAATGAGATGTCTGATTGAAATCTTAATTGATAGCATGCTACCACTTTCTACGATATGAGTATGACCTATGTGACCAAAGCTTGTCAGGTCTAAGGTAGGGTAAGTGGTTGAAATATGATGCATGATGAAATATGATGAACATGTATGAAATGTGATGTATATATGAACATGTATGACATATGATGCATGTATGAACATGTATAAAATATGATGAATATATGAACATGTATGACATATGATGCATGTATGAACATGTATGAAATATGATGAATATATGAACATGTACGAAATATGATGTATGTATGAGCATGCCTTATAGCCCATGGGGTACATTTATGAAATTGCATGTGATATGTTAAAATGCTTAAATGGATACTCAAATAAGTATGGGATCAAGAGCACCCCTTATGTTGTGTGGTGTGTCCCTACGGGATCATGAGCACCCTTGAAGAGTGGTGTGTCCCATAAGAGTGAATATGGAGTATCCCTTAGCATATATGTAACAGCATGATAAGTATTTTACTTTTAAGTTGTGTACCCGACTCGGAAGGGGGTCGTTAAATAAATCCGGGGTGCATGTTAACGTGGCTTCGGTAGGACGGAAGGGTCCTGCTCTAATGAATTGGTGGCTCGCTACCCCAATTCATTAGGGAACACGCAATAGTTCCGCGCGATAGTTGGTACACAACAGGGCCCAATATGATATGGATGTATTTTTAAGTAATACCATTATGGAAATGTTTTGAAAACATTCATTGAAAATATTTGTAATATGTGAAGAGTATGCTTAAGGTACTTGATATTGCATGTTAGAAACTTGGATGTTTAATATGCTTTGATGAACTCATGCTTATGATTTATTATGTGTACATGTTATGCTTTCGTATGGTTTTAGCGAGTAGGACAGGATCCTTACTAAGCATTTATGCTTACTAGTTTATATGTTATCTTATGCTGCAGATAAGGGTAAGGAACCCTTAAACTAAAGGAAGAGGCAGGAGGCTGAAGATGTGTGGGGTGGTGGCTCGGGAAGAAAAGACTTCTATATCTACATATGCTTATGTTATGCTCCTTGACAATAAGTGTTAGTGATTAGGATTGACATGGCATGATAGTGTTTACCTTGGAGGTCTCTTATACTTGATTATGTTATGAGTTACATTACTAGTGATATTATCATGTTGTAGAATGACTTTGATAGTTAAACAAGCATGCTTAGTCCTTAAGTCCTTGCATTGTTGTTTTAATGTCATGCTAGGAGATAGAAATAGAAAAAAAAAAATATTACTATGTGATTGAATGTACGTAACCCCGCCCCGAGAGTAGATATAAGGGCGGGCGTTGCAACTGTCTTGCAGGCAGAAACCAGGTCAGAGCCAGGTCGGCGCCACCTCAGCCGCTAATGTCACTCGGGAGACCATTCAGCCCTTGGGACTTCCACCTCGCTTCGCGACAGGATCAGTCATATAAGCATGGATCTATTATTTTTTCGAATAATGACATAACAAGAATAAAATTATAAATTGAAAGACAAGGAATCTGACTAAAGAGTCTTCGCCCTTGTCATTGCGTCATCGGCTCGATCCCTGTGGAAGAAGATGCAGCAGAATGAAGGAGGATTTATCAAGGGATTTAGGGTTGACGATGTCATAAAATTTCTTGTCAATGGGAAATAAAAAAATTAAGACAAGGGTGCATTTAGTTGAAGGTTTTCCTTGATAACCTTGGTTATCCATCCAAGGTTATTAACGAAAACTGTGTTTGGTTTAGCTAATAGGCGATTCCCGAGTAATGTTTAATATCTGATATGTCAGCAAAAGAGGGTATTCAACCCGAAATAGGAAAACAAAGGAAATGCTAGGTTTTTTCTCAATTCCGGGGTTAAGATAATTTTCTTTCCAAAATTAACCTTCATTATTTCCTATTTATGACAGAAATACCCTTAACAATCAAATAAATTACATAATACCCAAATAAATATCGTTTTCGGCCGACTCACGCTCTGACTCCATGCGACTCCACGCCCGACTCGCGAAGCATCCCAACGGCGATTCACAGCAGAAACCCTAGCGGCGATTCGAAGTGCGATTCACAGCGGAAATCCTAGCGGCCATCGTCCCACCTCGCGGCGATTCAAAGCCTTCTTCCCACCTCGCGACGTGATACTAGCAGCGCACGATCGTAACCCACCTCTAGGTTCTCCTTCCCTTCTCTAGAATCTTTGTTCTATGCTACCGTGGTCAATTTTGTCCTCCCATCTTTTGTTCCACATGTTTCGTCGTTCCTGTTTTGCATTCACTTACAGAAACCACTGTGTTTCTTATTTTGTGATTTTTATGTTATTTTATGGTGAGAGATCATAAGAGTTTATCATGACGCTTTACTTATTTTACAAAATTTTGGTTATTTTGTGTAAAACTCTGAAACTTTAGGGGTCTGAGTGAAAAAGGGCTAATTTAGGTCTTTGGAGGAAATATCACAAAGTTGAGGGGTTATTTGCAAATAATGCCAAAATCCTTTAAAATTCCTTTTTTCGATGTGGCAGATCTGATTTCCTTTCTGCTACTTCCCCTCTCCTCTTCTCTCCTTC
Organism: Boesenbergia rotunda; assembly: GCA_024364735.1. Classification (NCBI taxonomy): domain Eukaryota; kingdom Viridiplantae; phylum Streptophyta; class Magnoliopsida; order Zingiberales; family Zingiberaceae; genus Boesenbergia; species Boesenbergia rotunda. Next base: position 35,396 of record JAGFNQ010003263.1, read on the forward strand.
TCCTTCTTCAATCTCATCGGAGCCCTCTCCAAGATTCCTCTACGTCTCCACTGACTACAGACATCTCTCCTTTCAGGCGAGGGAAGCGCAAACGAGGGAGTCTGAATTTGGCGCCGACGATCCTTCACCTCTCCGATTTGTCAAGCGTCGGCGTGGGATAGGGCTAGGGCACGCGAGTTACTACCGACCAACCCACTCCCGGAAAATATGTGATTTGTGTATCAGATCTGGTTGAATTTGTACCTGATTTCTTGAGAGATCGACATTTCTATTTTGTGATCTGTTCTTGCGTTTTGATTTGGGGATTTAGGGAGTGAGGTTGGTTGTTGGTTACGATTCGTTCTAATGGAAGTGGTTGTTCTAGTTTCTGCTTCAATTTCTCGGTCGGATTTGTAGAGTCCTGTTGTGATTGCTCTTCGATCTGTTGTTTTTGAATAGAGTTGATCAGAAGAGTTTGTATTAGGCCCTTAGATGATCATGGATATAGGATTGTATCTGTTTTGGTGGTCCGATCGATTTCTGCCTGGATGGGATGCTAGAATTGATACTTGATCTTGCGATGATCCGCTGTGTGTGGGTTAGTTGTATGATTGTATTCCTTTTGCTGACCTTGTTAGCTTTGCCGCTGTAAACACATTGTTTGGGAGATGTTGACCTGTGAGTTGTGGATGTGGTTTATTTTCTCTTTCGGACTCGATTTTGTGAGCACTGTTACGTGCCAAGAGGGGATTTGATTTCAGTGATTTCGTGAGGACTATTACGTGCCAAGAGGGGACTTGATTTCAGTTGTTTAGGCATGTACTGGATCCTTGTTCTTGGTTTTCTGTTCTTGGATGTTTTCATCTTTGCCGTGAGATGTAGAAGTTGGGTAAATTAATTGGTTGAGTTGGATTGGATCTGGTTTAGGGTTGGACTAAACCTAAGTGTGAACCAATCACGAAAATTGGTACTTATCATCTAATTAGAGATAATTGGATGAAAAAGGTGATTGGGTCAACATTGACTCGATTTAGGGATTTGTTTAACTATTAAATAGTTGTTTTGATAGCTTAATTATATTACTTGATACAGGTCATTGACTTGGCTATTTTGGACTCCACTTGCGGCGGATATTATTTCAGAAGGGAGTTCTGTTCGCTTACGATTTACTACATCAGAGGCGGGTATCTCTGACTCTTCTTTTAGATTTGTCACAGATATATATATATATATACTTGATATGCTTGTTTAGCAATAGCGTAATAGATTGTGGCATGACTCTTATATTTGTTTTGTTGATGTTGTTTGTGCCACAACTGACTTGTGATACCTATACCTTTAGGACTTAGTTATGGTGCATTATCCACGAACCTTGCATAGCATGTTGATATAGGTGGACTAGATAGTGGATGCTGTTTGACCAGTGTTATGCATCATCGTGCACTGTGCATCACTGTCGATTAGGGGCCCCTTTTGGGTGAGCTAGATCGACAGTCATACTGACCTACTCATACGGCCACTCATGGGTTAGTGGTTGACGGAGTATGGGTAGTGTGTTCTGTGCTGCTTCGCTCGTGCACTTATGGGTTAGTGAATCAGAGCGTGATAGCAGACAGATGTCCCTCCTTGAGTTTTCCAGATACCAGGAGATGAGAGGGAGAGGTCTCTCCCCCATTTGTACACATGGGGTAGGGGTAACACACAGATAGAGATGTCCTCCACAGATGGCCTTAGGCTGATAGAGACATCGCTAGGATAGGCCATGGAGTAGGGGTGTTACACCGACAGCATTCCGTCTACTTGATCGCTCAGGAGTAGTGATGGCAGAGTATAGACGGCAGTCACAACCCTACGTTGGAGGGTGGCCTCCGTTCAGCTTTCTCCCGTACATAGGTGACGATGTCTAACCAACGGCAGGGGTGACCATGTCATTGCACTTTGTGTATTCATCTATTTTGCCCTTACTTGTGCTTGTTTTTATTTGATGTTGCCTATGATTGACATGCACTTACAGGAGACCCTTATGTCTGGTCTTGGCGACTCTGCGATATTGGTATGGTAGTTCTTATTGTTCTCTTGCAGCTCTTCTTATTACTGTCTGTGCACATATGATTTCGGTAGTCTATTACACTGTTGCTATATTTGACTATCTTGTATATATATGATGAGATATTCGCTGAGTTCTATGACTCATACTGTTAGCTCCTTATTTTTATTTCAGGATGATTGACTGGAGCGTGCCCGACAGCCTGTCCTAGTTCGCGTACTCGTCGAGATGTCTTCGGGATTTTTTGTCTATTTTGTTGGTAGTACTTTCTTTATTTTCTTCCGTTGTTGCTTTTGTGTTGGATTTAGTCATACTATATGGCAGTATAGTTGTACTTTTGTGAGACCTTTATGCCTTATGTATTGTCGTAAGTCGGACCGGTCCGCAGTCAGGTATGGTTTATTCGGTTTTATCTTATGTTCTGTCTTAATCTGAGGCCTGAGGCTCAATTAAACTGTGTGGTTGTGATTTATGTGATGTATGTATATGTAAATTGTTCGTCGGACAGGGGAGGTGCTGTCCGATTTTCTATTGGTTCAGCGGCTCCTGGGGTCTCGGGACGTGACAATTTATTTGGTATCAGAGCCATGTTCTCGAGATACCTTGTGGTCTTGTGGGTGTTTTTCGGATTTTATGTCGGAATCATTTTCTCGATGGACGCTATTGGGAAATGGCGGCGACGGGACTCCTCCAGGCGACACGAGGTATATGACGTGTTTCATTTACCTCTTTTGTATCTATTGTATAGTATAGTGTAGACATGGTGGTTTCAATTGTATAACGGAGAATGTTGATTCTCCGATAGTGTCGACTGATGAGTTGGGGACTTGGGTCGAATCAGATGACTACTTATTGTTGGTTGTATGTCTTAGTTGACTTTATCAGCTATGAGATCAACTCACTTTAGCTTATGGAGATTCAGTTATTGATCGATATCCTAGATGACATGTCTGGATGACATGGTCTGTTGTGATACAGCAGAGATGATATTTGTTGTTTATTATCTCGGTTGATAGAGGATATAGATATCCTATTTTCATGGGACTTTTGATCCCAGATTTATTATGCTTGGTTAGATAGCCGAAAAGTACAGCCAGATGTGACTTGTACCGATTCGGAAAGGTGTGACGCTAGTTGCTTGACACTTGTGGGTTACCGTTGGTACTTGGTTTGGTGAACCAAGGAGGTACCTACGTACTTATGATTTGCGCTGAAGCGAATCACTTTCGAGGTTAGACTACTTTTGGGTGGAAGATGTGGAGGAAACTGTCAGGGAACCAAGAATCACTTCGTGATTATGTTGAGTTACTCTTAAGGTATAGCGTGTCTCTATGTTATGTAGTTGGAACTCAGAGAGTTCTGAACCTTGAGTGGAGAACCGGAGAAATTTTGATTACGAAAAGACAGTTAGTCGACTCGTCTTATGCTATTCTAGTCTATGAGGTTTTATGACTCATAGGCAGGTCGTATGTGTTGGATATTCTCGGTAGCATATTGAGAAGCAGGATCTGCTGGGATGCGATGGAATGAGTGTTAGTAGCGTGACATCGGTGAAAGTTGACTGTAACTGGTGTATGTTATAGAGGACGGTCTTCGAGAGGTTGATCATTGGTTGTCAAGTAAGAGTGGCTACGAGTTGACCTCCAAACCAGTCCATGTGGTGGTTCATTGACACCAGAGACAACGAGGTTGCAGTTATCTCCTTGTCTCAGAGCTAGAGGTTCTAGCACGTGGACGTTACGGTTTCCTATTGTCACTGGGCCGTACTGATGACAGTGGTAGCCTTAGCTCTCGGACGTTTCCGTAGTTCGAGAATTTTCGTGCGCATGTCCGAAGGAGTGTTCTAGCGTTTTCTATGGTTTGAAATTTTCTAACCTATTTACAGAGGAGCTTCCTTGATTGTCTCACTTAAGAGGTAAGTGAGGCTCACCGTTCTTGGTTTGTGTGTTTTGTAGGTAATACCGAAGATACAGAGACTTGAGGCGTTTCCGTTGGTGGACCGATATTGGGGAAGATATCGCGGATGTTGTGGTTAGATGTTTGGTAGGTTAGTAGATGAAGGTTGAACCATAGGGACTCGATGGGTTATATTAGACGATCCCAATTTATGGTTGGAAGTGGGAACAGGTATTAAGGACCTTGTCGGGGATTTACTTAGGACTCGGGAGGGTTTGAAGTGAATTGGGTGATCGTTGATTGACTAACCCAATTAGCGTAGTTCCTGGGTTTGGTGGGCTATTACCGACGCTTTGTCGAGGGTTTCTCCAGCATTGCATCACCACTTACACGCCTGACCAGGAAGGGCGTGAAGTTGGTATAGACTGAGGCCTGCGAGACCAGCTTTCGGAAGCTGAAGCGGAGGCTTGTATCTGCGCTGGTTCTAGTACTGTCTTTGAAGAGAGTGGTTTCACTCTGTATACTGATGCATCTCTCTTGGGACTGGGCGCGGTACTCATGTAGAATGGACGGGTAGTTGCTTACTCTTCTCGATAGCTGAAGGAGCATGAGAGGAACTACCCCGTTCACGATTTAGAGTTGGCTGCTATCATTTTTGCGCTGAAGATCTGGAGGCATTATCTTTATAGGATTACCTTCGAGATCTTCACAGACCACCGGAGCCTTCAGTATCTATTCACTCAACGAGAGCTGAATCTCCGACAGAGGAGGTGGACGGAGTTTCTGAAGGATTACGACTGCACCATTAGCTACCATCCTGGGATAGCTAATGTAGTCGCTGACGCCCTCAGTCAGAAGTCCAGAGTTGTTTTGGCTTGCCACAGAGTGTTGGTCACAGATTTGATTCAGAGTTTCTCTGAACCGGGGTTAGAGGAGCAGTCTCGGACAGAGAGAGGATTGCTAGTGACTTTGATGACTCAGTCAGAGATTCGGTCGAGAATCAGAGAGGCTCAGGCCAGTGACCAACATATTCAGTTTCTAGGCATCCAGGCGATTACAGGAGAGCAGTCGGATTTCACACATGATGAGGGGGGTGTTCTGTACTTCCGAGGGAGGTTGTGTGTGCCAGAGGCGCACCCTATCTTAGAGGAGTTGCTGCAGGAGGCTCACCGATCACGTTTTGCTATTCATCCGGGTAGCACTCGGATGTATCATGATTTGAAACGTTCCTATTGGTGGAACGACATAAAGGGGGACGTCGCAGACATTATTGCTAGATGTCTCGTCTGTCAGCAGGTTAAGGCAGAGCACCAGAGACTTGCTGGACTCCTCCAGAGGATTCCCATTCCTGAGTGGAAGTGGAAACATATCACTATGGACTTCGTTGTGGGTTTGCCAAGGACTAGGAGGGGTCATGATGCGATTTGGGTAGTCGTAGACAGACTAAGCAAATCTGCTCATTTTCTTGCTATTCGAAAGACAGATTCCCTGGATAGATTGGCGGAGTTATATTGCCGGGAGATAGTCAGATTGCACGGAGTTCCATTGAGTATTATCTTGGATAGGGATCCGCGTTTTACATCTTGGTTCTGGCAGAGTCTGCAGAGGACTATGGGTATAGAGCTCCGTCTCAGCACAACTTTTCATCCTCAGACAGATGGTCAGTTAGAGCGTACTATTCAGGCCTTGGAGGATTTACTGCGCTCGTGTGTGATGGACTTTGGGGGCAGTTGGGAGGACCATATGCACTAGGTGGAGTTCGCCTACAACAACGGCTTTCATTCGGCTATACAGATGACACCGTTTGAGGCGTTGTACGGTAAGGCATGCAGGACACCCACCCTTTTGGATGAGGTCGGAGAGACTCAGCTGCTGGGACCCCAGAGACTTCAGCACGAGGCAGAGTTGGTACGGACTGTCAGACGGAGATTATTAGCAGCGCGGGATCGCCAGAAAAGCTATGCTGATCGGAGGCGCAGACCCATAGAGTTTGTCGTGGGTGATCATGTTTTCCTTCAAGTTTCACCCAAGAAAAGGGTAAAATGTTTTTGTCTCAGAGGTAAGCTAGCTCCACGGTATATTGATCCGTTCCAGATTTTGAAAAGGATTGGAGCTGTAGCTTATCGCCTAGCACTTCCATCGTCTTTGATTGGCGTCCATGATGTGTTGCAGGTATCCATGCTGAGAGGTCATTTGTTAGATTTCACACTCATTTTATTCTAGATGTTTGTTCCACTCTAGTCTGACAGTACATATGAGGAGGTATCTGTATGGATTTTGGGTTTCCAGGAGCGTCAGTTGTGCAACAAGGCAATCCGATTGGTTAAAGTCGGATGACAGCACCATTTAGATGCCGAGACGACCTAGGAGCTCGAGGATATTATCCGGGCTCGCTACTCCCATTTGTTTGATTGAGGTACGTGTGAAGGGTTCGTTCAGTATTTTGTACTGTTTGACCGTACCTAGCACATGTGACAACGAAATTTGGAGACCAAATTTTTGTTAGTGGGAGAGAATGTAAAAATCCGAAACTTTAGGGGTCTGAGTGAAAAAGGGCTAATTTAGGTCTTTGGAGGAAATATCGCAAAGTTGAGGGGTTATTTGCAAATAATGTCAAAATCCTTTAAAATTCCTTTTTTCGATGTGGCAGACCTGATTTCCTTTCCGCTTCTTCCCCTCTCCTCTTCTCTCCTTCTCCTTCTTCGATCTCACCGGAGCCCTCTCCAAGATTCCTCTGCGTCTCCACTAACCACAGACATCTCTCCTTTCAGGCGAGGGAAGCACAAACGAGGGAGTCTGAGTTTGGCGTCGACGATCCTTCACCTCTGCGATTTGTCAAGCGTCGGCGTGGGATAGGGCTAGGGCACGCGAGTTACTACCGACCAACCCACTCCCGGAAGGTATGTGATTTGTGTATTAGATCTGGTTGAATTTGTACCTGATTTCTTGAGTGATTGACATTTCTATTTTGTGATATGTTCTTGCGTTTTGATTTGGGGATTTAGGGAGTGGGTTGGTTGTTGGTTACGATCCGTTCTAATGGAAGTGGTTGTTCTAGTTTCTGCTTCAATTTCTCGGTCGGATTTGTAGAGTCCTGTTGAGATTGCTCTTCGATCTGTTGTTTTTGAACAGAGTTGATCGGAAGAGTTTGTATTAGGCCCTTAGATGATCATGGATATAGGATTGTATCTGTTTTGGTTGTCCAATCGATTTCTGCCAGGATGGGATGCTAGAATTGATACTTGATCTTGCGATGATCCGCTGTGTGTGGGTAAGTTGTATGATTGTATTCCTTTTGCTGACCTTGTTAGCTTTGCCGCTGTAAACACATTGTTTGGGAGATGTTGACCTGTGAGTTGTGGATGTGGTTTATTTTCTCTTTCGGACTCGATTTTGTGAGCACTGTTACGTGCCAAGAGGGGATTTGATTTCAGTGATTTCGTGAGCACTGTTACGTGCCAAGAGGGGACTTGATTTCAGTTGTTTAGGCATGTTCTGGATCATTGTTCTTGGTTTTCTGTTCTTGGATGTTTTCATCTCTGCCGTGAGATGTAGAAGTTGGGTAAATTAATTGGTTGAGTTGGATTGGGTCTGGTTTAGGGTTGGACTAAACCTAAGTGTGAACCAATCACGAAAATTGGTGCTTATCATCTAATTAGAGATAATTGGATGAAAAAGGTGATTGGGTCAACATTGACTCGATTTAGGGATTTGTTTAACTATTAAATAGTTGTTTTGATAGCTTAATTATATTACTTAATACAGGTCATTAACTCGGCAATTTTGGTCTCCACTTGCGGCGGATATTATTTCAGAAGGGGGTTTTGTTCGCTTACGATTTACAACATCGGAGGCGGGTATCTCTGACTCTTCTTTTAGATTTGTCACAGATATATATATATACTTGATAAGCTTGTTTAGCAATAGCGTAATAGATTGTGGCATGACTCTTATATTTGTTTTGTTGATGTTGTTTGTGCCACAACTGACTTGTGATACCTATACCTTTAGGACTTAAGTTGTGATGCATTATCCACGAACCTTGCATATCATGTTGATATAGGTGGACTAGATAGTGGATGCTGTTTGACCAGTGTTATGCATCATCGTGCACTGTGCATCACTGTCGATCAGGTGCCCTTTTTGGGTGAGCTAGGTTGACAAGCATACTGACCTACCCATATGGCCACTCATGGGTTAGTGGTTGACGGAGTATGGGTAGTGTGCTCTGTGCTGCTTCGCTCGTGCACTCATGGGTTAGTGAATCGGAGCGTGATTGCAGGCAGATGCCCCTCCTTGAGTTGTCCAGATACCAGGAGATGAGAGAGAGAGGTCTCTCCCCCATTTATACACATGGGGTAGGGGTAACACTCAGACAGAGATGTCCTCCACAGATGACCTTAGGCTGATAGAGACATCGCTAGGATATGCCATGGAGTAGGGGTGTTACACCGACAGCATTTCGTCTACTTGATCGCTCAGGAGTAGTGATGGCAAAGTATAGACGGCAGTCACAACCCTACGTCGGAGGGTGACCTCCATTCAGCTTCCTCCCGTACATAGGTGACGATGTCTGACCGACGGTAGGGGTGACTATGTCATTGCACTTTGTGTATTCGTTTATTTTGCCCTTACTTGTGCTTGTTTTTATTTGATGCTGCCTATGATTGACATGCACTTACAGGAGACCCTTATGTCTGGTCTTGGCGACTCTGCGATATTGGTATGGTAGTTCTTATTGTTCTCTTGCAGCTCTTCTTATTTCTATCTGTGCACATATGATTTCGGTAGTCTATTACACTATTGCTATATTTGACTATCTTGTATATATATGATGAGATATTCACTGAGTTCGATTACTTATACCGTTAGCTCCTTGTTTTTATTTCAGGATGATTGACTGGAGTGTGCCCGACAGCCTATCCCAGTTCACGTACTCGTCGAGATGTCTTCGGGATTTTTCGTCTATTTTGTTGGTAGTACTTTCTTTATTTTCTTCCGCTGTTGCTTTTGTGTTGGATTTAGTCATACTATACGGCAGTATAGTTGTACTTTTGTGAGACCTTTATGCCTTGTGTTTTGTCGTAAGTCGGACCGGTCCGCAGTCAGGTATGGTTTATTCGGTTTTATCTTATGTTCTGTTTTAATCTGAGGCCTGAGGCCCAATTAAACTGTGTGGTTGTGATTTATGTGATGTATGTATATGTAAATTGTTCGCCGGACAGGGGAGGTGCTGTCCGATTTTCTGTTGGTTCAGCGGCTCCTAGGGTCTCGGGGTGTATCTTATTTGGTACCAGGATTTAGTAACTTTAGTACTTAGCCTGGAGGTCTAGAGTTCGAATCCTGAGAAAGACAAAAACCCACTGCCAGGGGTGGGAAGACCGTAGGCTCGCCGGCTTAGAGGGTTGCCTACGGGGACCATAGAGGCGGGGCCGCTTCATAAAAAGGCGCCTTTTTTATGGAGCGGCCCCGCCTCTATGGTCCCCGCAGGCAACCCTCTAGGCCGGCGACCCTACGGTCTTCCCACCCCTGGCAGTGAGTTTTTGCCTTTCCCAGGATTCAAACTCTAGACATCCAGGCTAAGTACTAAAGTTCCTGAATCCTGGTACCAAATGAGCTAAGTACTAAAGTTCCTGAATTCAGGAACTTTAGTACTTAGCCTAGAGGTCTAGAGTTCGAATCCTGGGAAAGACAAAAACCCACTGCCAGGGGTGGGAAGACTGTAGGGTCGCCGACCTAGAGGGTTGTCTGCGGGGACCATAGAGGCGGGGCCGCTACATTTTACTTCGCTCAAGGAGTTGTTTTCCCTTGTTTATATATCTGTTCATTTGATTTTCTATGGTGTGAAATTAAATATGGGTTATGACAGCTATCCATAATGTGAAGAAATTTTTTACACAAGATTGAAATTTAATGAGACAAGCAAGTCTTTTGTTCCAGTTATCAAGATGAAGTTCTAGGAGTCCTTAGTGTGAGTCTTTTTGACAAAGAGTTCTTCATGTGGACGATTAAATGAGGTTCAATCAACCAATACTCTGATATGATATATGCATTTATATAAAGTAATTTCTTTTTATAACTTATAGAATCTACATGTGGATTGAGCAAAGCTCATACAGTGCATTTGATTTATGGGACACAATAGACCAGGAATATAGTAACTGTTCTTGTAGAGTGGAATAGCCAAGAATATGGTATAATTATTTTTTTACATTTTGTTTGTAGGAACTTTATACAAAATAGACAAGAAGTACTGTTCATGATTATAAAATATCTCTATATGAAATATTCTATGAACTTGTCTAGCTTACACTACTTGCCCTTTCAAGTGCAATCAATCAAACTACGTTGCTTACTTGGCCAATTCAACTTACCTAATTGGTCTACACCCTCGGCTCGACCAACTCATGTAGCCTCTCTGACCCTATTAGTCTGCTCAAGCCTTTCGCCCTACTTTCCAATTCTAGCCAGATTGTCCAACCTACTTTTAGGAAGAATATAGATTCTTTAAAGAGAATAAATTAGGAATCACTATCTCTGATATAGACTATGAAATAGCTATTCCTTGTCAATAAGGAATCACGATTCTTTGGGAAATGTCATCTCAAGTTCATTTTTGCAGTTGATATAGGAGTTGTTGCTCTCAAGTTCATTTTTGCATCTCAAGTTCATTATTGTAGCTGATATATGTTCCTCCGTTTCCTTTGTGTTTATTTACTTTTCGTTGCCTTATTTTCATGATAGGCTGATATGGATCGATTGACAGTAAGGCAGGAGATGAAGATTATTTCTGTATTTATAAGTAAGAAGAGGATGGAAAGGAAGTTATTTATACTTTTATTATTGACAGTTGTCTTAGCTATCAAGAGGAGAGCTAGGTTTAGGAGGAGCATATCATATACTTATCAGGCATTGTCTAGATACAATATTAGGTCTATAAACTTAAATGAGATGGTTTTTCATAGCGATCGATAATGTGTTGATAACTGTAGGATGGATAGAAGACCTTTAGACAAACTTTGTTCTTTGCTAACGACTCATGGAAAATTGAAAAGAAATAAAAATATGTCAATTAGTGAACTTGTAATATTTTTTCTTCATATTATTGCACATAATGTGAAGAATAGGATTCTAAACCGACAAACAGCTAGATCCGGTGAGATAGTTAGTAGACAATTTCATTCAATTTTGAACTTTGTTCTACGGTTACACAACATTTTGCTTAAAAAGCCAGAACAAATCCTAGAAAATTACACGGATGAGAGGTGGAAATGGTTTAAGGTACAAGTATATAATTTCTATATATTTATTATTTTAATCATGTTAATGCACACAATAAATTACTATGATTTATGATGTTTCTTTGAGTGTAGGGTTGTTTGGGAGCATTAGATGGAACTTATATTAATGTCAATGTCTCAACAATTGATAGACCTAGGTATCGAACCAAAAAAGGTGAAATTGCAACCAATGTCTTGGGCATGTGCACACCGAACATGCAATTTAGCTATGTCTTACCGGGTTGGGAAGGATCTGCAGCAGATGGTATTATCTTAAGGGATGCTATTAGTAGGAGGAATGATTTGAAGATTCCTCAAGGTAATAATTATGTTATAATTAATAAAAAATAGGTTGTTATTATATATATTAATACATGTTCACTTGTAATATAGGTTGTTATTATTTGTGTGATGTTGGATACATAAATGGGGAAGGATTTTTGGCACCATATAGAGGTCAAAGGTACCACTTGACTGAATGGAGGCAAGGTTAGCAATCAGCGACAACCAAAGAGTACTTTAATATGAAACACTCTCAAGCCAGAAATTGCATCGAGAGGTGTTTTGGCATTTTAAAAGCTAGATGAGCTATATTAAACGATAAGTCATTTTATTCTGTTAACACTCAATGTAGGATTATTTCTGCTTGTTGTATCCTACATAATTTTATAAGGTATGAAATGACAATTGATCCGATAGAGAGTGACCTTGATGTCCTCGAGTCAAATGGAAGTGATGATGATGACGACGATGATGACCATGATGGTGATTTGATCAGACATTGTGAGACGAGCCCTGCTTGGATTGAATGGAGAGATAAGCTTGTGGATGATATGTTCACTAGCTGACAGTCATCGGAACATTAAATATAATGTTCTTTCTTGAAATTTAAACTCTTTGATTATGTTGTATTTGGGTTTATTATCCATTTGAATAGTTTGAACAATTTGGTTGTATCTAGGTTTGGTTAAGTTTGAACAATTTGATTATATCTCGGTTTGATTAAGTTTGAACAATTTGATTATATCTGGGTTTTGTATAGTATTCATTTAAATAATTTCATTTTGTTTTATACAAAAATAATGTGTTTTTTGAATGGTTTAATTTCAGTTTTCAATGGAAGGAAATTGCCAGAAAAGGATAAAAGTAATAGCAACGATCAAGGATGCACCATCTGAACAAGTAGAAAGTTCAATGCCATTGAAGTTCAAAAGAAAAACTTCGAGCTCTAAATACTTGTGGACAAAACAAGAGGATGCTACATTAGTTGACTGCCTTGTTGAGTTGAGCAAAGATTCTGCTTGGAAGAGCGAAAATGGTTTTCGAACTGGGTACTTGCTGCATTTGGAGAAAGTCATTGTCAAGCCCCTAGAGGCCCGTACTTGCTCGAAAATTGGCAACACCTACCCTATACGGCGGACAATCTGAAACCTATACATACATCACTCCACACATATAAAGCTCAGCAACACTCAGCTAGCATCTACACAATCAGTAATAAAAGAAAATACCACAACCACGCAGTTAAATAATTTACATGATAAATGATATTCAAAATAAATAAATTTTCGTAAACTAAAATACAATAAATCAAAATCCAACGGAAGCAATTAAATACACGTCTAACGAAAAATCAAATATCATCCAAAATAATAACAAAAACCAAAGTGACACCTTTACGATAAAAATACTACAAGTGTACGAAAACCAAAATAATACGAAAGTACGAATACATGTCTATAGAGGAACAAACACCGTCCGAAAAAACAACGCTAAAATGACCTCAATACAATAAAACATGACGAGAGAATGAAAACAGAAACAACCTACTCAAAACTGGGAGACTGGCAATTGGATCCCCTCCTCGCGGTACGAGACACAGTTATCGACTACTTGAAACAAAAAGAAGAAAAAGGGGTGGTGAGTTCCGGATGGAACTCTGTGGGTATAAGAATAAATAAATGCATGGTATATAAAAGGGTAAAACAAGCATCAAGAAGCAAAGGGTATACAGTCTCCGGAATAAAGAACATAAACTAAATGTCTCTATACAAAATAAAACATACCTGAAAACCATATAACAAGTAGGGGCAAAATCAAAAATCCCCTCTAATACCTCCATAAACAGCTAATACTGCCGAACATATCCAGATCATATAATAAAATGCAAATTATAACCGTATATGCATGTAAATCAAATGCAACAATCATAGCTCAAACAAATGCAGTAAACACAAACAAATGTAGAATGCACAATATGCACATGATGTCATGACCTGCACTGTACATAGACCAACCACCGCTATATTGGGTAGGTTGAGTGGACAAGATACAAGCGCCAAGCACCTTGGGCTATGCAAATACACTACGACAACCATAGCCCTGATATGAAAAATCTTGAAACACTTGGGGGCCTCAAAACACCTAGGGAGTATCAACTGTTTGCACACAACTCCAACTGAGCGTGGTACAATAGGAAAATATACCCGACGACCCGTCTCAACCACTAAGGAGCCCACAGTCATCGGCCTGAATGCTATGATGCATGTCACTAATATACACCACCTCAATCAAACCCAAAACCATGCGAAATAGAAAACACTAATAACACCAAAATAGGGAAACATACGAAAAGCACAATCGACACCAAAGTAAATAAACATGCACTAATCTACTAGGTAGGATTTATCTAATGTCATCCAAACCCTAGATAGGTCAAATGATTATTCTATAGTACACGCGTACACACAATACACTTTAGATCAGAAGCTAAGAAATGAGACTGTATAACTGAACAATTTGAATTACTACTCAAAGGTCAAACAAGAATAAGTATCAAGTAGGAAAACAAGGCAAATAGATATAAGGTAAAACAATCCTACTCAGAAATTAAACAACCATGCATTTAAGGTAAACAATCTACAGAAATCAAGGGAGAAGTACCTACATTCGAAATGTAGTGCGTATTCGAAAGAAGCTCCAATCCAAATAATCTGCAACAAACTAGCATCTTATATCAAGGACCAAGTTAAACTATTTATATATTTATAATTTAGCTAAACTAGCTATTAAACATATTTAGGATTAAACCTAATTATGCCATCCCCTTAATTAACCCTTAACCTAACCTAGCTATTAGGTTAACTCCCGCACTACAAATAGGTGAACACTAAGCTAACCCTTAATCAACCCTCACCTACATAATCAGATTAAAATTACACCAAACATTCCCACAACACAACTCAAGAGGAAAGGAAAGGAAACAAACATGGTCAAAGATTAAACCCAAGCTTTATTCAAGACCTAGATTAGGAAGCAAATCAACCCCACAACACTCACGGTAGGTTGTTTTATTCAAAACCTCATTCAGCTAATACCAAAACCTAATAGCAAGATAAATTCCAACACAAATATAGATCAAACTTGTCCATCCAAGAACCCACGATATTAGCTACAAAATCAAAACAAAACCTCACAAAACTAATCCAAAACACAATCAACTCCCAAATGCAATAATCCATCCCCCAATTCTGTGCCTCACGGTAGAGGTTCCTACTCACAAAACCAATTCCAAGATGATCAACTAAGCTTCAATTAATCAAGGGTTTAATCTAGTAATACATAATATTACCTGAATTGTGCCAATAGCTACTCCTCTGCCCTGATCCAAACGTAAACAGTGACCAAAATTCGACGGAGAAGAAAGACCATGAGTAGGTGCACAAGAGGATGGCACGACGAAGGTCGGCAGAAAGGGGTAGCGCTCTAGTGGAGGCATTGAGATCGTGACATGTATGAGGAGAAGAGGGCGCAATCGGGCACATTCACACAGTTTTCGGCTTGTCGCTGGAGAAGGACCGATGGCGCAAGACAACTTGACGATGAACGCCGGCGAGGAAAGACTAGGTGAGCTGGCGCTCAAGAAGAAGGAAGAGGCGGCTGTAACGCCCGTCTTTTTCCCACACCTTACGGTGTGGCGAGAGAGACGGCGTTACGCTAACATACATACACATACATACGGCATAGGAATATCTTAATGTAGCAGAATCAATTTTTTTCTTCTTACACATGCGTTTTACCATGCAACTAGTACTTGAACATGTATATATGCCTTAACCTATAATTCATGAACATGGTAGCATTGTAACTTAGCATATTAAAGCATAACATTTCTTACTTTATCCATAAACATCCTAAGTAGCAAGTAACTTATCATAAGTATAGCATAGAATCTAAAGAGGCGTTTTAAAACACAAAACATAATAGAAGAGTCTTTTTCCTCATTCCTCTGCCATGTCACTACCACACACACACTTTTGGCCCCTCCTGCTGCTTCACCTAGTAACCTCCGTTTGCTTGATTTGTGGTATAAGACAATAAGACTATAAGCACATAGACTTAGTAAGACCCTTTCCTACTCACAAAAATCCATACGTCACATAAAAATAAACATAATGCTTAAATCCTACTTATCATGACATACTTCTTATCATAAACATAAATACAATCATGGCATCATTCTTAGTATGAACATAAATATAATCATGACATCATACTTAACATGAACATAAACATAATCATTTGTATAAACATACTTATCATGGCATAATGCATAACATGGATGAATGCATGCGTCAAATGCATATATCATAAGGATGCTTAGTTTAAAATCATACTTTTAAATACTTAAACATAATCATAACATCATTGGGGTCCCCGGCTTATACCACAAACATACATCATAAGCGCGCATCCCTAAGTAAATACGAGGTAGCAAGCCCCGACCTACTAGGGTAGGAACAGCTACGGTAGTTCCAAAAACCGGAGCGTTCTTAAGGTGCCCATCCCTGTTGGACAGCTACGGTAGTCCCAGAACCGTGGACAGCTTCGGTAGTCCAGAACCGAGGCGTTCTTAAGGTGCCCATCCCTTGGACCCTTATTTCGGTCCGGTACAAGCCCATTCTTAAAATAAATTACTTAACATGCTTTATCATTCAAAGAACGTACATGGCATAAACAACATCTTGTTTCATGAAACATGACATAAGAATAGGATCAGCTACGGTAGTTCCAGAATCGAGGCGTTCTTAAGGTGCCCATCCCATAGCATGACATAAACATACCTAACATTTCATCATTCATACTTAACATCATGATGCCTTAAAGGCATGAACATTCATCATCATTCATTATGTTCATTCATAAGGTATGTCATGCTTACATCATTTTGTCTTAGGGCCATGATTATCATTTTTGTTCATCATCTTCATTCTTAAACATAGCATACGTACATATCATTCATAAAGCATGGCTTACATACATATCGTTGATAAAACATGGCTTACATACATATCGTTAATAAAACATGGCATACATACATATCATTCATAAAGCATGACATACATACATATCATTCATAAAACATGACATACATACATATTATTCATAAAACATTGCATGCATACATATCATTCATAAAACATGACATACATACATATTATTCATAAAACATGCATGGTCATGGTACATAAGAACACATGCCTAGATCTTTTCATACACGATACATTTCCCTAGGTTCATGGCACGTGGTCTAAACATTTGTGAATCATCATAGCACATGACCTAATATACAAAGTCAGGACACATTTTACATGAAGTTAGGTTTTAGGTTACATAAAAATTCCTACAACATACTTAATCATATACATACATCTTAGTAACCCATAAACAAGTCTCTTTTGAAACTTAACCCAACCCAAACCCTAACTTATACTCTTGGCTGAAAGTTCAATAGGGGAAAGACCCCATCATTCAAGCAACATGCCAAAGTCCATAGGAGAAAGAAGAACTCATACATTCATACAATGTCATAGTAAGTCATTTAACCCCATAATTGGAGCCAACCCAATTTCCTAGCCCTCTTATTTGTCTTTGGCCGAAACCCTAATGGGTCACAAACATATGAAAAAAATTCCTATCATTCACCATTAAGATCCATTAAATCATAGGAAACATAATAAACATGCTTGAAAGGTTAGACCTCATCTTATGTTGACATGGGCCGAAACCCTAGGAAACTTTAGGGTGCCACAAATTTTCCCTAAATCATAATCTATGTTTTACATATCATAATAAAATATTTAAGTGCAGAAAAGAGAGTTTACATCATCCCTAAGCCCAAACATCAACCTTGGCCGAAACCCTAGAGGCTCCACTTCATGGTTTCCTCAACTTAAACCTTAAATAAAAGTCTAAATCTTGTTAAGCATCAAAGAACAATCATACCACAGGTGAGGGGTCTTACCTTGGTTTGTCTTTGATTATCACCTTGAATGGAGAAGCCAAAAGAAAGCTCCTTGATCCTAGGCCTCTCTTTAGCCCTTGTATCCTTGTAGAAAGTCTTGGATCTTCAAGATCATGTTCCCTTGTGAAACCTTTCCAAGGGAGAGGGGTCTTGTGGGTTTTGGCTAGGAGAGGGAAGAAGAAGGAGAGGAGAGGCTTGGTGGATGAAGAGAAGAGGGAATAACTATCTTAATTGTTAAGTTATCATTCCTCTCATTTATACACAATGAAGAGGGGCAAGTGAAGAGACATGGTGCCTCCTCTCATGGTGACTCTTCACTTCCTTTAGCCTTAACAAAAATCCATTTCATTCCCTCATAGCACTCCCTTGCTGGTGAATTGGTTAGTACATGCATGGTGGTATGCTAGGTTCAAGGTTCAATCCTTGGTGCATGCACTTTATTTTTATTTTATTTTTTTATTATTATTTTCAAAAATTTCCCCTAAGACCCACCCATAATCATACTAATATTCCTAATTAAATCCCATCTATATTTATATTACATTCTACCTAAAATCCACTAATAACCATGGTATTAGGAGAGCCCATATAAGGCCCATTAGTACTTAGTTTCTCAAATTAAATGGGAAAATCATGGATAACTATGCTAAAGTTCGCTCTAGTGTCTCTAGGTTCCTAAAAAACTATCTAGACCTGATCAATATTTTAAAGAAAATATTGAGTAAATTTTCCGGGTCGTTACAATCCCCCATACCTCGTGAAAGTTCGTCCTCGAACTTAGAATAACTCCGGTTACTTGCGTCTCATCTCGTCCTCGCTTTCCCAGGTAGCTTCCTCGAACCGTTGACTTTGCCATAGAACCTTGACTAAGGGTACCTCATTGTTCCTTAGCTTCTTGACTTCCCGATCCAAGATCTGGATAGGTCGGCTTTCATAACTTAGGTCCTCCTGAACTTGTACTGTTTGTGGCTCGATCACTTGATCCATATTTGGAATACACTTCTTAAGTATTGACACATGGAACACGTTATGAATAGCTGACATCTCCTGAGGCAGCTCCAGTTCATATGCCACCTTGCCAACTCTTTTCAGAATCAGGTACGGTCCCACATATCGCGGACTCAATTTTCCTCTCTTCCCAAATCTCGTCACCCCTTTCATAGGAGCCACTTTGAGGAACACTAAATCTCCAACATTAAATTCCAGTGGTCTACGCCGGACATCTGCATAACTCTTCTACCGGCTCTGAGCAGCTTCTATCCGTTGTCGAATGTTCTGTATAGCTCGAGTGGTGCTGTCGATGACATCCGTTGTGAGCCCCATTTCCTTCTTCTCACCACTTCCGTACCAACAGATTGGAGACCTGCATTTTCTCCCATACAAAGCTTCATAAGGTGTCATTCCAATAGTAACTTGGTAGCTATTGTTGTAAGCGAATTCCGCTAAACATAGATATCGGCACCAGCTCCCTTTGAGATCCAAGGCACAAGCTCGTAACATGTCCTCCAGTACTTGATTCACTCGTTCAGTTTGTCCGTCAGTCTGAGGGTGAAAGACGGTGCTGAATCGAAGTTTAGTGCCGAGAGACTTCTGAACACACTCCCAAAAATGTGAGGTAAAGTGACCATCCCTATCTGAGATGATGGTCTTGAGAACTCCATGAAGTCTGATTATCTCCTTAACATATAATTGAGCCAGTTGCTCAATCGAATAAGTCATCTTGACTGCTAGGAAATGAGCGGACTTCGTTAACCTGTCCACAATTACCCAAATTGCATCATATCCGTTTGTAGTCCTGGGAAGTCCTGAAATAAAGTCCATAGAGATGTCTTCCCATTTCCATTCCGGAATCGAAAGTGGCTGCAGAACCCCTCCGGGTCGCTGGTGTTCTGCTTTCACTCGTTGACAAGTCAGGCAAGTACTAACATGCTGAGCCACATTCCTCTTCATACCAGACCACCAGAATTTCTCCTTCAGGTCTTGATACATTTTGGTGGATCCAGGATGCATCGAATAAGGGGTTCCGTGAGCTTCGATCAATATTTCTCTCCACAGCTCCGGATCATTAGGGATGCATAGACGATCCCCAAGGTAGAGTACTCCCCCGTCGGCGATACGAAAACCATCGCTCTTCCCTTCTAGGATCTCCTGTTTGATTCTCTGAAGGCTTGGATCATCATTTTATTTTTCCAATATGTCCTCGAACAGTGTCGGTGATATTGTCATGGTAGAAAGTCGTCCGGAGATAACTTCAACTCCAAAATTCATAATTTCTCTTTCGAGTGGTCGGGGTAACATAGATATGAACATCAAGGTGACACTGGACTTCCGGCTGAGTGCATCGGCCACTTTGTTTGCCTTCCCTAGGTGATAAAAGATCTCGCAGTCGTAATCCTTCACCAACTCAAGCCATCGGCGTTGTCTCATATTCAGGTATTTCTGAGTGAAGAAATATCGCAGACTCTGGTGGTCTGTATAAATCCTACACTGCGCTCCATACAGATAATGCCTCCATATCTTAAGAGCGAAGACCACAGCGGCCAGTTCTAGATCATGAGTGGGGTAATTCTGTTCATGTTCTTTGAGTTGTCTAGAAGCGTAGGCAATGACCTTACCATTCTGCATAAGTACAGCTCCAAGTCCAAGTTTGGAGGCATCGCTATACATGTCGAAGCTCTGGTTACATTCTGGAAGGGTAAGGATTGGAGCACTTGTAAGTCTCCTTTTTAGTTCCAAGAAACTCCTTTCACAGCTTTCCGTTCATTCATACTTCTTATTCTTCCTGGTGAGAGCCGTTAGAGGGGCTGCAATTCTCGAGAAATCCTTCACAAATTTTCGGTAATAGCCCGCCAGCCCAAGGAAGCTTCTGATTTCGCTGGCGTTCTTTTGCCGGCTCCAGTTATTCACAGCTTCAATCTTTGTTGGATCTACCATAACCCCATCTTTGGAAATAATATGGCCCAAAAAGCCTACTTGGTCGAGCCAAAACTCACATTTGGAGAACTTTGAATACAGTTGTTTTTCCCGAAGAGTCCGTAATACTATCTTCAAGTGCTCGGCGTGCTCCTCTTGGTTCCTCGAATAAATAAGAATATCGTCGATGAAGACGATTACAAATTTGTCGAGAAAAGATGAGAATACCCAATTCATAAGGTCCATAAACATGGCAGGAGCATTTGTCACACCGAAAGGCATAACAACGAATTCAAAATGCCCATACCTTGTTCGGAAGGCCGTTTTCGGAATATCATCCTGTTTTACTCTAACTTGATGATAACCAGACCTCAGATCAATTTTTGAGAGCACGGTGGCTCCTTTCAATTGATCAAACAGGTCGTCTATCCTCGGAAGGGGATACCGGTTCTTGATCGTCACATTGTTCAGCGCTCGATAATCTATGCACATTCGCATAGATCCGTCCTTCTTCTTCACAAATAGTACCAGAGCTCCCCATGGAGAATGACTAGGGCGAATGAACCCCTTATCGAGCAACTCCTGTAGTTGTTCTTGAAGCTCTTTTAATTCAGCCGGCGCCAATCGGTATGGTGCCTTGGAGATCGGGTTAGTACCAAGAATCAATTCGATCTCGAATTCCACTTCTCTATCAGGAGCTAATCTTGGTAATTCATCCGGAAATACCTCTGGATAATCACATACTACCCTAACATCTTCTAGCTTCTGATCCTTTGTTTGACTTACGTCGACCACATGTGCTAGAAACCCGGTGTATCCCTTGTCTAACATCTTCTGTGCCTTGAGAGTCGATAAGAATTTCCCAGTTCTTTTCCTTGGCTCTCCGATAAATTCGAACATAGAATCTGCCTCAGGTTGAAAAACCACCTTTCGTTTACGGCACTCGACCAAAGCACTGCATTTGCTCAAGAAATCCATTCCCATTATAACATCATAATCCTGCATGCTGAGTACTATCAGATCGCAGTAGAGTTCTCTTCCAGCGATTCCAACTGGCACGGCACGTAGTACGTGTGTGGATGTCATTATTTCTCCTGAAGGCAGGGTCGTGAAAAACTTGCAGTCTAAAACTTGTGGAAACATATCTATCTTCTTAGTGTAGGACGTAGAGATGAACGAATGTGTTGCTCCAGTATCAAACAATGCAGTAGCATGCTGACTGTAAATAAATATCTGACCTGTGACAACTGTTGAAGCATTCGCGGCATCCTCCTTAGTGATAGAGAAAATCTTGGCATCCGCCATAGGTGGTGGGGCCTCCAACCGCTCTTGACTCATAGGTGTACCTTCCAGCTCAGCTTGCATATAATGTAGTTTCGTCTGTGGACCCTGGTACTGAACTAGCTGTTGAGGGGGTGCCTGGTTCTTGGTAGGACAATAAGAGGCTATGTGCCCTTCCACCCCGCAAATGAAACACCGGTTCGTACCTTTGCGGCATTCCCCGGGATGCATTTTCCCGGATGTAGCACACAGGGGAAACCTGGACTGTTTATTTGCTGGGCCCCCCTGGGAGTTGTTCCATTGCTGCCGTTTACCACTCTGGTTTCCCTTCCAGTTAGCGTTGGTACTCGGGGGTTTCTGACCTCTTTCATTTAATGCCTTTCTTTGCTGATTGATATTATTCAGGTAATGCTCGGTGAGTAGGGCACTACTAAACAGCTCCTCAGCGGTCTGTGGTTTGTTAACTCCGCCAGCCACGTTCAAGGCTATTTCGGGTCGCAACATTTTTAACATAAGTCGAACCCTCTCCTTCTCAGTGCGGACCAGCTTAGGGCATAAGCGAGCCAGTCGATTAAATTTCTTCATGGCTTCGTTGACTGAGAGGTTGCCCTGTCCAAATTCCGTGAACTCGTCGTAGTGTTTATTGGTGACCCGCATGTTAATGAATTCTTCGAAGAATTCTGATTTGAAATCTGACCACGTCATCTGGTTCACCTGTCTCTTGGCCTTGACCCTTTCCCACCACATTCTGGCATCTTCAGAAAGGCAGAATGATGCAAACTTGATCTTCTCCTGTTCAGGCCAGTCCAGCAGCTCCATTGTACTCTCCACGGTCTTGAACCACGCTTGAGCGTCCCACGGTTCACCGATACCCGAGAAATTTTTTGGTTTCAGCCTCAACCACTGGATCAGATACGCCTCTTGTCGTTCTACCGTGGTCGAGCCTGACGGAGGAGTTTGTGTAACCGTAGGCGCGACAGGTATAGCAGTCTGGTTCGTCGGAGGAGTAGTAGAATTTTCTTGTTGGTTCATCAGGGTATTGATGGTTTGCTGCTGCTCGGTGACTTGACGCTGAAGTTGGGTCACTAATTGCATCTGGTCAGGCGAGGAAGTAGTCTCATTAAGTCTGTTACTCTGTCTTCTAGCCATGCTTTCCTTCATAAAGGACAAGTATGGATAATATGAGTTATTGTTATTCCTACCCCCATATTAAAATCTAATGAAAATATCGTTCATATTCCATAATCCTAAAGGTACTTGCTATCATAAGGTATCATTCATACTTGCATATTCTAGGATTATAACATATCATCTATACTTGCTGTGCCATGAACAGTATCCTAAAAGTACTTACTATCATAAAATATGCATAAAGGTACTTACTTGGAAGCTACAGGAAGGAGGCTTGATGTGTGTGTAGTGAGATGGCAAAATGGCTCTGATACCAACCTATAACGCCCGTCTTTTTCCCACACCTTATGGTGTGGCGAGCGAGACGGCGTTACGCTAACATACATACACATATATACGACATAGGAATATCTTAATGCAGCAGAATCAATTTTTTTCTTCTTACACGTGCGTTTTACCATGCAACTAGTACTTGAACATGTATATATGCCTTAACCTATCATTCATGAACATGGTAGCATTGTAACTTAGCATATTAAAGCATAACATTCCTTACTTTATCCATAAGCATCATAAGTAGCAAGTAACTTATCATAAGTATAGCATAAAATCTAAAGAGGCATTTTAAAACACAAAACATAATAGAAGAGTCTTTTTCCTCTTTCCTCTGCCATGTCACTACCACACACACACTTTTGGCCCCTCCTGCTGCTTCACCTAGTAACCTCCGTTTGCTTGATCTGTGGTATAAGACAATAAGACTATAAGCACATAGGCTTAGTAAGACCCTTTCCTACTCACAAAAATCCATACGTCACATAAACATAAACATAATGCTTAAATCCTACTTATCATGGCATACTTCTTATGATAAACATAAATACAATCATGACATCATTCTTAGCATGAACATAAATATAATCATGTCATCATACATAACATGAACATAAACATAATCATTTGCATAAACATACTTTGCATTAACATACTTTGCATAAACATATTTATCATGGCATAATGCATAACATGGATGAATACATGCGTCAAATGCATGTATCATAAGGATGCTTAGTTTAAAATCATACTTTTAAATACTTAAACATAATCATAACATCATTGGGATCCCCGGCTTGTACCACATACATACATCATAAGCGTGCATCCCTAAGTAAATACGAGGTAGCGAGCCCCGACCTACTAGGGTAGGAACAGCTATGGTAGTTCCAAAAATCGGGGCATTCTTAAGGTGCCCATCCCTGTTGGACAGCTACGGTAGTCCCAGAACCGTGGACAGCTTCGGTAGTCCAGAACCGAGGCGTTCTTAAGGTACCCATCCCTTGGACCCTTACTTCGGTCCGGTACAAGCCCATTCTTAAAATAAATTACTTAACATGCTTTATCATTCATAGAACGTACATGACATAAACAACATCTTGTTTCATGAAACATGACATAAGAATAGGAACAACTACGGTAGTTCCAAAACCGAGGCGTTCTTAAGGTGCCCATCCCTTAGCATGACATAAACATACTTAACATTTCATCATTCATACTTAACATCATGATGCCTTAAAGGCATGAACATTCATCATCATTAATTATCTTCATTCATAAGGTATGTCATGCTTACATCATTTTGTCTTAGGGCCATGGTTATCATTTTCGTTCATCATCTTCATTCTTAAACATAACATACGTACATATCATTCATAAAGCATGGCTTACATACATATCGTTCATAAAACATGGCTTACACACATATCGTTCATAAAACATGGCATACATACATATCGTTCATAAAGCATGACATACATACATATCATTCATAAAACATGGCATACATACATATTATTCATAAAACATGGCATACATACATATCATTCATAAAACATGGCATACATACATATTATTCATAAAACATGCATGGTCATAGTACATAAGAACACATGCCTAGATCTTTTCATACACGATACATTTCCCTAGGTTCATGGCACGTGGTCTAAACATTTGTGAATCATCATAGCACATGACCTAATATACAAAGTCAGGACACATTTTACATGAGGTTAGGTTTTAGGTCACATAAAAATTCCTACAACATACTTAATCATATACATATATCTTAGTAACCCATAAACAAGTCTCTTTTGAAACTTAACCCAACCCAAACCCTAACTTATACTCTTGGCCGAAAGTTCAATAGGAGAAAGACCCCATCATTCAAGCAACATGCAAAAGTCCATAGGAAAAAGAAGAACCCATACATTCATACAATGTCATAGTAAGTCATTTGACCCCATAATTGGAGCCAACCCAATTTCCTAGCCCTCTTATTTGTCTTTGGCCGAAACCCTAATGGGTCACAAACATATGAAAAAAATTCCTATCATTCACCATTAAGATCCATTAAATCATAGGAAACATAATAAACATGCTTGAAAGGTTAGACCTCATCCTATGTTGACATGGGCCGAAACCCTAGGAAACTTTAGGGTGCCACAAATTTTCCCTATATCATAATCTATGTCTTACATATCATAATAAAACATTTAAGTGCACAAAAGAGAGTTTACATCATCCCTAAGCCCAAACATCAACCTTGGCCGAAACCCTAGAGGCTCCACTTCATGGTTTCCTCAACTTACACCTTAAACAAAAGTCTAAATCTTGTTAAGCATCAAAGAACAATCATACCACAGGTGAGGGGTCTTACCTTGGTTTGTCTTTGATTATCACCTTGAATGGAGAAGCCAAAAGAAAGCTCCTTGACCCTAGGCCTCTCTTTAGCCCTTGTATCCTTGTAGAAAGTCTTGGATCTTCAAGATCAAGTTCCCATGTGAAACCTTTCCAAGGGAGAGGGGTCTTGTGGGTTTCGGCTAGGAGAGGGAAGAAGAAGGAGAGGAGAGGCTTGGTGGATGAAGAGAAGAGGGAATAACTATCTTAATTGTTAAGTTATCATTCCTCTCATTTATACACAATGAAGAGGGGCAAGTGAAGAGACATGGTGCCCCTCTCATGGTGACTCTTCACTTCCTTTAGCCTTAACAAAAATCCACTTCATTATCTCATAGCACTCCCTTGCTAGGTGAATTGGTTAGTACATGCATGGTGGTATGCTATGTCCAAGGTTCAATCATTGGTGCATGCACTTTATTTTTATTTTATTTTATTTTTTTATTATTATTTTCAAAAATTCTTCCTAAGACCCACCCATAATCATACTAATGTTCCTAATTAAATCCCATCTATATTTATATTACATTCTACCTAAAATCCACTAATAACCATGGTATTAGGAAAGCCCATATAAGGCTCATTAGTATTTAGTTTCTCAAATTAAATGGGAAAATCATGGATAACTAGGCTAAAGTTCGCTCTAGTGTCTCTAGGTTCCTAAAAAACTATCTAGACCTGATCAATATTTTAAAGAAAATATTGAGAAAATTTTCTGGGTCGTTACAGCGGCATCAGGGGAGGAGGCCCGCAGCTTCTTCTCGGCCAAGTGTTGATGTTGATCGGCGATGGGTTGCAAGTGGAGGCGGCACTGATGATCGGCGAGACTGGAGACATCAGGAGTCAACGATCCGAGAGTGAGGGAAGCGACGCTTAGGGCTTCGCGAGAGGGAAAGGCATCGACCTTTCCCTCGCATGCAGCGAAGAAGGGGGAGAGGCAGCGAGTCTCGTTCTCCAGCCGGTGGCGTTGCCTCCTGTGCCGACGACGACGCGATCGCTAGTGGGGGCGAGGGAAGATCTACGGCGAGATGGTTCAGGGCCTGGGAGGGAGGAGGGGAATTTATAATATAAGGAATTTTTTTATATTTATATATATTTAACTTTTCCTTTTATATATATATATATATATAATATATATATATATATATATATATATATATATATATATATATTTCGAAAATCAAACTTTTCCTTAAATAATCTAAAACTAATATATCTTGCGTCCAATTATCCTCACAACCATTCCATAAATTTCAGAAAATTATTCCAAAAATTTTACATCAGAATATTTCCAATTTTTAACTCCTATTTTTTTAAAAATATTTTTATATATAACCATATATATATTTATATACACATTTAATTTTATTTATTTGTTTTTTTTGAACCGTATTTTACAGTCATGGCTGCTAAATTGCCATCCAGCAATTTGAAAGATACCCCCCATATTGAGTCAAGATACAAGCTATTGAAGAGGCAGTTTCATGCTATCAATGAGATATTGAATCATAGTAGTGGATTTGGGTGGAATGATGTTGAGATGTGTATCATTGCAACAAAGGATGCCTTTGATGATTGGGTTATGGTAACTTTTTCTATTTTTGTATTTAATACATTGCAAATTTTTCTATGCTTAAACTTTTATCTAGTGAATCATACATGCTTAAACTTTTATCTAGTGAACCTAATTATATTGTCTCCCATTGTTTACAATGTCTATATTTAGTTAATCTATAAAAGTAATTGCCATGGAAAGGTCGCTCTTGTTCTTAGTTTGGAATTGGTAATATACATGCAGACATAAATTAGTTTTTAAAAATTGGTAAAAATTAGGCTTACAAGGTATCTCGAATTGCCAAAAGTAAGCTTGGCATTTCGGCTGCTATTGGTTTAACCTATTTATAACTGTAGCATTTGAATTACATGCTTTAACCTATTTATTGTCTGTTTTGCTGCTTGCATATTGTGATTTCTTATATTATTCTTATATTTTAATTTAGAGTCATCCAACTACTATTGGTTCATGGAACAAAGAGTTCCCCACCTAGATGACTTGATGTCTGTGTGGGGGAAAGATTGCGCCATAGGAGCTAATGCAGAAACCCCAGCTGATGTAGTAGAATAGATAAATTTATGCGATGAAGAGGTTGACACGTTTGAGCTTGAAAAAGATGAATATGTTGAAGGTCACAATGAAGAATCTGATGATGGCAACCAAGCAATAAATAAATCTGAGACTTCAAGTTCATCAGTGTGTCCAATAAACCAGAAGTCAACCAAAATGAAAAAAGTCATGTTTGATGATGTTCTAGGTGACTTGGTGGGACAGATTCAAAAATATATTATTTCTGTTACTCAGGCTGATGAGCAGATCTCCACCTACATCAAAAAGCAAACAGAGAATAGTGATAGAAAAGTGAAGATATACGAAGAGTTAATAGAACTTTCTGAATTCTCTGAGCAAGAAATTATGGATGTTGGGGAGTATATTCTCAAGGATGAACATAAGGATGACAACTTCTTCGCTTTGCCAAAGATATTTAGTAGAAATTATGTGGTGAAGTAACTCTCTGAGATCCATCCCAAATGAATTAGCTATTTGAAGTAGGTTGTTGGTACTTATATTTTGATATACTTTTGGATAGTCGTGATATCATTTACTTTTGGATAGTCGTGATATCATTTTGAACAAAACTTATTTGGATGAATGTCATTTTGGATAGTCATGTACTTCAAGTGCAATACGTGAATCTTTTTTTCCTTTTTTTTTATATCTTTTGTGATAGCTGAATTGTCGGTTGCTTAAATTTTGTTTATATTAGGTTGTTGTTGCTGTTCAATCTCCTAAGAATGGATACAACTTTGATTGTCTCGTATCAGGAGAGGTAGGCTCCTGCTCACTATCACAGACAAATCTTGTGTCAACTTCTTTTAGGTGTATTTAGAATCCTGAGCGTCTTGCCATTTAGTTGTTTTTATCTACATGCTAATATTCATTTCCAAAATCATATCAAAAGACAACTGGTTTCTCTTATTGAAGTTACTTTTTTGTCACTTGTACAAATGTTTCGCAAGCATCATACATCACTGGGGTTCAAGTATTGATGAAGAAAATATATCTTCAAAAAGAATGAGAATAGATTTGTTATTTGTCTTAAATACACATCTTCCCTTACATTGCTTTAGAACTTTTGAAACTACTGGTGCATCTTCTAATGAGTTGGTTTACCATAATCTCTCTCAGCTTAACCAAAATCCATGCGTGAAAATTGAAATCAATCCCAAATCATGGCAAATTAGATGAATTTGGGGCTATGGAGTATCGTACAAGTAGTAGTGATATTGATTCATGCAGTTCATTCTCCACCGAGTCCAGTTATTGCAGTTCCATGTCCTCTGAATCCTTCTATATGCAAAGGGAATTGCAGGAAATGAGGGAAGAACCTATAGAAGAAATGTCTATAGCTGGAGATATTCAAACAGTTGACGTCTCAAGAATTTTATTCTGTGTCGTCAATATTGCTTTGTGTGTCATTATTGCTTTGGCTATATATATTTGAATGTTTGAACTTTTTTTGAAGAACATTCAATCCTGTCAATTAGTTTGATATTGTACATTGGAACCGGCCACACGTAGCAGTATTTTTTTAAAAGAATGTTTAAAATATTCTTTATATTATATTATTATTAATGGAGATTGAATTTGTAATTTTTACCATTTATTATATTATATAAAATAAAATTTTAATATTATTTATAAATTTTGAATTTATATTTTTATTATATTATTAGTAAAAATTAATATTATATTATTTATAATATTTGTGATCATTATAAGGCCAAGGACAATGATACTGAATCATTAAGATTGAATCAGGGGTAATATAGTAATTGTCATATCAGGTTATATATTAAAACTTTCAACCAAACAAGTTTTTGTCTCATTACTAAAGATTAAACCAAACAATACTAGGTTATATCTTATTCCCTATAATCTTGGTTATGTGATTACTTGGTAATCACATGCCCAAGGTTATCAAAGAACACCCTCAACCAAACACACCCTTAGAGATCACTCTTTTATATAGAAATCTAATATATTATTAGCTCTCAGCTTCTGGTGTGGGTGCGGAGGACAACCACCAGTGGAGCGTTCGAGCATACATTCCCATGGATCCCTGCGACACCATGGCGGCATGCGACCCCAATGCGATCTGCTCCCCCAACTTGTCGCTGATGTGTGTGTGTGCCTGTAGGGATTCCAGCCCAAGAACCTCACCAACTGGGACCTGATGAGGAGCAGGTCTGACGGATGCCTTAGGGAGACCGACTTGGACTGCCGCAATATGAACGACGGATTCTTTAAAAGAGAATAAATTGACCAAGTCAAATATTATTAGATATTTTCCTAGTAATCTGTTAATTGACAGTTTCTTAATGAATCTGTTAATTAACAGTTTCCTTATTAAATTTATATTATTATATTAGACATTTTTCTTATTAATCTGTTAATTGACAGATTCTCTATAAATCTGTTAATTAACAGTTTCATTATTAATTTTTTATTTGACTAAGTATCCTAAGGTCTCTATAAATTGTGTATCTCATGAACAGGTTATTTCAATCAAGAAAGTTATTTTGTTACCTCTTCTTTCTTTCTCTCTACCTCTCTTCTCTCTCTACTTCTCTTACTTTATTATGGTATTAGAGTCAAAGCTCCATATACCTTACATGCTGCTATTTTTATGTAACGTCTTTCTTCTTCTTCATGTGACGCTTGCTATCATAATTTTTTTATTTTTTTGAAAAAAGGCTAGCAATTTATAAAGTGTCTTGTCTCTTCCTCCTCTATTTTTTATTTTATTTTTTCTCGTCATCCTAGTTCCTTGTTTTTATCACCCGCCAACTCATGACGGGGAAGTAGGGGAGAAGAGGAATAGCCTTTGTGCCTTTTGGCCCAAGCTACAACAACTTTTGGTTCTTTATTATTTTTATTTTGATGTCGAATGTTTGGAGATATCAAATTTGTCTCCAATTTGAACATACTGGTATTCAATGTCCTAAAAGACTTGACAGAACTTCATCGGTGGTCCTTTAGCTTTAAGAAGATGTCAAATTTATCTCCAAATTGGATATACTAGTATTCAATATCCTAAAAGACTCGACAGAACCTTCATCGGTGACCCTTCATCTTTAAGAATATCTTTAACTTCACAAGTCTATCCTAAAGTTCTCTCATCTGTGCCTACTCATGGCAAACCTTCAAAATTTTTATCTATTGAATGGTATATTGACACTGGAGCAACTCATCATGTCATATCAGACTACAATATCTTTACAGAAGTACTACTATACACTAGTTCGGATACGGTACAAGTAGGTGATGGCTCAGGTTTGCATATTACTAATTATGGAAATACATACATTCATTTATCTAATCGTACTTTTCACATGCACAACATCTTTCATGTTTCATTAATTACTAAAAATTTACCCTCTGTACGTCAGTTTTGCCTTGATAACAATGTCTTTTTTGAATTTCATCATGATCATTATCTTATAAAAGATAGAGGAACAAATACTACTGTATTTCTTGGGAAAATAAAAAATGGTCTATACTATCTTCAAAATTCTTCAATCAAAGCTTTTATTAGTGAACACACAAATAAACCAGCCTGGCATGCTCGACTTGGTCATCCTTCCCTTCGTATAGTTCAGTCGATCATAAATAGGTATGATTTACCTACTTCCTTTACTTCATCTCAATCTCATTTATGTCAGGCATGCATGAAATCTAAAAGTCATAAGTTACATTTTTCTTCATTTGAACGCATTTCCGATTTTCCACTTGAAATAATTCATTCTGATATTTGAGGTTCTGCACCTAACTTGTCTAACCAAGGATTCTTATATTATGTTACCTTCATTGATCATTTTAGTAAATACACTTAGTTTTATCCTATGAAAAGAAAATCTGATTTATTTGATATATTCTGAAATTTTCAAAAACAAGTTGAATGATATTTTAATTGCAAAATACTCTCTCTTAATTCTGATTGGGGAGGAGAATATCAAGCTCTTCATCATCTTGTCTCTTGTGGGATTGTTCATCGAGTCTCTTGCCCTCGCGCTCCAGAACAAAATGGCTCTGCTGAGAGAAAATATAGACATATAGTTGAAACTGCCTTAGCTCTTCTTCATCATGCATCGGTTCCGCGTAAATTTTGGGATGAAGCTGTTTGTACTGCAGTATATCTCATAAATCGACTTCCAACCCCATTGCTCAATCATAAATGTCCTTTGGAAAAATTTTATAATCAAACTCCTGAATACACCTTTCTTCGAATCTTTGGTTGCGCATGTTAACCATCCATGGTTATGCCCCTACTCTAAACACAAACTTGACTCTCGTTCATTATTATGTTTTCCTCTGTTATAGTTCTTGGGACCTTTTTGTTTAGCTAGAGGGGGGGGGGTGAATTGCTACTTTTTGATTTTTCTTCCTACAAGTTGTTAGTGCGCAAGCGGAATAACAAAAACTAAAACTAACAACTAAGAAAGGCACACCAATTTATGTGGTTCGGAGATGAAACTCCTACTCCACAGCTGCCCATAAGGTGAACGATCCCGATCTTTCGGTGGATGATTCCTCGGAACACCTCCGGCTAGCTCTTGTCGCTCCTTGTGGGTGGAGAAACCTCTCCACAACACCTTGACAACGTCTGAGCATGTTTAGGTTACTAATAGGCTTTAACCAAGCTTGTTTCGCCAAGGAAGAACAACAAAAAACGAGCCCTCTTAAATAATGCTCGTTGCTGTTCTGACCGTTACCAATCGACTGGCCCTGGGGCAGTCGACTGGTGTTTGTGAATTCAAATGTCATAGCCTGACGATTCACATTCTGGTCGACACCAGTCGACTGCATCAGTCGAATGATCCTCTACCAGTCAACTGATCTCTCTCTGCTCTACCTTAGTCGACTGATCAAGCATCAGTACACTCCCACCTAAGGTTTCCCTTCCCGAGTACAATTCTCTCAGCACTCGAACCCTAGGATTTCCCTTCCCGAGTACAGTTCTCTCAGCACTTGAATTCTCACGACTCAGTTGACTCTTCATCCAACAGCCTCGTCCTGTTGCCTTTAAGCCCTCTTCGACTTTGGCTCTCGTCCCTTAGATGCATGCAAGCCCGCGGCTTGTCTCCCATGCCACCCTTCACGTATGCCTTGAAGTCCGCTTCCCTCGGCTCATTGTCCCTGCTTTATGTAACGCCCGCCTTTTTCCCACACCTTACGGTGTGGTGAGAGGCGGCGTTACGCTAACATACATAGGCATATGAACATCTTAATGCAGCGGAATAATTTTTTTTCTTTAAACTTATTACACATATGTTTAACCATGCAACTAATACTTGAATCATGTATATATACCTTAACTATCATTCATGAACATGGTGACATTGTAACTTAGCATATTAACCGCATACGTAGCATCATGATCTAAACATTCCATAACTTATCCATAAGCATCATAAGTAGCAAGTAACTTATCCATAAGCATCATAAATAGCAAGTAACATATCTATAAGCATCATAAGAGTATGTTATTCTTTAGGCATATCTATCATAGGTATAGCATAGAACCTAATGAGGCGTTTCAAAACACAAGACATGCAATCAGTATAAATAGAAAAATCCTTTGCCATGTCACTGCCACACACACGCTCTTGCCCCTCCTGCTTCTTCCCTTAGTACCCTCTTGCTTGATCTGCGGTATAAGAAAATAAGACTATAAGCACACAGGCTTAGTAAGACCCTTTCCTACTCACTAAAATCCATACGTCACATAAAACATAATCATATGAACATTTAACAGGACATGGTTCTTAACATAGAACATAAGCATAAAAAAAAACATTTAACATGGCATGGTTCTTAACATAGAACATAAGCATAAAAAGAAAAACATTTAACATGACATGGTTCTTAACATAAACATAAGCATTTTCTTAACACAATTCATAAGCATATTCATAGCATAAATCATAAGCATATCATAAGCATATTCTTAGCATAAATGCACAACATGAATGGATGCATGAGTCAAATGCATATACATAAGGATGTTTATTTGAAAATCATACTTATAAGTACTTAAACAT
Source organism: Boesenbergia rotunda (assembly GCA_024364735.1). NCBI lineage: Eukaryota > Viridiplantae > Streptophyta > Magnoliopsida > Zingiberales > Zingiberaceae > Boesenbergia > Boesenbergia rotunda. Next base: position 69,120 of record JAGFNQ010003263.1, read on the forward strand.
AATCATAACATCATGGGGCCCTGGCTTGTACCACATACATATATCATGTGCGCGCATCCCTAAGTAAATACGAGGTAGCTAATCTCGACCTACTAGGGTAAGGACAGCTTCATCGGTAGTCCCGAACCGTGGACAGCTTCATCGGTAGTCCAGAACCGTGGACAACTTCATCAGTAGTCCAGAACCGTGGACAGCTTCATCGGTAGTCCAGAACCGTGGACCTTACTTAGGTCCGGTACAAGCCCATTCATAAAATAAAATAATTTCACATGCTTCTTCATTCATAAAACATACATGGCATAATCATTCATTCTTAATGCTTAACATCATCATTATGCCTTGAAGGCATGAACCTTATCTTCATTCATCATTTTCATTCCATATCATCATTATGCCTCGAAGGCATGAACTTTATCTTCATTCATCATTTTCATTCATAAAACATGATATACATACATAATTATATCCTAAGATATGAGCATCATCCTAGTCCATAAAGCTTGCATGATCATGGTACATAAGATAAACATGCATTTCGTACATAGTATATTTCATCTAGCATGCATAATCATAGTATCCATCATATAGCATGCATGGGTAAGATACATATGAACATGATACATACCACTTAGGTTCATGGCATTCTACAGTACTTAGGTTCATGACATTCATTATAGAACATGCATAGACCTTCATACACATATATCTATTATAGGCATTTACATCATACATGTATTATTCTATTTAACCTACTCCTACATCAATTACATATGTTCATGGTATATGGTCTAAAATATTCATGAGTAAAATATAACATATAACCTAAACATACAAAGTCATGATACATAATACATAACACATAAAGCTAGGGTTTTGGTAACATAAAGATCCTTACATCATGCTTAACCATATACTTACATCATAGTAACCTATAAACAAGTATCCTTGAGACCTTAACCCAATCCAAACCCTAGATCATGGTCTTGGCCGAAACCCTAAAGAACCATAAGTCCATGGAAAATTCACATAGGTCATAATTAACCTCCAATACAACACATACAATGCCATAGGAAACCATTTGAACCCTTGATTGGATTTAACCCTAAGTCCTAGCCCTATATCATGCATTGGCCGAAACCCTAGAAGGGTAATAAGTCCATAGGGAAATTCATATAAGTCACCATTAATACCCATTATATCATAGAAAACATACTATCCATGCTTGAAGGGTTAAATTTTAAACCTAGCCATGGTACATTGGTGGTGGCCGAAACCCTAAAGGGGTTTTAGGGTACTACAAAATTTCCAAAATCATACTTTTATGCTTAACTTATCATGAGTAAACATTAGGAAACATAAGAGGGGTTTTTAACATCATCTTAGCCCCAAAACATGCTTGGCCGAAAATCTTAGGAGCCTTAATCCTTTATTTTCTCAACATAAATCCCAAACAACATCTTAAATCTTGATAAGCAACATAAACTATTATACCACAGGTGAGGGAGTCTTACACTTGGTGTTTTGGTTATAGCCCCTAAATAGAGAAGAGGGATGAAGACCTTGTTGTCCCTTGATCACCCCTAGCCCTTGTAGCCTTGTAGGAAGCCTTAGATCTTCAAGAGAAAGTCCCCTTGTGAAGCTTTTCCAAGGGAGAGGAGCCTTGGTGGGTTTCAGCTAGGAGAAGGAAGAAGAGGGAGAGAAAGAGTTTTGGTGGAAGAAGAGGACAATGACTTAAGTGTTAAGTTGTCTCTTCCCTTCCCCTCTCTTTTATACTACATGAAAGGGGGCAAGTGAAGGGGCATGGTGCCTCTTCTCTTGATGACTCTTCACTTCCCTAAGCCTTAACTAAAATCCTCTTCATTCTCTATTAGCACTCCCTTGCTAGGTGAATTGGTTAGTACATGCATGGTGATACATTAGGTCCAAGGTTCAATTCTTGGTGCATGCACTTTATTTTTATTTTATTTTTTTATTTTTATTTATTTTCGGCAATGCCCCCCTAAGGCCTACCAATAGCCTTGCTAATATTCCTAATTGAAGCCCATTTCTATTTATATTAAATTCTACCTAAGATCCAATAATAACCATGGTACTAGAAAAGCCTATGGAAGGCCCATTAGTACTTAGCTTTTCATTCTATATAGAAAATCATGACTAATCATGCTAAGGTTCCTACTAGTATCTCTATGTTCGTCGAAAATTTCTCTAGACATGATCAATATTTTAAAGAAAATATTGAGAAAATTTTTCGGGTCGTTATACTTTGTCCACGGTCCCTCGAATACATACAAGCCCACGACTTGTCTCTACACACCATCCTTCACCAAACCCGAATACGTCCAACTAAGTCTATGTGTATCCTGCAAATTTGTACACTCATATACACATATTAGATCAACATGAAAGCCTAACTTAATCATATTGACACACAAACATCGAAAATCATGATCTTCCTGATCAAACTTGGGCCAATTGCATCAACAATCTCTCCTTTTTTGATGTGTGACAATATGTTTAAGGTAGGTGCAAAAACAACAATAACAATTGAAAATTACCGACATAGTAAGCAATAAAACATGCATTCTCCCCCTTAACCTATGCCCTCCACATAATTTTTAATTTTCCATAACTTAAAACCACAAGTTCTCCCTCTTTGACACCATCAAAAAGATTGCCCCAAGCAATCCTAACCCTAGTATCAATGAGAACACCTTCCTATTTTTGAAAATCTCCAAAAATCAGAAAACAGCAGCACCAGTCGACTGCGTCAGTTACCAGTCGACTGGTGCCTGCAAACCACAACCCCACAGAATGATCAGTCGTCTGCCTATATAGAAGTCTGAATTTTCAGCCGAAATTCAGAAACTCCTAACAAATTCCACAAAATTCAAAAAATTCTGAAATTTTGCAAGCATATTTCTTATGATGTATTCTATCCTAGAAAAATATAGTTTCATGAAAATACCAAATATGCTTGACTTTTTGACACAAATCCCAATTCTTTTAAAACAATCCATTTTGTATCAATCTTCTATCTTAGGTTTGAGCCCATGCGTTTTTCAAGTCTATCCTATACCATTTAAAACATAGAAATATTTTCAAATCTCCCCCCTTTTCTCATATAAATCCTCAAGACAAAACAAATGATTAAAGCTCCCCCTTTTTTACCATATTCTTTAGATAAAAGGTATATTGCATTTTTTTTCTTATAACCATAATAACAAGATAATAACATTTCATATAAGCAACATCAAGTCATGAATTAAAAGTTCATATGAAAAATATAGATAAGTGCTACAAGGGCCATAGCCCCGAAATCCCCAAATATTATAATGTCAAATATAGTGTTTGAGAGATAAAAAAAGACACTAAGCTAAATACACTCTCAATACCATCACCACTAAATCATGCTAAGGCTACATATCATCATCGCCAGGAGGAGGAGGAGGGGCCTGATACATAAGGTTCCAGTGCTGCATCATTTCATACATATCATCTTGTCACTGCTGGAAACCCTGAAAGTACCCCATGAGACCATGAACCTCCCCCTGAATAGCAACCTGCCACTGCTGAAAACTCTAGAAGTCCTCCTGATGTCCATGAACCTCTGCTTCTAGTCGGGAGAACCACTCCTCTGTAATCCTAACAGGAGCAGCAGCGTGAGCAGCCTCCTCATCCTCATCATCATCAAAGCTGGAGGAATCATGACGACGTCGCCAAAACGTCACTCCCTGCCGTCTCTCGATCCCAACCAAGGAGAGCTACTAAGAACCAATCTGGCCGTAGTCCTTAGACAGTTGATGTACCTGACCCCTAGTGGTTCTAATACCTCTAGATAAAAAGAATTCGGTCAAAATATGACCGAATAGCATGTAGATCTTTATATTGACGTCATGTGAAAAATGGACAATAGATGCAAACACATAGAGACCAATGCCAATGTCTAACCTCCTCTCTAATGCATATATCATCACCAAGTGAGGTAGCCGGATCTTCGACCTTCCCTTGGTGACAATGGGAAGAATGCAGTCTAGGATGATTTTATACAAGACGTTGCTAACTGGACTCATGCGCCTAGCTATAAAGATAAGCTGTAGAGGAGGTCGAGGATTATCAAAATAATGACGATAAATTTGATCAATGGTGACGTTGGGAAAGGTGAATGGCTCAGTGACAGTGGGGAAACATGTGAATGGGTTATCGGAAATCTTACACCCTAAAAAAGATCCTAATACTGTAGGTGTAAAAGGAATGATAACACCCTGTACCATAGTCTCATACGTCCCGTTATTGGGACTGCTACAAGTAAGATTGGCATAAAACTCCTTGCATAGGCCAAAATTGACATAACACTGACAGTATACTAACTTCTCTAACCCAAAATGAGTGATTATCTCAATAATGTGAGGAGTGATCTCCTGAAAATATGATTGATTGAGATATCTACAATTCATCAAAATGAAGTCAGCATTGTTAAATACCTGCCGGCAAGCCTCGAAACGAAACCGAGGTGCCACAAGATCTATAGACTACTGTTGGGATGATCCCTGACCAACCCTTTTCTTTGCCCTAGCCCTAAATGCAACCACCATATAGATGTACCAAAAATGACACAACCAAGAAGAAAAATAAGGCAAATATGCATAAAATGAAGAGTTAGTCATGAATCACGAACCAAATGAGAAAAATATAGCAAATGATTCATTATCATTTCTCCAGTCGTTGCTTGATGGCGAGTCATCAAGGTTGACTCATGAAGGGTGTTTTTCTTGCCCTAAACTTGGATCTAAGATGAAGGAGGACTAAAAACTTGATTTCAGGACCTTGGGAAGGCTTAAAGCAGTTGGGGAGGTCAAGGGAGAAGAGGAATCACAAGGTGCGGCACTGAAACCCTAGGTTCAACCACCCCCCGCGCGACTATTCTTTTAAAAGATTCCCTGCATCAGCCGACTGCCCCAGGGCCAGTCGACTGATGAACTAAATAGAAAGATCAATCGACTGATGGAGGATCAGTCGACTGCTGTATTGAATATCCTAGTTTCTGATTTATTCTGGACTAGTCGGCTGCCTCTGCATCAGTCGACTGATACCCCCATTTTAGTATTTCTGACCCAACTTCAAAAATGCACTAGAAATTCCACAAATCTCTAAAAATACATTCTAAAAATTCACAAATTTTGTGGAGAGGTTTGTGATACTCATGTCTACTTGGGAAAAATACATTTACCCATGTATCTATCACCAATTCCAAGATTGACACAAAACTCAAAACTATCTAAATGGCTTAATTGAACCTTGACCTAAAGTCCTAGTTTTGATCTCTCCTTGATGGTTCATTTCATTTCCAACCTCAATGCAGCTTTAGCATTGATTTATATAACATCTCCACGTTAAGAACCAATTTTCATGCAATATAACTCCATTGTCATATTTTTGCATAATACTCACTTTTGATGTGCCAAAACCCTAGGATTAAGATTCAAACTTGTCTTCAAATCCTTTGGCACATTCCACAATTTATCTAGTCCTTTTGGAGAAACCCTCTTGAGATCCATTGACCATAGATCCCAACTTGACTCCTAGAGCTCCCCTTGAGCTCTTAGCCTTAGTGACCTCCCTAGGTGACTCATCTATAATGGCAATGCCACACATGTGTAACTCCGGTACTTCTTGACCTACAACCCTAACCTTCTTAAGTTTATATACCTTATCCTTGGTTAAGTTCTTCTTTCCTTTAAATGACTTTTCCTTGCCATTTTGGCCTTCTCCTTGCTATTGTCATATGACATCCTTGCATATGACTTTTCCATAGCATGTGATCTACTAGATTAGTATCCTAGACCCGATCTATCATTTTTGGGGTTTTGACTACCCGAGACCATGCCTAAACCCTTAGATCCACTAATGAATTTTTCTAGGGTTTTCTCTAATTTGTCAAGCTTTGCCCTCAAAGCTTGATTTTTCCTCTCTAGATTTTTAACCCTAGCATCACCATGTCCATCTCGGACATTTCTAGATCTACCCATTTGCCTAGACATGTGTCTCCCTTTCTTGGGATTAATACCTTGGTCCTTAGGTTTGAAACTTCCAGGTTTATCATGATACATAAATTCCTTAGGGTTTTGAGATACAACCTTAACCTTATTTTTATCACAATATCTAAAACCAAAATTATGCATAGATAAATAATTCTCATTACTCCTATCATGCATAGAGGAATTTGAAAAGCTCTTAAAGTTAGGGATTATCTCCCTTACCCTTGTAGCTCCTCCTTGATGTGCACCTTTCTTCTCCTTCTTCTCCCACTTCCTCAAATGTTTCAATTTCTTGAATTCTCCTTTCCTTGAGCATTTGGTGTGGTAGTGTCCTAGCTCACCACACGTGTAACACTTAATGTGCTTTTTTCCTTTTTTTCCCTACAACCCACGTTAGATTTTAAATGAATTGACTTGGGTTTAGGGTTTATCTCCTTTTTACCTAATGGACACTTGTCCTTGTAGTGTCCCTTCTTGTTGCACCCAAAGCAAATAATGTGGTCTTTTGACTTTGCTTTGGTGGGGGTGGATGCTTCTTCTTGCTCCGGTATCGAAGATGGTCTCTCCTCCCCTCAATCCTTGAAGTGGAGACCTCTTCTTCTCCCTTTGATGAAATGGATGATTCTTCAATTTCTTGTGCCACTTCACATGAGGAGATGGATGAAACTTCTTCTTCTTTCTCCTCCTCTTCGGATGTTGAGCTTTTTCCTCCATCCGATTGGTCTTCTCCTCTTCTTGGACCATTAAGCTATTTTCTTTTGGCTCCTTTACTAATTGAGCTTGTGTAGGGTTTTCATGTAGAGCAATTACCTTACTCCATAATTCATGGGCATTTTTGTATTCACCTACACCACTAATAACATCATTAGGTAAAATATTAAGTAATATTGAAATTACCATCTCGTTTGTCTTTGATTGGGTTTGTTGCTCCTTATTCCAATATCTTAGTCGGAGCTTTTCCCGTGTTTATTTGTTGGAACTTCAAATGGCTCTTTGAGTACGATCATGAAGTTCCAATCCATCCTGAACCATGTCTTTGTCCGTATCTTCCAATACTCGAAACTCTCGTGATCGTAGGGCAGTAGAATATTTATATCAACCCTTAATCTTTCTTCAATCGCCATTTCCTCTAGCTTTTTGCTCTCTCGGCGATTAGTCCGTAGATGAGCGAACCTTGCTCTGATACCACTTGTTGGGACTTTCCATTTAGCTAGAGGGGGGGGGGGGTGAATAGCTACTTTTCGATTTTTCTTCCTAGAAGTTGTTAGTGCGCAAGCGAAATAACAAAAACTAAAACTAACAACTAAGAAAGACACACCGATTTACATGGTTCGGAGATGAAACTCCTACTCCACGGCTGTCTGTAAGGTGGACGATCCCGATCCTTCGGTGAATGATTCCCCGGAACACCTCCGGCTAGCTCTTGTTGCTCCTTGTTGGTGGAGAAACCTCGCCACAACACCTTGACAATGTCTGAGCATGTTTAGGCTACTAACATGCTTTAACCAAGCTTGATTCGCCAAGGAAGAATAGCCAAAAATGAGCCCTCGTAAATAGTGCTCGATGCTGTTCTGACCGTTACCAGTCGACTGGCCCTGGGGCAGTCGACTGGTCTTTGCGAATTCAAATGTTACAGCCTGACGATTCACATTCTGGTCGACACTAGTCGACTGCATCAGTCGACTGATCCTCTACTAGTCGACTGATCATTCCGTGCTCATCCTCAGTCGACTGATCAATCATCAGTCGACTGCCACCTAAGGTTTCCCTTCTTGAGTATAATTGTCTCAACACTCAAACCCTAGGATTTCTCTTCCTGAGTATAGTTCTCTAAGCACTCAAATTCTCATGACTCAGTTGACTCTTCATCCAGCAGCCTCGTCCTGTTGCCTTCAAGCCCTCTTTGGCTTTGGCTCTCGTCCCTCGGATGCATGCAAGCCCGCGGCTTGTCTCCCATGCCACCCTTCACGTATGTCTTGAAGTCCGCTTCCCTCAGCTCATCATCCTTGCTTTGTCCACGGTCCCTCGGATACATACAAGCCCATGGCTTGTCTCCACACACCATCCTTCACTGGACCCGAATTCGTCCAACTAAGTCTATGTGTATCCTGTAAACCTGCACACTCACATACACATATTAGATCAACACGAAATCCTAACTTAATCATATTGACACATACACATCAAAACCCATGATCTTCCAGATCAAACTTGGGATGATTGCACCAACAATAGTAATATGTATCATGAGTATCGTTGCTTACATATACCAACTGGACGGATATATACATCATGACATGCTACTTTTGATGAATCTCTGTTCCCTTTTTCGGCAGCCTCTTCAATCTCTTCTCCAGATATAGGTGGTACTTTCTTGATGTCACCCTATATTATCAGAAGAGATGACATCCTAGGTCCTACTCCGGAGCTCCCTAATAACTCTCTTATACCATCAAAATCGCTTCATGTTGTTGCTCAAATCTTAGAAATCTCACCAGCCGAAGATAATATGCTCTCTAGCTCTGGATCCTCGGATAATACAGGTTCGGCAACAAGCTCACCATGCCAACCCACTTCCTCATCACTGTCAACAAGTGATCCAGATGATAATGCTCCTCGTCGCATGCTTCCCTTAAGTGACATAAATGCATGATGTCCACCAATGACTACTCGATATCCTCTTACTCTAGCTCTAATGGTTTCCTCAAAAACTATTGAATCAACTTGCTTTACACAGGTAAACAAGGATCCAAATTGGCATAATGCAATGGCTACAGAATTTGATGCACTTCTTCAAATGGAACATGAAGCCTAGTTCCGTGCACTCCATCCATGAATGTTGTGGGCTCAAAATCGATATTCCATCTTAAGCATCGAGCTGATGGTTCTCTTGAACGGTATAAAGCTCGCCTTGTAGCCAAAGGATTTAGTCAACAACTAGGTATTGACTTCAATGACACCTTCTGCCCAATCATCAAAATTACATCTGTTAAATTATTATTATCAATAGCTATTAGTTCTAATTGGACTATCCGATAATTAGACGTTTCTAATGCATTTCTTCATGGTATTGTTGAGGAAACAGTTTTTATGGAGCAACCACATGGGTTATTCATCCACAATTTCCATCTCATGTTTTCCATCTCAAGAAATCTTTATATAGTCTTCGGCAAGCTCCTCGTGCATGGTTTCATCGATTATCTAAATGGTTACTGGCTCAAGGATTTTATGGATCAAAAATAGACTCCTCTCTATTTTACAGACATAATGATGGATCTATGATATTTTTTCTTATTTATGTGGATGACATTCTATTAACTGGCAATGATCAAAAGGGTATCTCAAATTTATTAAACCTTCTCAATTAGGAATTTCGTATTCAAAATTTAGGAAATACTCATTTTTTTTCTTGGTATTGAACTTATTCCACATGATGAAGGTTATATCCTCTCTCAGAGAAAATATATTACTGAGCTTCTTCAAAGAGCTAAAATGGATGGAGCATGTCCGATCTCTACACCTATTGCTCCAAATAATGTCTCTACATCTTCTTCCTCTTCAGTGATGGCTGATCCCCAGATTTATCGAAGTATTGTTAGAGCATTACAGTATGTTACTATCACGCGCCCTGATATTACGTTTGCAGTAAATCGTGCTTGTCAGTTCATGCTTAATCCTACTGAATAAAATTGGGAAGGTGTGAAAAGAATATTTAGTTATCTCAAAGGCACTATTCTACATGGTCTTCTTTTATATCTGTTAGATGTGTATACTGAAAGACATGCTTCTTTTATATATATGAACATCTTTATTTTGAAAAGAGAATCACAACCACACTAGGTGCCTGTTTATATTAGTACATACATGAAGTCTAATTACTTTGCATTGTAGATAACATGGTGTGTGGTGTCACACAGAAGATCATGTTATCAGATCCTTGCTTAGTATAAATAGAGGCCCACAACCGTGATGGAATTGGACAACTCATCGGAATGGTTGTAGTGTAATTAGGTATGGTTGGTCTTGACCATAGGATTACACTAGTGTGCTTTGAGTACATTGAGCAGGACCAAAACCAGAGGTCATCCAATTTGTATTGACTTAATAATTGGATAGAACCTCAGATTTATTATGGAGTACGATTCCTAAATCCCGATATAATAATGGACACATATAATTAATTATTAGTTCTTTGATTTACCAATGGGCGAGATCTATTATGTTAGATCGATAGGCCTGGTAAGTTGGGAAATAATATTAATTATATGGTGTGCCGTTGATTATTGACGGAATCCGTGTCCTGGTGAGTCGGGATGATGATGCCCCCTTGATGAGCTCAAAAGGTTCATCGTGCTAAACCTTGCAGGTGGATTTGATCCGGCACGATGATAAGGTTGAGTGGTACTATCAAGGATCCAGATGTTAATTAATTTGAATAGTCAGTAATTTAAATTAATTAACGTGCATTCGATATCTTAAACACGAGGGGATGGATGACTCGTAATAAGTGGAGCTCATATGTATATATGGGGGTTGGTGAGGTAATTTAATGAGGGTCCTTTAGTTGAATGGATCCTCATTAATGGACTAGGTTTGGATCCATTAGCAGGCAAGATCCAACTCCTCCTCATGGTCCCTATCGTAGCCTTATAAATGTAACGCCCGCCCTTATATCTACTCTCGGGGCGGGGTTACGTACCATCAATCATATAATTTTAACATAAAATAAAATCAAAAGTGCAAGGAATAAGTACTGAGCGTGCTTGTTTCAAACTATCAAGTGATATTTACAAGTGCTAAGCATACTAATCAGTGCATGCCAATCAGATATCATGCTTTAATGATTATAACATGGTAGGTGCATAGCAAGTTTAGTAATACATAACAAGTATAAGAGTAATCCAAGTGTAATCTCTAACATTCAAGAGTACCAATCCTAATCACTAACATTCTTTATCAAGAAAACATTAACATAAGCATAGTAAAGTAGATATAAGAATCTTTCTTTCCCGAGCCACCACTCCACACATCTTCAGCCCTCCTGCCTCTTCCTTTAGTTTAAGTGTCCCTTACCCTGATCTGGAGCATAAGACAACACATAGACTAGTAAGCACAAATGCTTAGTAAGGATCTTATCCTACTCGCAAAATCCATACGGAAGAATACAACATGTACACATAATGAATCATAAGCATGAGTTTATCATAGCATACTAAACATCAAAGTTTCTAAGCAAGCAGTATAAAGTATCTTAAGCATACCCTTCACATATAATAAATGTTTTCAAAACAATTCCATAAAGGTATTACTTAAAAATACTTCAACATCATATAGGGGCCCAGTTGTGTACCACATCAAGCGCGTTCCCTAATGAATTGGGGTAGCGAGCCACTAACCTATTAGAGCAGGACCCTTCCGTCCTACCGGAGCCATGACCTTCAGTTAACATGTACCCCGGATTTGTTTAACGACCCCCTTCCGAGTCGGGTACACAACTTTCAAAGTAAAATACTTATCATGCTTTTACATATATGCTAAGGACTACTCCAAATCCACTCTCAAGGGACACACCACTCTTCAAGGGTGCTCATGATCCCATAGGGACACACCTCACAACATAAGGGGTGCTCTTGATCCCATTCCTAGTGGAGTATCCTTTCAAGCATTTTATCATACACATCACATGCAATTCATAAGGGTGCCCCATGGGCTATAAGACATGCTCATACATACATCATAATTCAACCACTCAAACATACTTTATATATGACAAGATTGGTCACATAAATCATATTCATATCATAGGAAGTGGTAGCATGCTTCATGGTTTAATTTAACTCTTCCTAACCCTAAAACTAGGGTTTGGCCGAATGGTGTAAGGTAGGGATAGATTAGGTTTTTGACATCAAACATCCCATACAAGCTTCACATATATATACATCATGTATCATATTAAGCATAGCATACATCATGGGGTAATCAACCTTCACAACCCTAATGTTTCATACCTTGGCCGAAAGTTACATGCTAGGGCAAGTTGAGATTTCCAATCAAGCATTCCATTGAAACATCACATGCATATACATATCATCTTTCTAAATATAAACATATCTCATAGGGTAGTTTAACCTTCACAAACCCTAACCTATTCATGTTGGCCGAATGGTGTAAGGTAGGGGAATTAGGTTTTTGACATCAAACATCCCATACAAGCTTCACATATATATACATCATGTATCATATTAAGCATATCATACATTGTAACGCCCGCTTTTTTTTTTCTTTCGTAAGCGGCGTTACGTTAACATGCTTAGGGCATGTAGACATCATAAGGCAGCGGAATAACTTTAACTTATACATGCCCTGTTATCATTCTTAACTTAATGACATAGGAACCTTAGCATATTAACTTTGAACTTAAGCATCATATCATATCATGTCATACGTAACATCATATCATAAGGTTCCACAGGTCATTATTCAGACATATAAGTAACCAAGGTGAAGTTCTAGCATAAACCGTAAACATAAAGTTTCCTGGGCCAAGTCACTACTACACACATTCGTTCTTGCCCTCCTGCTGCTTCCTTCATTGTCCCCTTGAATGATCTGCGGTATAAGGAAATAAGACTATAAGCACATAGGCTTAGTAAGACTCTTTCCTACTCACAAAACCATTCATCATTCATCATCTCATAATGAGCACATAAAACATTAACATACTTGGTGCTCTACTTGGAACATAACATCTTACATCACTTATCGTATACATAGCATGGCATGAACATAAACATAGTAGACATTCTAAGCATGACATAATTCATGGCATAACTCATAAACATAGTAGACATTTTAAGCATGGCATAATTCATGGCATAATTCATAAACATAGTAGACATTCTAAGCATGACATAATTCATGGCATAAATCATAAACATAGTAGCATGGCATAATTCATGGCATAAATCATAAACATAGTAGCATGACATCTTTCATGGCATAAATCATAAACATAGTAGCATGGCATCTTTCATGGCATAAATCATAAAAATAGTAGCATGGCATCTTTCATGGCATAAATCATAAACATAGTAGCATGACATCTTTCATGACATAAATCATAAACATAGTAGCATGGCATAATACCTATCATAGCATATGAACATCTTCCTAACATAATCATGGCATAGATCATTCATTCTCATGCATACTTCTTAACATGAAACGTAAGCATATCATCTTATCAACATAGCATAATGCATAACATGAATGGAGGCATGAGTGGAATGCATATACATATATGGATGCTTAGTTTAAAATCATACTTTTCATGAACATACTTTTCATAAACATACTTTTTCATAATGAATGCATGAGCAATGCATATATATCATAAGGATGCTTAATCTTTAAAAACATACTTTTCATTTCTTAAACATAATCATCATAACATCATTTGGGGTCCCCAGCTTGTACCACATACATACATCATAGCGCGCATCCCTAGCAAGTCCGAGGTCGCGAGCCCCAACCTACTAGGGTAAGGACAGCATAGTCGGTAGTCCCCGAACCGAGGCATTCTTAAGGTGCCCATCCCTGTTGCACAGCTTCGGTAGTGCCAGAACCGTGGACAGCTTCGGTAGTCCAAAACCGGGGCATTCTTAAGGTGCCCATCCCTTGGACCCATACTTCGGTCCGGTACAAGCCCATACATAAAGGAAAAATACTTTTCATGCTTCATCATTCATAAGACATTCATGGCATCTTTAACATAGCATAACTTGTTACGGCCCAGCCCGTCTACTGGCCCATTTACCGGTCCTCACGACCGTCGTACCATCGACCATCGACCGTGCCGTTTAGTATATTTATGCCTTAAAGACATAAGCATCATCTTTCATTCATCATACTTGTCATTCATCATTTTCATTCTTAGACATGGCATATGTACACATCATTCATAGAGCATGGCATACATTCATATTATCCTAAAACATGGCATATCATTCATAAACATGGCATATCATTCATAAACATGGCTTATTATTCGTAAACATGGCATATCATTCCTAAACATGGCATATCATTCATAAACATGACATATCATTCGTAAACATGGCATATCATTCATAACATGGCATATCATTCATAAACATGGCATATCATGCATAAACATGGCATATCATTCATAAACATGGCATATCCTTCATAAACATGACATATCATTCATAACATGGCATATCATTCATAAACATGGCATATCATGCATAAACATGGCATATCATTCATAAACATGGCATATCATTCATAAAACACAAATCACATCTTACCATAGGGCCATTGGGACCCTTACTTGAAATAAATCTTAACTTTTACCCTATTAACCCTTCTTGGCCAAAACATGTGGAGTCCCAAGGCCATGTGAAAATTCACATAATCACCATCCATCATCCTTATATCATGGCAACACATAAACATATGCTTGAAGTTAAAGACTCAACCCTAACCCTTGGGTCCTTGGGGTTGGCCGAACCATATGGGGCCTCTAGGGTACTCCAAAAATTCACAAAAATTATACATGACCTCTACACATCATAAGGGAACATTAAATAACATTATTATGATTTTTAGCATAATTATAGACCTTTAAAACATGGTGGCCGAAACCCTTAAACTCAGGGTTCTTAGTTTTTGTTTCTTTCATGTTGGACGAAACCCTAGGGTGTCCTAGGGTACTCCAAAAATTCCCAAAAATTATAATTAACTTCTAAAAATCATGAGGGAACATTAAATAACATTATACAGATTTTTATCATAATTATAGACCTTTAAAACATGGTGGCTGAAACCCTTAAACTCAGGGTTCTTAGTTTTTGTTTCTTTCATGTTGGCCGAAACCCTAGGGTGTCCTAGGGTACTCCAAAAATTCACAAAAATTATACTTAACCTCTAAAAATCATAAGGGAACATTAAATAACATTATCATGATTTTTAGAATAATTATAGACCTTTAAAACATGGTGGCCGAAACCCTTAAACTCAGGGTTCTTAGTTTTTTTTTCTTTCATGTTGGCCAAAACCCTAGGGTATCCTAGGGTACTCCAAAAATTACCAAAAATTATACTTAACTTCTAAACATCATAAGGGAACATTAAATAACATTATACAGATTTTTAGCATAATTTTAGATCTTAAAAACATGGTGGCCGAAACCCTTAAGCATGAGGGTCTTGGTTTTCTTTCCTTTCAACATCCAATCGAAAACCAACCACTATATCATACTAAAAATCATAAAAATCATAGGGAACTATTATACCACAGGTGAGGGAGTCTACCTTGGGGTTTCTAAATTTTTAGACCTTGGATGGAGAGAAGGAAGAAGACTTGATGTCTCTTGACCACACCTAGTCCTTGGATCCTTGTAAGAACTTTAGATCTTGGGAGATGGAGCCTTGGTGGAAACTTTTCCAAGGGGAACTCTTCCTTAGAATTTCGGATAGAATGAGGAGGGAGGATGGGAGCAAATGCACTTGATGGTGAAGAGAAGTAACCCCCCAAACCCCCTCTTTATAGCTCCTTTAAAGAGGCAAATGAAGAGTCTCTCCATGACCCTTCATCTCCTTCTACTTCTTAACCAACCTCCACTTCAATTACTCATAAGTATTCCTTGCTAGGTGAGTTGGTTAAAGCATTTATGGTTGTACAAGAGGTCCAAGGTTCAATCCTTGGCCCATGCACCTTTTTTTTATTTTATTTAAACCTTTTCCTCTAATTTTCGAAAGTTCCCTTTTATTTCAAAAATTCTCCAAAAATCACCCATAATTATGCTAATATTCCTAAATAAAATTCTTTTATATTTATATTAATTTTACCTAATTTATATTAATTTTACCTAATTAATACCCATTTTTGGAGCCCATTTAAAGCTCATTAGTACCTAATTTCTCCATTAAAATAGAAAAATTAGGCTAAGACTTACGCATAATCATGCTAATATGCCTAATTAAATCCTATTTATATTTATACTAATTATTACCGAATCCACCTATAATCATGGTACTAAAAACCCACATAAAGCCCATTAGTACTTAGTTTTCTCAATTTAAATGAGAAAACATGGATTTTCTAGGCCAAAGTTCTCCTTAATATTTCTAGGTCCCTTGGAAAATTATTTAAACATGCTTAATATTTTAAGAAAATATTAAGAGAATTTTCCGGGTCGTTACAATCCCCCATACCTCGTGAAAGTTCGTCCTCGAACTTAGAATAACTCCGGGTACTTGCGCCTCATCTCGTCCTCGCGCTCCCAGGTAGCTTCTTCGAACCGTTGACTTTGCCATAGGACCTTGACTAAGGCACTTCCTTACTCCTCAGCTTCTTGACTTCCCTATCCCAAAATCTGGATGGGTCTGCTCTCATAGCTTAGGTCCTCTTGCACTTGCACCGTCTGTGGCTCGATCACTTGGTCCATATTTGGGATACACTTTTCAGCAGGGACACATGGAATACGTTATGGATAGCTGACATCTCTGGAGGCAGCTCCAGCTCATATGCCACCTTATGACTCTTTTCAGAATCAGTACGGACCCACATAGCGCGGACTTAGTTTTCCTTTCTTCCCAAATCTGGTCACTCCCTTCTTCATACCGGACCACCAAAACTTCTCCTTCAGATCCTGATACATCTGGTGGATCCTGGATGCATCAAGTAAGGGGTTCCGTGAGCTTCTGCCAGTATCTCTTTCGAAGCTTCGATCACTAGGGATACATAGACGATCCCTAAGGTAGAGTATTCCCCCTTCGGCGATATGAAAACTATCGCCCTTTCCTTCTAGGATCTCCTGTTTTATTTTCTGGAGACTCAGATCACCATTTTGTTTTTCCAATATGTCCTCACATAGCGCGGGTGATATTGTCATGGTGGAAAGTCGCCCGGAGATGACTTCGACCCCAAAATTCATAATTTCTTTTTCAAGTGGTCGGGATAATTTAGATATGGACATCAAGGTGGCACTTGACTTCCGGCTGAGTGCATCAGCCACTTTGTTCGCCTTTCCTGGATGATAGAAGATCTCGCAGTCGTAGACCTTCACCAACTCGAGCCATCGGCGTTGTCTCATATTCAGGTCTTTTTGAGTGAAGAAATATCGCAGACTCTGGTGGTCTGTATAAATCTTACACTGCGCTCCATATAGAGATAATGCCTCCATATTTTAAGAGCGAAGACCACCGCGGCCAGTTCCAGATCATGAGTGGGGTAATTCTGTTCATATTCCTTAAGTTACCTAGAGGCATAAGCAATGACCTTACCACTCTGCCTAAGTACAGCTCCAAGTCCTAGCTTGGAAGCATCGCTGTATATATCGAAGTTCTGATTATTTCTTTGACATATAATTGGCTAATGTCATTATTAACTCCATGATATAATTATATGCATACATCATAGTTATATACTTATTTTAATCATGGGTACCTAATAATAATAGTATGCTTCCGAATATTAATTCTCAACCCGGGTTACGAATTATATTAGTTGTATGATTATTATAGAATAGGTGAGATCCTACTTATTATATTACCATAAAATAACTTAAGGTAGTCTTATATATTATATATAAGGCATCAGTAACCCATAACCTATAATAAGTGTTAAAATAATTAGCACCCTACCCTATGCGTCCCTACCTAAGTTATACCGTATGACCTATACCATTAATTATATCAGTATTAATATCATGGAACTAATGCTATACGCTAACATAGGTGAGAGTGTTATAATCTCCTGTGGGTATGTAGGCTATCAGAAAATTTTCTACATGTGACTATATTATAGATTATACATAATATCATAAATTATAGTTTTTTTTCCTACCCCTATATTATTCTAATATTTAATTCCTAAAAGAAAATAAAGTATCATTCATCGTTACATATCGTAACGTACTTTTTCATCATAAATACCGTTCATNTTACGTTAAATGCTTAGGGCATGTAGACATCATAAGGCAGCGGAATAACTTTAACTTATACATGCCCTGTTATCATTCTTAACTTAATGACATAGGAACCTTAGCATATTAACTTTGAACTTAAGCATCATATCATATTGTCATACGTAACATCATATCATAAGGTTCCACAGTCATTATTCAGACATATAAGTAACCAAGGTGAAGTTCTAGCATAAACCGTAAACATAAAGTTTCCTGGGCCAAGTCACTACTACACACATGCGTTCTTGCCCTCCTGCTGCTTCCTTCATTGTCCCCTTGAATGATCTGCGGTATAAGGAAATAAGACTATAAGCACACAGGCTTAGTAAGACTCTTTCCTACTCACAAAACCATTCATCATTCATCATCTCATAATGAGCACATAAAACATTAACATACTTGGTGCTCTACTTGGAACATAACATCTTACATCACTTATCGTATACATAGCATGACATGAACATAAACATAGTAGACATTCTAAGCATGGCATAACTCATAAACATAGTAGACATTCTAAGCATAACATAATTTATGGCATAAATCATAAACATAGTAGACATTCTAAGCATGGCATAATTCATGGCATAAATCATAAACATAGTAGCATGACATAATTCATGGCATAAATCATAAACATAGTAGCATGACATCTTTCATAGCATAAATCATAATTCATGGCATAAATCATAAACATAGTAGCATGACATCTTTCATAGCATAAATCATAAACATAGTAGCATGACATCTTTCATGGCATAAATCATAAACATAGTAGTATGACATCTTTCATGGCATAAATCATAAACATGGTAGCATGTCATAATACCTATCATAGCATATGAACATCTTCCTAACATAATCATGGCATAGATCATTCATTCTCATGCATACTTCTTAACATGAAACGTAAGCATATCATCTTATCAACATAGCATAATGCATAGCATGAATGGATGCATGAGTGGAATGCATATACATAAGGGATGCTTAACTTTTAAAACATACTTTTAATTTGCTTAAACATAATCATCATAACATCATTTGGGGTCCCCGGCTTGTACCACATACATACATCATAGCGCACATCCCTAGCAAGTCCGAGGTTGCGAGCCCCAACCTACTAGGGTAAGGACAGCATAGTCGGTAGTCCCCGAACCGAGGCGTTCTTAAGGTGCCTATCCCTGTTGCACAGCTCCGGTAGTGCCAGAACCGTGGACAGCTTCGGTAGTCCAGAACCGGGGGCGTTCTTAAGGTGCCCATCCCTTGGACCCATACTTCGGTCCGGTACAAGCCCATACATAAAGTAAAATACTTTTCATGTTTCATCATTCATAAGACATTCATGGCATACTTATCATAGCATAACTTGTTACGGCTCGGCCCGTTTACCGGCCCATTTACCGGTCCTCTCGACCGTCGTACCGTCGACCATCGACCGTGCCGTTTAGCATATTTATGCCTTAAAGACATAAGCATCATCTTTCATTCATCATACTTGTCATTCATCATTTTCATTCTTAGACATGACATATGTACACATCATTCATAGAGCATGACATACATTCGTATTATCCTAAAACATGACATATCATTCATAAACATGACATATCATTCGTAAACATGACATTCGTAAACATGGCATATCATTCGTAAACATGACATATCATTCATAAACACAAATCACATCTTACCATAGGGCCATTGGGACCCTTACTTGAAATAAATCTTAACTTTTACCCTATTAACCCTTCTTGGCCAAAACTTGTGGAGTCCCAAGGCCATGTGAAAATTCACATAATCACCTTCCATCATCCTTATATCATGGCAACACATAAACATATGCTTGAAGTTAAAGACTCAACCCTAACCCTTGGGTCCTTGGGGTTGGCCGAACCATATGAGGCCTCTAGGGTACCCCAAAAATTTTCAAAAATTATACCTAACCTCTACACATCATAAGGGAACATTAAATAACATTATCATGATTTTTAGCATAATTATAGACCTTTAAAACATGGTGGCCGAAACCCTTAAACTCAGGGTTCTTAGTTTTTGTTTCTTTCATGTTGGCCGAAACCCTAGGGTGTCCTAGGTACTCCAAAAATTTCCAAAAATTATACTTAACCTCTACACATCAGAAGGGAACATTAAACAACATTATCATGATTTTTAGCATAATTATAGACCTTTAAAACATGGTGGCCGAAACCCTTAAACTCAGGGTTCTTAGTTTTTGTTTCTTTCATGTTGGCCGAAACCCTAGGGTGTCCTAGGGTACTCTAAAAATTCCCAAAAATTATACTTAACCTATACACATCAGAAGGGAACATTAAACAACATTATCATGATTTTTAGCATAATTATAGACCTTTAAAACTTGGTGGCCGAAACCCTTAAACTCAGGGTTCTTAGTTTTTGTTTCTTTCATGTTGGCCGAAACCCTAGGGTATCCTAGGGTACTCCAAAAATTTCTAAAAATTATACTTAACTTCTAAACATCATAAGGGAACATTAAATAGCATTATACAGATTTTTATCATAATTTTAGATCTTAAAAACATGGTGGCTGAAACCTTTAAACATAAAGTTCTTGGTTTTCTTTCCTTTCAACATCAAATCCAAAAACTATCCAATATATCATGCTAAAAATCATAAAGATCATAGGGAACTATTATACCACAGGTGAGGGAGTCTTACCTTGAGTTTCTTGATTTTTCGAACCTTGGAAGAGAAGAAAGAAGACTTGATGTCTCTTGACCACACCTAGTCCTTGGATCCTTGTAAGAACTTTAGATCTTGGGAGATGGAGCCTTGGTGGAAACTTTTCCAAGAGGAACTCATCCTTAGAATTTCGGCTAGAATGAGGAGGGAGGAGGGGAGCAAATGCACTTGATGGTGAAGAGAAGTAACCCCCCAAACCCCCTCTTTATAGCTCCTTTAAAGAGGCAAATGAAGAGTCTCTCCATGACCCTTCATCTCCTTCTACTTCTTAACCAACCTCCACTTCATTTACTCATAAGTATTCCTTGCTAGGTGAGTTGGTTAAAGCATTCATGGTTGTACAAGAGGTCCAAGGTTCAATCCTTGGCCCATGCACCTTTATTTTTATTTTATTTTTCATTTTATTTAAACCTTTTCCTCTAATTTTCTAAAGTTCCCTTTTATTTCGAAAATTCTCCAAAAATCACCCATAATTATGCTAATATTCCTAAATAAAATTCTTTTATATTTATATTAATTTTACCTAATTAATACCCATTTTTGGAGCCCATTTAAAGCTCATTAGTACCTAATTCCTCCATTAAAATAGAAAAAATTAGGCTAAGACTTACCCATAATCATGCTAATATGCCTAATTAAATCCTATTTATATTTATACTAATTATTACCGAAATCCACCTATAATCATGGTACTAAAAAGCCCACATAAAGCCCATTAGTACTTAGTTTTCTCAATTTAAATGAGAAAACATTGATTTTCTAGGCCAAAGTTCTCCTTAATATTTCTAGGTCCCTTGGAAAATTATTTAAACATGCTTAATATTTTAAGAAAATATTAAGAGAATTTTCCGGATCGTTACAATCCAGTCGACTGCCCAGCCTACCACAGCACTCCTACTCACTTTCTTGGCCCTCCTCCATGTGTGCCTTCAGGTCCTCTCCTTTTGCTTGCCCCTTGAAGTCCTCTTCCACCGGCTATCATCCCTCGGATGCGCATGCAAGTCCTCGACTTGCCTCCATGCCATCCTTCACGTGTGCCCTTTAAAGTTCACTTCCCGGCTTGCCCTTGGAGTCCTCCTCCCTCGGCTCTTGTCCTTGCCTCAGCTGACTCAACATGTGTAAACCTGTACAACCTGCACACTCAACATACACATATGAGAACACAAGAAAACCTAACTTAAACCCTTTGCTCAAACATCAAAACACTTGGTCACTCCGGACCACAGATTGCCTCAACAAAATTTAGGCTTTCAAATCCATGTTTTGATCCACTTTCATATGCTTAAGTTTGCATTTACATTAGGTTTCATGAATTACCTCTATTTTATCTTTTGATTCAAATCTTTGTGTATTTGAGATATTTTGGCACTAAAATATGAATCTAATTTTGTAGGCTTCAAATGATCATGGACCTAGATCAGATTGGATCAAACTTGAGTCAGAATTGGATCCGGATCAAGGTGATCAAGCATCGGATTAATATGGGCTGTTCGATCAAGAAACAGCTAGATCTGAGCCATCCATCAACTTCTGATCAATCCAAGCTCAAGTTAGAGTTAATCTAGACCACAGATCAAGATCTGAAGATTTGGTCCCAATCAGAAATCTTCCAGCCATTGGATCAAGCTCAAGAAGTCTAAGCCGTCCATTCAAAGATTAGGGCAATCTGAGCCACCCGTTATAGATCTGATCGATCCCAGCTGAGGAGAAGCAGATCCTGACCCTTGATGGAGATTTGGAGAGTTTGGGCTTGATCCGAGTTAATCTGACCGTCGGATGAGGCCGGAACAATCACAGCCATCCAAATTCAAATGGAACATTTAAATCAGAAATTTCTCCACCGCGCTTGTCGTCGTCGCCAGATCATGAGCTCTTTGCTTTTCCAGTTTTCTTCGTCAGTTCTCCATCGTGTTTGCATCAATTTTCTTCTCCGATCGCGCGACCAACACCAGATTTGTTTGTTCGCAAGACTCAGATCATCGAGGTTAGATTTCATGTTTAGTTTGCTAACGAAATCTCGCAGCTGAAGGATGCTCAGGTGAGGGTTTCGCCCGGAGATCCATTCCATTGATCGCTTCTGTTTGATCGTCGATCTCCATCGACTGAAGCTGAAGGACCGTAAGGAGGGGTTCTCCTAACTGTTCTAAAGGTTTCTGAGGTCGATCGCGAATCAGCGAGTCAGGAAGAAGATGTTTGGTGGAAGCGTTTCAGCTACTGACCGATCACGGTGACCGGACAGAGCTGCCTCTGATCGGTCCCGTGACCGATCAGAAGAGTGTTGATGCAGTCTGACTATGATTGTTGTTTTGGTGTTAACACCATTTTTAGTTTAGGCTGATGAGATGATTGTGATTAAGTCCTAGTGGGACTAGGCATTTCTAGCCTGGAGGGCTAGGTTGATGAAACCCTGGCTTAGAGGGTCAGGTCCTAGCCTGGAGGGCTAGGTGTGAAAAAGTCCTAGCTTGGAGGGCTAGGTGTGAAAAAGTCCTAGCTTGGAGGGCTAGGTGTGGAAAAAAGTCCTAGCTTGGAGGGCTAGGTGTGAAAAAGTCCTAGCTTAGAGGGCTAGGTGTGAAAAAGTCCTAGCTTGGAGGGCTAGGTGTGGAAAAAAGTCCTAGCTTGGAGGGCTAGGTGTGGAAAAAAGTCCTAGCTTGGAGGGTTAGGTGTGGAAAAGTCCTAGTTTGGAGGGTTAGGTGTGAAAAGTCCTAGCTTGGAGGGTTAGATATGAAAATTCCTAACTCGGAGGGTTAGGTGATGGAAATCCTGGTGAGTGAAACTAGGTCCTAGCTTGGAGGGCTAGGTTGAAGTCCCAATGAGTGAAACTGGGCACGGAGTTTTGGACCGAGGGACTGAGCACGAGTCAGGGGAGGCTGGGAGCCAGTTCTCTTGACTTAGAGTGGGTTTGGCCTTGCCTGGATCGGTCTGGTGACGATCAGGGAAGTTGGCACAGACTTCCCTCGTGGATCGGTCTGGTGATCGATCCAGCAATGTCTAATCGGTCTGGTGACCGATCAGGGGGCATACATTGACTTTGTTAGGCTACTGATCGTCTTTGTTCGGTTTGGTGACCGATCAGGGAGAGCTCTGGATCGGTCTGGTGAACGGTCAGGGAGAGGTCAGTAGCCTTGGGAGAAACCGTTGATCGGTTTGCTGGACCGATCAAATGTCGCGGGTTCCACACTATGACTGGTCAGGATGGAGCCTGATCAGTCAGGGAGTGCTCTGATCGGTCTGGTGACCGATCAGTAAGGTTGGCAAGCGAAAGCTAAAGGTTTGCACTCAGCTGATGGATCGGACTAGTGACCGATCCCCAGTACTTGATCGGTCAGGGTGACCGATCAAAGATGAGCTCGCGATATCACCTTCCTCACTGGGGACGATCAGGCTAGAGCCTGATCGGTCTAATCCCATCCTGATCAGTCTGGTGACCGATCAGGAGTTCCTCTGATCGGTCCAGTGACCAATCAGTAGCTAACAGCTTTAATTCAAAAGCGTTGTCAGAGCTCTGATCATGTTCTGATTGCTACTGATACACTACTGATACTTGTTCAGAATCTTCTAATATTTGATCCTCTGTTGATTTGCTACTCTAATGATCTGATTAAGTGTGCAGGTGACAGGAATGGATTCAAACACTCAAGGAGGGTCAATGAGAGTCTTTCCCTTGAGCAGGTTTGTTTGTTTCTTCTTCTTAGGTTGCAACGGACACTGAGGCTGCTGGCAACAGACCTGGGGCTCGACTGGGGCTCGGCTGAGGGTGCTCAGGGAGTCCAGGAGAGGTCAGGGTAGCTGGGCAGTGGCAGTGGAGCGTCTGGTGGCTGGCGATGTGAGCTGCAGAGGCCAGATGCTTAAAAGTCCTGAGGAGTGGAGAAGAGAAGTAGTTCCTTGCTTCTGCTACAATTCTTGAGTTCTTGCGACAACTTTGATTCATCTCTTGATCAAGCAACTGTGAACCTTGAGCAACCTGCTGTTACTTGAGCACTTGGAAGAAACAAGGAGCTTGGCGAGTCCATCAGCGAGAAGACACGTAGAAGGGAGTTCTTGCGTGAGATCTGTGCTGAGTGGAGCTCGGTGAGGAGTTCGCTTGTGTTCTTGCTATCCTAAGTGCTCTGTAAGATTCCTTCTTGTGTTTCATTGTGCTTAATACTTACATCAAGTTGAAACCTGTGGAGAGGTTACTTCACCGAGAAGGAGGTCGCATTTTATCCGGATTTTTCGGGGCTTGATCTGCCGACGATCAAGGGATCACCCACCTCACGGGCACGCCAAGGAGTAGGGGCAAGTTATCCCCGAACCTTGTAAATCCTCTTTGTTAGCGTTTTGGTTTGTCTTTAGTTTCTGCACTTTGTTTTTGCTGTTATACTTTGTATTGCTTCCGCTGTGCTACTAACCCTAAGTGTAGAAGCTCGAAAGTGAAAGCCATTTTTGTGTCTGGCTATATTCACCCCCCTCTAGCCATCCATGATCTAACAAAGAGGACCTGATCGGTCGACTGACCGATCAGGAAGGACAGTACAGAGCAAACTGAGCAAGGGAGATTTTCTTCGTTGGTTTTCGAGCTAGGGGGTTCCTAGCTAGACTTTTGTGTGACGGCAAAGGGAAGTCTTGTTGATGAACTGAATTGGTGTTTAATTTAGGATTATTTTGGTTTAAGCACTTACTTCTTCAAATTGCTCTAGCTTGTTTCCACTACATTTCAAGTCAAGTCTTTAAGCATTGTTTTGTTCTAGCTTTCAATTTCTGCAATTAGTTTCTTGAAATTAATTCTCTGCAATTTATTCTCTGCATTGAAGTTTAGTTCTTAAGTTTCAATTCAATAGTCTGAAATCGAATTGCTTAGTTTTTCCAATAGGGTAAGTTTAGTTCTTGCAATTTCCAAATTCGCTCTCTGCTTTAGTTAAGCTCATTCATGTTATACTGTTATCTCATTCTTGTTGCAAACAAGCCCCCATTTTATTAGAAAACTCAAATCATCAAACAATAAATAACTTTCAAGCTTATGTTAAACACTCTTAACTAGTCCTTGGAAAAATACGACCTGAGACCCCTATTCTACATTTTAATCTTGTTAGCCAAGGGTTTTCAGCTTATAAATATCTAAATTTGAGGCTCATTCGTGACACTAGTATTGGGCTACATCAAATTTTTGGCGCCGTTGCCGGGGACTCACTAGTTGAGTTTGTTTAATTTGAGCTTGTGCTTATTTTCATATTCTTTGATTCTATTCTCATTTGCTTTATCTTTTTGTATATATTTGCTGTCATTTTTGTTTGTTTATGGCCAGGACTGCAGGTGGTGATCTTGAGAGTTTGAGAAGCTATTGAAAATTTTTTCTACTCATTCAAGCAGTTCCGTGACAGAATATCAGTATTTTCAGAATTTTCAGCAACCCTATTCTCAATTCCAGAATTTTCAACAAAATTTTCAACCATTCCAACCTTATCAAGATTTTCAGCAACCAAATCAACAATTTCAGCAAAACCAACCTTGGAATCAGCCAGAACAGCAGTTTCAGCAAAATTTTCAGAATTTTTAGCAACCATTTTTTCAGCAACCATTTCATCAAAACCAGCAAGTTTATCAAGATTTTCCACAACCCTCACAACTCTCTCATAATTTTCAGCAGAATTTTCACCATTCTAGTAGAATTCTCAGTTTCAAAATTTGCAGCCTATCAACCAACATTTTCAGCAAGCAGATCAACAATTTTCAGAATCATAATTTTCAGCAACATCCACCTTGTTATCAAACTAATTTCCAGCAATTTCAACAACCCAGTTGCTCATTTGATCAGCCCCAACAACTTCAATTTCAGAATTCACAGCCTACTTATAATTTTCAGCAACCTAATGCTACATTTCAAGTCCAACAAGAGTCCTATATCAATCAAGGAGACTTTGAGGATTCTAGTGAGCTTGAGGTTCAACAACAAAGGCTTGAGGAGATTATGCAACAAATCATACAACAACAAAGTTTACAACAACAAGAGTATGATTCTACGCTTCAAAACATTGAGAGACACATTGGACAATTGGTTAGTGAAATGAATCAAATGCAAGCCCAAGGATCGGGACAATTACCTTCTCAAGCTATTCTTAGTCCTAAGGGGTATGATTGTGAAATAACTTTGAGGAATGAGGAAGTTGTTTTAAGTCTAAACACTCCAAGTGTCGATTTTTTTGAAAAATTTTCAACAGCTTATTTTCCATCTCAAAACAGTCTCGAAATTGATTCTATACCAGTTCAAAGTGATCCTAGTGCAAGCCTAAGTCCTTCTTCAATTGATCGTGCAATTTTGGTGGAAGAAGAAGAAGAAATCAGCAAAATCAGGGCACCTACAACAGCTATTCCTCCTGAAATTCCTGTTCAAGATCCATTTTAAAATTTTCAGTTCAAGTGGAAGTACCAAAGGACCTTTTACCTTTCCCACAGTACCCCGGAGAGGATTTTTCTACCATTAGCATGGAAATTGTAGATGAGGGTGTTGAGGCAGATTTAATTGCTAATAAAGCTTCACTTGATATAGTGGGAGGAGGTTTTAGTTCAGAGAAGGCTGAGGATGCATTAGCTATGGAGGAATTGGAGGAGATGGATAGTAAAGCTTGTGGCAGTCTTGAATTCGATTCTAAAGCTCTACAGGACCTTCTAGACTTTTATTTTATGATGATATAGTTGTTGTTGATCCTAACTTTTCTAATATGGTTGTCGCAGATATTGTTGATGAAGCATGCGTTGGAGATGATTCTATAGATGTAGGGGATTGCACTGAGCCCCAGGGACCACCATCATTGATTGATACATTAGGAGATTCAGAGGATAAGCCAGAAAGTGTAGGGACTTGCTTGGTGGAAGCAAGGGCCCAAGAATCACCTCTTTTAATTGTATGTCTACCAGAGTCTGAACCTGAGGTGGAGCCTGTACATGACCAGGAGGAGGCCATAGTTACATCTACTCTTGTAGAACCTCCAGATATTTTTCAGCATGACAAGGTATGTATTTCTCTTATTTCTTTAGAAAAACTCATAGAGGTACCTGAGGTTGATTTTGTTGAATGTGAAGCAAATTTTGATACATCTTATGTAGAGATTGATTGTGAAAAATCCATAGAGGTACCTAAAATTGATTTTGTTGGTTGTGATGAATTTCTTGATACATCTTATGTAGATAATGATTATGAAAAACTCATAGAGGTACCCAAGATTGATTTTGTTGAATGTGAAGCAATTCTTGATACATCCTATGTAGAGATTGATTTTGAAAAACTCATAGAGGTACCCAAGATTGATTTTGTTGAATGTGAAGAAATTCTTGATACATCTTATGTAGAGATTGATAGTGAAAAATTCATAGAGGTACCCAAGATTGATTTTGTTGAATGTGATGCATTTCTTGATACACCTTATGTAGATACTGATTGTGAAAAATTCATAGAGGTGCCCAAGATCGATTTTATTGGATGGGATGCATTTCTTGACACACTCTATGTAGAGATTGTTTGTATTTCATTTCTTTCTTACCCTGCATGCGTGTAGGAGGTATTTTCGTTTCATGGTTTTGTAGGATCCGTAGGCTTCTCGAGTGGGTACTCAAACTTAATAGCCTACAACCTCCCGGAAGGACTTCTAAAGAGCATGTAGTGGGAGGGGTTGAGTTTACTTTGACTTGTAACTATGTACCCCAAGAATGGATTTTGAACCTTAATCGTCTCCGACCACCGGAACATACTTATGCAAAATTGATAAAGGAGAGAGCAGTGTATTATGATTTTGATTGCGTGAGGATAGCTCTCCCTAGATGGATGCTCTGTGCTCTTTACCCAATTTGAAGGGGAGTTGTTTCTACTTATACTCTTATTTCATTGTAAATATCATTTTTTATGTTTTCTATGCATTGAATTTTTCTTTTACAATGATTCTTGCTAGTAAATGCATAGGTAGTGTAGAGTGAATAAAGATTATTTTAGATACCATTTTATCCTTTTGGCATTTCGTTTCATGCATGAATTGGAATAAATGTATCCATCTAGATTTTCTCTATATCATTTTAGAGCCCTTTGAAAGTAAATTAAATTTGGTTGTCAAACTTAGGATTTGAGCCAATGGATGAAAAGTCTTGGATGCTTGAGTACTACTTAGTTATGGACTCTAGATTGATGACTTGAGATGAATTCTTTTTACCTAATGAGGACTTAGCCTAATTTTTGTGATACACACATGTGATTGTACTCTAGAACTTGCTTAGGTTCTTTCAAAACTATATTTCTATGATTGGACCACATTTATAGAGGTGAATCACTTTGTTTCCTTTCTCAAATCATTTTTGTAATTTTGCTTGGTTATCTACTTTGTATTCCATTTCCTTCCTTAATCATCATGTTCATCATAATCTTTCCATGGACTTGGGTACTTTGATGTTTCTTGATGTTACTTTGCCCGAGACGGACAAAAGTTTAAGTGTGAGGGAGGATGCAAGCATTCTATCAAGTATTGAGGACAATCAAGCATTGGTAATCCACAAGTAAAATGTGCCAAGTCTAAATTCCAAATGAAGCCTTGAGTTCTCCAATTCTATGTGATGCAGAAAAAAAAGAAGAGTTGTAAGTTCAGGAAAAATGAGACAAATGACAATGTGGAGGCTGCTAAATGCCATATCTTGGGTGTATCAAGCAATCTCAAAAACAACAATCCATCCATTCTAAGGCTTGTCATCAATTCTCAAGTTAAAAATCATGTACCCAAGAGCTGCTACCAATTGCAAGAAATGAGTTGAAGGAGTTGCGTATCAAGTAGTAAACAAAGGATGATTCATTCATTTGAAACAAGTTGAGAATTTCTGAAATTGCTGTACATCTCAGATTTCGCGAGTTGGAGCTAGTCATTGGAAGGAATTGAAAAAAAAAAGAAAAAGGACTTAGCTGCAAACAAAAACAGAAAAGAAAGAGCAGCTGAAAAATAAAAGAAAAGAGAAATATGAAGTGAGAATCAAGTGATGGGTTAGAATTCTGAATTTGAAGATGTGAACAAGGAGTTAGTTGGATCTGAGATGTAGTACTGATTGGAAAGAAGAGAAATCTTGACAGACAGTTTAAGTTTTCATTCTGTTCAGAGCCTGATTGGTCTCCAGACTGATTAGGGAGGTGTCTGATCAGTCTGATGACCGATCAGTAGGAGCTCAGTCCGATCACTAGAGAGCCAGAACAATCAAAATTTGCTTAACAAATTGAAAGAAGAGCCTGATCGGTCTCTTGACCGATCAGGAGAAGTCTGATCGGTCTCCAGACCGATCAGCTGAGGTTGGCACAAAATAAAACCTGGGCACACTAAATTCAGCATGGTTTTTCATCCAATTAAGAGGCACTCTCCAATCCTTACTCACCTAGGCTATGAAATATGCAGGATAATTCAAAATGAGAGGGCAAAGTGCATTATGTTACATCTTTGGTGTCTAAGTCTTCCATTTTCTTTACTTTTTCATATTTTCTTATTATGTCATACTTCTTTTCCATATTTTCTCATCATGTCATATTTCTTTACTTTCTTTATCATGAATCTTTAGTATCAAAGTTCATTAAACTTCTATTTCATTCTTATCATTACATATCTCCTAACTTGTTTGAATAAGCTTTTGTAAGTGTGGATCCAAATCAAGAATGATGATGGAGAGTAGATAATAAGCAAGTTTATGGTAGTGCAAGAACCATGTTGTGTTTGAGTGAGCTCCACTTTCATAAAAAATGTAGAATTTAGGAAGAGAGCCACTAAATATTTCCTTGATAGGCTTTGTGTGTTTAGTTCATCTCAATGAGTCATGAAAGATGAAGTATGCTAAGTTGTTGATTAAATGACAAGATACTAGTCCATTGAGCTTAGATTTTTGAGAATTGACAACCCTAAATAATTTCCTTTCAATTGCTTCAACCTATGATTGAGAATAATCTAGGGGGATACATCATTAGTTTACTAGTTAGCTTGTGTGAGACGCCCAAGAGTAAGTATGGGGGAGTTGATAATTATCATTTTGTTGATAAATTTAGGCTTTCAAATCCATGTTTTGATCCACTTTTATATGCTTAAGTTTGCATTTACATTAGGTTTCATGAATTACCTCTATTTTAGCTTTGATTCAAATCTTTATGTATTTGAGATATTTTGGCACTAAAATGTGAATCTAATTTTGTAGGCTTCAAATGATCATGGACCTAGATCAGATTGGATCAAACTTGAGTCAGAATTGGATCCGGATCAAGGTGATCAAGCATCGGATTAATATGAGCTGTCCGATCAAGAAACGGCTAGATCTGAGCCATCCGTCAACTTCTGATCAATCCAAGCTCAAGTTAGAGTTAATCTAGACCACAGATCAAGATCTGAAGATTTGGTCCCAATCAGAGATCTTCCAGCCGTTGGATCAAACTCAAGAATGTTAGGATCGATCTGGACGCTAGAAGGGGGGTGAATAGCGATTTCGAACTCTTTCTTGAACCTGCGTTGTTAGTAGCACAGCGGAATATACAATAAACAACAAAAACAATGCTAACAAACCGTATTTAGTTGGTATCCTCCCCGGTCGGGTGACTAATCTAATAATCCGTCGGTGGATCACTCCCCGGATAAGCCACGTGTCGCTCCTTGTGGGTGGAGAAACCTCACCACAACACCTCGGACGCCTTGTAAACACAATACACTACTAACACACTTTTACCAAGTGAGTTTCGTCAAGAAACTCAGCCACCACGAAGTCCTCTTTAAATAGGACTCGGGGCTGATTTCTCGCTACCAGTCGACTGCCCCCAGGGCAGTCGACTGGTCCAAACCAAATTTGACCGTTGACACTCCCAACGTTCGAATTTGCCAGCTCACCAGGGGCAGTCGACTGGTCCCTAGCTGAATCCCTTCCCGAGTACATTCACACATCACTCGACCCTCACGACTCGACTGACTCCTCCTCCGCAGCCTCGACTGTTGCTTTCGCGCCCTCTTCATCTTCGGCTCCCGTCCCTCGGATGCACGCAAGCCTCCAGCTTGCCTCCATGCCATCCTTCACGCATGCCTCGAAGTCCGCGCCCATCAGCTCATCGTCCCTGCACTCCAAGGTCCCTCAGATGTGCACACAAGCCTCCAGCTTGCCTCCATACCATCCTTCACCGTACTGAGGTCGTCTAGTCAAGTCCATATGCGTACCTGTACAACCTGCACACTCAACATACGCATATCAATTACACAAGGGTAAACCTAACTTAAACCCTTTGCCCAAACATCAAAACTCATGGTCACACCGGACCATCTTAGGGCCGATTGCTCCAACAATCTCCCCCTTTTTGATGCTTGGCAATCCGTTTAAGTTAGGAAAGCAAGATAGTAGTAAGTAGCAAAAACCATGCTAAATGAATGCATATGCAATGCATAACTGGATCTTATCCCAAGACATCCCACACCTAACCCTCCAAGTTAGAAATTTTCAACCTAGCCCTCCAAGCTAGGATTTTCACCACCTAACCCTCCAAGTTAGGATTTCCCACACCTAGCCCTTCAAGCTAGGACTTTTACCACCTAACCCTTCAAGTTAGGATTTTCCCACTTAAACACAATATTTCTCCCCCTTTGCCATACATCAAAAAGAACCCAATAATTACCCAATTATTGGTTCTTTAAATTCCCAATGACCCTAAACACTGTGTACTAGACCCCCATATACTTGTTCCTTGTCATTTGGACCCCAAATCAACTGCTGATACCCAAATCAGCCTCTGGCAGTCGACTGGCAACAGTGTCAGTCGACTGATACGCCTAAAATCAGATTTTCTGGCCGAATTTCAGAAACGCGCCAGAAATTTCACAAATTTTCAAAAATTTCCAAACTTCGTGGACAACTTTGTGGAACCTATGCCTACTTGGGAAAAATACATCTACCCATGTATCTATCACCATTCCCAAGTTTGACACAAAACTCAAAATTTTCAAAATGAAAATCAAGGCAACTAGGAGGCAACCTCCCTCTTCACCCATGCCTTCTCCCAATTTTCATTTTTCCCAGGTCAAGTTCTACCCAACTTAACCCCCTAGACACCACGTTGAGTCATACACAACCCAACACTCGAGTTCTTCCCCCTTTGACACTCTTATAGCATTGCCCGAGGCAATCTTTCCCTAAGTGCCAAAAAGAACTCAACAAAAGTCTAAAAACTCTAAAGTTTGCAAGCACACTTGCTAGGATATACCCTATCCTAGAAAAATATGATATCATGGAAATATCAAGTGTGCTTTTCTCCTGGTACACATCTAAGTTTCTTAAGGATTTTGCATTAAGTATCAACTTTCACATCTATCTCAAATTCCATGTGTTTGCTAATTCTAACCAATATCAATTTACACATGGAATTGTCCTCAATTTCCCTTTTTACCTCTAAGTCCTAGATACCTAAGGAAACTTATCAATCTTCCTTGATTTTCAGAGCATCAACCAAGTCTAATCAGGTCATGTGATCATAAACATTAATTTTGATCCAGGGCCTTATCCTATAATCCAAATTTTCAATTTCTGATTGTCCAATATACCTATTTCCATTTCAGCCTATGGACCAGTCGACTGCCCCTGGGGCAGTCGACTCCCAAAACTCACAGAATGTTTCTGGGTTTGAGACCAGTCGACTGCCCCCAGGGCAGTCGACTGATACCTGAATTTCAGGTTTTCCAGCCCAATTTCAGTAATCCATAAATAATTCTACAAATCTCCAAAAATTATAAAATTTCGTGGGGAGATTTGTGAAGCCAATATCTACTTGGGAAAAATACGTTTCCAAATATATGTACTCCGGATCCCAGATTGGCACGAAACTCAATTCTCTCTAAAGCGTATCAATCAAACTGATCCTAAAAGTTCTAATTCTCACTTCTCTTCAGTGTATCCTCTTATCCTTGATCATAGTTCATTTCTACCATTGAGTTACATGGTATTTATCCATTAAACCTTAATTTTGTCAATTATAACTCCTCTTTCACCTTTTTCCTCCTAAATCTCCTTTTTAATGTGCCAAAATCTAGGATTAAGACTTACCCAAGTCTTCCAACCCTTTTTGGCACATTTCACCTAATTTCCTAGGAGAAAAACTCTCAAATCCATTTACCATGGGCCCCAAAGGCTCCTAGAGCTCCCCCTTGAGCTCTTAGCCTTAGCCACCTCCCTAGGTGACTCGACCATCAGTAGGCCACATCGGTGTCCCACCGGTGACTCTTGGCCTACAAAATTGACCTTTTTAACCTTGGACACCTTGTCCTTGGTTAGGTCACCCTTTTTACCCTTGGATGACATCCCCTTGCCATCCCTAGACTTTCCCTCCTTACTAAGATTATATGCTTTCCCAGCATCCTTCTTTCCATTGCTCTTGGAGGTCTTGGATTGATAGCCCAAACCCGACCTATCATAGTTGGGTTTGATGCTACCCAACACCATGTCTAGACCTTTAGATCCAATCTTGAATCTTTCTAAGGTCTTCTCTAACGTATCAAGCCTTGCCCTTAAGGCTTGATTTTCCCTTTTTAGCCCTCTGACCTTGGAGTCCATATGTCCACTTTGGACATTCCTAGAACTACCCATTTTCTTAGGCATTTGTTTCCCTTCCTTGAGATTAATGCCTTTAGCCTTGGATACACAGGTCTTAGATTTACCATGATGCATGCTTTTCTTAAGATATGTGTCTACCTTGTTATTCTTATTCCTATCATGATATTTAAAACCATGGTTATGCACAAAAAGATAATTTTCATGAAATCTAGCATGCATGGATGAATGATTTGCATTATTTCTAATATTCATGGATGGGTAATTGACATGATTATTAGCATTCATGAAGGAACTTAAATATGAATGACAATTTAATCTAGGGTCAGGAATTACCTCCCTTACCCTTGTAGTCCCTCCTTGATGTGGGCTTCTTTTCTTCTTTCTTTCTTCTTTCTCCCATCTCCTTAGATGCTCCATTTTCTTTATTTCACATTTCTTTGGGCACTTGGTGTGGTAGTGCCCTAGCTCACCACATGTGAAGCATCTAATCTTCATTTTTCTCTCTTGGGCTCCTCCATTCCTACAATTCATGTTAGATTTTAATCGAATGGACCCGGGTTTAGAGAGTACCTCCTTTTTACCTTTTGGGCACTTATCCTTGTAGTGCCCCTTTTCATTACACCCAAAGCATGTAATGTGGTCTTTGTTTCTTGCTTTGGTGGAGGTTGAGACTTCTTCAACTTTTGATGATGTGGAGGCCTCCTTTGATCCGACATGGAAGTGGATCTCTCCTCCCCCTCAATCCTTGAGGTGGAGACCTCTTCCTCTTCTTCTCTTGAGGAGGTTGACGATTCTTCACTTTCTTCTTCCTCTTCTTGAATCACGGGGCTTTTCTCCTTAGGCTCTTGAATTTTTGTAGGAGTCTCATGATACTCTTTCACCTTGCTCCATAATTCACATGCACTTTGATATGACCCTACACAACTCAAGATGTCGTTAGGTAATATATCAACCAAAATATTTGTTACCTTCTCATTGGCCCGGAATTGTTCTTGTTGCTCTTTGTCCCAATATCTAGGATGAAGCTTCTTCCCGTGCTTGTCCTTTGGAACTTCGAAGGGCTCTTCAAGCGCAATTCGGCATGCCCAATCCATTCCGAACCACGTCTCGATCCTCGCCTTCCAGTATGCAAAATCTTCATTGTCGTAGGCCGGTGGTGTGTAGATCTTGTCCCCAAGTGGACCTTCACCTTCCATTTCCTCTAGCGTATGCTCCCTCGGCGGTTAGTCCGATCAAGAGCGGTCCTTTGCTCTGATACCAATTGTTAGGATCGATCTGGACGCTAGAAGGGGGTGAATAGCGATTTCGAACTCTTTCTTGAACCTGCGTTGTTAGTAGCACAGCGGAATATACAATAAACAACAAAAACAATGCTAACAAACCGTATTTATTGGTATCCACCCCGGTCGGGTGACTAATCCAACAATCCGTCGGTGGATCACTCCCCGGATAACCTCCGGCTATCACGTGTCGCTCCTTGTGGGTGGAGAAACCTCACCACAACACCTCGGACACCTTGTGAACACAATAGACTACTAACACACTTTTCCCAAGTGAGTTTCGTCAAGAAACTCAGCCACCACGAAGTCCTCTTTAAATAGGACTCGGGGCTGATTTCTCGCTACTAGTCGACTGCCCCCAGGGCAGTCGACTGGTGCCAGCCAAATTCGACCGTTGACACTCCCAACGTTCGAATTTGCCAGCTCACCAGCCACCTACCAGTCGACTGCCCCCAGGGCAGTCGACTGGTCCCTAGCTGAATCCCTTCCCGAGTACATTCACACAGCACTCGACCCTCACGACCTGACTGACTCCTCCTCCGCAGCCTCGACTGTTGCTTTCGCGCCCTCTTCATCTTCGGCTCCCGTCCCTCGGATGCACGCAAGCCTCCAGCTTGCCTCCATGCCATCCTTCACGCATGCCTCGAAGTTCGCGCCCATCAGCTCATAGTCCATGCACTCCAAGGTCCCTCAGATATGCACACAAGCCTCTAGCTTGCCTCCATGCCATCCTTCACCGTACTGAGGTCGTCTAGTCAAGTCCATATGCGTACCTGTACAACCTGCACACTCAACATACGCATATCAAATACACAAGGGTAAACCTAACTTAAACCCTTTGCCCAAACATCAAAACTCATGGTCACACCGGACCATCTTAGGGCCGATTGCTCCAACAAAGAAGTCTAAGCCGTCCATTCAAAGATCAGGGCAATCTGAGCCACCCGTTGTAGATTTGATCGATCCCAGCTGAGGAGAAGCAGATCCTGACCCTTGATGGAGATCTGGAGAGTTTGGGCTTGATTCGAGTTAATATGACCATCGGATGAGGCTGGAACAATCACAGCCATCCAAATTCAAATGGGGCATTTAAATCAGAAATTTCTCCACCACGCTCGTCGTCGTCGCTAGATCACGAGCTCTTGCTTTTCCAGTTTTCTTCGTCAGTTCTCCATCGTGATTGCATCAGTTTTCTTCTCCGATCGCGCGACCAACACCAAATTTGTTTGTTCGCAAGACTCAGATCATCGAGGTTAGATTTCATGTTTAGTTTGCTAACGAAATCTCGCAACTGAAGGATGCTCAGGTGAGGGTTTCGCCCCGGAGATCCATTCCATTGATCGCTTCTGTTTGTTCGCCGATATCCATCGACTGAAGCTGAAGGGCCGTAAGGAGGGGTTCTCCTAACTGTTCTGAAGGTTTCTGAGGTCGATTGGTGGAAGCGTTTCAGCTACTGACCGATCGCGATGACCAGACAGAGCTGCCTCTGATCGATCCTGTGACCGATCAGAAGAGGACCTGATCGGTCGGCTGACCGATCAGGAAGGACAGTACAGAGCAAACTGAGCAAGCGAGTTTTTCTTCGTTGGTTTTCGAATTAGGGGGTTCCTAGCTAGACTTTTGTGTGACGGCAAAGGGAAGTCTTGTTGATCAACTGATTTGGTGTTCAATTTAGGATTATTTTGGTTTAAGCACTTACTTCTTCAAATTGCTCTAGCTTGTTTCCACTACATTTCAAGTCAAGTCTTTAAGCATTGTTTTGTTCTAGCTTTCAATTTCTGCAATTAGTTTCTTGCAATTAATTCTCTGCAATTTATTCTCTACATTGAAGTTTAGTTCTTAAGTTTCAATTAATAGTCTAAAATCGAATTGCTTAGTTTTTCCAATAGGTTAAGTTTAGTTCTTGCAATTTCCTAATTCGCTCTCTGCTTTAGTTAAGCTCATTCATGTTATACTGTTATCTCATTCTTGTTGCAAACAAACCCCCATTTTATTAGAAAACCCAAATCATCAAACGACAAATAACCTTCAAGCTTAAGTTAAACACTCTTAACTAGTCCTTGGAAAAATACGACCTGAGACCCCTATTCTACATTTCAATCTTGTTAGCCAAGGGTTTTCAGCTTATAAATATCTAAATTTGAGGCTCATTCGTGACACTAGTATTAGGTTACATCAGCATGCATAAAGGATGCATGGAGGCAAGTCGAGGGCTTGCATGCGCATCTGAGGGACGGGAGCCAAAGATGAAGAGGGCACGAAGGCAACAATCGAGGCTGCTGTGAAGAGTCAGCTGAGTTATGAGGGGTCGAGTGCTGAGGGAACTGTACTCGGGAAATCCTTGGGGTAGAGTGTTGAGAAAAGTGTACTTGGGAAGTAAAACCTAGGTGGGCAGTCGACTGAGATCTGGGCATCGACTGGTAAACCTCACAGTAACATCAATCGACTGCTATGGGGGCAGTCGACTGGTAGTGGATGGGAATTCGAACGTTGGGCTTGCAACGGTCGAATTTCAGTGGGGGCAGTCGACTGGTAGCGGGAGTTTCAGCTTTGAAACATATTTAAAGGGGCTCGGGTTTGGCTGAGATCTTCTGACGAAATGAGCTTGGTTAGAGCTCATTAGTAGTCTTTGGTGCTCAGAAGTGTGTCCGGGTTTGTAGCGAGGTTTCTCTACCCACAAGGAACTACACGAGCTAGCCGGAGGGCATCCGAGGAGTGATCCACCGAAGGATCGAGGGATCGTCCACCTTACGGATAGCCGTGGAGTAGGAGCGTCATCTCCGAACCACGTAAAGGTTGGTGTTAGCGTTGTTTTTTTTTTGTTTAGTTTTCCGCTTGCGCACACTAACGTTGTAGGTAGAAAGAATCGAAAGAAGCTATTCACCCCCCTCTCTAGCTTGGCGATCACGATCTAACAAGTGGTATCAGAGCGAGGTTCGCTCATCTACGGACTAACCGCTGAGAGAGCACAAGCTTGAGAAGATGATGGTTGAAAAAAAAATTGGGAGATGACATCAATGTCCCACCTCCTTATTATCGCAAGGATTTTGACTATTAGAGGACAAGGACGAAGACTTGGTTTGGAATGGATTGGGAGTGCATGATGATACTAGAAGAACCCTTCGAAATTCCAAAGGATAAGCACGGAAAGAAGCTTCAACCTAGATATTGTGATAAAGAGCAACAAAGTTAATCAAAGACAAATGAAAAGTAATTTCAATATTAGTGAGTATTTTGCCTAATGATTGTTGAGTGTTGTAGGAGAATACAAAAATGCCAAAAGAGTTAGAGACGGTGCTAAGAGCTAAGAGCTGGAGGTATTTTGCCTAATGATGTGTTGAGTGTTGACTTAGGAAGGTGGCTAGGGCTAAGAGCTCAAGGGGGAGCTCTAGGAGCCTTTGGGATATATGGTGAATGGATCTCGGGAGGTGTTCTCCTAGAGGTCTAGATGGACCATGGAGTGTGCCAAAAGAGTTGGAGACGGACTTGAGTCTCAATTCTGGGTTTTGGCTTGTTGAATTTAAGTATCATGCATGGGAATATGACATTTGGGTCGTAATGTATGAATGTTGATTTTGGATGTGCAAATACCATATAAATCAATGCTAGGGATGCATTGTGGGTTGGTATGGACAGTGACATCAAGAGGAAACCAAAACTGGGACTTTAGGTCAAGGTTTCATTGAACTTTTTAGTTAGTTTTGGATTTTGTGTCAATCTTGGGAATGGTGATAGATACATTGTTGAATGTATTTTTCCCAAGTAGATATGGGTACCACAAACCTCTCCACAAAATTTGGGAATTTTTGGAGATTTATGGAATTTCTGGTGCATTTCTGAACTTGGGTTCAAAAAGTTAAAAATTGGGTTTTCAGAGTGTAGTAGACTGGTAAAGACTGAAAAATGGGTTTCAGCTATTGTAAGGTGTCCAAATGATGTGAAACAAGTGTGGAATATTATGGGGGGGGGGAGTTAGTACACTGTGTTTATAATCATTTAGGGGTTAAAGAGTCCAATAAGGGGGAAATTGTTGGAGTCTTGTTGATGTATGGAAAAGGGGGATAAGTGTTGGGTTTAAGTGGGAAACCAAACACGCCTTTGCTGGAAATCCTAGGTCTAGGGGGAGACTAGGTAAAGGGGGAGCATGGTTGCTCCATTCATGGCGTAAGGGGAATCTTGGAGAGGTTCTTAAAAAGTCTTTATAAGTCCAATGTAGGGGGAGCCTTGAGAAGGTTTTAAAAAGTCCGTTTTGGTAAAAAATCCTAACTCTTGGGGAGGTTAGGTGTGAGGATGCCTTGGGATAGGATCCATGATTGTTTGCATTGCATATGCATTAGCGGTGTAAGTCTAAGATGGAGTCTTGGCAACGTAAGTCCAAATGATTGTTAGCATTGTGTTTTGCTATTTGTTTTCCCTAACTTAAACGGATTGCCAAACATCAAAAAGGGGGAGATTATTGGGGCAATCTATGGTCCGGAGTGACCATGTGTTTTGATGTTTGGGCAAAGGGATTATGTTAGGTTCACCCTTGTGTTCTAATATGTGTATGTGAGTGTGCAGGGTTGCAGGTTACACATTGAATTAGATGGACGACTTCGGGTACGGTGAAGGGTGGGATGGAGGCAAGCCGTGGGCGTGTGTGCACCCAAGGACCATGGATAGCAGGGACGATGAGCTGAGGGGCACGGACTTCGAGGCATGCGTGAAGGATGGCATGGAGGCAAGCCGAGGGCTTGCGTGCGCATCTGAGGGACGGGAGCCAAAGATGAAGAGGGCACGAAGGCAACAGTCGAGGCTGTTGGTGAAGAGTCAGCTGAGTTGTGAGGGCTCGAGTGCTGAGGGAACTGTACTCGGGAAATCCTAGGGGTCGAGTACTGAGAAAAGTGTACTCGGGAAGGAAAACCTAGGTGGGCAGTCGACTAGTAAACCTCACAGTAAAATCAGTTGACTGCTATGGGGACAGTCGACTGGTAGTGGATGGGAATTCGAACATTGGGCTTGCAACGGTCAAATTTCAGTGGGGGCAGTCGACTGGTAGCGGGAGTTTCAGCCTTGAAACCTATTTAAAGGGGCTCGGGTTTGGCTGAGAACTTCTGACGAAATGAGCTTGGTTAGAGCTGATTAGTAGTCTTTGGTGCTCAGAAGCGTGTCCGGGTTTGTGGCGAGGTTTCTCCACCCACAAGGAGCTACACGAGCTAGCCGAAGGGCATCCGGGGAGTGATCACAGAAGGATCGAGGGATCATCCACCTTACGGACAACCGTGGAGTAGGAGTGTCATCTCCGAACCATGTAAAGGTTGGTGTTAGCGTTGTTTGTTTTGTTATTTAGTTTTCCGCTTGCGCATGCTAACGTTGTAGGTAGAAAGTGTTGGATCGAGTCGGACCTGCTCGAGGGGGGTGAATAGACGGTAAAAAAAAAATGAAAGTGGAGACACTCTTCTTTAAAAAAGAAACTTGGTCGCAACTAAGAACGTTGCTTCCAAAGTAGTGGACGCTCAATAAAAATCTCCTTGTAGCGGAGTAGCCTTACAAAAATAGCACGCTAGACATTTAGAGAGTTTACAAGAATTAATTAATTGAATTTTTGAAAAGGTTGAAACTCTAAGCCTATTTATAGCCTATGAGAATAAATCTGGATTGTTGATTGTTGAGGAATTTTCTCTTGGCCGTTGATCCACGGATGTAATCTGGATGGTTGATCTTGGATGGGATTAAACTGCATCCATTGGATCTGATTCAAGGATAAGGTTTTATCTTTAAGATTTTATCATCTGCTTTAGACTTCGATGTTATCATCTTCAAGTAGAATCATCGGCAGCATCTCAATGTCATTAATTGTTATCCCAATTGGTAACCATAGCAACATATGCTGTCGAGGTCAAGAGTTCGAGTCTTCTTAGCAATAATTAAATTTTCTTTTTTTTCGAGCGCCTAGTTTGACATGGTCAAACTGACCAGTCTTTTCGTTCATCTTCTGGGTGATTTCCGGCCAACCGAAGTTAGGCTCACCCGAACCCGACTCCGGCCTTTCGCCCCTCGAGTGTGCTTCCTGCCGGTTTCCCGTCCCTCGGGAATCGCATACATCCTTCTCGATCCACCGGTGTACTCTTCCGCAGCTTCCGCGTCCCTCGGATTGTACCAAGCTCGTCGGCTCACTTCCCCGCACAATCCTTCTCGTCTGCTACGTCTTACGCTTGACTTCCTTATACCTAAGCTCTTGCACACTTAGCAGAGGGATTAAACACACTAGGACCTATCTTAAATTGGTTGATCACATCAAAATCAACCAAGAGTACTTACAATCTCCCCCTTTTTGATGTGCATCAATCCGAGTTAAGTTAGGGTAAACAAAATAAAAAAACATGCATAATAATGTAAATAGTTAAAGTTAAAAAAAAAAGTTATTTTAGAATAAATTAAAATTCTACCCCTTAACTTAATACTATTTCTCCCCCTTTGATCACATCAAAAAATGAGAAAATATAATTAAGGAAGAAGAAAATTTTTTAGTGCGATAAAAAATATTCTAAGTGAAAAAATAATCGCGTTGCCTCAGATTTTTCAAATTTAAAATGGCATATTTTTTCAAAGTTAATTCCATTTTTTTTAAAATGACTTAAATAAAATCCAAATTTTTTTTGATAAAATCCACAGCTGATGAGGAGATCTAAAAAAATCGGATCTGGTCAAAATATTTTTCTATCGAATTTTGAAAATTAAAAAAACATATTTCAATAAATAATTCAAAAAAATCGAAAAAAATCTGAATATTTTTGTTAAAGTCGAAGATGAAGATATGAGTTTGGACAAAAATTTTAAGTTTTAAATTTTTCATCAAGTCCACAAATGACAAACCAACACATAAGAGTTCTTGAAGAGTAAATTTTAAAAAATTAGAAAAAATACTTCGAAAATTTGAAAAAAATTATAATGAGTCTTTCCCCTAAACTCTTAATTTCAAATTTCGAGGGAAAAAATATTTGAAAAATTTTGAAAGAAGTTCCAGTAGATAGACAGCATAATTGTGTATAAAAAAATAAAGACATAATTTTTGTTAGAGAAACAAAATGCGCACATATATAATAACAAAAAATTATAAGTTTAATACAAATTTGGAACCCAAAATAAGTTCATGTCTACAGGATTAATTAAAAACTTAAGCGGAATATAACTTTTGGGCATCTTTTTAAATTGGCTCATGATTTTTAAAATACCAATTTAAATTATCAGGAAAGCTTTTTTTTCCTTTGGCGTAAATATGCAATATCAAGTTCTAATTTTTGCACTAAGTTTTTCAAATTATCATTTTCATTTTTCAAAATTTCAGACGAGGATGTAAGTGTTAATTCATTTTTTAATTTTTAATTTTCTTTTTCTAATCTACAATTAGATTTGAGCAAAGCTTTAACTCCAGCATATAACTGATCATGAGGAAGAAAACAAACCTCACTTATCGGGTCGCTTTCGAAAAGCGAGGTTCTTTCTTCGTCGTCTGTTTCTTCTAACGTCTCTCCCTCTTCATCAGTGCTCCCTTCTTGATGATTTACCATCAGTGCAAGTCCCGCGTATTCTTGACCTTCCGACTCTTCTAACGAGGACTCATCCCAGGTGGCCTTCAGTGCCTTTTTCTTCTTTGGTTGGTTTTTGAGTTAGGACACTGGTCCTTCAGGTGTCCCTCCTCTTTACAGTTGTAGCATCTGATTATTCGCTTCTTTGGGGACCGTCTTCTTTTCTGCATTCTTGAAAATTTGTTAGCTTTAAAAATATTTTAAAAGAACTTCCCATTTTTGTTGTTTCGTCGTCAGTCGAGGATTCCTCGTCGAGTTGGATCTTCCTTGTGTTCAGTGCGACGATACCTACTTTCTTATTCTTTTCTACAAAACGAGATTCATGAAGTTCCAAAGTTGAAAATAATTGCTCTAATGTAGTTACCGTTAAGCAAACAAAATCTACACATAAAGGTAAAAGCGTTGTAAATACTTCTACCGCTTTAGATTTACTTCACATTGACTTGTTTGATTGTAGCACTATTATATCCTTGAATGGTAGTAGATATTATTTTGTGATTATTGATGATTTTACTAGATATACATGGACATATTTTCTAAAATATATGGACCAAACCCTAGATGCGTTTATTTCTTTTTGTAGAAGGGTTGAAAATGAAAAATTATCAACAATTAAAACAATTAGGAGTGATCATGGAGGTGAATTTCAAAATCAAAGAT
Organism: Boesenbergia rotunda; assembly: GCA_024364735.1. Lineage (NCBI taxonomy): Eukaryota > Viridiplantae > Streptophyta > Magnoliopsida > Zingiberales > Zingiberaceae > Boesenbergia > Boesenbergia rotunda. The sequence goes on from JAGFNQ010003263.1 coordinate 112,936, forward strand.
TTTTAGAGTTTTGTCAAGAGAAAGGTTATAGACACGAGTTCTCCACTCCTAGAACACCACAACAAAATGGTGTTGTAGAGAGGAAGAACCGGGTCTTACAAGAGGTCGCACGAAGCATGCTCAATGAGTACTCATTACCGGGGTATTTGTGGGCTGAAGCTGTGAACACAGCTTGCTACGTGCAAAACCGAGTCCTCATCCATAGATTCTTAGGAAAGACTCCCCATGAACTTTGGTTTGGAAAACCACCTACAGTTAAACATTTTAGGGTGTTTGGGTGTAAGGTGTTTATTCTAAACACCAAGGACCATCTTGGGAAGTTCACAGAAAAAGCTGATGAACGGATACTGGTCGGGTACTCCCTCGTCAGCAAAGCTTACCGAGTCTACAACAAGAAATCTAGATTGGTTGAAGAGTTTTCTGATGTTGTTTTTGAGGAAATTCCAAAAGTAAATGATCAATCAGAAGATGTCGAAGGAGTTCAATTCGAACTTAGGAAACTAAGTTTGGATGGAAGTCCAAGTGTTGTAGATGGTGGTGATGAGTCTGATGACGGTGAGCCTAGACAACCCATAGATCAGCCGGATCCTGAAGCTGAGCTTGTGTCTAGTGACACCATTCAAGAAGCACCACCTACACCAAGGACAACTAGGTTAGCCTCTAGTCATCCCCAAAACCAAATTGTTGGAGATATCCATCATGGGGTTAGGACTAGGTCATTCTTTAGGAATGCGGCTAATGAAGTTGCCCTAATTTTCGAAATTGAACCTAGAAAAATTGACGAAGCATTAAATGATCCCGATTGGATCATTGCCATGCAAGATGAACTAGGTCAATTCGAAAGAAGTCAAGTTTGGGACTTAGTCCCTAGACCTAAGAAGACCATCATTATTGGAACTAAATGGGTCTTCAAAAACAAATTGAACCATAAGGGAGAAATCGTAAGAAACAAGACACGCTTAGTAGCCAAGGGCTATAGTCAAGTTAAAGGCCTTGATTACGATGAGACCTATGCTCCCGTGGCACGATTAGAGTCCATCCGATTGATGCTTGCATTTGCAGCACATCGAGGCTTCAAACTTTATCAAATGGATGTCAAATCGGCCTTTCTAAATGGTTTAATAAGAGAAGAGGTCTATGTCGAACAACCTCCGTGGTTTGAGAATCCCAAATTTCCAAACCACGTGTTCAAGCTCAAGAAGGCGCTCTACGACCTTAAACAAGCATCCCGAGCTTGGTATGAGCGGTTGTCGACATTTCTCATTGAAAAAGGTTTTGTGAGAGGACAAATAGACCCCACACTATTTCTACGGAGAGATGGTGACAATATATTTGTAGCCCAAGTATATGTCGATGACATAATTTGTGGCTCAAATAATAAGGGTTATTTGAATGAGTTTATTGGCCACATGGAGAGTGAATTTGAGATGAGTCTAGTGGGAGAGTTGACTTTCTTCCTTGGACTCGAAATCAAGTAAACTCGAGATGGAATCCATGTGCACCAATCAAAATACACTCAAGAGATGCTCCAAAAATTTAACATGAGTGATTCTAAAGAGGTGACCACTCTCATGGCTACAAACACACGGTTAGACAATGATGAGAGTGGTAAACCTGTTGACTTAACTCAATATCGGAGTATGATAGGTAGTTTGCTATACCTCACAGCTAGTCGACCTGATATACTTTTTACTGTGGGTATGTGCGCTAGGTATCAAGTCTGTGCCAAGGAATCTCATTTAATTATTGTCAAGAGAATTTTGTGATACCTTAAGGGCACAATTGGAGTTGGTCTTTGGTACCCCCGTACCGAATCATTTGACCTAATTGGCTACACCGATTCCGACTATGCTGGGTGTAAGTTGGATCGGAAGAGCACGAGTGGGGGTTGCCAATTCTTAGGATCATCACTAGTTAGTTGGTCAAGTCGGAAGTAACATTGTGTTGCTCTCTCCACGACCGAGGCAGAATATATTGCCATGGGAGAGAGTGTATCACAATTGTTGTGGATGATTCATACACTTGAGAACAATGGATTAAGATACAAGGGTGTGCAAGTGTTGTGTGACAACATTAGCACAATAAACCTAACCAAGAATCCAGTCCATCATTCTAGGACCAAGTATATTGAAGTGCGTCACCACTTCATTAGAGATCATGCTGCTAGAGGAGATATTGTACTCTCACATGTAGAGTCAAAATCAAATCTAGCGGACATATTCACTAAACCACTTCCCGAGAATGAGTTTAGTTTCCTATGAAGGGAATTGGGAATGTGTCGCACTTCATAGGACTAAAAAACATTAAAACCCCTTCATGATCAATTCGAATTGTTGGGAACAATTTTTGGGCAACTTGGGGACATCTCACACAAACTATAAGGTTTAACAAAACGTTTTGGTTTGCTAGAAATGGGGTGAGATGCTAGGATCAACCTAATTACTCAAAATGTCAATGCATCCCTTGAGAAATTAGGTTGACGAGATAACAATCATTAAGTTGACCAAGTATGGGGAAAACCAATGCATAACATATGTGTATTTGACTCCATGATCATACTTGGACATTCCAATCAAGGAAACTTGATTAAAGACTTTATTTTGATAAAAACTTGGTTAAACATTGAATGGATGTTTGTGTTTGCATTTGACTCCACTTGGATGGAGCAAATTGATTTGCTAAACCCATAAGGACTTTTGATCCTTGTTCAGGGGTCAATTATAGTCAAGGAAACCCCTCTAAGGTCGATAATCTTCCATCAAATCGTATCGAAATTCATAGGAAGTCTAAAACTGAAGTTTTAGACTCGTATCAAGAAATTTCTGATACCTGATCGGTCCACCGATCGATCAGACATAGGGTTGATCGGTCCACCGACCGATCAGACATAGGGCTGATCGGTCCACAGACCGATCAGGAGTCGGCCTGATCAGTCCAATCGACCGATCCAGCTATTTCGCGAGAAAATGTCTAAACTTTCTGTGTTGGTCTGGATCGGTCCCCAGACTGATCTGGCCCCCCTGTGGTGATCGGTCCACCGATCGATCAAGAGGGTCATAGAAAATCTCACGAACCTACTGTTCGCTCTCTGATCGATCGGCAGACCAATCAGGGGCTTGCCTGATCGGTCACCCGACCAATCAGGACCAAGCCAGCCCGATCAGGATGGAGCCTGATCAGTCTGGGCGTTTCTGGATCGAACAGTGATCCGTTCGATCGCATTAAATCTTGGTTGGTGATTGGTCCACCAACCCGATTAATCACGTATCCACCTTATTCCCGAACCCTAGCGCTGAAACTCCTCATCATCTTCCTCTTGCGCATGCGTTCTTCTCCCTGTGCGTGTGAGTTCTTCCTGTTGTTGGTGTTCTTAGCGACTCCTTCCCGTGAGCTCATTCTTCCCTGCCTGGGTGAGCGCTCGAGTCTCTTCTGCTCCGCGATCTGTGTCCTCTCGAGCTCTCTAAGAACGTGCGAGTTCTGTAGGTTCCCATCTTCTCCAGATTTCTCACCTCATGACACCTAAGTAAGTTCTGTGTTGTTTTTAATCTGTTGATTTCTTTATCATTACATAATCTTTGGAAGCTAATAATGTTGGTTCTTTGTGTGATGTGTGTGCTGTGCGTGCCTTACTCACATGATCAATCCTTATTGTCACATGATTATGGATTAAACCTAAACCTAATCTCATTTGATCATTTTCTATTATGATTGTTATGATTCATTCAATTGTCATGATCAATTCTTCAAATCCTTAGGAAATCTTCTAAGGGTAAAGAACTGGCTGAGGGTTCCTCACAATCCAGGGCTCCCTCTTCATCAATTAGACCCCAACCTCCTTCTGCTGCCAGATTTCAAAATGTTCATTACGCACTAGCCTTTCAATATCACACCTTCAAACTCATGCCCTATCGAACTGTGGACAGAGCATTCATTTATGAACATCGTCCGTCGGTACGACATATCATTGAGCATTACGAACTTCAATCCATTCTCTTTCTCAAACGGTCGATCAACTTTGATTTAGTCTCCGAATTTTATAACAACATGGTCAATGGAGAGGGTTCAGGGTATAGGACCCGTGTTGCCGGTATCAACCTTAATTTTGATTTATCAGCTTTCACTGCCTTCCTTGATTGTCGACGTTCGGATAATGATTTTCCACTCTACCCTTATCTTCCGGATCCTTTACCGGTTCCCTTCGATGGAGTCACTCCTGACTCTATCTACGAGTACTTTTTCGGCCATCCCAAGCCAGGGGGTCACGGTGAGCCCGCCGATGATTTCCCCACTTTTGCTGCTCTTCGCCTTTCCCCCGCTGATTATGTCTTGTTTAAGATTATCACTAACTGTCTGATACCTACTACTTCAAAGCACTTAGACAAAATTCGCTCATTCCACTGCTTGATGCTCTACGGGATGCATCAGCAATTAGATTTTGACATAGTGATCACCATCTACTTCTCTATCATCGTCTACAGTCAGATGGACGGTCAGATAGTTTACATGCCATTTGGACATATCATTACTGCCTGGCTTCATTCGGTCGGTATCGACGTGTCACAGGGCAGGATCATGCCGATGGTTTGGCAGGACTACCGACTTGGCCAACGTGCGTTAACCCAGTCTGGAATTATTGTCGGACCATAGGGGCTAAGGTGGAAGGATAGGAGAGGTGTGGGGGAGTTACCTAGGGCCGTCCATTTTCAGATACCCTCTGCTCCGGCCTTTCATCAGGAGTCGCCTGCTGCTGCAGAGGGCCACTATGAGCCAGATCCCGATCTCCGCTGGCAAGTTGCGGAGCTGGAGCAGACGATGCAGCACGAGTTTCATATCTCCGAGCTCTGGCGACAGGAGGTCCGGTTGGGGTTTCGATCTTTCGATCGCAGACTGCTCGCACTAGAGTCGGACATCTCTAGGATTCGATTCCAGCAGTAGACTTGGTACAATGAGTGGCGCCAGCATACGTTTCCTGGAGCTACACCATCCAGCAGCACTGCACCAGGGAGCTACATATCTATTGATGATACATCTGACGACGATGCTGCTGAGGATTGATTTTGTAGTTTATGTCTTGGTGATGTAGTTGACTATACTTTGATGCATTGATATGCATCTAACTATTTGTCTGCTTTGGATTTGTCATGTACTTGACTATATTCTGATGCTGTGTGATGCATTTGACTTTATGACTTTTTCATGTATGACTTACTACTTCATGTTTAGTGTTAGTTCATGTCTTATTCCTGTTTTCCTTGATTCATATGCTGCATGTGATTGTTATATCCTGCTTTGTCTTTATCACATGGTTTCATATGTTTTCAAAATTATATCATATCCTTGTTGTTTTGGGAGAACCCCTAGGTTTGAGGGGGAGGTTTTGTTTGTAAACTTAACAACCCATCTACACCCTTTTCGGTGTTTGACAAAGGGGGAGAGTGAGGTTAGTTAAGTTTAGGACTATTATGAGTTTAACGATTGTAGGGGGAGGATCCTGATTCTCCTACGATTCTGAAATTTGAGGAATTGATTTCAAATCCCTAAACTTAAAATCGGGTTGTCAAACAATAAAAAGGGGGAGATTGTTGATGCAGTCTAACCCTTATTGTTGTTTTGGTGTTGACACCGATTTTAGTTTAGGTTGATGAGATGATTGAGATTAAGTCCTGGTCGGGGACTAAGTGAAGTGATTAAGTCCTAGTGGGACTAGGCATACCTAGTGGGACTAGGTTGATTGAAACCCTGGCTTGGAGGGCCAGGTCCTAGCTTGAGAGCTAGGTTGATAAAATTCTGGCTTGGAGGGTCAGGTCCTAGCTTTGAGAGCTAGGTTGGATGAAATCCTGGCCTGGAGGGTCAAGTCCTAGCTTGGAGTGCTAGGTTGATGAAATCCTGGCTTGGAGGGTCAGGTCTAGCTTTGAGAGCTAGGTTGGATGAAATCCTGGCCTGGAGGGTCAGGTCCTAGCTTGGAGAGCTAGGTTGATGAAATCCTGGCTTGGAGGGTCAGGTCCTAGCTTTGAGAGCTAGGTTGGATGAAATCCTGGCCTGGAGGGTCAAGTCCTAGCTTGGAGGGCTAGGTTGGATGAAACCCTGGCTTGGAGGGCCAGATCCTAGCCTGGAGGGCTAGGTTGATGAAACCCTGGCTTGGAGGGCCAGGTCCTAGCTTGGAGGGCTAGGTTGGATGAAACCCTGGCTTGGAGGGCCAGGTCCTAGCCTGGAGGGCTAGGTTGATGAAACCCTGGCTTGGAGGGCCAGGTCCTAGCTTGGAGGGCTAGGTTGATGAAACACTGGCTTGGAGGGCCAGGTCCTAGCTTGGAGGGCTAGGTTAATGAAACCCTGGCTTGGAGGGTCAGGTCCTAGCTTGGAGGGCTAGGTTGATGAAACCCTGGCTTGGAGGGTCAGGTCCTAGCTTGGAGGGCTAGGTTGAAGTCCCGGTGAGTGAAACTCGGCACGGAGTTTTGGTCCAAGGGACCAAGAACGAGTCAGAGAAGGGCTGGAAGCTCGTTCTCTTGACTTAGAGTGGAATTTGCCTTGGCTGGATCGGTCTGGTGACCGATCAGGGAAGTTGGCACAATCCTCTTGCGTGGATCGGTCTGGTGACCGATCCGGTAATGTCTAATCGGTCTGGTGACCGATCAGGGAGCATACAGTATCTTTGTTAGGCTACTGATCGTCTCCTGATCGGTCTGTTGACCGATCAGGGAGAGCTCTGGATCGGTCCGGTGAACGGTCAGGGAGAGGTCAGTAGCCTTGGGAGAAACAGTTGATCGGTTTGCTGGATCGATCAAATGTCGCGGGCACCTCTCTATGACCGATCAGGAAGGAGCCTGATCGGTCAGGGAGTGCTCTGATCGGTCTGGTGACCGATCAGTAAGGTTGGCAAGCGAAAGCTAAAGGTTTGCACTCAGCTGATGGATCGGACTGGTGACTGGTCCCCAGTACTTGATCGGTCAGGGTGACCGATCAAAGATAAGCTCGCGATATCACTTTCCTCACTGTGGATCGATCAGGCTGGAGCCTGATCGGATTGAACCCATCCTGATCGGTCTGGTGACCGATCAGGAGTCACTCTGATCGGTCCGGTGACCGATCAGTAGCTGACAGCTTTATTTCAAAAGCAGTGTCAGACGTCTGATTGCGTTTCGATTTCGTTCTGATTTTCTCTACTATCACTGATGTAACTTTGATTTCATTTGCTAAACCTCAGATTAAGTGTGCAGATGACAGGGATGGATTTAAACACTCAAGGAGGGTCAATGGGAGTCTTTCCTTGGAGCAGGTTTGTTTGTTTCTTCTTCTCAGGTCACAACGGATGGCGTGAGCTTGCAACGGCAGGAAGCTGACGAGCTGACCTGGGCTTGGCTGGAGAGTTCAGTGAGTCCAGAGGTGGTCAGGATAGCTGAGGCTGTTGCAGAGAAGCTGGTGAGCAGCTGGGAGCTGCAGGGCATGCTTGAGATCTGGGATTAGTGAGCAGAGACTTAAGAGCTTGGTGGCTAAGAAGTCTCAACAACAACTTTGATCAGATCAGTTCTTTGGCTACAACACTTGAGTGCTTGCGACAACTTTGATCCATCTCTTGAGCAAGCAACTGTGATTCTTGAGCAACCATCTGATAGTAGAGCACTTTGAAGGAACAAGAGCTTGGCGAGTCCATCAGCAAGAAGACACGAAGAGCAGGGTGTTCTTGCGTGAGATCTGTACTGGGTGAAGCTCGGTAAGGAGTTCGCTTGTGTTCTTGTTATGCACTGTAAGATTACTTCTTGTGTTTCATTGTACTTAATACTTCATTCATCTTGAAACGTTGTAGAGAGGTTACTCCACCGAGAAGAAGGTTACTTTCTATCCGGATTTTCCGGAGCTTGATCTGCCAACGATCAAGGGATCACCCACCTCACGGGCACGCCAAGGAGTAGGGGCAAGTTATCCCCGAACCTTGTAAATCCTCTTTGTTAGCGTTTTGTGAATGTGCTTAGACTAGGGTTTAGTTTCTGCATTACTCTGCTGTGTATTTGCTTCCGCTGTGTGCTACTAACCTTAAGTGCAGAATCTACCTAAGTGAAAGTGATTTTTGATGACTGACTATATTCACCCCCCTTCCTCTTTAGTCATCCAAGTTCCAACAAGGATGATGCGACTGCGTCACCCATTGCAGTAATTTTTCCCCCTTTATTTTTTCCCCTCAACCGGACAAAAAAAATTGTTCGTTTCTTTTTTTATTAATTGTAAGAGAATTGAAAATATATATTTTATTCTATTAGATAGTTAGTTAGAAAGGTTATTTAAATTAGAATGAAACCTATATAATAATATTAAATATTATGAAAAAAGAGATCATAAATAATTATTCGATGTTAAGTTATAAATAAACTTTTGGATCATTATTTCAATTTAGAATCATGAATCAAACTTAAAATTTTCAAATTTAAATTCATTTTCAACATTTTAAATTTGAAATTTGGACTTTTAGAATATAAAAATCAATCTATATTAATATTTAAAATGTTCAAAAATTCTAATTTATATTTTTTAAATATTTTTGAATTTTAAGTTAGATAATTTGATTTTATATTGTATTAAAACTTTAAATTAATGAAATCGCCCCTATGATTTCATTAATGTTTAGGGGATACACACACGGATGTCTGCTAAAATTTATTAGGATATATTTAATGTTTGATTATATTTAGCTTTTAAATGTTTTATTATTAAAAATTACTAATGTCTGATTGTAGCAAGTTTTAAATTTTTGATGATTAAAAATTATTAATATTTGATTATAGAAAATTTTAAATGTTTGATTATAGAAAGCTTTAATTCTTTGATTTTTAACAATCATTAAAATTTGTTTATAGAAAACTTTAAATATTTGATTATTAAATATAATTAATGTTTGATAATAGCAAGTTTTAAATATTTAATTATAAAAATCATTAATATTGGATTATAGAAAGCTTTAAATGTTTGTTTATTAAAAATAAATATATCATTATTAATTTATTTACAAATTCGTGTCAACAAAGTAAATATTTTATTTGTATCTTCATTTTCTATAAATAAACCTGATGATCAAGAAACATGCTTACAACTTTAACACATTTGATTATTAAAAATAGAGGGTGAGGGTTGTGTTATATTAAAATGATTATTATTACTTTAGGAAAAAAATAACTCCTCTGATTAACGTCATTCTAAATGTTAACCCTTCAAATATACTTGCATATAGAAATAATTGAGATTTTAGTTTGAAATGTGTCTTTAATCATAAAAGGTATGTTAATTATTCTTTTTACATATTTATCTTATTTTTTATAATATTTTTAAGAATATTTATATTGTCTACCATTTTTGTTGGGCGAATACATATATGAAACAATAAAATATGCGGTCATAGCTAGAGTGAAACTTATTCTTAAAGAATGTCACGTATTTGCTATAAAAAATTATCATCGACAATTTATGAAAAGGTGTACCCAAAAATATGTATTTATCAAATAACGTACCATAGTTTTATTTTCACCAAAGGACGTACTTAATAATAGTGAACTTCCTCTTATACCCCTCTTGTTATCTATTGTCTTTCTCCTTCTCTGTCAGTAACAAATTTCGAAACGTTTGCAGATACTTTTTCAGACTTTTATTTTAAAATAATATATTATGAAATCGACGCTGAAAACGTTATAAGGTAAACATCAAAAAAATATTTCATTTAACAAATATCCCATCCAACGTGATTTAAAAATATAAATAAATAATTTTTATATTTGATTAATAAAAATTAATATATTAAATAATATTTAATATATATGTTAATATATATATAAAATATTAATAATATTTAATAAATATATTAATATCTCATCCCACGCTCTTTATTAATAAATATATTAATAAATATATATAAATATATTAATATATTAATAAATATATATAAATATATTAATATATTAATAAATATATTAATATATAAAAAAAATTTGAAAAAAAACGTTCACTGAAAATTAAAAAAAAGAGCGTGTATTGATTTCAGGCCCACGCTGGGCCTGAAATCAATACTTTCAGGCCCAACGTGGGCCTGAAATTTTTTATTTCAGGCCCACGTTGGGCCTGAAATCTTTTGATTCAGGTCCGACGTGGACTCAAATTTTTTTCTATTTTAAAAATATATTAATATATAAAAAAACCTATCAAAACACTTAATTTCATATTCAAACACAGGGCCTGAAGTCATCCCAGGAGGTTCTGAAGTCAAATAACTTCAGATACAATAAATAATTAATTTAATAAATAATAATTAAATATAAAAAAATATTTTTAAAATTAAAAAATTTTCTATGCCTTGGGGCTTGAAGTCATCCGACTTCATGCCTCCATCATTCATATAAAAAAATATTAAAAAAATTTTATAAAAAGGTTTAATATATAATTACATATTATATAGGAGTAGTTTAGGTATATCAGTGAGTTTGAGTGCCGAAACATCTAATAGAAGTGGTCTAGGAGATGAGATTTTGGGTGCCGAAACATCTAATCTTGCTGTATCACCAATGCTATAGGAGTGATTTAGATATATCAGTGAGTTTTGAGCAAAACTCACTAATGGACCTACCATATTTGAAATTCTGAAAACCCTATATCAGTAGACAGGGTTGAGCTAGGAGATGAGATTTTGGGTGCCGAAACCTCTAATCTTGCTGTATCATCAATGTTATAAGAGTGGTTTAGGTATATCAGTGAGTTTTGAGCAAAACTCACTGATGGACCTACCATATTTGGAATTCTGAAAACCCTATATCAGTAGACAGGGTTGAGCTAGGAGATGAGATTTTGGGTGCCGAAACCTCTAATCTTGCTGTATCACCAATGCTATAGGAGTGGTTTAGGTATATCAGTGAGTTTTGAGCAAAACTCACTGATGGACCTACCATATTTGGAATTCTGAAAACTCTATATCAGTAGACAGGGTTGAACTAGGAGATGAGATTTTGGGTATCGAAACCTCTAATCTTGCTAAGACTTGCCACAAAATATGGAGGAAGGGTTGCATAAGACTTGCCACAAAATAGAGAATTTGGTGGTCATCTTACCATGCTTTTTGATTTTGTCTCAAGAAAAAAGTTGGTCCGCTACCTCAGCTCCCTATGGAGGAAGGTTAATTTAAGTATATAGGAGTTACGTGCATACTGAGGTAAATAATATAGATCGTCAGTTCATATGAATTGACACCTAATTTTTATGTTAGAGATGATATATGCCCACGATTTATGGTACGTCATGGTGGCTTGAATTTGTCTAATAAGATGTACTCTGGATAAGTATGTTTAATTTTATATTTGATTTTTGTATTTTAATAATTCATTATTTTTAATGTTGTATTTAACGAAATTTTCAAAATTATAAATTATTTTTTTATTTTCTAATTATACGATTTCAATTTAATTTATTTATATTTTAATTTTTATTCAATTGCTACACTTACTAATTTTAATTATTTATTCATTATTTTTTACTTTGATTTTGTTTTTTAAATTTTAAAAAGAAATATTTTTCATTAATTTATTACTTATGATGATTAATTTTCAATTGTTTAATTTTACATATTATTTAATTGAAAATATAATTATTTATTATCAAAATTTATTTTAAAATTTAATTTTTTCTATAAATTAATAACTTTCTTAAAATGTGAGATAACAAAACAATCCACCTGTCTATAAAGAATTAAATTATTACAATCATTTTTCTAATTTCATAAATAATATTTTAAAGGCATAAAAATGAGTATATAAAGTATTATTAAAAATATATATTGAGGTCTAAATGTATTAACCCTCGACATATCTTTGCCAAGTTTTTAGTCACGATTAAATAAATAATTATTTTTTTTTTACCTTTTCTTTCTTTTCCTTTGAAAGTTCCAAAATAAATACCTTTCCTTTCCTTAACGTCCAAAAGAAATAAAAATTTATGTTTTATCTTGTAACTTTATTAGTCGCAACATTTTCCTTTTCTTTCCTCTCAAAGTCCAATAGAAACTCCTTTCCTTTCAAAGTCCAAAAGAAATGAAAACTTATGTTTTATTTTGCCAACTTTTTATTAGTTGCAACATTTCTATTTTTAATTTATTTACGTAATTGTATAACTTGAAACTCTATAAATTAAGATGAAGTTGGCTTTTAACATTTCTGAAGCATATTTGTAGCAAGGATGAAGGCAGCCGAGAGCTTACTTCTAGTATTAATCATTTTCTTCCACTCATGCCCGTTTAATCAAGGTAAATATTAGCATGATAAATCTTTGTTATTAGAATTCTTAGTATATTTTCTAGGACGGTAAACAAGTCAAGCCAAATCAAATTTATTGATATTCAAACTTATTTAACAAAATAATCGAACTAAGTAAGTCGAACATAAAATAAACTAAGTTGTTGAAATAGTTATTCAAACTTGGCTTTATTTCTTTTTTACAAGTTTGAGCCTAATTTATTTAAATATTATTTAATTATCAATTCAAACTTGTTTGATTATTTTAAAAAATTATATTTTTAAACTTATTTGATTAATTATTAAGTTTGATAATACAAATTTATTTGTTTATTTCAAAATTTTCTTTAATTATTTATAGAGTTTTATTGATAAAGATGATTGATAAATTTTATTCATTAATATGAACAGATTGAATATATGTGTTTAAAATTATTTATTTAATTTAATGTCTTTTTTAAACTTATTTATTTAACTGACTTTATGTATATTGAATGAATAAAAATAAATTTTTATCAAATGGAACACCATATTCACTCATGCATATCTGATTCATCTACTACTCTATCTTTTGTCATGTGATATATAGGTCGTTCGCCTCAAATGTTTGTTGAAAATCAATTGAATATGACGAACGAGTACCAAACAAAATTAGTTATCTCTTTTTGCGAGAAGGCTAGATCGTGTGTCGATTACGACCCTTGTCATTGCTGCGATCCGGACGCGACTATTTGTTATCCGTACAAGGAACAGTGCTATAGGGTCTGCCCACATTAAGGATCCTTAATTGGAAATGTCATATGGTAAGAATGTTAAAGATGGTTTTTAATAAAAATAAATTTGACCTTTAATATATCAAAGGAGCACTCAATTTTTTAGATTTCACAAAGTGTTCATTATATCTTTATTTTTATCCAAGAACGCATTTAAATTTTTTTAAAAAATTGATGTTTATTTTAATCTAAATTATAGTAAAATTTTTGAATCGAATCAAACTAAATCAAAAATAAAACAAAATTTTATTATTTCATTAAGGAATTTTATATAAAAGTAAAAAAAAAACTCAATTTATTTTTTTTCAAAATTATGTCATTAAATATATGACCATCTTCTAAATTTATTCATTTTATTTTAATTTTAACATTAATAAAAAATTAAACTTATAGAATTATTCTTTCAATCTCTTCCTTCAATCCAAAGACACCAGTATTGCATGGAAATAATAATAATAATAATAATAATAATAATTAGCCAAAAGCTTGAACATTTGAATTATTATAAAACAATAACAATAATAATAATGCAAGTATTCTCAACCATCCTAATTGTAAAAGCTAAATTAAGTAAATAAATTATCAAATTTCGAATTCACTTGTTTGGTTCAACTTTATTTTGTCCGCTTTTTTTTGTTAAGACCTTTCAAGCTAAGGTGAATAGTTTGAATCTTTTGGTCTCGCTTAGTGGTTCATCATTTGAATACATAGTGGAATACTTAAATTAAATTTGACGTCGTATGAATAATATATTAGTTTTACTTGGTATTCACCTCTTAAGACGACTAATCCAAAACATAGTTTTAACGATCTATCATCACTTAAACCTATCTGATTTTGTCTATTATTTGAATATTAGTCAATTATTGAATTTGATTAATCGACTAATATTAATTAGTCAAGTCTCTCAATTGAATCGATTTTCTTCTATTCAATTTCTGATCAACATCAGTCAATTGGTGCAACTCATGAATCAACTGACGTCATCAGTCAAATCAAGCAGTCGAGTCGATATGCTCATGTTAGACTTCCGATCGACATCAATCGATTGATGTGATTCATCAGTCGACTAATACTTCAATTGAAACTAGAAATTGAAGCCTTTCTTCTATTTTTCAAGATCAATTAATTGATACATCTATATTAGTCGACTGTTATTCTGGTCTTCATCCACCCTTATATCCAATTTGTGATCTACACGGGTTTTCTTCTTTTACCCAACATCTAATCAACCTTGACCTGCCAAGTTTTCTATTGCCTAGCATCTAATCAAAACTTATCCTACCGGGACTTCCTCACTACCTAATATCCAGTCAACCTTAACCTGTCGAAACTTCTACGATGCTTAGCATCTAGTCAACATTGACCTGTCGGGAATTTACACGTTATGTCAACTCCCCATTGAACTTCCAATCTTCAAGTGTCTGATCAATTGTGAGACAAGGATCACGTGTAAGTACCCCAAGTGATTTTTGATATGGTCAACCGAGTCATGTTAGGTCATGTTATATTTGATCCCTGTGTCTAAGTGTGCAGGAACTTAGGAACGCATGAAGTCAAGTGGAAGATGCAGCGATCGAGAAGGATTGCACGGGAAGGAAACTGACAGATTCGGTGCATCTGAGGGATGCGAAGGTCTATGGAAGAGTATGCCGGTGGAGCGAGAAGGACGTCCGCGATATCCGAGGGATAAGAAGCCGGGAGGAAGTACGCTCGAGGAGAAGACTAGAGGAGGGTTCGGGTGAGCTCAACTCTGGAAGGCCCGAGATCACCCAAGAAGACCCGCTGGAAGACTGGTCAGCAAAGAGTTGACCAAAGTCAAGTCGGCAACTCTGGCGCCCGAGAATGGGGGCGCCCTCATTGACTCGAGCGTCCATGTTCACGAGTGCCCAATCAACATAAGCGCCTGAAAAGTCAAAGTTCATCCATAAGTAGTCGTTCATGACCGTTACAACGTGGATAACCCTAGAGCCACGTGTCAAGTGCCCCTATGCATTCGGGTGCCCGTGTAGGGTCATGTCAACTACCGGATAAACTTCACTGGGGCTATAAATAGCCTTAGAGCTCAGTTACTTTCATTTATTCGAATTGTACATGAATTCTTTTCTTGTTTTCCTCTATTCCTTGAGTTCTAACTATGTTAAGAGGTTTCTCCACCCACTAGGAGATCATCTAGAAATTGCACTATTTCATTGTCTTGGATTGGCAATTACGTTGGTTGCAACCAAGTAATTATGTTATGCCTCTGACTTTTTGGTTATTTCTTTTTCATGTTATTATTTCTTCTTATAAACTAACTTTCATCATTGTTAAGGAAAATAAAAGATTATTTTTATTTGCAGGGGTAATTCACCCCCCTCTCTTGCCGACCGCATGATCATCGACAAGTGGTATCAGAGTAACGACACTCCAAAAGGACTAACCATCAACTGAAGCACATACAAAATGGTCAAACCAATTATCTACCTCTCAAAGTTCGAGGGAGAGTTTGCTATGTGGGAAAAGCAAATGCAGGTATGTTTTAAAACTGACTTTGATTTATTACTAATCATGAAAATTGGTTTTGAAGTTCCCAAAGACACCAAAGATAAAGACAAAGATGAAAGTCTATGGATAAAGAAGTAAGCGGAGTTTGTGGCAAATGAAAAAGCAGAGTTTCATTTGCTAACCGTTCTACCGGCGCAAGAAGTCAACCATATCGGAACCTATAAATCAGCAAAGGAACTTTAGGAAAAGTTTCTGGAGCTTCATGAAGGTACTTCTGAAACAAAGTTGGTAAAACGAGATGTGCTCTGCAACAAACTCAGCAACTTCCGAATGGAAGAAGGAGAATCAGTTGCCCAGCTGCACGCTAAAATCAAAAAGCTGATCATGGTACTTAAGAACCTCGGAGAAATGGTAACGAGTCACGATGCACAAAGGTATGCCTTAAACGCATTCCTGAGGATCCCAGACTGAACTTCGTAATAGACTCATACTACATCTCTAATGATCTTGAGGTAAGTACCTTAGAGAAATTATTTTCAACATTAAAACTTTATGAATCTCAGTATGCAGGAAAGAATAAAATGGACAACATCGCCCTAAGCATGAGGAAGATCCAGCACGAGGAGTAATCTTAAGAAGATGAAAAATCCACAGCATACATGGTAAGGAAATTATTTAAATATTTCAAAACTAAAAAGTTTAATAAAGTGCAAGGTAAAAAGTAAAGGAAGATCCGTTGCTACAATTGTAAGGAAGAAAGGCACATCAAGGAGAACTGCCCAAGGCTAAAGGTGAATAAATCTAATAAGGGCAAACAAAAGAATCTGAAGGTCACATGAGACAAATCCTCATCGAATGAGTCTGATCTTAAGGAACACGTCGAATTAGCGTTGATGGCCACCCACCAAGAAAAAGAAAACATCGATGAAGGGGGAGCTACATCAGAAGATAGCAACAACGAAGAGGGAGCTTCGGACTTCGAAAAATATATGGTAAGTGAGGTATATTTTCTATCTCCTGATCAAGATTATTCAGGTATTAAAGCAATGATGAAGTCTATATGTAATTTGGAAAATAAAAATTTATACTTGAAAAAATAACTAGATTCTACATGTCCGCTTGAAATGTATGATAAATTAAAATTAGAGAATGAGAATTTGAAGGCTTAAATTGAAAAACTAGAAAATAACTATGCATGTTCAAAATATTTTCAAAATTCAAAAGTTAGATATTTTGGAGGAATAAACTAGTATTTACGATATCACAAGGGTCAAATTGTAAAAATTTCTAAAAATTATATTCCATCTAAATTTTTGATTAACCCTGTTCGTAAGAATTTGTTTTAGGTCCCAAAATCTATACTAAATCATTAAATTTTATTTAATACTTGTTTATCAATTTTTGTTAATTAATACTTATTTATGGTACTTTTAAAAATTTATCGAATATATAATTGTTGCAAAAAATTTAGTTTCATAATTTTTGATGATAGAGTTTATTGTGAGTTATCCATAAATTTGTATTTAAAATTTTTAACAGTTAAACAGATTTGTTATGATTTTTCATTTGAAAACCTATTTTTTTAATTTTAAAATACTTAAAAATTAATTTCGTTAAATTTGATTTTTTAGGATTCATGGATTATATTTCGAATGTTAAGAAAAATTTTCAAATTTATTTTAAAGTGAAATCTAATTTTAAAATTATCTCTTTCAAAACCATATATATTCAAAATTATTGTCTTAAAGTTAAAAAATTTATCTTACTTTGAAAATTTTTAAAGAGATGAACTTGCTAAATTTCTAACTTAGATAAAAATTTGAGTAATTTTTGACTAAGAATAAAATTTTTATAATTTTTTTCAAGAATCAAACTTTTAATTAAAAATAATAATTTCTAACCCATTTGTAAGAGTAATGATTGGGAGAGTGAATTTGGGAGAGTGAATGGGAGAGTGAATGACGTGTAGCTAATGTGTACATATTCGATCGTCGATCGGACACCACCGATGACCTCTGATTGCCGTCCCAAATCAAACTATGTCTTGGGGGATGGTGAACCTGGAAGGATCGCCGGTAATTGAGATCCCGCCGGATTGACGGTAAATGCGACGAGATCATAATTGCGGCGATTCCCGATGAGTTCACTGATCTTCTTAGGACATAGTTTGATTCGGAGAGGTGATCAGAGGCCGCCGGTGGTGTCCGATCGGCGATCGGACGTGTATACAATAACTGCCACGTCATTCACTCTCCCATTCACTCTCCCAAATTCACTCTCCCTATCATTACTCTTTTTAAAAACTAGATTTTTAGAAGACTAACTATTACCTATGATATGTTATCAAAAAATTTTAAAAATTTTGAGCATTTAAGAAACTTTCTATGAATTTTTTTGTTTTGTTTAAAAAATTACATTTGCTTTTAAAAATCACTAATGTTTGTCTCTGTTCAAAATCCACTTTAACTGTTTTTCAAAACTTAGTCAAACTTTTGTAAGTATCTAGTTTAAAACATTTCTTATTAATGTTTATTTTACCCTTAACATGATTTTTTTAATGTGGTCAAAGGGGGAGAAAATAAGATTAAGTTATGGGGAGGCTTAATTTTTAATTTTTTAAAATTACACTGTTAAATATTTATTTTTGTCATTTCATATGTTGTTTAACTCTAACTTAACTCGGTTGATGCATATCAAAAAGAAAGAGATTGTAAGTATCCCAAGTGAGTTTTGATGTGGTCAACCGAGTCATGTTAGGTCCTATTGTGTTTGATCATTGTGTCTAAGTGTGCAGGAGCTTAGGAGCGCAGGAAGTTGAGCAAAAGACGCAGTGGTCGAGAAGGATAGCATGGGAAGGGAGCCGATGGGCTCGGTGCATCCGAGGGACGCGGAGGTGTACAGAAGAGTACGTCAGTTGAGTGAGAAGGTCACGCACGACGTCCGAGGGATGAGAAGCCGAGAGAAAGCATGTTCGAGGAGAAGGTCGGAGGAGGGTTCGGGTGAGCCCAACTCTGGAAGACCCAAGATCACCCAAGAAGATCCGCCAGAAGAATGGTCAACAAAGAGCTAACCAAAGTCAACTCAGGTGCCCATGAATGGGGGTGCCCTCATTGACTCGGGCGCCCGTGTTCCCGGGCGCCCAAATCAACACAGGCGCCCGAGAAGTCAAAGTTCATCTAGAAGTAGCCGTTCACAACTGTTGTAACGTGGATAACCTTAGAGCCACGTGTCAAGCACCCCTGCACTCGAGCGCCCATGTAGGGCCACGTCAGCAACCAGATAAACTTCACTAGGGCTATAAATAGACCTCAGAGCTTAGTTACATTCATTCATTCGAATTGTATACGAATTCTTTTATTGTTTTCCTCTGTTCCCTGAGTTCTAACTCTGTTAAGAGGCTTCTCCACCTACAAGGAGATCATCTAGAGATTGCACTATTTCATTGTCTTGAATTGACAACCACGCTGGTTGCAACCAAGTAATTCTACTATGCCTCTATCTTTTTGGTTATTTCATTTTCATGTTATTATTTCTTCTTATAAACTAACTTCCATCTTTGTTAAGAAAAACAAAAGATTATTTTTACTTGGAGAGACAATTCATCCCCCTCCCTTTCTTGCTGATCACACGATCACTGACACCACATGTCTCTCCAAGAGAGGCGAAAGAAGAAGAAGGTAGACGCGTCGGCTGCTGATTGGCCGAAGAGCTCCTCTCGCTGACCGACACTCCGCGCCCCCCACCAGTGGGGTCCTCTAAGGAGATACAACCGAAGTCATCCCAGGCTAGGTGCTCAGCCACTCCAACCGAGCGAACAGCCTCCACAGAGGAGGTCATAATATCGGAGTCGAGGGATTTGTCATCCCCACCACCAATCGAGCCAAGGCCCAGCCAACAACCAAAAGGCAAGGAAGTGATGGGGGCACCGTTGATCAAAGAATTGGAGGAGCACCCAATCGACGCACCTAGTACTAGGGAGGAAATGCCTTCTATTTCTCCCCGGGGTCCATCCATACAGCAGATCATCTTCAATATGTCGTTGCCCACCAGAATTGTCACCTCCTCCTCTAGTGTTTTAATGGAGGATTAGAGGGGACTAGTGCAGATGGTATGGCTCTATAGGCCTCTGTGGAATCCTAGGATGCCAGCGTCCATGCCAAATACAAGATGGGCCTGATGGCTAAGGCAGATTATTTTGCCACTGAAATGCTCAAGGTAAGAATGCTTTTGACTTTGGTTTTTATCAACTTATATGACTTTTACTCAATCTAAGTTGTTTGCAAATTTGGGTGGCTAGCCAAGTCACCTCAAAATCCCCTGCTGTTGTTAGGTTACTAGTTGAGAGTCGGAATATACGATAACTCGAGAGGTCCCGACCTGCTTGGCTGCTTATTCGGCTTCATTATTGAAAGCCTAAAAGTCTAATCAGATGAAGAGAGATAGAGTATCCTCCTGGGGGCACAAGGAGGACTCCCACACTGCTTCCTTGTCGATTGGAAGCTCCATCTATAGAAACTTTCCACATTTTCTCCATCGCAGGTTCGGAGGTCTCGGCCAAAAATTCTGCCAAGGTATGTGCCTTAATGGTCGTCTTAGGCTGGTACTGTATGTCGTACTTGCTCAGCTCGATTGTCTACTTGACTAGCCTTTTGGATGCCTCGGGAGTAGAGAGGACTCAACCCAGACTGATATTAGTGAGGACGGTGATAGGGTGAGTCAGGAAGTAGACCCGCCACCACCGAGTAGCCAAGGTTATGCCTAGTGCGAGTCTTTCCATAGTAGTGTATCTTGTTGGTGCAAGTTGCATCAAGGATGCCCTCCTCCAAGTGTTTTAATGTTTGACAATACACTTAAGTCAGTGATACAAAGAACAAGGGAGGGTGAGTTAAGAGAGGAGTAACCAAAGTGAAGAAAAGTCCTAGTTAACCTAGGCACTAAGACCTGGTGAGTGAAACTGGGCACTAAGACATGGTGAGTGAAGCTGGGCACTAAGTCCTGGCAAGGGTTGGGCACCGAAGACTTGCTCGGAAGGTGGGCACTAAGTCCTGGTTGGGGACTAGGTAAGAAGACCTGGCCGAGGGTTGGGCACCGAAGACCTGGTTCGGGGAATTGGGCAAGAAGACCTAGCCGAGGGTTGGGCACCGAAGTCCTGGACTTAGCGTTTGGGCATGAAGTCTTGGTCCGAGGGACTAAGTAACTTAGCTGAGCGATGACTAAGGACAGGAGTAGAGACGGGTCAGGGTTTGGGCGTCTCGAGGTCCGGAAGTATTGGAAGCTAAGCAAAAGTCCACCCAAAGGACTGGGTGGCAACCGTCTCCTGAAAGGAGTAGGTGAAAGGCGCGTTCTCGGGGGTGGGAACTTGCGCCGGTTCGACCTACGGTTTCGTGGAAATCCAAAGTCAGAACCAAGTCCTTAAGGTTAAGATTATATGTATATGGGCTTTGTGTTTGTGTATCTTGCAGGTACCAAGATTGGAAGACAAAGCAGGCGGCTGGAGGCCTTGAAGCAGGGCGCCCCCATCAGTGGGGGCGCCCCCATGCATCCAGGGCGCCCCCATTAATGGGGGCGCCCAAGCCAAAGGAGAAAAAGGCAGTGTTAGTGAAGCAGGCAGAATAGGCTTCAAGTAGGGCGCCCGGGAGGTCCGGGGCTCCCGGGAGGTCTGGGGCGCCCGGGTTCAAACCTGTATTTGCTGTTTCGAGTCCGAAACATAGATAAGCCTTCATGAGGGCGCCCGGGAGGCCCGGGGAGCCCTGGTCAAAGGTTTTATCAGCTGCGGCGAGGTCGACGCGGGGATAAGGTTTAACCGAGTTTTTAGGGGCGCCCCCAACGTCCAGGGCGTCCCCAGGAGTGCTATAAAAGGGGCTTCGACCCCTCTGCTTCAACAACAACTGCTAAGTGTCATTCTGATCACTCTGACTGACAACAACGTGCTAAAGACGAGGCTCTACGATCAGGAGGCTCCAGGAGGAAATGCGCGGCACTTCGGAGGTCCAGATAGGCCGAGTTTCAGATCTTGTTTGTTCGGTTTGATTTTATTGTTCCGCATTCAATTTATTTATCCTTTGATTGTAATCTTGCACTGTAAGTCGGGTTTTTCCACCTCCGAAAAGTCCGGGAAGGAGACCAATAGTGGACGGGCATTCCCGTGCATAGGCCTTGGATGTACTGACTGTTGGATCGAGAGAAACGATAGAGGGGGGGGGTGAATATCGTAAAACATTTTTCGGATGAAAACTAGAGCAAGTACGCAGTGGAATAAAGACAATCGCAAACACAGGTAGTTTTACTTGGTTCGGAGCCTAGGTCGACTCCTACTCCAAGGCCCACGGTCATTGACCGTTTTCTGCGGGCAATTCTATATTTTCACAAAACCAGTTTACAAGATTGAATTACAAGTATAGTAAAGTAAACTTTAAAGGAAGCTCTTCGTTACTGACGTCCGGTGTAGATTGTCTTTTTGGAGCAGGAGGACGTACGTCGTCGGCGCTTGTATCTCGAGTCGGGAGGTTTCCGGAGCAGAGCGCGGGAGCAGAAGAGCGTGAATGCATTGGAAGAATTTGTTGTATCAAGCCTTGGGGTCGAGGGCCAATTTATAGCCCCTGGGGGCGCCCGGAACGTCGGGGGTGCCCCCCCCCCACGTGTCAGCCGATCTGATTCCCTCTCGGTCAGCTCTGATCCCTTAAAACTCGGGGTCAGGCTTTGACGGGGGCGCCCGGAACACTGGGGGCGCCCGGGTTGACCGGGTATCCTCTTATCCATTGGCTTCGCTGGGTTCTGCTTCGTTAGCTTCAACTGGGGGCGCCTGGGACGCTGGGGGCGCCCGGGAGCATGGGGGCACCCGGGAGCATGGGGGTGCCCCGCCCATGAGCTGTAGAAGCCTGCCTTTGCTTCATGTGTTTTGTGTTCACCTTGGGGGCGCCCGGGACACTCCGGGTGCCCTGGTCAGCTGCTGCCTCACTCCTTTGAGGCTCTCTGAGCTGCAGACACTCGTTCCTTCGGTCCTGCATCCAGGGTTAGTCCAAAACAACATAAAGCAGTAAAATGTTAGTTTATACAGCCTTAGTTGTCTTGGTTCTGACTTTGGGCCTCCCAAATGGAGCCCTAGGTCGAACCGACGCCTACTGTTCCCTCGACGGGGAACGCGTCCTCACCTACTCCTCTCAGGAGAATTTACCTGATACCAACCGGCTCCTCTGGTTGGACTTTTGCCTAGCGGTCCTTGGCCAGGTCTTGGATACCAAGCTGTCCTTCGCCTGGTGCCTAGCATTCCTTCGCCAGGTCTTCAATCCCAAGCTGTCCTTCGCCTGGTGCCTAGCAGTCCTTCGCTAGGGCTTCAGTACCAAGCTGTCCTTCATCTAGTGCCTAACAGTCCTTCGCTAGGTCTTCGTCTCCTAGCAGCCCTTCGCTAGGTGCCCAGCGGTCCTTCGCTAGGTCTTTGTATCCTGGCATTCCTTCGCCAGGTGCCTAGCATTCCTTCGCTAGGACTTTTCCTGCACATTTGAGTAACATGTTAGATAAACATTATACCTTAACTTTTGAACCCTTTTGCCATTATCAAAACTCAGGTTTGACTTGGGTGCTTTCTGCACCAACAATCTCCACCTTTTTGATTTATGGCAACCCTGGTTCAAAAAGTTATGTTAATCAGAGCATATTAAACGAAATTTTGTTTCCTCCCCCTGGAAGGAATCTCCCCCTAGATTTTTCAAATGTTCGTGGGGTTTTTGACAATAACTTCTAAGTCTAAGGATGGATTTAATTTTACTTAGAAAATTTTCAATTTAAGCTTTAAGGATATATTTTCCAAAAAAATGATTTTCGTTGTGTACTTTGGAAAATTTATACTTGTAAAAGATTTAAGTTTTAAGTACTTAGACAAATTTGAAAACTTAAGAAGGATTTTGAAAACTTAAGTTTTGAGTACTAAGGAAATATCTTGAAGCCTTAAGTTTAACGTACTTAAAAGAAGTTTTGAAACCTTTAAGT
Source organism: Boesenbergia rotunda (assembly GCA_024364735.1). NCBI lineage: Eukaryota > Viridiplantae > Streptophyta > Magnoliopsida > Zingiberales > Zingiberaceae > Boesenbergia > Boesenbergia rotunda. The sequence goes on from JAGFNQ010003263.1 coordinate 136,436, forward strand.
TTGAAATCCTTAGTAAAATTTAAAAAACTTTAGTTTGAAGTACTTTTAGAAAAAAAAATTAGTTTTAAGTACTTAGGAAAAATTAAAACAAGTTTTTATTTTAAGTACTTAGGAAAGTTTAAAACAAATTTTTATTTTAATACTTAGGAAAAATTTAAAACAAATTTTTATGTACTTAGGAAAGTTTAAAACAAATTTTTATTTTAAGTACTTAGGAAAAATTTAAAACAAATTTTTATTTTAAGTACATAGGAAAAATTTAAAGAACTTTCAAAACCTTAGTACTTTTGAAAATGAATTAAGTACTTTTTTAATAAAGGATAGAGTTTTAACAAAAAAAAATTTAAAAACTATTTCTTTTCCTATCTCTCCCCCTTTGCCATATATCAAAAACAAATAAATATAGCAAGAACCAGATAATTAAATTGCATAAAAGATAATAATAACTGCAAAGTTTGCTGTACTAAACCAATTCATGATAAGAATTTAAATCAAATCAGTTTCAATTTTCTCTTTTAGGGTCCTGTCTAACCCAATTAGCTACTTACTAACTATTATAAACAGTAGTTTTTGCTAGGGTTAGTCAAGTTAAGTGTTATGTTCAAGTTAGATTTTCTAAACTTGACACTTAACTTAATTACTGTGTAAGTTGTATTTAGTGCCCCAATTACTGCAGATGCACTGATCTACATCTTGAAATAAGGCAAAGACCTAAGCATCTCAACCCTTTCTAGGTTATCAATCAAAAGTACCCTAAGGTGCTTGTGAGATGCTGGCTTCTAAATCTATAGGTGCATGCAGTTCTAGGGTTAGGGCCTAGGCTAAGTCCATTTGCGAAAAAGCCCTAGTTTTGAAAAGGGGTAGTTTTGAAAATAAAACTAAGTCGAAAACTTTATTTTAAAACTTTTCAAAACTGAATAAGAGCTGAGTTTAAAAGCATTTAAACACTGCTTTAAAACTGATTTTAAGTAAGAAACCCAATAGTAGACTAGGCATATTCTACCAAGCATAATCCTAACTGCCTTCTTAGTGAGCTGAACTCGGACTCAGGTAGGGGTTTTGTGAATATGTCAGCTAAGTTGGATTTAGAGTCTATATGCTTAAGTACTATTTCACCCCTGGCTACGTGGTCTCTTACAAAGTGATGTTTAACTTCTATGTGTTTAGTTCTGGAATGTTGGATTGGGTTCTTAGTTAGATTAATTGAGCTTATATTGTCAATGAATACTTTAGTTTGAGTGTAGTTGAGATGGAAGTCCTTAAGAGTGTGCATCATCCACAGAAGTTGTGCTACACATTCTCCTAAGGCAACATATTCAGCTTCTGTTGTGGATAGAGCTACACAGTGTTGTTTTCTGCTGCACCAACTTACTAGACTCTGTCCTAACAGTTGGCAGCTTCCACTTGTGCTCTTTCTATCTAATTTGCAACCAGCATAGTCAGAGTCCGAGTATCCTGACAAATCAAAGGTTGAGGTTCTAGGATACCAAATCCTTACATTTAGGGTACCCTTTATATATCTTAGTATTCTTTTTAGGGTTGCTAAGTGCGTTTCCTTAGCACAGGTTTGGTATCTAGCACACATCCCTACAGCAAAAAGAATATCAAGTCTGCTGGCTGTAAGGTACAATAGACTACCTATCATACTTCTATAGAGTTTAAGGTCTACTGGCATACCATCAGGGTCACTATCTATTTTTATATTAGTAGCCATGGGGGTACTTATGCTTTTAGAGTTATCCATTTTAAATTTCTTTATTAACTCTTTAGCATATTTGGATTGATGGACATAGTTTCCATCCCTAGTTTGTTTAATTTGTAAGCCTAGGAAAAACATAAGCTCACCAACTAAGCTCATTTCAAATTCATTTTCCATTATTTTAACAAATTCTTTTAGAAAGTTTGAGTTGGTGGACCCAAAGATTATGTCATCTACATAGATTTGGGCAATGAATATATCTTTTCCTAGGGTTTTAATAAATAAGGTTGAGTCAATTTGTCCTTGTTTAAATTCTTTAGAAATTAAGTAAGTTGATAAGCGTTCATACCAGGCCCTAGGTGCTTGTTTTAGTCCATATAGTGCTTTAGTAAGTTTGTAAATGTGGTCAGGTCTTTCTAAGTCCTCAAACCCAGGGGGTTGTCCTACATAAACTTCTTCTTTAATAAATCCATTTAGAAAGGCTGACTTTACATCCATTTAGTATAGCTTAAATCCTTTATGGGATGCAAAGGCTAGTAACATCCTAATGGACTCAAGTCTAGCTACTGGGGCATATGTTTCGTCGTAATCTAATCTTTCTACTTGGCTGAATCCTTTCGCTACTAAGCGGGCTTTATTTCTGACTATTTCTCCTTGATCATTTAGCTTATTCCTAAAAACCCACTTAGTGTCAATGATGGATTTGCCTTCAGGTTTAGGCACTAGTTCCCAGACTTGGTTCCTCTCAAATTGGGCTAATTCTTCTTGCATAGCTATGATCCAATCAGGATCAGGTAGGGCTTCATCTATAGTCTTAGGTTCTATTTTGAAATCATTGCTATTTGACTAAGGTTTCTATAGGAGGATCTAGTCCTGACTCCTAGAGTTGGATCACCCACAATTTGATCGGATGGGTGACTGAGTCTGGGTTTCTTGGTTTTTCTAGAACTTGGTTCAGCCTCAGGTCCGGCTAGTCGGTTTGGTTCACTATTTGATTCCACTCTTTGAGTTGGTTCAATTATTGGTTCAATAATTGGTTCATTTGACTCACTAGTTGGTTCAATAGTTAGTTCGTTTATGGGTTAAATTAAGGATTCACCAACTTGTTGATTATCTTCTTGATCAGTGTTTGATGAAATTAGATTTGGATTTGAGTTAATTTCTTCATTCAAATATTAGATTAGTTGTTTCTTCGATTTTCTTGGTTTGGTTGTTGTAACCCTATAGGCTCTACTTGTTGTTGAATATCCTAGGAAGATGCCTGGGGTTGACTTAGACTAGAATTTTCCTAAGTAGTCTTGGTGTTTAGGATATGGACTTTGCATCCAAAAACCCTTAGGTAGTGTAAATTTGGAAGTCTATTGTAATATAGTTCATAGGGTGTTTTGTTGTGTCGCTTGTTGATCAGGACCCTATTTTGGATGTAGCAAGCCGTACTAATTGCTTCTGCCCAATATTGGTTGGCTAAGTTAAATTCATTGAGCATAGCCCTAGTGGCTTCCTGTAAAGTTCTATTTTTTCTTTCGACTATCCCATTCTGTTGGGGGGTTCTAGGACATGAAAATTCATGTATGTATCCATTTACCTTACAGAATTCCTCAAACCGTTGATTTTTCAAATTCTCCCCCGTGGTCACTCCTAAGTCTTTTGATTTTAGTATCATTTTGATTTTCAATTAACTTGCAGAATTCATTAAATAGGTTTAGGGTTTCATCTTTGGTCTTTAGAAACCTAACCCAGGTAAACCTTGTGTAATCATCAACTATTACTAAGCAGTACCGATTTCCGCTTAGTGACTTGGCTCCGTGTGAATCAAATAGGTCAAGGTGCAGGAGCTCAAGAGTGGTTTGAGTTAGATCAGATTGAATTAGTTTGTGATTAGATCTGGTTTGTTTACCTTGATTGCATGATTCACATATTAAGTTTTCATGGTTTTTAATTTGGGAATACCTTTAATTAGGCCAAGTTGGGTGATTTTTGAAATAATTTTTAGGTTGGTGTGACCTAGTCTCCTATGCCAGAGGTTTGATTGTTCTAACTGAGTTAACATGCATTTAGGTACAAGGGGAAGGTTTTTAGTGTAAACATTATTTTCCTAGTGCCCCTTAAGCATAATTTCTGAGTCTTGTACGTTTCTAATCAGGCAGTTAGAATTGTTGAAGGTGACTATATAACCAGAATCACATAACTGACTTATGCTAAGCAAGTTAAAATTGAAGTTTTCAACCAAAAGAACTTTCTTAATCACAAAGTCAGATTTAAGTTCAATATTACCTGACCCAATTACCTTGAGTGTAGCATTGTTTGCCAAATGCCACTAAGCCTAGGTTCTTGAACTTGAGTTTGGTGAATTTCAATTTACCTCCAGTCATGTGTCTGGAGCAACCGCTATCCAACATCCATTGGTCCAAATCTTTATGTTCCTACACATAAAGAGTTATGTTGATTTGGATCCAATTAGAGTCAGGAATAGCTTAAATTGATTTTCACTGCTAGTCTGTCTCACCCAAATCTAGGGTTTTCAATCACGTTAGCCTTATAAGTTTTTGTGAGACAGGTTTTGAAGGTAAAATTATTTTGAAAAAGTATTATTTATTTTGAAAAACATAAATAATTTTGAAAACAATTGAATTTATTTTGAAACGAATGTTAAATCTACAAGTAACTGAAATTTATGTTGGATTTGAATTTGACAAAGAATAATTTAATTTAAATTTCAAAATTGGCTTCCAGGTCTTGGCGAGGTACTAGGCCTTCTTTGGCCGTAGCCTTATTGGATCATCAACCCTTTCCTTGACAAAGCCTTTTAATGAAATTTCATTTTCAAAATTAATCTTTGAAAAATTCTGGTCTAACTAGTTTGGGTCTTGGATCGGTAGCTTCGGCTAGTTTCACCAGTCTAAAGAGACCAAGTATACTTGACCTTATTAGAATTGGTTTCCCTAACGTACTATCATCTCACCGCCACCCAATACTATGTTGTCAAATTTCAGTTAAGTTGTTCAGTCCTTAAACTAACCATTCCTAAGTCTAAGCATGGTAAATTGCAGAAATTAAATAAACAATCAACAAGCAATTGCAATCAAGAATTAAATTTATCTAACAATAAATATAGTTTTTAATTTGGCTCCCCCTGGACTAAAGCCACGGTAATGGTTAGGCAAGATGTTGAATCNTTGTTGGGACCGGGTGCATGTCGACAAGGATACGGGTTCGTAAAATTTTAAATTTTTACGTGCAGCGGAAGAATTAGCATAAAATAATTTCTTAAATTATTTTAACCACGTATCTAGCATGCAACCTTATGGTGTGTGGACATAATCATAAATTAAAACTTTGCGGAAAAGTAAACTAATTTACTAAGTACCTCTCGTAACTCGAAGTAAGGGACGAGATCCAACCGTAGCGTCCCTTGGAAGCTCCGCCTCTATTCGCGTCCACGCCGAGTTCTCTTCGGGATGACTTCGGCAAAGTCACGAGTTTTGTGCCGACGAGAACTACTAGATTCTCTAAAGGCACAACCTAGAAGATCAAGAGATAAGATAGGAACTAACCACCAAGACACGGAATCCCTATTCCGAGAAGAAAGGAGTTGCGATCCGCTTCTTCTTCTTCTTCTTCGGCTTCTCCTTCTTCTTGATGGCTCACGCAACTTGAAGTTGGAGGTGCGCCGGCCCTAGTCTCAAGGAGGGCGCCGGCCCTAGGATGCCCTAAGGGGCGCCGGCCCTAAGGGGAAGGTGGGAGGAGGGGAAGAGAATAGAAGAGAGAGAGGGAGAGGTTAGCTCTATACCAATTGACAACTCATTGATTGGAATTAAGGGCTTGCCTTTGGTTCCTTTATATAGTATCAATCTCCTCTTTAACGAAATTTTACATAAGAAATTTATCCTATAAATTCTCTTATTAATTATTCCGTTTAAGCCAAGTTTTATTATAACTAACTTTATAATAAAACAAATTATTCTCTTCTTTAATTATGGAATAAATTTTATAAGAAATTTATAAATTTTCTTTTAATGGAAAAATCAATTCATAATTGATTTTATAAAATTAAAATAAACCACTCCACGGATTATTTTAATTTCCCAAAAAGAAATAAATTTCTATAAATTTATTTATATAAATTTCTTTATACAAATTTATTTATCCATAATTTATAAAACAAATCGTGCTAGATTTATTTTATTAATTAAACCAATTAAATTGGTTTTCTTCCCTTTAATGGTCGGCCACAACAAAGAGGTTTGGCACCCTCTTTGGCCGGCCAAACCAACCCGAACCGATCGCGAATTAAACTCATTTAATTCGCCCAATAAGCCTTCAAAAGACTTAGCCATTTTTAGCTTCCATTGCGCCTCTGACAAATTCAGATTCGACTTATTCTCTTGATCGGAAAATCCAATTTTCAACTCGTTTTAAATCCCTCGGATTACTCATAGTGCGTGTGACTAAATAGGCTTTCGATTTATGTTGGCCGTCTATAATCAACAAATTATAGAACGATCATGAGTGGCACCTAGTAGTACATCATGACCCCCAATTAATCGAAAGATCAACGGTTTGACCTCAGAAGAATTATTCTGAAACCCTTCAGCAGCTCTAATAAATCGTGCCCATTCCTTTCACCACCTTATACCCACTTGGTTCAGGACACGGTCTATATGTGTCAGTCCCCACTAGGCTGACTACGTCACACCTAGCCCAAGTAGTGTCTTTCTCGTCCTTTGGATTTCTAATACCTCATGTATTTAAGAGACTCGCACTCTAAACATGATATACTCTGGCCAGAGGTTTTGAGTAACAATCCGACGATAGGCCTGGGTATACATCTCCTCGCAAGGAGTGGTGAATCCTTTGTAGGCTGTTCAAACATCTTCGGGCACTTCGGCTTATACCCAATCATCCTGGGTCCACACCTCCTTGGAGATGCTTGCTTAAGATGTTAAAGTATAAGTCTCCATGACCAAGATGACTTGAACACCGCAAGTCAAAGGAACATCGCACTTAAGCTGCAGTAAGAACTTCATTGACATATTTACATGTAGATTCCATATGAAGTCTTACAGCTAGTCACTCCAATGAACTAGTTCCCTTAACTAGCATCCATGTTTATCTCCGGACATCCCAATGTCACCAGCCAGTGAGAATCAGCTGATTAGAGAATAACCCATGCTAGTCTCAACAGAATTGATAGTGTCCGTTTTATCAATTCATCGACTAGGGATATTTTCAATACTTCACAATTGCACATTTAGAGATATCACTAGTTGTGATCCCATCACAAATTCTCTTATGCTGTGAATTGTATTGCGGACATTCAGTAGATGAGTTTAAGATCCCAATCAAATACACAAACATGTATACTCAAATAGTGAATTATCATTTATTAATATAAATGTTTACATCATATGGCGATTGCCTTAGGACACTTCTCTCATATCACTAACAAACTCCCACTTGGCCTAATGTCAATCGCTACGGTATCCAATACCATAGGCTCTAACATGTCCCTCAAACTTGCTTTGAGGCAAGGCCTTAGTTAAAGGATCCGCTATATTCCTTTCAGTGGGAACCCTCTCAATTTGTATGTCATTCCTACTTATAATCTCTCTGATCAGATGATAGCGGTCGAAGCACGTGTTTGGATCGCTGATGAGACCTTGGTTCCTTCGCTTGTGCAATAGCTCCATTGTTGTCGCAGTAAACCGGCACTGCTTCATCAATGGTTGGAACCACACCAAGTTCTGAGACAAACTTCTTGATCCAAACTGCTTCCTTTGCTGCTTCCGAAGCTGCGATATATTCTGCTTCCGTGGTAGAATCCGCTACGGTGTCTTGTTTGGAACTTTTCCAACTTACTGCGCCTCCATTCAAAGTAAATACGTATCCAGACTGCGATTTGGAGTCATCCTTATCTGTCTGGAAACTGGCATCTGTATACCCACGTATTACCATATCTCCTTCTCCATATATTAGGAACACATCCTTAGTTCTTCTTAAGTACTTAAGGATTGTCTTTACAGCCGCCCAATGATCCATTCCCGGATCCGACTGGTATCTGCTTGTGACGCTCAAAGCATACGATACATCGGGCCTTGTACATAACATAGCATACATGATAGATCCTATTGCGGATGCATAGGGAATCTTATTCATGCAAATCCTCTCGTCTTCTGTGCGCGGACACATAGACTTTGAAAGGTTGATCCCATGCCTGATGGGAAGGTAACCTTTCTTGGATTCCGACATGCTAAACCTTTTTAGCACTCGGTCTATATACGTAGACTGCGAAAGACCAAGCAACCATTTTGATCTATCTCTATAGATTCTAATCCCAAGGATATAGGTTGCTTCTCCCAGGTCTTTCATGGAGAAAGTTTTGGACAACTAAATTTTAACTGTCTGTAAGACTGATATATCGTTTCCTATAAGTAATATGTCTTCGACATATAATACTAGGAATACGACTGCACTCCCACTAACCTTCTTGTACACACAAGGTTCGTCAGGATTTTGTGAGAAATCGAACTCTTTGATTGTCTCATCAAAACGGATGTTCCAGCTCCTAGATGCCTGCTTCAGTCCATATATGGATCGTCGAAGCTTGCATACTTTGGTTTTATCAACCGATGTGAAACCCTCAGGTTGTATCATGTATACATCCTCAAGCAGGTTTCCATTAAGGAAAGCTGTTTTCACATCCATTTGCCATATCTCATAATCATAATGAGCTGCTATGGCTAGGAGCATCCGAATAGATTTAAGCATAACTACTGGCGAATAGGTTTCGTCATAATCAATTCCTTTGTTTTGACGATATCCTTTTGCCACTAATCTAGCTTTAAAGGTAACTACATTACCTTCCATGTCGGTTTTCTTCTTGAAAACCCACTTGCACCCTATGGGCTTAATCCCTTCAGGTGGGTTAACCAAGTCCCATACTTGATTTTCGTACATGGAATCCATTTCCGACATCATGGCCTCAAGCCATTTGTCCCTTTCTGAACTTTTCAGGACATCTTCATAACTGATAGGTTCATCATCGCTTATGAGTAACACGTCGTTCGATTCACTTACGAGAAATCCGTATCTCTCTGGAATATTGCGTGTCCTATCAGACCTACGAAGAGGTGGTGTTGTTTTACGTTCAACTGATAGCTCATCACTATGAATTATCGGTTGCGGGTCTAGACTAGGTGTCTTTGTAATGTCTATTGGAGTTTCTTGAACTTCATCAAGTTCAATGCCACTCCCACTGTTTTCTTGTAAAAGAAATTCTTTTTCTAGAAATACAGCATGCCTTGAAACAAACACATTTTGCTCCAAGGGATGATAGAATTGGTAACCCTTCGTTTCCTTAGGGTATCCAATAAATAGACATTTATCAGACTTAGCATCCAATTTGTCTGATACAGTCTGCTTCACATAAGCGGGACAACCCCATATCTTAAGGTGAGTTAAGTGAGGTTTCTTACTATTCCATATCTCATATGGAGTAGTAGAGACTACCTTGGTCGGGACTCTGTTTAGCAAGTAAACAGCTGTCTTAAGTGCATAACCCCAACAGGATTTTGGAAGAGTTGCATGATTCATCATAGACCTAACCATGTCCATCAAGGTTCGGTTATGCCTCTCAGATACACCATTATGCTGTGGTGTATACGGCGGAGTCCATTGAGACAATATCCCATTGTCCCTTAGATAATCTTGAAATTCTTGACTCAAGTATTCACCACCCCGATCGAATCGAAGTATTTTAATACTTTTGCCAAGTTGTTTCTCTACTTCATTTCTGAACTCTTTGAATTTCTCAAAAGCTTCAGATTTGTGTTTCATCAAGAACACATACCCGAATTGTGAGTGATCATCGATAAAGGTAATGAAGTAGCTATAGCCTCCTTGTGCAAGAGTTGACATTGGTCCACATACATCAGTATGTATTAGACCAAGCAATTCTCCCACTGGATTACCTTTTCCGGAAAAGGGTAATTTGGTCATCTTGCCTTTTAAGCATGATTCGCATGTATCAAATGAACCGGGTTCAAATGATTCCAGAATTCCACATCGGTGTAATTCGGTCATGCGTTTCTTACTTATATGGCCAAGACGGCAATGCCAAGTGTAGGAGTCTATTCGATTATCTATTCTAGCACGTTTGTTGCTAACTTCGATATTGAAAACGTCACTGGATAAATCTAACGTGTAGATGTCATTACACAAAGTTCCATTCCCATAAAGAACGTCATTTAAAGTTATGTAACAACAATTGTTACTAAAAGTTAAATGATAACCTTTTTCATTCAAACATGAAATAGATACAATGTTCTTTATTAACGAAGGAACGAAATAACAATTATCCAATTCTAAGACATGTCCAGTGGGGAGCTTTAGCAAATATGTTCCGATGGCAACAGCAGCAATCTTTGTTCCGTTTCCAACTCGCAAATTCGCTTCTCCTTTGACGAGTCTTCTTCTATTCCTTAGCCCCAGTATGTCATTACATATATGTGAGCTACACCCAGTATCAAGTACCCAGGTTTTGAGGAAATAGAGTGACATTCAATAACGAAGATACTGAAGAGGATGGGGCATCGGATGCCTTCTCTTCAAGGACTCAAGATAAATCTTGCAGTTTCTTCGCAAGTGACCCTCCTTGCCACAGTGATGGCAAGTGCCTTTTAGGGTATTTTCTGTCTTTTTGGCCTTTTTCTCCTTTCCCTTATTCTGTTCTTTGGCCTTCCTCTTAGAACCTTTCTTCGAGGAACCAACTAACAGTACCGCCTTTTGATCCGGCTTTACAGAAGGCTCTACAGTCTTCAGCAGGTTGAGCAACTCAAGAATGGTGGTCTCTAGTTTGTTCATCCGATAGTTCATCACAAATTGTGAATAACTCTTGGGCAAACAACTCAGAATTAAGTCAATACTTAGTTCATGATCCATTGCAAAACCGAGTGCGCTCAGTCGCTCAATGTACACCAATATCTTTAACACAAACTGCGAGGCAGAAGTGTCTTCCTGCATCTTAGTGGTGAAGAGGAGTCTGGAGATTTCGAACCTTTCGTATCTCGCCTGCTCTTCAAACAACTCATGAAGATGGAAGATGATGGTATAAGCATCCATATGCTCATGCTGCTTTTGCAGCTCAGGTACCATAGAGGCTAGCATGATGCAACTCGCAAGTTCAGAATCGGTCACATGTTTCTGATAGGCCAACAATTGGTCTGGAGTTGCATTCTCTGGAGGATGGGTGGGAAGTTGATCTTCAAGGACATAAGCAAGCTTTTCCGCCTTGAGGACTATCCTCAGGTTTCGAAGCCAGTCCATGAAGTTCGGCCCAGTCAGTTTATTGGTGTCAAAAATGGAACGCAAGTTTAGAGAAGACATGATTGAGTGATTATCCTAGAAATACAAATTGAGTTTATGTGAGAAGAATGATTAAAGAATGTATCAATATACATTAATAAAAATCCTATTTATTTTTCAAATTGAATAACCCTTTTTATCAATTCGGGAGATCGTAGGAACATCTCCAAATAGGTTGATATCCAACCATAGATAAGAACAACCATGACTGTGGCCATCAAGTTTTTCTTAGCTATGAAGGTAGGTAATTATACCGATTACATATCACATATATGTAACTATCACATTATACTATCAACTAATTGAATGTTTGCATAAATCATTGGGTTGTTAACTCATTAACAAGTATGCATCATATACATAGCACCCAATTGCACCTCTCTTTACATCGACCTTGGCTGTGGCACAACAAATCAATGCTCCAAGCTTAAGGCTGGCCCATTAATCAAGAAATAGTTTTAATATGGTTGGAGCTCATTCAACCGTTTAGTCAGGCTTGGATGTGTCCAACAACCAAAACTAAGGATTGACCTCTGACTCCAACTATATTATTCATAAACTAATTCCATGGTTTGAACATGTTGAGGTTCAAGCTGGGCATGGATGTGTCCATCAACCCAAACGAGAAACAAAACTCCGATTCTAACCATATTAATGGAAGGTGTTGGCCTTAATATTCTGTAAGGGGTTTTGGGTCTCATCCTTTCTTTTCTAAGCACATTCATGACATTATGTCATGACTAACGATTTCCTTAATAAAGTATGTATGTGACTTAAGTTATCAAGTCTCATTATTTGAATTAGGAACCGGATTTCCTAATTCTAATTTCATACTTTGTTAAAGGAATTGTTTTGGGAAACAATTTCCTAAATTGTTATAATCAATTTCGGAAATAATATGTTTAAGACTTTGATTTCTTTAAATCAAATCTTATTAAATTAAGAGGCAATTCCCTTAATTCAACGACATATTATTTTCATGAAAATCTCATTTAAGAAAACTCTATAGGAAACCATTTCCTAATTAATTTTGGTGATAACAATATGTAAGAGCATCACCTCTTAAATCATATTTTATTCATGGATTTAATTAATTACAACAAATCATTTTCTAAGGGTGGCTCCCCGAGGCTCAGATACCCAAAGAAAAATAATTTGTTGTAAATCCAATTGGACGGCTCCCCGAGGCTCAATCCAAATCAAACATGACAATTTCAATTAAAAATTGGGAAATTAAATTACAACAACTAGCTTTAAATTGGACGGCTCCCCGAGGCTCAATCCAAAATAAAGAATTTTGTTGTCAATTTAAAGACCAATTCAAATTTAATTATCAATTAACTGTCCATGAATTTGTCTAGACTTTCTTAAAAGAAAGTGTCCAAAATTGCGAGATTTCATAAATAGGTTTTCAGAATAATTGTAAGTTTCTGTTACAAAGAAAACTTACATATTTCCAAAATTAGAAAATTTCTAAAATTAGAAAAATTTCCAAAATTGGAAAGTTTCCAAAGATGGGAAGTTTTCACAATTATTATAAAATTTCAGAAACTAGAAAATTTCAAAAGTTTGCGAAATTTCATGAGGATTTCCAAACTTTGAAATTCCTAAATCTAAAATTTATTATAATTGGAAAGTTTCCATAATTAAAAAATTTTCCAAAATTGAGATCATGACAAAGTGTTCCGCAAAACAATTATATGATTATGTCGAACACTAACCTCGCTCTGATACCACTGTTGGGACCGGGTGCATGTCGACAAGGATACGGGTTCGTAAAATTTTAAATTTTTACGTGCAGCGGAAGAATTAGCATAAAATAATTTCCTAAATTATTTTAACCACGTATCTAGCATGCAACCTTATGGTGTGTGGACATAATCATAAATTAAAACTTTACGAAAAAGTAAACTAATTTACTAAGTACCTCTCGTAACTCGAAGTAAGGGACGAGATCCAACCGTAGCGTCCCTTGGAAGCTCCGCCTCTATTCGCGTCCACGCCGAGTTCTCTTCAGGATGACTTCGCAAAGTCACGAGTTTTGTGCCGACGAGAACTACTAGATTCTCTAAAGGCACAACTTAGAAGATCAAGAGATAAGATAGGAAACTAACCACCAAAGACACGGAATCCCTATTCCGAGAAGAAAGGAGTTGCGATCCGCTTCTTCTTCTTCTTCTTCGGCTTCTCCTTCTTCTTGATGGCTCACGGCAACTTGAAGTTGGAGGTGCGCCGGCCTTAGCTCTCAAGGAGGGCGCCGGCCCTAAGGGGAAGGAGGGAGGAGGGGAAGAGAATAGAAGAGAGAGAGGGAGAGGTTAGCTCTATACCAATTGACAACTCAATTGATTGGAATTAAGGGCTTGCCTTTGGTTCCTTTATATAGTATCATCTCCTCTTTAACGGAATTTTACATAAGAAATTTATCCTATAAATTCTCTTATTAATTATTCCGTTTAAGCCAAGTTTTATTATAACTAACTTTATAATAAAACAAATTATTCTCTTCTTTAATTATGGAATAAATTTTATAAAAAATTTATAAATTTTTCTTTTAATGGAAAAAACAATTCATAATTGATTTTACAAAATTAAAATAAACCACTCCATGGATTATTTTAATTTCCCAAAAAGAAATAAATTTCTATAAATTTATTTATATAAATTTCTTTATACAAATTTATTTATCCATAATTTATAAAACAAATCGTGCTAGATTTATTTTATTAATTAAACCAATTAAATTGGTTTTCTTCCCCTTTAATGGTCGGCCACAACAAAGAGGTTTGGCACCCTCTTTGGCCGGCCAAACCAACCCGAACCGATCGCGAATTAAACTCATTTAATTCGCCCAATAAGCCTTCAAATGACTTAGCCATTTTTAGCTTCCATTGCGCCTCTGACAAATTCAGATTCGACTTATTTCTCTTGATCGGAAAATCCAATTTTCAACTCGTTTTAAATCCCTCGGATTACTCGTAGTGCGTGTGACTAAATAGGCTTTCGATTTATGTTGGCCGTCTATAATCAACAAATTATAGAACGATCATGAGTGGCACCTAGTAGTACATCATGACCCCCAATTAATCGAAAGATCAACGGTTTGACCTCAGAAGAAATTATTCTGAAACCCTTCAGCAGCTCTAATGAATCGTGCCTCATTCCTTTCACCACCTTATACCCACTTGGTTCAGGACACGATCTGTGTGTAACCTGTACAACCTGCACACTCAACATACACATATGAGATAACAAGGGTAAACCTAACTTAAACCCTTTGCCCAAACATCAAAACACTTGAACACTCCGGACCACAGATTGCCTCAACAAATAAGATACAAATAAATATATACAAAATGTTGAATTTACACACTAATACAACATCATCCGCTGATTCAACACTTTTGGCATAATATTTAAGTAACTCCTCAATTCTTGTTCTGGTAGGTTATTTTTCTTTTAAGAAGTAAGTAAGATTAAGGTCACCCGATGCTTTAGTTGAATTAATAGGAACCAAAACACCTCGGTCTACTATACCTAGTAACATATCATCTGGTGAATGCAACCGGTACACCTAAAATATTTAGTTATCTTCAAGAAGATAGGCCTGATATGATTTCATATTAGGCCCAACATGGGCCTAAAATGAAATATTTTCATGCCTAACATGGGCCTGAACTTAAATAATTTCATGTCTACCGAGGGTCTGAAATAAAATCATTGAAATGAGTCTGAAATTAAATCATTTCAGGCCCTCTTTATCCCTATTTTATCTTACTATAGTTCGTGTTTATAATTCATAACTAAAAGATGTACCTGAGAAACTAAAAGCTTGTAAAGTTGAATCCCAATTTTCAAATATATTGACCAAAATTATACGAATATGCTGCACTTCTTGTATGTCTAAGAAAATACTGAAGGGAAACTCTTTGATCTTCGCAATGCGTCGACCATGTAAAATTTGTAATGCTTCAAAAAAATTGTTAAAGTGACCTAAAACACTGCACCAATACAATTTTTGTCCAAAATCATCTGAAGCCTACGGGTAGTAAACATTACAAATTTATTAAGAACCAAACCCAAATATTTTTAGATTTGAAAAATCAAGATGGATTTTTTTATAAATATGCCTAGAAACAGTGTTGTTTTGACCTAATCAGCTCGTTAAAATACCTTGTGGATAATGCTAAGGAAGAAGAGGCTGAAACACCCATAGACCTTCTTTCGCCATTATGAAAATAAAGTAGTGCAGAAACCCTACCCCCTACTCTGGAGAGTGTTGATCAGTATGGACTTCCATGCAAACCCTTAAAGCCGCCTGAGGGACACACAAATAGACTTGCCTAGGGTTTTGGTTGGAGGGAGGGATTAGAGGATGAGCTGGCGACTATAACACAGCTAAGGCACCCACACAGGTATCACTTTTCGCCAATGACAAGTAGGTTGTCTGCACTGAGTGGGAAAGAAGACAAAGGAGAAGACCTGGAGCATCCGAAGCACACTCTCTTATTTTAAAATGAAAACTCTGAAAAAGTAATTTAGATGTCTCGAAAAACTAACTGAGAATGGGAGTTGTTGGTAGGAGGTGCATGAGAGAAAGAAGATAATTTTTAGTGCGCCCTTTGGTAAAACTTAAATCTCAGAATGCTTTTTAATAATTATGAACCTCAAGATACTTTTTAATAATTACGATTTCTCACGTTCGCCGTTTGATGAAATGCCGATAAAGATTTATAACATGGGATTTATGTTATAAATCCTCTATTACAAATCTCACCCCAACTACATGAATGGGGTTTATAGTTTTTTTTTTATAAATCGATCTTAAAATTTTAGGGCCGATTTATACTCTTTTCTATTTAATGTTTATAATAGCAAGGTAAAAAAAATTGTTGGAGAAATTTATGATAGCCAGAATGATTAATTTTTAAAAAGAATGAGATTTTTAATTTTTGATATGGCTCAAGAGATTGCCTACTACAAATGTCATAACCGTTAGCCCATTAGAGATAGTTCTTTCTCTGAAAGATTTAACTTCGTCCACATATGAAATTACACGTACACGTAGTTTTAGACCTCCAAGCATACATCTACCTGACAAAAAAAAAACAGAGATATCATATCAGAATCTTTTCCTCATATTCTGGCAATTTGAAGAACTCTTTCTGGCCAGACACGAGTTAAGCACCACAAGGACACCAGTACACCACCTCCATAAATAAGAGCAGCTTAACAATATCAATGCACATAAACAAGAGGCAGCTCCACGTCCATTCTGAAACCTCACTAACTGCGAATTTATTGCACTAAAAATTAATAATGCATCATGATCTCTGCCAGTAGCTTGATTGTGCACTGTCAAAATTGGAAATAGATCAGGCGGCCTGATGAGGACCTGTGACCTGATTAGTATTTGGCCTGGCCTGGTCTGATCTGTTTAAAAATAAAAAAAAATAATCAGACCTTTTTAAAAGCATATTTTTCTTATCAGGTCAGGCTCAGGTTCAATATAAAACCTGTGAAACTTGACAGGCCGGCCTGGGCCTGTTAAAATTATAATATATAAAATGTCAAAATTGAGTTTTGAACCTAAGACTTCAGCTGAGCAAACTCTTATCTATATCCTACTAGTCAACTAACCACAAATCTATCTCATTATATCATACATATTTTATATATGTATATGTTTATTTTTATTTTTATTTTGGATAATCGAATATTTGAATTAAATTGTTATATTTTATATATTAGAATATTTTGGATAATCGAATTAAATTACAGACTTTGTAAACAGGCCGTAGGTCAGACCAAACTATTGAACAGGTCAGGCTCAGGTCAAGAACAAAGCCTATAACAGGCTACAGACTAGGCTCAGACCAGTTTGTTATTATACAGATCTGACCTGTTAAAATAAAAATCTGACCTGATCTGACCTATTTCTATCCCTATGCAACGCATGCAAAACAATAACTTGGCGTGGCCTTTCGTATTTACTGCACAACATGCAGCGCTGCTGCTGCTGCTGAGCGGCAGCAGCAATATTTCACCCATTGATTGCTCAGCAGCAAGCGGCAGCAGCAATATTTCACCCATTGATTGCTCAGCAGCTTTGCAGGCAATAAACGAGCACTGTCTCCAAAACTTATCTGACTCAGAGCGGATACCTGAGAAATCAATCTAGAGCGAAGATTTGGATGAGGGAAGGGGGGAATGCGAAGTGAGATGTCTCCATCTCACCGATACTTGGATTCCAACATGTATAATTCCTTCGTGAACCTGCAGTGGATCAGTACACAATAGTTATGTCCCTTCAGGACCACCTATTTAGTTAATTAGGATTGCCTTAGCATTATAGCTGGGTTGGAATGGGAGGGTTTTCATAGTTGACACGGGTCAGATATTCAATTCAGTCTCATGAAAATTTATACAAGATTAATATTCTCCCTAATAAAATAGTCTTATTAAAAATTACTTGAGCGGGATCTAATAATGCATCCATTACCTTCACCAACCTCCCCGCCGATACCTTTGAAATAACCTTATAAAAGTTCGAGACCCATGGCGAATGATTAGATTTGGATATCAACGCAATCAAGGTGTGATTTCATTGCTTGAGAAGCTGCCCATGCAAGAAAAACTCACGATCTGCAACAAAAAATTCTCCTCCTAACGTGTCTCATGCTAAGGTAAAGAACTTGACATTAAACTCATCAGAATCGGGGGTTTATCTTTCCCAATGTCAAATAGTATAAGGTGATCGTTCCTCATTAATTGGCCAGGGGCATGATTAGTTCTTTCATTTGGCCCTCGTACAGCCTCCTCCCTTTCAAGTTACTATTGTCTAGTGGAATACAAGATTCGCTAGCGCCCAACAACTCTTGAAAACATACCACAAATTTATTGACAACCTCCTCCAAATTAGATGTTTGTTCCCCGGACTGTTTCGTGAGTGTGATGATGGTTGGGTAAATCAGAGAAACACATATAAAGGTCCATCTTAATAACCAGCGATCTCGGGTCTACTACCCATTGAGTAGAAAATTCTCCACACTGTGTCGCGTAATACCTAATCTATTATTGGAAGGTTCATCTTAATAACTAGCGATCTCGACTCTGCTACTCATTCAGCAGAAAATCTTTCACCCTGTGTCACGTAATACTTAGTCTTTTTTTTATCTTTTTATTACTTGTTTGATGCGTATATTTATCATAATTTTACATAAGCTAACTAGAATATTTATTGATCATTTGAATATATATTTGTAGCATTTTAAAGAAAGAAAATAATAATAATAATTTTTCTTTATAATTGTATTTAACAAAACACCTCCTTTAAACTTAATTGGCTTCCATCTTTAAAATCAAGAGTTACTTGAGTTTGACAAACATAAATATAAAATAAAATTTAAGCAGGCCTATGTGTTAATCTTTCACTACAAAAAAAAAAGCATATTCTGCGACAAATTTTTGCAACGAAAAATTTTGATCGCCGATTAGCGATAAATTTTGCGACAAAAATAATATTCGTTGCTGATTTGCAATAAATTTCCCGACAAAAACTCTATTGTCGCCAATTCGCGACAAAAATTTTTCGTCACAAAATTTGTTGCGCTTTTGCGACAAAAATAATTCTTCGTCGCAAAATTTGCAACAAACTTTTTTTCGTTGCCAAATCGTTGCAAAATTTGCGACGAATTTGAAATTTGTCGCAAATTTTGCAACAATTTTGCAACCAAAAAAAGTTTTGTTCCACTTTTGCGACGAAAATGAATATTCGTCGCAAAATTTGCAACAATATTTTTTTCGCTGCAAAATCGTTGCAAAATTTGCGACGAATTTAAAATTTGTCACAAACCTACAACAAATATTTAATTTATCGTAAAAATATAATACAATACTACAGTAGATTTTGCGACGAATTCAAATTCGTCCCAAAATTTGTGACGAAATTTAAAATTCGTCGCAAATAATAGATTCATTTAAAAAAATTAAAATACATTCGAAATGTCGCAGATTGAGCTACAGAACTCGGAATGACATGACACAAGTTTCTACGAGTTCTTATCGACGTCCTCGTGATATAAATGATCTTAAACACAAATTTCAATAAAAATTCTAGGTATCAATGAAGGATTAATACGAAATTGCTTATAACAGTTTCAGACTTAGAAAATTTTAACAAAGTCATTCTCTAATATAAATAATTAACTATGAAAAAAAATATTAACAAAAATTCATATTTGTGGTCGTTTAGCTCATCAGGAGATCAATACGAACATATAGAAACTTATTTCATTAAATTTCGAGTTCTCTAGGTCCATCTACTACAATTAAACGGTATTTATTTTAATTTTTTAAAAATTTAATTTTGTGACGAATTTCAAAATTCGTCCCTAATCTGTGACGAATTTGGAAATTCATCGCAGAATTTGGGATGAATATTGAAATTCGTCGCAAAATTTTAAATTTTTAAAAAAAACCTAAATACCTTCAAAAAATCATAAATAAATGTACAAATCTTCGAATTTGATGAAATAAGTTTCTACGTGCTTGTAGCGATTTCATCATGAAATAAATGACATCAAACTTAAATTTTACTAGATAAATTTATAGAAAAAAATTTTAAAGCCACAAAAATATATTTTCCAAGTAGATAATAATTAGAAAATTACAAATAAAAATATATTATGGAAAATTTAAGTTTGAGGTCATTTATATCACGAGGATATCGATACGAGCACGTAGAGACTCGTTTCGTCAAATTCCGAGTCCTGTAGGTCCATATATGAAATTTATTAATAGTCTTTTGGTTTATTTAAAAAAATTATGTGCGACGAATTTCTAAATTTGCAGCAAAATTTGCAACGAATTTGGAAATTCGTCGTAGAATTGTGACGAATTTAGAAATTCGTTGCAAAATTAGAAAATCTGAAATACATTTGAAATGTCGCAGATTGAGCTACAGAACTCGGAATGACATGACACAAGTTTCTACGAGTTCATATTGACGTCCTCGTGATATAAATGAACTTAAACACAAATTTCAATAAAAATTCTAGGGATCAATGAAGGATTAATATGAAATTGTTTATAACTGTTTCAGACTTAGAAAATTTTAACTAAGTCATTCGTTGATATAAATAATTAACTATGCAAAAAAATATATTAACAAAAATTCATATTTGTGGTCGTGTAGCTCATCGGGAGATCAATACGATCATATAGAAACTAGTTTCATTAAATTCCGAGTTCTCTAGGTCCATCTACGACAATTAAACGGTATTTATTTTGATTTTTTAAATATTGAATTTTGCGACAAATTTCAAAATTCGTCCCTAATCTGCGACGAATTTGGAAATTCGTCGCAGAATTTGGGATGAATACTGAAATTCATCACAAATTTTAAATTTTTTAAAAAAACCAAAATACCTTCAAAAAATCATAAATAAACGTACGGAGCTCCGAATTTCATGAAATAAGTTTCTACGTGCTCGTAGTGATTTCATCATGAAATAAATGACGTCAAACTTAAATTTTACTAGCTAAATTTATAGAAAAAATTTTTAAAGCCACAAAAATATATTTTCCAAGTAGATAATAATTAGAAAATTACAAATAAAAATATATTATGGAAAATTTAAGTTTGAGGTCATTTATATCACGAGGATATCTATACGAGCATGTAGAGACTCGTTTCGTCAAATTCCGAATTCTGTAGGCCCATATATGAAATTTATTAATATTCTTATGGTTTACTTTAAAAAAATTATTTGCGATGAATTTCTAAATTCGTCGCAAAATTTGCAACGAATTTGGAGATTGGTCGCATAATTGCGACGAATTTAGAAATTCGTCACAAAATTGGATAATCCGAAATACATTCGAAATGTCACAGATTGAGCTACAAACTCGGAATGACATGACACAAGTTTCTACGAGTTGGTATCAACGCCCTCGTGATATAAATGATCTTAAACACAAATTTCAATAATAATTCTAGGGATCAATGAAGGATTAATATGAAATTGCTTATAACAGTTTTAGACTTAGAAAATTTTAACTAAGTCATTCGCTGAAATAAATAATTAACTATGAAAAAAATATATTAACAAAAATTTATATTTGTGGTCATTTAGCTCATCAGGAGATCAATACGAACATATAGAAATTTGTTTCATTAAATTCTGAGTTCTCTAGGTCCATCTACGACAATTAAATGGTATTTTTTTGATTTTTAAAAATTTAATTTTGCGACGAATTTCAAAATTCGTCCTTAATCTGCGACGAATTTGGAAATTCGTCGTAGAATTTGGGACGAATACTGAAATTCGTCACAAAATTTTAAATTTTAAAAAAAACCTAAATATCTTCAAAAAATCATAAATAAACGTATGGAGCTCTAATTTCATGAAATAAGTTTCTACGTGCTTGTAGCGATTTCATCATGAAATAAATGATGTCAAACTTAAATTTTACCAGATAAATTTATAGAAAAAAATTTTAAAGCCACAAAAATATAATTTCCAAGTAAATAATATTTAGAAAATTACAAATAAAATTATATTATGCAAAATTTAAGTTTGAGGTCATTTATATCACTAGGAAATCGATACAAACACGAAGAAACTCGATTTGATAAATTCTGAGTTTTGTACATTTTATTTATTCTGAGTTTTGCATTAGAAAATTACAAATAAAATTATATTATGCAAAATTTAAGTTTGAGGTCATTTTATATCATTAGGAAATCGATACAAACACGAAGAAACTCGATTTGATAAATTCGATTTGATAATTTCCCTAATGTGCGACGAATTTGGAAATTCGTCGCAGAATATGAGATGAATTTTGAAATTCATAGCAAAATTTTAATTAAAGTCATAAAATTATATTTTTAGGGTAAATAATATTTAAAAAATTATAAATAAAAATATATTATGCAAAATTTATGTTTTAGGTCATTTATATCATGAGGATGTCGATATGAATACGTAAAAATTTATTTCATCAAATTCTGAATTATTTGTATCACTATATGATATTTTGAAGATATTTAAGTTTTTATTAAAAAAATCATTTTGGGTAGAAATTTGCGACAAATTAATTTTTGTCGCAAAACTCTAATTATATATACTCCAGATCTGCTTTTGCCCTACCTCATTTTGGCTTTTGGCGGCTGTGTGATTTGTCTAGCGCGCGCTCCATCCTTGCGACGACGCTCCGGTAAGCATCTTCTCTTTCTCTCTTCTTTCTCTGTGAGCTGTTGGCAGAGCTCGCCTTGCTCTCTTCCGGCTGCGCGTGGTCGCGCTCGTGCTACCTATCGCGTGCACCCGTCCTCGCGCTATAGACCGTGCACGAGCTACCTGCATCGCGCGGCCGAGTTCGCCCGTGCTACCGGACTGCACGGCCACGCTCGGTAGCACACGACGTTCACCCGTGCTACCGGACTCACACGGTCGTGCTCGCGTGCTACCGGCCGTGCTCGACCGCTATCGTCCACGCGCGGCCGCCTCTCCCGCTACTGGTCGTGCTCTCCTCGTGCGCTACCGGCCTCACGTGGCGGCGGTAGCCTCGCACGATACCGGTCGCCTCGCGCGCTACCGGTCGCATGCAGCTGCATTTGCGTGATACCTGGCACACGCAGGGGACGTCGGGCGATACCAGCTACGCATGGACTGGGTCGCTCGCTCTCTTCCGGCCGTGCTCAGCCTCCCTCGAGCGTTCCCGGTCAGGCGTGGCAGCCCTCACGCGATCCCGGCCTGCGTGGCCTTGCTCTCGAGTTTTTAGGCGGTCGCGACCATTTTGCACCGGGACTAGCCGCGCTAGGCCGGGCCTGTACGGCCGGCCTGGCTTGGCCGGGCTGGGCCGGGCTGGGCTGGTCCAGGAGGGACTGGTCGTGGCCTGCTGGTCCAGGCCTGGCTGGTCCGTGCCGAACATATCAAGCCTGGCTCGGCTTGGGCCACGTCGCTCAAGTCGGGTTTTATAATTGAAGATGTGATTTGTGATATATATATATTTGACTGTGTAATATTTGTGTAGGTCTTAAGTAGACGTGTTTGGATTGACAACCAACGTCTTTGTTGGTGGCCTTTGTTTGGTATGTCTGTAACCTCCTTTTATTGATTATTATTTTGATTAATATTTACTATAGTATTCCATGTCTTAGTGTGAGTGCTATATAAGATTAGGTTTCGTTAGTTTATATTAGTTTATAAAAACTTGTGTTTGCTTGTATTATAACACACAATTAGGGTATTATTTGAATAATCATGTATTTTTCTTTGTTTGTATGTGATTAACTAATTGATCGATTTAGGATATTATTAATTAATTTTTCATTTTAATATAAAAGTAATTATTTAATTTAAGTAAATCTCAAATTATTTTTTAATTTGAAATTTCAAAAATTATTTATTCCAAATTAATAAAATCATAAAATAATTAATTTAACCTAATATGAAATAATTAGTAATTAATTATTTATTTTAATTAATTTATACAGTTGTGATATCAAACTTAATTAATTAATTTTAAATTTTAAATTAATTCAAAATTATGATATTAATTAATCGTAAACTCAATAATTTAATTAGCTAACGGTTAATTCTTAAATCTTAATTTATACTTTAATTAATAAATTTAATCAACTAATTTCATAAGAATATTGTTATGCATATCTAATTTTTTGGAAATTATTATTTATGTTATTATAAATTATAAACAGGCAAAATACAGAATGAAAGGAGGTGGATGTATAAAAAAAATTTACCTGATCGTCGGGGTTTATCTAATGAGTTTATCACTAGATTGAGATAATTTTTGAGTTTTGCATCTAATCAATTTCAGTATATGGATGGAAATAAGATAAGATGTCCATGAAAAAAGTGTCACAATGGTAAATTTTTAATCTACGATAAAGTTGAAGAACATCTTTGTAGATTTGGATTTACCCCGAATTACTATAATTCGACATCTCACGATGAACCATTCATATCTGATGAAGATTATTAACAAAATATACAAGTCTCAATTGGTAGTGATCAGAGTTATTATAATCAATTAAATTCATATCAAAGAATGGTATTTGATGCAGTCGGTCAGAATTTCAATCCTGACATGTGTGGTGCAAGTTCTAGTTAGCCACCAATAGTTGAACAAATGTTTACTACTTATACATCACCATTAGAGGGAGTAGAAGTACCACCTATTAATGAGACATATCTTTAATTTCAAGAAGTGTTCAGTGTTGCTGATGAACCATTATGGCCTGGTTGTGACAGTCACACTAAATTATTGTTAGATCGTTACGCCTTGCTAGAGAGGGGGGTGAATAGCAATTTCTCAGTTTTCTTCTCTACTCCACGACAGCCCGTGAGGTGGATGATCCCTCGATCCTTCGGCGGATCACTCCCCGGATGCCCTCTGGCTAGCTCACGTAGCTCCTTGTGGGTGGAGAAACTCGCCACAACCTTGAGTACACCTCAAAGCACCTAAGACTATTAACAAGCTTTAACCAAACTTGTTTCGTCAGAGGTTTCCAGTCAAACCCGAGCCTCTTTAAATAGAGCTCAAGGCTGGAAAACACCCTACCAGTCGACTGCTCCCAAGGCAGGCGACTACTTCCACTCAAATTCGACCATTGCAGCTCAACGTTTGAATTCTGGCTACTTACTAGTCAACTGCTCCAGACTGGTCCAGGGTCAGAAACATTCTGTGAGTTTCTGTTCTCACTAGCAGTCGACTGTTATATTCCCAGTTGACTGCCCAGCTTACAAGAACACTCCTCCTCACTCCAACGACCCTCCTCCACGCGTGCCTTCAGGTACACTCCCTTGGCTTGCCCCTTGAAGTCCTCTTCCACCGGCTATCGTCCCTCGGATGTGCACACAAGCCTTCCCTTGGCTTGCCTCCATGACACCCTTCACGTGTGCCCTTTGAAGTCCACTTCCTGGCTTGCCCTTGGAGTCCTCCTCCCTCGGCTCTTGTCCCTTCATGACTTAGCTGACTCTTCACCAGCAGCCTTGACTGTTGCCTTTGAGCCCTCTTCATCTTTGGCTCCCGTCCCTCAGATACACACAAGCCTCCAGCTTGCCTCCATGCCATCCTTCACGCATGCCTTGAGGTCTGTGCCCCTTGGCTCATCATTCCTGCCTTCTATGGTCCCTCGGGTGCACACAAGCCTCCAGCTTGTCTCCATGCCACCCTTCACCGTATCGAAGCCGTCCAGCTAAGTCAATATGTGTAACCTGCAAATCCTGCACACTCACATACACATATTAGATCACAAGGGTAAACCTAACTTAAACCATTTGCCCAAACATCAAAACACATGGTCACTCCGGACCATAGAAGTCGATTATTGAAAAGTATTTTTAATTTACTACTTGTTAAACTCGAATCTAACTCAAGGCTTCAATCAAATCTTAATGTTCACTTTAAATTTCAAGATAAAATTAATAAATCTCACAAAATAGATAAGGTTTTCCTATTTTGTCACTTAGAAATGGGTGAGATATTAAGGACGTAAAAAGCTAGTCCAACCCAACCAACCAGTAAACCTAATTAATTTTATATTTAATTTATTAACTTAATTTAACATATTACCCCCAATAAAATTCTTACTTAAAACACTTAATTAATTCCTATAAACTCAACTACAAAATTTCACTTAATTAATTATTCAAAATCAACCTTATCAAATTTAATTTAACTTAACTTATTTTTCAAAATCAACGTTTCAAAATTTAACTTAATTAATTTTTCAAAATCAAGCTTATCAAATTTAATGTAACATAACTTATTTCTCAAAATTAACTTTTTCAAATTTAATTTAACTTCACTCAATTTTTCAAAATTATTTTTTTAATTAAACATAATTTAAAATTTAAAATTATATTAATTTTTCAAAATTAAATTTAATCTAAGATAATTATTTTTCAAAATTGAAACTTAAAATCAAACTTAAATGAATCAAACTTTAGGTTAAGTTTGTTGAGGATCGGTAGAGCTAGAGGGGGGGTGGTGAATAGCTCGCTTTAGTTTATTCTTTTTCCTTCAAACAGAAATCAAAGTCTACCCACCACCAAATCCAATGCTAACACTTGTATTTACTTGGTCTCCACCTCCTTGAGGTGACTAATCCAAGGGTCCACATCAGCGATCACAGATTTCACTATCAAACCTCCTTCTCGGAACAACCCCGAGGGTGGAGAAACCCTTTTACAACACCCTCACAAGGAAGAAGAAGAGAAAGAAGTATTACACAATAGGCTTGCTTCTCCTTCCTTTGATTGCTTGATGAAGGTGTTGGAAACTTGAGCTTGAACACACAGCTTGAAGCACCAAAACTCTAGCTCAAATCGCAATGAAACAGTGTTTTCGTTTGAGCTTGATTTTCCGCTTATAACGGTCTTCTTATGCTTCCTGAATCGATTGGTGAGAAGCCCCAATCGATTACCAAGTAACCGTTGAGCAGTACGGATGTTGGATGAACGGCTGGGATTACGCCATTTGAACTTGAATCGATTGGCTGATCGATTGGAATCCTGAATCGATTAACTGATCGATTACCGAGCGTTCTGTCGTGCACAGAACAGCTTGTAATCGATTCACCAATCGATTACAGGGTTTCTGAATCGATTGAGTGATCGATTACCAAGCGTTCTGTCTGCGGACAGAACAGCTTGTAATCGATTCACCAATCGATTACAAGGTTTCTGAATCGATTGAGTGATCGATTACCAAGCTTTCTGTCTGCGGACAGAACAGCTTGTAGTCGATTCAGCAATCGATTACAGAACCTCCTGTTTCCACACAGAGTCAGTCTGAATCGATTCACCAATCGATTAGTTATCTTCCAATCGATTGGTGAATCGATTGATACGCCTAACTCTGGACTTCAAGCCTGCAGTTCACAGCTGGGTTGATTGAATACCTTCCAATGGATTCAATTACCTTGTGCCAGCGAAACCTCTCGTTTCCTGGACTTCACGCCTGGAGCCTCCTAGCTCCGGGTCTTCATGCCAAGAGTTCCGTCCCCGACCATCCCTTGGACTTCCTGCCTAGAGTTTCCTCAACTCCTAGTCTTCATGCCAAGAACTCGGTCCCCGACCATTCCTTGGACTTCTTGCGTTACTGCATACTAAATCTTAATGTTAGATCCAATGTATTAGCTTAAAATTAAATAACCGTCAATCATCGAAACCTCTAATTTAGGGCATGATTGCATCTACAATCTCCCCCTTTTTGATGTTTGACAATCTATTTAAGTTTAAGCTAACTTTCAACATAATATCAGCGATATCAATCCAATAAGCATATAGTAAAGTTATTTAGAGCATAATCATGAATATAAACTTTAAATATCTGCAAGTCTCCCCCTTTGTCAAATATCAAAAATGACAAATAAACATAAAAGAGCTCCCCCTCAATGGAAGCACCATACAAAAGAGAAAATCACAACTAGCAACATGCAAACAACCCAGTAGCATATAAGGCAGAAAAGGTGAACATAGCATACACGCATCAATAGTCAACAATATCCATAGACTGAGTACAGAACACCCAAAAAAAACAACGAAACAAGACTACATAAATCAAGGTGCAAAGAAGAACTCCTCGAGGGCAGCAGCAGGATCAGCGGCCGGGGTCTCCGCAACATCGGGAAGACCAGAACCTCCCGAAGTGGTGCCAACCTCTGACGATTGAGCATCAGTAGACGGTGGAGGAAGATGAGGCTGGCCGAGCATCCAGGAGCGACACATATCGCGCACCTCCAGCAGGGTGCGCTCAATGGCTGTGAGGCGTGACTGCGTCTCGAAGTGACGCATGTCACTCTCCAACCGCATCTCCTCAAAGCGAGTGTCGACGGTCTCCTCAAACGTCTGGACCCTATCCAGAATATCCTCCGCCTCGTCATCATCCGGAGCAGCTGCAGCAGCGGGTCCAAGTCCAGGGCGTGCTCGCGGTCCCTCCTCAACCTGCCGATCATCAATCCATCGAATGACGCCAAACTGGGAGTATTTGACGGTCATGGGCTCCACCTTCCCTCGAGAGATGTCAATCCCCATAGTGGCAAGCCAGTCTGTAATAATATGCCCAAAAGGCATATGAACGGTACCGTGCATAGGCAGAGTGAAATGGATAATGGAATGAAATATGTTCAGAGGGATGTTAACATCAAGACCCCGGTGAAGAGCATAGGTCAGGAAAAGCTGAGGGGGTCGGACGGTCGCCAAGGCGCGAGACACAATAGACAAAAGACAGTTGATTACGACCTTATAAAGGGCATAATCGATAGCGAAGAGCTCAAGAGCAGGAAACGTGGTCAGATTGGCATAAGGGCCATCTGGACGCGGACGCCGAAAGAAATGCTGATACATCGAGTGAATGGAGATATCCTCAAATGGCGGGGGTAGAAGCTCAGGAAGTGTAGGAAAGAAAACAATGCTATTTGTAGAGGGACGACACTGGAGGAAATCCGAAAGAGTCGTATAGCTAAAATCCAAACTTTGTTTGGCTACCCGAGTTTTATAATTTACACCATCCAAGGTTTGTAGGTTGTTGTAGAACTCGGAAACCAACCCTATGTTGACCCCTCGCTCACAATAGATAATAGACTCAAGTTTATAGGTTTCAAGGATTTGAAACACGGAGAAACAATGATCATGAAAGTATTGGCGGTCTAGTGATCTAGGGGCAATCAATTTAAAGACATGTTGACCAAATGCCTTTTGAAGAGCGGCATTCGGAAAACGGGCATCCGTAGGGGGTTTAGGGCGAGAAGACCCGGCACCCGACTCATCCGCCCTTTGTTTCTTCCTATGATGACCAAAGATAACCAAGAAATGAATGAAATGGCAGGATACACAGACAAGAAAATTGGAGTGTGGGATTAGGGTAAGGGTTGTGAGTGTTAGGGACGACCAGAGTTTTAGGGTTAGGAGAAGTGATGCACAGGGTGAAATGGGGAATGCAATGCAACCAAAAGAACACAACAATCAGAAGAAACATTTGATTAGCCAAGATCAAATAACCAATAATCAAGGAAAAAGGAAAAAAATTAGGGTTTACTTTGGCGCCATTGGTGAAAGAAAATGCTGGAACAGTGGCGCACAAAATCTCCCAGCAGCTGCGCGTCGCGTGAAGGAGGAGAACGGAGCGCCTGCGAGGTGTGGCATTGAGAGGAGAGGGCACGCTGAGGGAGTCGCGTGAGGGAAGCTAGAGCTTGAGGAGAGGGAAGCTAGGGCTTGGGGAGAGGGAAGCTAGGGCTCGAGGGTGCTTGTGCTGGTGGTGCCGCTGCTTTCGCTCCCTGTCGTCCGAGACACGTTCGGGCTCGCGAGGACGCCGGGTGGTCGGGGAGTACTAGCGAGGACGGAGAGGACACTAGGGCGTGAGGGTTAAGCACGCGAGAGAGAGGTGTGGGAGGGTTTTGGGACGGCCGAGGGTTTTAGAGCAAAACGCGAGTGACAGAACAGGTTAGGTGGAAAGCGTTAATGGTCGTAATCGATTAGGTAATCGATTACGGCCTTGGTGAATCGATCCATATCATTGATCACATGGGCGTGTAATCGATTGTCCGATCGATTACAGGAATTGATTAAACAATCGATTACGAGAGTGCGTAATCGATTAACCGATCGATTCGACCTGTATTAATCGATCATCGTGCGTAATCGATTCACTGATTGATTCAACTTGTACTAATCGATCCACTGATCGATTAAGAAGCAATCTGTGCCCTAGAAAAACTGTCGGAATCGATTAGGGAATCTATTCAGAGGGTTTCTGCCGAAGCATGTAGACCCACCAATCGATTGATAACTGAAATCAATCGATTGGTAACGGGAATAACTGATACATGGCTAGAATGTGCTCAATTTGTGGCATTTTCGAGTTCCTAAGGGGTCAAGCACAAACACATGGTCTCCAAGAACTTGGATATTGGGTTAGTTCATTAAAATATCCAATCACGATCTTTGGACTAAGTGCACATTAATAGCGTACTAGTCTTCCCCATGATTGGTCAAGTGAATGATTTATGATGAATTTTCATCTTCTTGCTCAAAGTAATACATCATAACAAGCATTATGAACAAGAAGATGAACCCTAACATCTCACTCCCATCTACAAAGGCACAAACAAGGGAAGTTCTAGGTTCTTGTGAGATGCATATTAAGACAAGTGAGTTGAGTATCTTGAGATGATCATGGAGGATTAATCAATATGGCACATTCCTAATTCTCTTCGCAAGTAGCTAAATTCAAATTCCGGAAGAGGTTTGGTGAAAAGATCCGCAAGATTTGATTTTGACTCAACATATTTAAGGACAATATCCCCATTAGCTACATGATCTCGAATAAAATGATGTTTAACCTCAATGTGCTTAGTTCGTGAATGATGAACCGGATTTTTTATCAAGTTTATGGTACTCACATTGTCACAAAGAACATGCACATTTTTGTAGATGAGTTTATAATCTTCCAAGGTATGAGTCATCCATAATAATTGTGACACATATTCACCCATAGCTATATATTCGGCTTCGGTTGTGGAGAGTGCTACACAATGTTGTTTTCTACTCGACCAACTCACCAAGGAAGATCCCAAAAATTGGCATCCACCACTAGTACTTTTCCGATCCAATTTACATCCGGCATAATCCGAATCGGAATATCCTACAAGATCAAACGTTTCGGTTCTAGGGTACCACAAACCCACCCGTTGAGTCCCTTTAAGGTAGCGAAGGATTCTCTTGATTGCACATAGATATGACTCCTTGGCACAAGCTTGATACCTTGCACACATACCCACGGCAAACAATATGTCGGGTCTACTAGCCGTGAGATAGAGGAGACTACCTATGGCACTATGATACATTTTGGAGTCAACTTCTTTACCTTCAATATCATTGTCTAACTTGGTGTTAGTTGCCATAGGGGTAGATATTTCTTTGGCACTCTCCATTCCAAATTTCTTAATGATTTCTCCTACATATTTGGATTGATGAATATATGCAACGCCCGCCCTTATATCTACCCTCAAGGCGGGGTTACGTACATTCAATCATATAGTAATATTTTTTTTTCTATTTCTATCTCCTAGCATGACATTAAAACAACAATGCAAGGGCTTAAGAGAACTAGGTACTAAGCATGCTTGCAAAAATTATTAAGTGACATTATATAACATGATAGGTTCACATATTATTTCACACCATAATATAATCCAATAAATCAAGTATATGAAAATTCCAAGTGTAACTATTATCATGCAATATCAATCCTAATCACTATCATTCATTGTCAAGGAGCATAACATAAGCATAAATATGTAGATATAGAAATCTTTCTTCCCGAGCCACCACCCCACACATCTTCAGCCTCCTGCCTCTTCCTTCCATTTAAGTGTTATCTGCAGCATAAGACAACACATAAACTAGTAAGCACAATGCTTAGTAAGGATCCTGTCCTACTCGCAAAATCCGTGCGAAAGAATATAACATGTACACATAATCAATCATAAGTATAAGTTCATCAAAGCATATCAACCATCTAAGTTTCTAAGCATGCAGTATCAAGTACCATAAGCATACTCTTCACATATAACAAATGCTTTCAATGAATGTTTTCAAAACAATTCCATAATGGTATTACTTAAAAATACATCCATATCATATTGGGCCCTGTTGTGTACCAACTATCGCGCGGAAACTATTGCGCGTTCCCTAATGAATTGGGGTAGCGAGCCACCAAGTCATTAGAGTAGGACCCTTCCGTCCTACCGGAGCCACGTTAACATGCACCCCGGATTTATTTAACGACCCCCTTACGAGTCGGGTACACAACTTAAAAGTAAAATACTTATCATGCTTTTACATATATGCTAAGGAATACTCCATATTCACTCTTATGGGACACACCACTCTTCAAGGGTGCTCATGATCCCGTAGGGACACACCACACAACATAAGGGGTGCTCTTGATCCCATACTTATTTGAGTATCCCTTCAAGCATTTTAACATATCACATGCAATTTCATAAAGGTACCCCCCAGGGGCTATAAGGCATGCTCATAAATACATCATATTTCATACTTGTTCATACATGCATCATATTTCATACATGTTCATACGTACGTCATATTTCATACTTGTTCATACATGCATCATATTTCATACATGTTCATACGTACATAATATTTCATACATGTTCATACATATATCATATTCCATACATGCTCATACATATTATTTTGCTAAACATAATCATGTCCCGTAGGGTAGTTTAGCCTTCACATATTATTCATGCAACTTATTAAACATAAAGCATATCATGAGATAATTATACAACCCTAAACCTTAGTCCTTCTAGGGTTGGCCGAAACTTAAGTATAGGGACAATTAGGGTTGAACTAAATATTCACTCATACATTCATTCAAACACCTCATACATAAACATATCATAGCATGCTAACAATTAAGGTTTACATATCAACCCTTCCATTTAACACCACATACATATACATATGATCATCCCCAACCATAAACATATATCATAGGGTAGTTTGACCTTTACAAACCCTAGTCCTAGTGGGTTGGCCGAAACATCAAGAGTAGGGAAATATTAGGACTTTTGCATTAATCATTCACACAACAATGATACAAACATCTTGTATACAATATCACACCATACACTAAGCATGAATATTTTCTAGGATAATTCAACTCTCCTTGACCCTAATTCATTGCCTTGGCCGAAACTTGTAGGGTAGGGTAGGCTAGGTTTTTGACATCCAATCTTTACACAAACATTTACACAAATACTTTATCTACAATACTAATCATGGGAACACAATAGGATAGCAACCAACCCAAAAGCCCTTGCTTATTCCCTCTTGGCCGAAACATGTAGGGTACCAAACCCTAATTTTTGTCCTCTCAAAAATTTGGAAAACAACATACATCCATACCCTAAGTTCCTAGGGATATCCTCATGCATCAAGAATCAACCAAAACCTATTTCATGGTGGTGGCCGAAAGTCTTATAAGGGAGAACTCCCATTTTTCCAAAACAAGAACACAAGGAAATCATGCATAAACCATTATACTGCAGGCGAGAGGATACTTACATCCTAGCGCTGGAATTTAATCTTCTTTAAATCGTAGGGTACCCTACACTTGAAGGGTATGTGAAAGCCTTTTTCTTCAAATTTTCCTCTAAGACTCCTTGGTCTTGGTAGAAGGCAAAGACACTTGGCTTCCCTCCTTGCAATTGCCCTAGGGTTAGAACCCTTGGATGAGGTTTTCGAAAATGGAAGAAGAGAAGGGGAAGAAGGAGGTTTCGGTGGGAAGAAGTGAGAAAGAAGAAGAGAAGAAAAAGGAAGTTATTCCCACTTCCCTTATTTATACTTCTCTCATGAAAAGACATGTCTCTTCACTCCTACTCACTTAACAAGCATGTTCCTTATTCCTTCTACATGAAATATTGCTTGGTTCATTGGTTAAGACATGGAGAGTACAACTAGGAGGTTCAAGGTTCAATCCCTGCTTCCTCCCTTCTATATTTCCTTTTTATCACATTTTGCACTAATCCAAGCCCATTAAGCCAAGCCCATTATGAAATTTCATAATATTAATTATATTCCATGAATTCATATATTTCATAATATTTCATGATAATATTTCATGAATTCCATAATATTTCATATTTATGAATTCATAATATTTCATAATATTTCATGATACTATTTCATGAATTCCATAATATTTCATATTTATGAATTCATAATATTTCATAATATTTCATGATACTATTTCATGAATTCCATAATATTTCATATTTATGAATTCATAATATTTCATAATATTTCATGATACTATTTCATGAATTCCATAATTATGAATTCATAATATTTCATAATACTTCATGATACTATTTCATGAATTTCACCATATTTCATATTCATGAATTTATATATTTCCTAATATTTCATATGGGAAATTTCGGGGCGTTACAATCCTCCCTACCTTATAAAAAGTTCGTCCCGAACTTTAAAATAATTCCGGATACTTCAATTGTATTGCCTCCTCTCGTTCCCACGTGGCTTTTTCGAATCGTTCGTTCCGCCACAGAACCTTTACTAAGGGTACTTCCTTGTTCCTTAGCTTTTTGACTTCCCGGTCTAAGATCTGAACAGGTCATCTATCCGGGGTAGAGAGTACCTGTTCTTGATAGTCACATTATTCAGTGCCCGATAGTCGATACACATTCGCATCGACCCATCCTTCTTTTCTTTTACAAACAGTACGGGAGCTCCCCAGGGAAATGACTAGGGCGGATGAGTCCCTTGTCAAGAAGCTCTTGTAACTGTCCTTGCAGTTCCTTTAATTCCGTCGGTGCCATACGGTACGGTGCTTGGGAAATGGGGTTAGTACCAGGAACCAACTCAATTGCAAATTCTATACCCCTTTCAGGTGCTAACCCTGGTAAGTCATCGGGAAATACCTTTGGGTAATTGCATACGACTTTGACGTCTTCTAGCTTCGGGCCTTCTGTAGGACTGGTATCAACCACACGAGCTAGAAGTCCCGAGCATCCCTTTTCTAACATCTTCCTTGCTTTCAGAGCCGACAAGAATTTACTTGTCCTCTTCTTCGGCTCTCCGATAAATTCAAACGGAATTTTCGCTTCAGGTCGGAAGATAACTCTTCGTTTACGGCACTCAATAGAGGCGCCATATTTGTTCAAGAAATCCATGCCCAATATCACATCATAATCTGACATATCTAGCACTATCAGATCGCAGTAAAGTTCCCTATCTGCGATTCTGATTGGTGCGGCCCGTAGCATTTGGGTAGAGGGCATCACTTCACCCGAGGGCAGTGTTGTCAGAAATTTGCAGTCTAAATCTTGTAGTGACATATTATTTCTTTTGGCATATTGCATAGAGATAAACGAATGCGTTGCCCCAGTGTCAAATAAAGCAGTAGCATACTGACTGTAAATAAATATCTGACCTGTGACAACGGTAGAGGCAGTTGCCACCTCTTCTTTCGTAAGAGAGAAAACCCTGGCGTTTGTCGTGGCAGGCGGGGCTTCTAATCTCCCCTGGCATATATGTGTACCATCTATAGCTGCCTGCATCAAGTGTAACTGGGGAGGAGCACCTTTGTACTGATCATATTGCGGCTGAGGTGCTTTGGCTGCGGCAGGACACTCTCTGGCCATGTGTCCTTCCTTTCCGCAAGTATAGCATCTCCTAGCGCCTAAAAGGCATGTCCCTTGGTGCATCTTCCCACAATTGGCACATTGGGGATATTTAGGCTTCTTGCCTAAATAACCACTGGCAGATTTATCCCCTGGCTTTCTCTTTCCATTTTGGTTCTTCATCCAGTGGGGGTTGCTATTTGGAGGTTTCTGACCTCCCGACTGATCCTGACTCTTGCTGGCGGTCAGTGGTTGGCTCTGTGGGTTCATCTTATTTAGATAATGCTCAGTGATAAGGGCACTGCTGAACAGCTCCTCTGTGGTCTGGGGTCTATTCACGCCACCAGCTACATTCAGAGCTATCTCGGGCCTAAGCATCTTGAGCATTAATCTGACCCTTTCTTTCTCTGTACTGACCAACTCCGGACATAATCGTGCCAGTCGGTTAAATTGCTTAACGGCATCGTTGACTGAGAGATTTCCCTGCCGGAATTCAGTGAACTCATCAAAATGTCTGTTTGTGACTCGCATATTAAAGAATTCCTCCAGAAATTCGGACTCAAAGTCCTTCCACTTCATCTAGTCCACTGATCTTCTAGCCTTTACCCGTTCCCACCACATCCTGGCGTCGCCAGTGAGGCAGAACGAGACACATTTAATTTTCTCATGCTCAGGCCAGTCTAATAATTCCACTGTGCTCTCAACTGTCTTGAGCCAGGCCTGAGCATCCCAGGGCTCGCAGGTGTCCGAGAACTTTTCCGGCTTCAGTCTCTGCCACTGAATCAAATAGGCCTCCTGTCGGGCTCCTCGGGCCGGAGTGTCCGGGGGTGCCTGTGCAGTTGGAGGCTCAGTAGGCATTACATTCTGACTTCCCTGCGGGGTTGCAGTGTTCCCCTGCTGGGTCCTCAGAGTGTTTATTATCTGCTGTTGTTCAGTGACCTGACGCTGCAGATCTGTGATCACTTGCATCATATCAGGTGGGGGTACTGTCTCGTTACCCCGATTGCTACGTCTTCTAGCCATGTCTATCATACAGGTGATAATTAAAATAACATAAGAATTATCACTACTTTCATTTGTTATGCAAGCATAAATCATCTCTATATTATGCAAGCATAAATCATCTATATCTCATGCAAGCATATATCATCTCTATATTATGCAAGCATAAACCATCTCTATTAATATCATTACTGTACATGAAATAATATAAGCGAGTTAGGATTTCTTACTTGGAAGCGGCAGGAAGAAGCTTGATGTGTGTGTGGTGGAGGGGAAAGCAATATCAATCCTAATCACTATCATTCATTGGCAAGGAGCATAACATAAGCATAAATATGTAGATATAGAAATCTTTCTTCCCGAGCCACCACCCCACACATCTTCAGCCTCCTGCCTCTTCCTTCCATTTAAGTGTTATCTGCAGCATAAGACAACACATAAACTAGTAAGCACAATGCTTAGTAAGGATCCTGTCCTACTCGCAAAATCCGTGCGAAAGAATATAACATGTACACATAATCAATCATAAGTATAAGTTCATCAAAGCATATCAACCATCTAAGTTTCTAAGCATGCAGTATCAAGTACCATAAGCATACTCTTCACATATAACAAATGCTTTCAATGAATGTTTTCAAAACAATTCCATAATGGTATTACTTAAAAATACATCCATATCATATTGGGCCCTGTTGTGTACCAACTATCGCGCGGAAACTATTGCGCGTTCCCTAATGAATTGGGGTAGCGAGCCACCAAGTCATTAGAGCAGGACCCTTCCGTCCTACCGGAGCCACGTTAACATGCACCCCGGATTTATTTAACGACCCCCTTACGAGTCGGGTACACAACTTAAAAGTAAAATACTTATCATGCTTTTACATATATGCTAAGGAATACTCCATATTCACTCTTATGGGACACACCACTCTTCAAGGGTGCTCATGATCCCGTAGGGACACACCACACAACATAAGGGGTGCTCTTGATCCCATACTTATTTGAGTATCCCTTCAAGCATTTTAACATATCACATGCAATTTCATAAAGGTACCCCCCAGGGGCTATAAGGCATGCTCATAAATACATCATATTTCATACTTGTTCATACATGCATCATATTTCATACATGTTCATACGTACGTCATATTTCATACTTGTTCATACATGCATCATATTTCATACATGTTCATACGTACATAATATTTCATATATGTTCATACATATATCATATTCCATACATGCTCATACATATTATTATTTTGCTAAACATAATCATGTCCCGTAGGGTAGTTTAGCCTTCACATATTATTCATGCAACTTATTAAACATAAAGCATATCATGAGATAATTATACAACCCTAAACCTTAGTCCTTCTAGGGTTGGCCGAA
The DNA here is from genome assembly GCA_024364735.1 of Boesenbergia rotunda. Taxonomy (NCBI): domain Eukaryota; kingdom Viridiplantae; phylum Streptophyta; class Magnoliopsida; order Zingiberales; family Zingiberaceae; genus Boesenbergia; species Boesenbergia rotunda. The sequence continues at coordinate 174,097 of JAGFNQ010003263.1, forward strand.
ACTTAAGTATAGGGACAATTAGGGTTGAACTAAATATTCACTCATACATTCATTCAAACACCTCATACATAAACATATCATAGCATGCTAACAATTAAGGTTTACATATCAACCCTTCCATTTAACACCACATACATATACATATGATCATCCCCAACCATAAACATATATCATAGGGTAGTTTGACCTTTACAAACCCTAGTCCTAGTGGGTTGGCCGAAACATCAAGAGTAGGGAAATATTAGGACTTTTGCATTAATCATTCACACAACAATGATACAAACATCTTGTATACAATATCACACCATACACTAAGCATGAATATTTTCTAGGATAATTCAACTCTCCTTGACCCTAATTCATTGCCTTGGCCGAAACTTGTAGGGTAGGGTAGGCTAGGTTTTTGACATCCAATCTTTACACAAACATTTACACAAATACTTTATCTACAATACTAATCATGGGAACACAATAGGATAGCAACCAACCCAAAAGCCCTTGCTTATTCCCTCTTGGCCGAAACATGTAGGGTACCAAACCCTAATTTTTGTCCTCTCAAAAATTTGGAAAACAACATACATCCATACCCTAAGTTCCTAGGGATATCCTCATGCATCAAGAATCAACCAAAACCTATTTCATGGTGGTGGTCGAAAGTCTTATAAGGGAGAACTCCCATTTTTCCAAAACAAGAACACAAGGAAATCATGCATAAACCATTATACTGCAGGCGAGAGGATACTTACATCCTAGCGCTGGAATTTAATCTTCTTTAAATCGTAGGGTACCCTACACTTGAAGGGTATGTGAAAGCCTTTTTCTTCAAATTTTCCTCTAAGACTCCTTGGTCTTGGTAGAAGGCAAAGACACTTGGCTTCCCTCCTTGCAATTGCCCTAGGGTTAGAACCCTTGGATGAGGTTTTCGAAAATGGAAGAAGAGAAGGGGAAGAAGGAGGTTTCGGTGGGAAGAAGTGAGAAAGAAGAAGAGAAGAAAAAGGAAGTTATTCCAACTTCCCTTATTTATACTTCTCTCATGAAAAGACATGTCTCTTCACTCCTACTCACTTAACAAGCATGTTCCTTATTCCTTCTACATGAAATATTGCTTGGTTCATTGGTTAAGACATGGAGAGTGCAACTAGGAGGTTCAAGGTTCAATCCCTGCTTCCTCCCTTCTATATTTCCTTTTTATCACATTTTGCACTAATCCAAGCCCATTAAGCCAAGCCCATCATGAAATTTCATAATATTAATTATATTCCATGAATTCATATATTTCATAATATTTCATGATAATATTTCATGAATTCCATAATATTTCATATTTATGATTTCATAATATTTCATGATACTATTTCATGAATTCCATAATATTTCATATTTATGAATTCATAATATTTCATAATATTTCATGATACTATTTCATGAATTCCATAATTATGAATTCATAATATTTCATAATACTTCATGATACTATTTCATGAATTTCACCATATTTCATATTCATGAATTTATATATTTCCTAATATTTCATATGGGAAATTTCGGGGCGTTACAATATATATGCCATCTTTTGTTTGTTTAATTTGTAAACCCAAGAAAAATGTTAATTCACCAACCAAACTCATTTCAAATTCACTTTCCATGTGATTTATGAATTCATTTAGATAGTCTTTATTTGTGGATCCACAAATAATGTCATCTACATAGACTTGGGCCACAAAGATATCTTCCCCACTAGTCTTTAAAAATAATGTAGGATCAATTTTTCCTCTATGAAAACCCTTTGACACTAAGAATGTAGACAATCTTTCATACCAAGCCCGAGGTGCTTGTTTTAGTCCATACAATGCTTTCTTAAGCTTGTATACATGGTTTGGACATTCTAAATCTTCAAATCCCGGAGGTTGCTCAACATATACTTCTTCTTTGATAAAGCCATTTAAAAATGCCGATTTTACATCCATTTGATACAACTTAAATCCTTTGTGAGCGGCAAATGCCAACATCATCCTAATAGAGTCTAACCGAGCTACCGGTGCATAAGTTTTATCATAGTCCAACCCTTCGACTTGATTAAAACCTCTAGCAACCAATCTAGCTTTATTTCTCACAACCATTCCTTTATCATCAAGTTTGTTCCTAAAAACCCATTTTGTATCAATGATTGATTTCCCTTTGGCTCTAGGAACTAATTCCCAAACTTGACTTCTCTCAAATTGAGACAACTCATCTTGCATTGCCAAAATCCAATCGGGATCAAGCAACGCATCACTTACGGCTTTTGGCTCAATTTGTGAAATTAGAGCCACTTGACTCCCTTCATTCCGAAAATAAGATCGAGTTCGTACCCCATGGGTAATGTCACCCACTACTTGCTCCAAGGGATGGTTTGTACTTGTTCTTGTGTGTCTTGGTTCTTGAGTTGTAGTGATTACATTCTCAAGTGGTAACTCAATCACACCTTCCGTTTCACTTTCTTCTTTCTCAAGATTATTTTCATCCTCTAATGTCAATTTCTCTAATTCAAATTGTACTTCCTCCTCTATTGCTTTATTTGAACTCGAGCTTGGATTTTCTTCAAAAACCACATTTAGAGACTCTTCAACTATTTTGGATCTCTTATTATAAACTCTATAGGCTTTGCTATAAGTGGAATACCCTACAAGAATACCTTCATCCGCCTTGGCGGAGAATTTTCCTAAGTGATCTTTGGTGTTTAAAATATATACTTTACATCCAAACACCCTAAGATGTTTTATTGTAGGAGGTTTACCAAACCACAATTCATGAGGTGTTTTGTTCAAAAACCTATGTATTAAAGTCCTATTTTGCACATAACATGCCGTATTAATTACTTCGGCCCATAGATAACTATAAAGTGAGTATTCATTTAACATACTCCTAGCGGCCTCTTGTAAAACTCTATTCTTTCTCTCAACCACCCCATTTTGTTGTGGTGTCCTAGGGGTAGAGAATTCATGCTTATATCCATTTTGTGAGCAAAAATTTTCAAATCTTTCATTTTCAAACTCACCTCCATGATCACTTCGTAATCTATTGATTTTCAAATTTTTCTCATTTTCTACTCTTTTACAAAAAGCAATCAAAGTTTCTATGGTATGATCCTTATGCTTCAAGAAAAACACCCAAGTGTATCTACTGAAGTCATCTATCACAACTAAACAATATCTACTATCGTTCAAGGAAACATGCTTGCTACTATCAAACAAATCCATATGCAATAATTCCAAAGCGGTAGACGTACTTAAGTTTGTTTTACCTTTGTGGGTAGCCTTGGTTTGCTTACCCATTTGACATGCATCACATAGTTTGTCCTTTTGAAACTTCAATTTTGGCAATCCTTGCACCAACTCATTCTTTGATAGTCTCTTGATGTGTCTCATGTTGGTGTGAGCAAGTCTCCGATGCCAAAGCCAAGTCTCTTCCTCTTTAGACATGAAACACTTAGCAAACACATTAGTAGTACCAAATAGTTCAACTTGATAAATGTTTTCCTTTCTATGGCCAATAAGCATGGTAGTGTTTAGTTCACTATGTTTAATTAGACATTGAGATGAGTCAAACTCAACTCTATATCCCGAGTCACATAGTTGACTAACACTTAACAAATTGAAAATCATACCTTTCACTAATAAAACATTCCTAATTATAAATTGTTCAGAAATTTTAATATCTCCTATTCCAATAACTTTCAATTCACCACTATTACCAAAGGAAACGGTACCTTTATTTTTGTTTTTGAGTGATGAAAATTTTGATGAGTCTCCCGTCATGTACCTAGAGCATCCACTATCAATGAACCATGTTGTTGGATGCTCCCCCTCGACGCATGCCTGTTCAAATGCGATGAACTAAATGTTTTGGTACCCAAATGTTGGGTCCAATAGCATCTACAACAAATTGCTTGGGTACCCAAGCTTGAACAGTTTTTACCTTTGAAACATGATTTCTACTAACAAGAGACATGAAGTTGACTTCCTTATCCTTTAGTTTATATCCTAATCCTGCCTTGTTATACACTGCCCGTTGACTTCCTAATATCATGTCCAAATATTTGGAGCTAGAAGTAAATTTTTCCAAAGCATTTCTAAGACCCTCTACTTGCAATTTCAAAGATGCATTTTCCTTTTTAAGATCATCACCTCTAGAATTTGCAACTTCATGATGTGTACATGCTTCACATGGTATAGTATCATTTTCAAGTAATTTCATCTTAGTTTGTAGTTCTTTGACTTTGACTTTTGATCTAGATAAAGCAATTGTCAAACATGCAATAGTAGCATAGAGTTTATCTAATTTAGGAGAAGTTACCTCATCCTCACTAGATGATGACTCGCTTGAAGACTCAACTTCATCTTCATGATTTTCCTCATCTTCACTACTTTCAACATCATTCAATGCCATGAGAGCCACATGTCTTGAAGTCTTTCTCCCAATTTCTTCATCTGATGAACTAGATGAAATATCATCCCATGTAGCTTTCAAAGCCTTCTTTTTCTTTGTCTTGTCATCTTTTCTTTTTAGCTCAGGACAATCGGCTTTGATATGACCCTTTTTACTGCACTCAAAACAAATTGTATCAGTCTTTGCTTTTGATTTAGCTTGAGACTTACCCTTTTTCTTGTCATCAAGGAACATCTTCTTGATATCCTTCTTGTTGAACTTTCTAGATCGCCTCATCATCTTCCGGACAAAATTTGCCATTTCACTTGATGATAGCTCCTCATCGCTATCACTATCACTATCTTGCTCAGACTCGGATGATGAGGATTCTTCCTTCTTCTCCTTCTTCTTCTCTTTATTCTTCTTCTTGCTTCTTTCACCTGCAACCAAAGCTATACCTTTCTCCTTATGACTTATATTAGCTTGTTCATGCAATTCTAGTTCACAAAATAGTTCATCTAGCTTGACAATTGATAAATCCCTTGAAACCTTATAAGCATCAACCATTGATGACCATAAGGAGTTTCTTGGGAAGGATTTTAGTGCATACCTGATGAGGTCCCGGTTTTCCACACTTTCTCCAACCGAATGAAGACCATTGAGAAGCTCCTTAAACCTTCCATGTAACTGACTTATGGTTTCTCCTTCCTTCATCACAAAGTTTTGCAATTGATTTATGAGAAGGTCCCTTTTGGCAATTCTTGAATCTTTTGTGCCTTCATTTAGCTCAATTAGCTTATCCCACAACTCTTTAGCACTCTTAAATGGACCGACTTTGTTTAGTTGTTCCGAGGTCAATCCACATTGAAGAGTTACCGTGGCTTTAGCATTTGCTTGCACCTTCATCTTTTGCTCAGTTGTCCACTTGGATGATTCCAGAATTTTTCCATCTTGTGTCGGCGCAACAAAACCCTCCGTAACAGAAAACCAATTGTTGATTTCAGTCATGAGATAATTTTCCATGCGACTCTTCCAATATGCGAAGTTGTTCCCTTCATAGTAGGGTGGTCGTGTAGTGCTATGACCCTCTTTCAAAGACATCCTCGCAGCTCAAACACTTGCTTCTTTGGGTGTGAGTCCTCCGAAGCGACCTCGCTCTGATACCACTTGTTGAGGATCGGTAGAGCTAGAGGGGGGGTGAATAGCTCGCTTTAGTTGATTCTTTTTCCTTCAAACAGAAATCAAAGTCTACCCACCACCAAATCCAATGCTAACACTTGTATTTACTTGGTCTCCACCTCCTTGAGGTGACTAATCCAAGGGTCCACACCAGCGATCACAGATTTCACTATCAAACCTCCTTCTCAGAACAACCCCGAGGGTGGAGAAACCCTTTTACAACACCCTTGAAAACTTTCACAAAGAACAACACAAGGAAGAAGAAGAGAAAGAAGTATTACACAATAGGCTTGCTTCTCCTTCCTTTGATTGCTTGACGAAGGTGTTGGAAACTTGAGCTTGAACACACAGCTTGAAGCACCAAAACTCTAGCTCAAATCACAATGGAACAGTGTTTTCGTTTGAGCTTGATTTTCCGCTTATAACGGTCTTCTTATGCTTCCTGAATCGATTGGTGAGAAGCCCCAATCGATTACCAAGTAACCGTTGAGCAGTATGGATGTTGGATGAACGGCTGGGATTACGCCATTTGAACTTGAATCGATTGGCTGATTGATTGGAATCCTGAATCGATTAACTGATCGATTACCGAGCGTTCTGTCGTGCACAAAACAGCTTGTAATCGATTCACCAATCGATTACAGGGTTTCTGAATCGATTGAGTGATCGATTACCAAGCGTTCTGTCTGCGGACAGAACAGCTTGTAATCGATTCACCAATCGATTACAGGGTTTCTGAATCGATTGAGTGATCGATTACCAAGCTTTCTGTCTGCGGACAGAACAGCTTGTAATCGATTCAGCAATCGATTACAGAACCTCCTGTTTCCACACAGAGTCAGTCTGAATCGATTCACCAATCGATTAGTTATCTTCCAATCGATTGGTGAATCGATTGATACGCCTAACTCTGGACTTCAAGCCTGCAGTTCACAGCTGGGTTGATTGAATACCTTCCAATGGATTCAATTACCTTGTGCCAGCGAAACCTCTCGTTTCCTGGACTTCACGCCTGGAGCCTCCTAGCTCCGGGTCTTCATGCCAAGAGTTCCGTCCCCGACCATCCCTTAGACTTCCTGCCTGGAGCTTCCTCAACTCCGGGTCTTCATGCCAAGAACTCGGTCCTCGACCATTCCTTGGACTTCTTGCGTTACTGCACACTAAATCTCAATGTTAGATCCAATGTATTAGCTTAAACTTAAATAACCGTCAATCATCGAAACCTCTAATTTAGGGCATGATTGCATCTACAAAGTTGTCAAACATTTAACTTAGTTAATTCTTTTTAATCAAAAATATCAAATTTAACCTAATTTAGTTTTCAAATCAAACTCAACTTAACTTTCCAAATTTTAAACTCAATTTAATTTTTTTAAAATTTCAAAATTAATTTTTTAAAATTCAAATTTAACTTTTTTAAATTCAAACTTATTTTAATTTCTCAAACATAACTTGATTTTCAAAATCAAAGTAAAATTATGAAACTAAAACTTTTTTTTTCAAATCATTGATTAACTTAATTGTTTACACAAACAAAACTATTATTTTTAAAATTACCTTTACTATTATTATATTTGGACTCAATGGGTGAATTAAATTAGTTCTAAAATTTTTGCTTAGTTTATTCCTGTTTTTTTTCATTAATTATATGCTTAACTTAAATGGTTGTTCAATTTTTACATAGTATTATTTAGTTGTTTATTTTAAAAGTTTCTTTCAAAAGTTACTTAGAGCCATTTATCTCTCTCACTTAAAATATTTTTCAAATATATTTATCATTTTTATTGTATTATTGATTGGTCTCACTTAAAATTATTTTCAAAATATTACTTAGCATTATTTTCTCAGAACTTAGTGTAATTTACTTGCATTTCAAAAATTGTTATGGGCTCTGATACTTGAATTCATTTTCAAAAAACTCTTTTTTGATTAACTAAAATGTTTTTTGATACATGTCAAAGGAGGAGAGAAAGGAAAAGTTAAAAGGAAATCTTAAAAGGAATTTTTTTTCTTTCTAAGTAGCAAAAGAATTATTCATAGTACATTGCTTTTTAAAATTCTATTTTCAAAGAGGAAGAGAAAGCAAAAGTTTAAATTTTTCTTTGAATTTTACGTAGAGTTGTTCATAGTTTCATAGATGTGAAACTATAATAAATACGCATATTAAATGAGGGAGTGGAAGGCCAAAAAAGAATTGGTTGGCAACAATAAAATAAGATAAATTTTATTTAAATATTGATGATTATATAATAGGGGGCAAAGCTCAATGGCGTCGAAGGATCCATATAACCGACCCCACCTAGTGGGATAAGGGTTGATTGTTATTGTTATTGTACTTATTTTCAAAAACCTTTCAATTGACTTTAAGGAGAAAGTTACATATCAAGGGGGAGCTTCATTTTCAAAACTTAACTTATCAAGGGGGAGCTTTGCAAGTCTTCTTAAAATACTTTGAAATTGATGTTTAACTTGCCAATATTTCTAACTTTCAAAAGATACTTTGAAAAATTACTTTTACCTTGAAAAAATGGTGAACTGTGTCCCTTTAATGCTCTTACTACTTGCTTAAATATTTGTGTTTAACTTAACTTTTGAACTAAGTTACCATAAATCAAAAAAGAGGAGATTGTTGGTACCAGAGCACTAGATTGAACCTGGTTTTGATAATGGCAAAGAGTTCAAAGTTAAATATGCTTTTGGATCTACTATGTTTTACTAAGTGTGCTAGAAGTCTTGACCTGTAGGGTTGAGCACGAAGTCCTGGTTGAGGACTGGGCACGAAGATCTGACCAAGGATTGAGCACCAAAGACCTAGTTCGAAGAATTAGGCATGAAGACCTGACCAAGGGTTGGGTACGAAAACCTAGTTTAGAGGACTAGGTATGAAGACTTGACCGGGGGTCGAGCACTGAAGACCTGATCCAGAAGATCGGGCAGGAGTCTTAGCCGAGCGAGGACAATGGACAGAAGTAGGAATGGGTTGAGGTACGGACGTCTCGAGATTCAGAATCTTCAGAGGCCAAGCAAAATTCCAATCGGAGGTGTCGGTTGACAACATGTAACTTCTCTAGAGTGGAGTAGGTGAGGGTGCGTTCCCTGAAAGAGGGAATAGTAGGCATCAGTCCGACCTAGGATTTCAGTTGAAATCCAAAGTCAAGATCGGACAACACTGGTTATCATACATGCACTTATTTTATATATTATTTGTATTCGGGTTAAACCTATGTTGCAGCTAAAGTACTTGGGGACTAGCGGCATCAAGGGCGCCTGAGAGGACTCAAGCGCCCGAGAGGTCTCAGGCGCCTGGGAACACAGGCGCCCGAGAGGTCTCGGGCGCCCCAATGGGAATGTCTCAGCTTAGGCGAAGCTGAGTTGGCGCGCCCTGGTTGGAGTCGCCACGTCAGCAACCGTTAGATGCGGTTGGATCCCAACGTTAGGGGTGCCCCTATTGGCACTGGGCGCCCGTATGCCTATATATAAGGGATCTCGACCACGGACTCTGCATATCAATGTTCTATAGCTTTTGTGCTCAAGTATGCTGCTCTAAAGCAATCCAGAAACACTGAAACGTTGCTCTCACAATGACGCACAACTTCCTCCTCTTACTTAGAGTTGTCAGTATAATTTGTTGTTTCTTTTGTATTTAAATTTATATCTATGTATCATCTTTTTGTGACTTATAGAATTGTCCAACATATATGGTCAAGGATTGTGACTCTTGGAGTAGGAGTCGTCATAACTCCAAACCAAGTCAAAAAACAAACATGTTAGCGTTTGTTTGGCTTGTGTTTGTTCTTTCCGTTGCATACACTCTTATCTAAATCTGAGAATTTTCAAAACGTGATATCCCCCCCCTATCGCTCTTTACGATCTCACATATGGTTATACATTAGAGAATGTGTATTTAATTGACTCACCATGAGAATGTTTCATGGATCGTTATATGAGTGTCATTAACTTTCTCATGTGACTATTAGTATGAATATTCCTTAGACCTGAAGTCACTACGGTTCCTTTCATAAGGAGTTGTACTTTGGTATCGTCAAACATCACCCTTAACAGAGTGGACTATAAAGGTGATCACTGGGTATGCAATAAATTATGTGGAGGAATGTGAGTGATGTAGATTAGATCTATCCATCTCATATGACAGGAGTGATATTTGTGGGCCTCTTGATCGAGTAGGACTACTAAATGCATGACCATGCTCAAATAAATTAATATGAGATATTGAGTTCATTTGCTTGAGTGAGTCTACATGAGGATCATGAAACACAAAGATTGATATCGAGGATGATATGGTCTATGCCTCATTGATCAATCTAGATATCGAGGATACAAGGACAAAGTCATACGAATTAATAGTCAGGGAGGTTAAGTCAGATCTCAACTTTCTTGTCACTTGGGGTAGCAATGATGCATTGCTAGATGTCGCTCTTTGCTTATGTGTCTAAAAGGTTTAGACACATTGCCAATATTACAAGAACCTATTGGGTCACACACAAAGGACATGGTGCTACAGCGATTGATTGATTGATTGATTATAGTTTGACTAAAATATGATACAAATTGAATTAATTGATTTGGACTCAAATGAATCTAATTGGATTATGAAATTGGGTCTAATTTATGTTAGACCCATTAAGATTAGATTCAACCAACTTGATGAAATAATAATTCATTAAAATGTTAAATGAATTTATTATTAGAGAAAGATGAAGAGTTTCTCTTCATTGGATGAAAAGAAGTTCAAAAGCCAAAAATGAGAAACACATGCTTAATTGTGTTTATTGACTTTAATGTGATAGGAAGCTCAAGGGACAAAATCCCTTCATATTCATGAGATGAATATAAGTAATTTTCGAAAATTGCACGAGGTGGTGTATCATTTTTCTTCCCTTCTTCCTCTTCCTCTCCAACTTGGCCAAAACTCTCTTTGAGGGTGTTTGATTTTTGTTTTATGAACTATCCCTAGTTGCTAGCACAACTAAGGTAGTTCTTCTCTAAAGCCAAGATCGTGTCCATGTGGATACTACTAGAGGCACGGACACTTGAACGTGTAAGAGATCCGGCGAACCGAGGGCGAGCGGGATAAGCTAAGAGCGCATACCAATGGTATAACCCTTATATAGGCATGAACACTTGAACGTGTAAAAGATCCGGCGAATCGAGGATAAGAGGGATAAGCGAAGGGTGCACACCAAAGGTATAACATTTAGTTAGATAGATCGAATTTCGTACCAATTTTTTTCGCATGGATCTCTCGAAGGGATCCCAAATTTTTGGTGTGTTTTTAAGTGCTTTTCGCATAGAGATCTCTACAACTAGAACAAGCAATGCAAGCCAAGAAGCAGCGTCGGGTAACCTTTTATCCACTGACATCATGCAGATGGTCGAGGGGAGGAGAATGTGGAGGGGGACTTGGCTGTGAAGAGAGGAGGGGGAGAGGGGAAGGGAAAGGTAACGGAGCATGGAGCTAATCGTGGCATCGACGATGGGAAGACTTGGAGCGGGCTTTGGCTGTGAAGAGAGGAAGAGGTGGATGAAAAGGGACGAGAGCGGAGATCGGGATTGATAATGCAACTGAGATTGGGCATCAGGCTATTTCGCTATGGAAACAAAATTGCAAAAAAGGGGGAAAAGTTTGGTTTTCGGCGTAGAGATGAAGAGAAAACAAAATAAGTGGGGAGATAATTTACATTTTAGCCCTCCTAAAATAAATTAATTCAAATCTAACCCTTATCTTAGGGCTTTTAAACATTTTAACACCTCCAAACTTTAGGTTATTAGCCTCATTAGCCCGTCAACTTTATCCAAGGGTTTGAAAACCTTAATTCATCCCGATAAATTCTCCAAAATTTCTGATTTGGTATTTTTATTTATTATATTTTTTGATATTTAACATTCTCCCTCACTAACAAAAATTTGGTCCTCCAAATTTGCTATTAAACCGTAACAGACATTAACAACTCATAAGCAATAATAATACCGATCGAAAACCACTAATACGCGCCTCAAGTAACCAAATGAGAGTAACGAACTCCGTTGGGATCCGGTGCATAAGTGTCAATATGACCGTACCCATTTGGTAGTAGCTGGTACGAGTACTACCACTAATACGATTGACAGGTTTAACCCTAGCTTCCCGACTCGACAGTCGGAGATACTAGAGAATCAACATCTCTACTTCTAAATTATACCTGCAACGTGTCAACAAATCACTCCAATGGTCAACCTCGACCATGATTGCGAATTGAGCGATTTGACATCCTGCCACCGTACTAACACTAAGATAGTAACTAATCATCTAGTATAGGAACAGATATGCAAACTTACTAAATTGGGAATGTCAATACCTCTCTGAATGGCAGAGTCACAGACAAAGGGTGTGACTAAACGTAGGTACCCTACAACTCATTAATGTTCATGACATAGAGACATGAAGATTATCAGTATCTATTAGTAGCTCAATTGGAAATGCATATATATAAAATAAAACATACCACGAAATATTGATCTATCGACTCGCTATGCCTCCTCTCCGATTGTAGCATAAACCGGGTCCATCTCCGGAACTGACGGTGGGCATCGTCTGAAGAGGTTGCGTCTAAATCATCTGAACTACGGCTGACTGCATATGTTGAGGTGCTAATGCTTCGATCGATTGTTGAGACTGATAAACCGAAGCTCCAACCGATTACTGATGCTGATAAACTACAAGCTGGTATGCTAAGTATGACTGTTGACAGGACCCTATCATAGAACACTAGGATGCAACTGGTGTGGAAACATGCTCATGCCCAGGCATATAGCAAATCTAAACTGGTGGGGATACTATCTGCTACTGTCGGGGTACTATCTACTGCTGTCGATGTATTGTCTATTACCCCCAATCACCTCTCTGTGGTCTCTACTGTCCTGATTGATCGCCCTGAGTGGGGACTGCCATAGTCTAATGCGGTGCCTTTAGAGCACAATTTCTACATTGATTCCTTGGCAGCTTACAGTAATAACATACATCCTGCCCCATAGGACATTCTGCGTTACCATGCTCCTGTTAGTAGGAGCCCTAGAGCCAATTATGTGATGATTGACTAGGGGCATTTTGTATCATATTCTATTATTAATAAAGGCATGTTTGGTTATTATACTTACTTTGTATTCTGTGCCGAATGACTAAGTATAATAATGTCCTTGTGTAGTAGGTTCTTATCTACATTATATCGATTGGTTGAATCAATAGTGAGATAATGTAGAGAACACTACACTAAATTATTCCTAGTCAAGCATCAATTATTCAGGGACAATATGTTGGATCGAGAAAACCGATAGAGGGGGGGTGAATATCGGAAATCGTTTTTCGGAAACACTTAGAGCAAGTACGCAGCGGAAATTGATAAAAACAAAATCACACAGAGACACGGTCGATTTTACTTGGTTTGGAGCCTGGGTCGACTCCTACTCCAAGGCCCACAGTCGTTGACCGTTTACTTTGGGCAATTCTATATGAGGCGCAAATAGTTTACAAAAGATTATTACAGAATTCAGTACAGTAAACTTAAATAGCTCTTTTACCGACGTCCGAGGTAGATCGACTTTTTCGGAGCAGCAGGACGTCGTCGGCTCGAGTTGGAAGGATTCCGGGGCGAAGCGCGAGAGCAGAAGAGCGTAGAAGCGTTGATTGGAAGTTGTTGTTGAAGCTTGGGGTCAAGGGGCCTTTAAATAGCCTTGGGGGCACCCGGATCGTCGGGGGCGCCCCCCCCCCCCCCAAGTGGCATTTGATCCGGCTTGATCTCGGTCAGCTTCTGATCCCTTTGACTTCGGGATCAGCTTTGATCGGGGCGCCCGGAGCGCTCGGGGCGCCCGGGTTGACTGGGTCAAACTTTATCCCTTGCTTCGCTGTCTTGCGCTTCGATGCTTGCTGTTGGGGGCGCCCGGAGCGCTGGGGGCGCCCGGGAGCACGGGGGCGCCCGCAGGATGTACTGTCGAAGCGTGCTTTTTACTTGTGTGTTTTGTGTTCACCTTGGGGGCGCCCGGGACACTCCGGGCGCCCTGGTCAGCTGTTGCCTCACTCCTTTGAGGCTCTCTGAGCTGCAGACACTCGTTCCTTCGGTCCTGCATCCAGGGTTAGTCCAAAACACAACAAAACATTAAGTGGTTAGTTTATACAGCCTTAGCTGTCTTGGTTCCTTTGGGTCTCCAAAATGGAGCCCTAGGTCGAACCGACGCCTACTGTTCCCTCGGGGGGGGGGGGGGGGGGGAACGCGTCCTCACCTACTCCTCTCGGGAGAATGTACCTGATGCCAACCGCTCCTCTGGTTGGACTTTTGCCTAGCGGTCCTTCGCCAGGTCTTGAGTACCAAACTGCCCTTCGCTTGGTGCCTAGCAGTCCTTCGCTAAGGCTTTGTATCCTGGCATTCCTTCGCCAGGTGCCTAGCAGTCCTTCGCTAGGGCTTTGTTTCCTGGCAGCCCTTCGCCAGGTGCCAAGCAGCCCTTCGCTTGGACTTTGTTTCCTGACAGCCCTTCACCAGGTGCCTAGCAGCCCTTCGCTAGGACTTTGTTTCCTGGCAGCCCTTTGTCAGGTGCCTAGCAGCCCTTCGCTAGGACTTTTCCTGCACACTTGAGTAGCATTGTTAGATCACCAATAAACTTAACTTTGAATCCTTTGCCAATATCAAAACAAGGTTCGATATGGTGCTTCCTGCACCAACAATCTCCCTCTTTTTGATTTATGGCAACACAATTCAAAGTTAAGTAAAAATTACAACAGTTAAGCAAGAAAGTTAAGACCAATGACACATAGCAATTCTGAATAGTATAATACCAATGTAATTTGAATAGGAAAAATTTTCTCATACTCATACTCCCCCTGAATAATTGTTTTATAAAACTTAACTTTGACCTTTCCTCCCCCTTTGACATATATCAAAAACAAACATGGGTGAACAAGGTAGGGATTTTTGAGTTTTTCTAAGTGCTTCATGTTTTTCTAGACAAGTTTTTTAGAAATTTCTAGACAAGTTTTTTAGAAAAACCTTGCTTAGAAACATTTGCCAAAATTTTCAAAAAGATTTTACTCAGACAAATATTTTTTACTAAGAAAAATTTTACTTAAAAAACCTGCACTTAACAATATTTTGAAATACTTAGAATGCTTAGAAATTTTTGAAGCACTTTTAAAGAAAATTAAACAAAATTTCCTTTCTCTCCCCCTTAATGTGAAATTCTTCTCCTTCTGTTTTAGACCATTTCTAAGTTCAGTTTTGAAAAAGATATTCTGAAAAACTTCTGAGTATCACAAAGGAAATTCTTAGATAAGAGCAACTCAAAGTTTTCAATAAAGTTTGTTTAAAAAAGTTTAAGGAGAAAGTTTGTGTATCAGAGCCTATGAGTTTTGAAAACATAAAAATACTTAGTATAATTCTCGAAAGCACCGCAAAAAGTTTAAATTTCCAGATTAAATCCATTTTGAAGAGTATTGTGCAGTTCTGAAAAATATTTTGTAAGAAAAATTTCCTTTAAAAAGAAACGATTTTTCAAGTACTTTTGAGATAAATTATGATTTGAAACACATAAGTACTTTTAGAAAAGTATTAGACTTTGAAAAATATGAGTATTTTTGAAACGTATTCGACTTTGAAAAATATAATATTTTACTTGACTAGGTTTCTTTTCCAGTATGACACAATCCTAGGAAACCTTGTTGACTACAAGGATATTTCCCTAAGTGTCCTGGAAAATTTTCAATATCAAGTATTATTTTCTAAGGTATTTCAAAAATAATTTTATAAGCCAAAAAAATTTAAAATAGTAATATTTTGTAAGACAAATTACTTATGTTTTCGACACAATTTTGAAAATATAGTGTATGAAAACATATTATTTAGAAATGTTTGATAACTCTTTTAATTTGACCTCCCCCTAAATTTGACGCAGTCCTTGGAAGCTTGTTGACCACAAGTATTCTTCCTCTGAGTTCTTAGGACTCAGTTCAGATCAAAGGAATTTATCTAACAATTTCAACACAAATAATTACCAAAAACATTTCAAAAATTCTTCTTTTGACTCAAACTCCCCCTAAATTTGACACATCCTAGGAGTCCTTGTAGATTAGGAAGTGGAACTTCCTCTGTGTCTTTAGGGTTTATTAAAATCAAAAGAATAATTTTGAATAACCTTCTAAGTATGATAATTTTCAAGGAGATACATTTTTGAAAACATAACTTGGAATGATAGCATAGTTTTCGAAAATCATTTTGAAATGATGATAATTTTTCAAAGAGATAGTAATATACGAGGGTTTTTTAATCAAATTTTTGAAAACCTTATTTTGAGATGATAGTGAGTTTTAGAGCATAAGGTTTTTGAAAAAATCTAAATTTTTCGAAAAAAGAAACAAAAAAAAACTCCCCCTGTATCTGACACTGTCTAACTTTATCTAAGTACCTTAAGGGACTTCAGTGTGGACCAGGTTTGATTTTGTTGACTAGGGTTTGACCAATGAATGACTGAATCAAACAAGCCCTAGATTCTCTTTAAAGCAGGTCTATTGTGATATTTAACATGAAATTCAATATTTTGAAAAAAAAAACTGTTAGAGTTGAAAAAGTAGGGTACAGTAAACAGAGTTAATTTGAAAACTAGAGATAATTTTCAATAACTTTTGAAAGCACTTTGAGTTTTATTTAGAAGGATAGTGACATATTCTTTTACGTCCTAGATATCTCACCCAGTTCTACGTGATCAAACATGTTAACCTTATGAGTTTTGTGAGATAAATAACCTTATGGGTTTTGTGAGATAAATATTTTAATAGAAAGATTTATTTTGAAAAGGTTATGATTAATTTTGAAAAATTGAATTAACTTTGAAAACTATTTTAATGAATGTTAACTTTATTTTGAAAAAGTAGTTGAGTCTAGGATTAATTGAAATTTGAGTTAGATTTGAATTTGACAAGAAGTAACTTGAATTTGAATTTCAAAAATTGGCTTCCAGGTCTTGGCGAGGCACTAGGCCTTCTTTGGCCGTAGCCTTATTGGATCATCAACCCTTTCCTAGACAAAGCCTTTTAGTGAAATTTCATCTTCAAAATCACTTTTTGATAAATTCTGGTCTGACTAGTTTGGGTTTTGGATCGGTAGCTTCGGCTAGTTCTGCCAAAATGGCTTCCCTAACGTACTATCATCTCACCTCCACCCAATACTATGTTATTCAAACTTCAATTAAATCATTTTAGTCCTTAAACTAACCAATCCTAATTAAAAAAATAACTAAAATAAAAGCAACATACAATTAAAACAAGCAATTGTCTAAGTAAGGTCACAATTGGAGTAATACTCCGGATTTTCGAAATCAGCAAAATTATGAATTAAATTTTCTAACTTATTAACCTTATTTTTTAGGGTTTCATTTTCTTGTTTCAATTTTCTGAAGTTTGCTTTAATTAAGTTACATGAATCAATCACATTATTCAAGGTAAATAACGGATTTTCAAATACTGTAAATTTACCTTTGTCGATCGTTTGTCCGGCATTCTTGGTAGCTCTTTTATCTGTGCATTCACGTTGGTAATGCCCAAACTCCTGGCACTTGAAGCATTGGATGCGACTTTTCTCCCTTCGTGCTTTTGGAACTGGTTCCTTTGTCGCCATCGGTGGTGTCGTTTGAATCTTACGAGTAGGACACTCACTTTGGTAGTGCCCTCTCTCCCTGCATGTGTAACAAATTACATGATTTTTAAAATCTGATTTTACACTTTTACCTTTTGGTTCATTATTGGGAATCTCCCCCTTGATTCTTGCCGCCTCGGATCTAGGCTCATCTTCTGATTCTGTGTCTGAGTCGGACTCGGGTACTAGTTGAAGCTCCTTCTTTGGTGGTTCTTTGAGATTTTTCCCTGCAAAAGAATTTACACCTTCCTCGACCATTACAGTATCTGTTTGATTATTTAATTCAAATTTTGAAAAGAATTCAAAATCGGTTACCGTCTCAGTCAATTTGTTATCTGATTCTGGTTTGACTTCGGGTTCAGACTCTGACTCGACTGTTTGTGCTTGGACCGAAAGGGCAAGATAACTTACCTGATCTTCTTCTTCATCTGAGATCTCTTGGTGAAGGTCAATCAGTTTTTCCCAGATTTCTCTAGCACATCTGCATGGACCTACTAGTTCAAGTTGTTCGTTGGTTAGACCGCATTGTATGATTACTGTTGCCTTAGCATCAGTCTCGATCTTCCTTAGAGTTGGTTCGTCCAATTTGTCCCAAGCGATCGATGTTCCATCTTCCGTGGGGAATCTGAACCCCGTTTGGATTATCGACCATAAATCTAGATTAGCCTTCAGGTGGGATTCCATTTGACTTCTCCAGGAGTTGAAATTTTCGCCAGAGAAGAGCGGTGGACGAATGCTATTCCATTCTTGATTGACCATTAAAAATGATCCTTGCACACAAAAGAAATAACAGAAATGTACGAAGACTTGGTCTTGGATTAGTAGTGCGGGAGAAGGGGAAAAAATAGCCAAAAAAAAATTACACGAATTTCGAGGTACAATAATAATAAAATAATGAAAATAATTTATGATGAATTTTTGAAAATGTTGATTTTCTCTGATTAATAATAATAATAAAAAAATAAGGATTTAATGTTTGAGAAAAAATTTTGCTCGAATTAAAGTAGCACGAATTTTGAGAAAAATATTAAAATAATAATAAAAAAGGTTTATAACAAATTTTTAGAAATTGATCGTTTTATTAATTCTGACTTATAGGAAAAAAATGAGCATTCAAAATTGAAAAAGGCGAGATTGAGTGGTGTTGCACCAACCTCAATCAACGAAAAAGATAAAAAAAATTAAAATTATTTCGTAAAATCCGAAAATACTCTCAAATTGGTGGTTGCACCAATTTTGAGCAACCTCGCTCTGATACCACTTGTTGGTTCGAGAAAACCGATAGAGGGGGGGTGAATATCGGAAATCGTTTTTCGGAAACACTTAGAGCAAGTACGCAGCGGAAATTGATAAAAACAAAATCACACAGAGACACGGTCGATTTTACTTGGTTCGGAGCCTGGGTCGACTCCTACTCCAAGGCCCACGGTCGTTGACCGTTTACTTTGGGCAATTCTATATGAGGCGCAAATAGTTTACAAAAGATTATTACAGAATTCAGTACAGTAAACTTAAATAGCTCTTTTACCGACGTCCGAGGTAGATCGACTTTTTCGGAGCAGCAGGACGTCGTCGGCTCGAGTTGGAAGGATTCCGGGGCGAAGCGCGAGAGCAGAAGAGCGTAGAAGCGTTGATTGGAAGTTGTTGTTGAAGCTTGGGGTCGAGGGGCCTTTAAATAGCCCTGGGGGCGCCCAGATCGTCGGGGGCGCCCCCCCCCCCATGTGGCATTTGATCCGGCTTGATCTTGGTCAGCTTCTGATCCCTTTGACTTCGGGATCAACTTTGATCGGGGCGCCCGGAGCGCTCGGGGCGCCCGGGTTGACTGGGTCAAACTTTATCCCTTGCTTCGCTGTCTTGCGCTTCGATGCTTGCTGTTGGGGGCGCCCGGAGCGCTGGGGGCGCCCGGGAGCACGGGGGCGCCCGCAAGATGTACTGTCGAAGCGTGCTTTTTACTTGTGTGTTTTGTGTTCACCTTGGGGGCGCCCGGGACACTCCGGGCGCCCTGGTCAGCTGTTGCCTCACTCCTTTGAGTCTCTTTGAGCTGCAGACACTCGTTCCTTCGGTCCTGCATCCAGGGTTAGTCCAAAACACAACAAAACATTAAGTGGTTAGTTTATACAGCCTTAGTTGTCTTGGTTCTGACTTTGGGCCTACCGTTCCCTCGTCGGGGAACGCGTCCTCACCTACTCCTCTCGGGAGAATGTACCTGATGCCAACCGCTCCTCTGGTTGGACTTTTACCTAGCGGTCCTTCGCCAGGTCTTGAGTACCAAGCTGCCCTTCGCTTGGTGCCTAGCAGTCCTTCGCTAGGACTTTGTTTCCTGGCAGCCCTTCGTCAGGTGCCTAGCAGCCCTTCGCTAGGACTTTTCCTGCACACTTGAGTAGCATTGTTAGATCACCAATAAACTTAACTTTGAATCCTTTGCCAATATCAAAACAAGATTCGATATGGTGCTTCCTGCACCAACACAATATTGATGCATGGAAACTAGCATGTAGGTCAACTGATTGTAGGATCGTATGTGGTACGCTAAAGGGGGGGTGAATAGCGTTTCTTTGGCTTGTTCTTCCTACATTGTTAGTATGCGCAGCGGAAACAATAATATGAAACAATAACAACGAAGAAATCACTGCTAACAAACCTATTTACTTGGTATCCACCCCGGCCGGGTGACTAATCCAAGAATCCGTCGGTGGATCACTCCCCATATAACCTCCGGCTAGCTCTCATCGCTCCTTGTGGGTGGAGAAACCTCACCACAACACCTTTGACAACCTTGAGCCCAAAGACTACTAACTTGCCTTTAACCAAGACAAGTTTCGTCAAGAAACTCAACCACCACGAAGTCCTCTTTAAATAGGACTCGGGGCTGATTTCTCGCTACCAGTCGACTGGTCTCCAGCTGAATCCCTTCCCGAGTACATTCACACAGCACTCGATCCTCACGACTCGACTGACTCCTCATCCGCAGCCTCGACTATTGCCTTCGCACCCTCTTCATCTTCGGCTCCCGTCCCTCGGATGCACGCAAGCCTCCAGCTTGCCTCCATGCCATCCTTCACGCATGCCTTGAAGTCCGCGCCCATCAGCTCATCATCCCTCCTCACCAAGGTCCCTCGGATGCGCACGCAAGCCTCCAGCTTGCCTCCATGCCATCCTTCACCGTACCGAGACCGTCCAGTCAAGTCCATATGTGTAACATGTACAACCTGCACACTCAACATACACATATAAGAATACAAGGGAAAAACTAACTTAAACCTTTTGCCCAAACATCAAAACCTATGGTCACTCCGGACCATCTTAGGGTCGATTGCTCCAACAATCTCCCCCTTTTTGATGTTTGGCAATACATTTAAGTTAGGGAAAGTAAAACAGTAGTCAATGGCAAAAATAATGCAATACAATGCATATGCAATGCAACAATGGATCCTATCCCAAGGCATCCCACACCTAACCATCCAAGTTAGGATTTTTTTTTTCACACCTAGCCCTCCAAGCTAGGATTTTCCACCACCTAACCCTCCAAGTTAGGAATTTCTACACTAGCCCTCCAAGCTAGGAATTTTCACTACCTAACCCTCCAAGTTAGGATTTTCCACCATCTAACCCTCCAAGTTAGGAATTTCTACAAAATGGTCAAAAATGGGCTACCAAGCTCTCCCTACATTGGACTTATAAAGGCTTTTTATGAACCTCTCCCAGGTTCCCCTTACGCCGAAAATGGAGCAATCATGCTCCCCCTTAAACTCAGCTCCCCCTAAACCTAGGGTTTCTAGCAAAGAGGTTTCCCAACATAAACCCAAACTTCTACCCCTTTGCCTAACATCAAAAGACCCCAATAATATCCCAATTATCGGTTCTTTCAATCCCTAATAGTTCTAAACACAGTGTACTAACCCCCATACACTTGTTTTACACCATTTGGACACCACACCAGTTGCTGATACACACATCAGCCCTGTCCAGTCGATTGCCCTCAGGGCAGTCGACTGATTCTATGAATATCAGACTTTTCTGGCCAAATTCAGAATTGCACTAGAAATTCCACACTTCTCCAAAAATTTCCAAATTTCGTAGAGAACTTTGTGGTACCCATACCTACTTGGGAAAAATACACTTCACCATGTATCTATCACCGTTCCCAAGTTGGACACAAAACCCTAACATTTTTTTATGAAAATTAAGGCACCTAGGAGACAACCTCCCCCTTAACCCATGCCTTCTCCCAATTTTCAATTTTCCTAGGTGAAGTTCTACCCAACTTAACACCATAGATTCAAATTAGGTTCTACCCAACCTAACAACCAAGTTCTTCTCCCTTGGCCACCATTAAAGGATTGCTCCCAAGCAACCTTATCCCTAGTGCCAAAACGAACTCACCAACACTTAGAAAACTCTGAAGGTTTGTAAGCACATTTGCTAGGATATGTCCTATCCTAGAAAAATATAGTTTGATTTAGATTATCAAATGTGCTTGACTTTGGTACAATCCTCTAATTTCCTTAAGGAATCGGCATTTTGTATCAATTTTCAAATGTATCTCTAATTCCATGTGTTTGTCAAAGCTAACCACTATAAATGTACACAAGGAATTGTCCTTAACTCTTTCATTTCAATATCCTCAAATATTTCCCTTTTTATCTCCTAATCCTAGACATATGTGGGAAACTTCCATTCATCAAGAGTTGATTATCCAATATCATCCAATATTAGTCTATGAATCATATAATATTAATCCATAAAATCTTTCAAGATACCATGATACTTTCCTATGTTTCTAATTTTGCAACTTCTTATCACCTAATAGGCCCTTTTTGCAAACTCTCACTGATCAGTCGACTGCTCATATGGCAGTCGACTCCCAAATCGAACAAAGAGTTTCTGGGCTGAGACCAGTCGACTGCCCCAGGGCAGTCGACTGATACCTGAATTTCAGGTTTTTCAACCTAGTTTCAGTAATGCCTAAATAATTCTATAAATTTCTGAAAAATCTGAAACTTTGCAGAGAGATTTGTGAAGCCTATATCTACTTGGGAAAAATACGTTTCCAAACAAATGTACTCCGGATCCCAAGATTGGCATGAAACTTATCTTTCTCCTAAAGTGTATCATTTAAACCTTGTCCAAAGGTTCTAATTTCAACCTCACTTTGATGCCTCTTCCCATACTCAACCACACAACATTCCTAGCACCAAATTATATGGTATTTACACTTTAAAACCAATTTCTCTCAAATATACTCCAATTTTCACATTTTTCTCCCTAAATCCCCCCTTTTTCTTTTTTTTTAATGTGCCAAAACCTATGATTAAGACTTACCCAAGTCTTCCAATTCTTCTTGGCACATTTCACCTAATTTCTTGGGAGAAACACTTTTGAGATCCATCTACCATGGACTCCAAAGGCTCCTAGAGCTCCCCCTTGAGCTCTGAGCCTTAGCCACCTCCCTAGATGACTCAATCCATACTAGACCACACCGGTGTGCCCCCGGTGACTCTTGGCCTACAAAATGGACCTTCTTAACCTTGGACACATTGTCCTTGGTTAAGTCACTCGTTTTCCCTTTGAATGACACCCCCTTGCCATCCTTGGACTTTTCCTTCTTGTCATGATCATATGTCTTCCCAACATATTTCTTTTTGTTGGCCTTGGGGACTCTAGATTGGTAACCCAAACCCGATCTATCATAGTTGGGTTTTAAGCTACCCAACACCATGTCTAAGCCCTTAGATCCAACCGTGAATCTTTCTAAAGCCTTTTCTAATGTATCAAGTCTTGCCCTCAAGACTTAATTTTCCCTTGCCAAGTCCCTAACTTTGGTTTCCATAGATCCACCTTGGACATTCCTAGGCCTACCCTCCTTTCTAGGCACATTCCTCTCCTTTTGGGGATTAGTGTCATGATCCTTAGGTACAAAGGTCCTAGGTTGATCATGATGCATGCTTTTTCTAGGGTTATGATCTACCTTGTTAACCCTAGTCCTATCATTATATTTAAATCCGAAATTGTGCACCATTAAACAATTTTCATCAATCCTAGCATGCATGGATGAATGATTAACATGATTTTTATCATGCATACAGAAATTTGAATTTGAATTAAATCTTGGCTTAAGGTTAGAAGTTACCTTCCTTACCTTTGGAGTTCCTCCTTGATGTGGGATTCTTCTCTTCTTTCTTTCTTCTTTCTCCCATCTCCTCAAGTGCTCCATTTTCTTTAGTTCACTTTTCTTTGGGCACTTGGTGTGGTAGTGCCCCATTTCTCCACATGTGAAACATCTAATCTCCTTTTTCTTTTCTTGGGCTCCTCCAATCCTACAACCCACGTTAGATTTAAATCGAATGGACTCAGGTTTAGATTTTACCTCCTTCTTACCTTTTGGGCACTTGTCCTTGTAGTGCCCCTTTTCATTGCAACCAAAGCATGTGATGTGCTCCTTCGATTTAGCTTTGGTGGAGGTGGAGACTAGGTTGACTTCTTCAACCTTGGGTGATGTAGATTCTTCTTCTTGATCTGACATTGAATTGGGTCTCTCCTCCCCCTCAATCCTTGAGGTGGAGACCTCTTCCTCTTCTTCTCTTGAGGAGGTTAATGATCTTTCACTTAATTCCTCTTTCTCACTTGAAGAGGTTGACACTTCCTTTTCTTCTTCTTCTTCTTGACCACTTTGACTTTTCTCCTTGAGCTTTTGAGCATGTGTAGGACTTTTATGATACTCTTTCACTTTACTCCATAATTCACATGCACTTTGATACTCCCCTACACCATTTAACACATTAGTAGGCAAAATATTTATTAATACATCTATTACCTTCTTATTTGCCCGAAATTGTTCTTGTTGCTTTTTGTCCCAATATCTAGGACGAAGCTTCTTCCCGTTCTTGTCCTTTGGAACTTCGAAGGGGTCTTCAAGAGCGATTCGGCATGCCCAATCCATTCCGAACCACGTCTCAATCCTCGCCCGCCAATAGTTGAAATCCTCGTGGTCGTAGGCCGGCGAAGTGTAGATGTCGTCCCCTAGCAGACCTTCTCCTTCCATTTTTCTCTAGCGTGTGCTCCCTCGGTGGTTAGTCCGATCAAGAGCGATCCTTCGCTCTGATACCAACTGTAGGATCGTATGTGGTACGCTAGAGGGGGTGAATAGCGTTTCTTTGGCTTGTTCTTCCTACGTTGTTAGTATGCGCAGTGGAAACAATAATATGAAACAATAACAACGAATAAATCACTGCTAACAAACCTATATACTTGGTATCCACCCCGGCCGGGTGACTAATCCAAGAATACGTCGGTGGATCACTCCCCGGATAACCTCCGGCTAGCTCTCATCGCTCCTTGTGGGTGGAGAAACCTCACCATAACACCTTTGACAACCTTGAGCCCAAAGACTACTAACTTGCCTTTAACCAAGACAAGTTTCGTCAAGAAACTCAGCCACCACGAATGTAACGCCCCGAAATTTCCCATATGAAATATTAGGAAATATATAAATTCATGAATATGAAATATGGTGAAATTCATGAAATATTATGAAATATTATGAATTCATAAATATGAAATATTATGGAATTCATGAAATAGTATCATGAAATATTATGAAATATTATGAATTCATAAATATGAAATATTATGGAATTCATGAAATAGTATCATGAAATGTTATGAAATATTATGAATTCATAAATATGCAATATTATTGAATTCATGAAATATTATTATCATGAAATATTATGTGAATAATATTTATAAAATATTATGTAAATAATGTTATGAATTCAGGAAAAATATTAGAAAATATTATGAATTCATAAACATGAAATATTATGAAATTTCATGATGGTCTTGGCTTAGTGGGCTTTGATATGGATTAGTGCAAAAGGTGATAAAAAGGAGGGGGCAAGGATTGAACCTTGAACCTCCTAGTTGCACTCTCCATGTCTTAACCACTACACCAAGCATTGTTTCTTGTTGAGAGGATGAGAAACATGCTTGTTAAGTGTGTAAGAGTGAAGAGACATGTCTTTTCATGAGAAAAGTATAAATAAGGGGAAGTTGGAGTAACTTCCTTCTCTTCTTTTCTTCTTCCTCTTCACTCTTCCCCACCGAGACCCTCTCCCCCTCTCCTTCTCATTTTCGAAAATCAAGTCTAGGGTTCTAGCCCTAGAAAAGTTGGAAGGAAGAAGACCTTTGAAGGTTCTTGCCACTACTAAGTCTAAGGAGCCCTAGAGAAGATTCGGAAAGGATTTTCACTTGCCCTACAAATCTAGGGTACCCTACGGAGTAAGAGAAAGAGAAATCCAAGCGAAAGGATGTAAGTATCCTCTCGCCTGTGGCATAATCGCTATTGAATGTTTGCTTGTTTTGTTCTTTGGAAAATTCACAAGAACTTCCCTAGTGGAAGTTTCGGCCACTCCTTGTAAGGGGGTCCAAGAGAAGGCTTTTGATCATACTTTGATGCATGCTAGTACCCCTAGGAACTTTATACTCATATGTGATGTTTCCAAATTTTGGAAAAACAAAAGTTAGGGTTTGGTACCCTACAAAGTTTCGGCCACCACCCACTTATGGGCTTTGGTTGCTTCTTGATGCATGAGGATATCCCTAGGAACTTAGGGTATGAATTTATGTTATTTTTTCATCATGTGTGATAACAAGAATTAGGGTTTTAGTGCCCTACAACTTTCGGCCAAGCATGATAGAAATTAGGGTTTGGGGATTTTATGATTTTCTATAATGGATTCATGCTTAGGAATGTAGATCAAGTGTTTGAATATATGTTTGTATGAATATTTGATACTCCTACCCTATGAAACTAGGGTTAGGGTTTAGATGGGTTTCGGCCAAGACCTAGGAATTAGGGTTAGTGAGGATTGAATTATCACATAATGTATCCATGCTTAGTATATTGTATGATAGTGTATACAAGGTGTTGTATAGATGGTTGTGTGAATATTTCATTGCCAAAAATTGAACTTGCCCTATCATAGGACTTTCGGCCAAGGCATAGACTTTAGGGTTTGTGAAAATTAATTATCCTATGATATATGTTTATGGTTGGGGATAATCATATGTGTATGTATGTGGTGTTAAATGGAATGGTTGATAAGGAAACCTTAATTGTTAGCATGCTATGATATGTTTATGTATGAGGTGTTTGAATAAATGTATGTGTGAATGATTAATGCAAAAGTCCTGATATTTCTCTACTCTTGATGTTTCGGCCAACCCACTAGGACTAGGGTTTGTAAAGGTCAAACTACCCTATGATATATGTTTATGGTTGGGGATGATCATATGTGTATGTATGTGGTGTTAAATGGAATGGTTGATAAGGAAACCTTAATTGTTAGCATGCTTTGATATGTTTATGTATGAGGTGTTTAAATGAGATGTCTGATTGAAATCTTAATTGATAGCATGCTACCACTTCCTACGATATGAGTATGACCTATGTGACCAAAGCTTGTCAGGTCTAAGGTAGGTTAAGTGGTTGAAATATGATGCATGATGAAGTATGTATGAACATGTATGGAATATGATATATGTATGAACAAGTATGAAATATGATGTATGTATAAACATGTATGAAATATGATGCATGTATGAACAAGTATGAAATATGATGTATGTATGGACATGCATGAAATATGATGTATGTATGAGCATGCCTTATAGCCCATGGGGCACACTTATGAAATTGCATGTGATATGTTAAAATGCTTGAAGGGATGCTCAAATAGTATGGGATCAAGAGCACCCGAATGTGTGGTGTGTCCCTAGGGGATCAAGAGCACCTTTGAAGAGTGGTGTGTCCCATAAGAGTAAATATGGAGTATTCCTTAGCATATATGTAACAGCATGATAAGTATTTTACTTTTAAGTTGTGTACCCGACTCGGAAGGGGGGTCGTTAAACAAATCCGGGGTGCATGTTAACGTGGCTCCGGGTAGGACGGAAGGGTCCTGCTCTAATGATTGGTGGCTCGCTACCCCAATTCATTAGGGAACGCGCAATAGTCCGCGCGATAGTTGGTACACAACAGGGCCCGATATGATATGGATGTATTTTTAAGTAATACCATTATGGAAATGTTTTGAAAACATTCATTGAAAATATTTGTAATATGTGAAGAGTATGCTTAAGGTACTTGATATTGCATGTTAGAAACTTGAATGTTTAATATGCTTTGATGAACTTATGCTTACGATTTATTAGGTGTACATGTTATGCTTTCGTATGGTTTTAGCGAGTAGGACAGGATCCTTACTAAGCATTTATGCTTACTAGTTTATGTGTTGTCTATGCAGCAGATAACACTTAAATGGAAGGAAGAGGCAGGAGGCTGAAGATGTGTGGGGTGGTGGCTCGGGAAAGAATGATCCTATATCTACTTAATGTGTCTATGTTTATGTTCCCTGACAATAAGTGTTGGTGATTAAGATTGACCTAGCATGACAATGTTTACCTTTAGAAGTCTTTTATATTGATTATGTATGAGTTACATTACTGGTGATTTATCATGTTGTAGAAATGACTTTGATAGTTAAACAAGCATGCTTAGTCCTTAACCCTTGCTTTATTGTTTAAATGTCATGCTAGAAGATAGAAAAAAAATATTACTATATGATTGAATNCTTTTCTGGAAAAGGTAATCCAGTGGGAGAATTGCTTGGTCTAATACATACTGATGTATGTGGACCAATGTCAACTCTTGCACAAGGAGGCTATAGCTACTTCATCACCTTTATCGATGATCACTCACGATTCGGGTATGTGTTCTTGATGAAACACAAATCTGAAGCCTTTGAGAAATTCAAAGAGTTCAGAAATGAAGTAGAGAAACAGCTTGGCAAAAGTATTAAGATACTTCGATCCGATCGGGGTGGTGAATACTTAAGTCAAGAGTTTCAAGATTATCTTAGGGACAATGGGATATTGTCCCAATGGACTCCGCCGTATACACCACAGCATAATGGTGTATCTGAGAGGCGCAACCGAACCTTGATGGACATGGTTAGGTCATGATGAATCATGCAACTCTTCCAAAATCCTTTTGGGGCTATGCACTTAAGACAGCTGTTTACTTGCTAAACAGAGTCCCGACCAAGGTAGTCTCTACTACTCCATATGAGACATGGAATAGTAAGAAACCTTACTTAACACACCTTAAGATATGGGGTTGTCCTGCTTATGTGAAGCGGACTGTATCAGAAAAATTGGATGCTAAGTTTGATAAATGTCTATTTATTAGATACCCTAAGGAAACGAAGGATTACCAATTCTATCATCCCTTGGAACAAAAGGTGTTTGTTTCAAGGCATTCTGTATTTCTGGAAAAAGATTTTCTTTTACAAGAAAACAGTGGGAGTGGCTTTGAACTTGATGAAGTTCAAGAAACTCCAATAGACATCACAGAGACACCTAGTCTAGACCCACAACCAATAACTCATAATGATGAGCTATCAGTTGAACCTAAAACAACACCACCTCTTCATAGGTCTGATAGGACACGCAATATTCCAGAGAGATACGGATTTCTCATAAGTGAATCGAACGATGTGTTACTCATAAGCGATGACGAACCTATCAGTTATGAAGATGTTCTGAAAAGTTCAGAAAGGGACAAATGCTTGAAGCCATGAAGTCGGAAATGGATTCCATGTACGAAAACCAAGTATGGGACTTGGTTAACCCACCTGAAGGGATTAAGCCCATAGGGTGCAAGTGGGTTTTCAAGAAGAAAACCGACATGGAAGGTAATTATGCTTAAATCCATTCGGATGCTCCTAGCCATAGCACTCATTATGATTATGAGATATGGAAATGGATGTGAAAACAGCTTTCCTTAATGGAAACCTGCTTGAGGATGTATACATGATACAACCTGAAGGTTTCACATCGGTTGATAAAACCAAAGTATGCAAGCTTCGACGATCCATATATGGACTGAAGCAAGCATCAAGGAGCTGGAACATCCGTTTTGATGAGACAATCAAAGAGTTTGATTTCTCACAAAATCCTGACGAACCTTGGGTGTACAAGAAGGTTAGTGGGAGTGCAGTCGTATTCCTAGTATTATATGTCGATGACATATTACTTATAGGAAACGATATATCAGTTTTACAGACAGTTAAAATTTGGTTGTCCAAAACTTTCTCCATGAAAGACCTGGGAGAAGCAACCTATATCCTTGGGATTAGAATCTATAGAGATAGATCAAAACGGTTGCTTGGTCTTTCGCAGTCTACATATATAGACCGAATGCTAAAAGGGTTTAGCATGTCGGAATCCAAGAAAGGTTACCTTCCCATCAGGCATGGGATCAACCTTTCAAAGTCTATGTGTCCGCGCACAGAAGACGAGAGGATTTGCATGAATAAGATTCCTTATGCATCCGCGATAGGATCTATCATGTATGCTATGTTATGTACAAGGCCCGATGTATCGTATGCTCTGAGCGTCACGAGCAGATACCAGTCTGATCCAGGTATGGATCACTGGGCGGCTGTCAAGACAATCCTTAAGTACTTAAGAAAACTAAGGATGTGTTCCTAATATATGGAGAAGGAGATATGATAATACGTGGGTATACAGATGCCAGTTTCCAGACAGATAAGGATGACTCCAAATCTCAGTCTGGATACGTATTTATCTTGAATGGAGGCGCAATAAGTTGGAAGAGTTCCAAACAAGACACTGTAGCGGATTCTACCACGGAAGCAGTCTGGATCAAGAAGTTTGTCTCAAAACTTGGTGAGGTTCCAACCATTGATGAAGCAATACCGGTTTATTGCGACAACAATGGAGCTATTGCACAAGCAAAGGAACCAAGGTCTCATCAGCAATCCAAACACGTGCTTCGCCGCTATCATCTGATCAGAGAGATTATAAGTAGGAATGATATACAAATTGAGAAAATTCCCATTGAAAGGAATTTAGCGGATCCTTTAACTAAGGCCTTGCCTCAAAGCAAGCTTGAGGGTCATGTTAGAGCCTGTGGTATTGGATACCGTAGCGATTGGCATTAGGCCAAGTGAGAGTTTGTTAGTGATATGAGAGAAGTGTAACACCCCGAAATTTCCTATATGAAATATTAGGAAATATTATGAATTCATAAATATGAAATATTATGAATTCATAAATATGAAATATTATGGAATTCATGAAATAGTATCATGAAATATTATGAAATATTATGAATTCATAAATATGAAATATTATGGAATTCATGAAATAGTATCATGAAATGTTATGAAATATTATGAATTCATAAATATGCAATATTATTGAATTCATGAAATATTATTATCATGAAATATTATGTGAATAATATTTATAAAATATTATGTAAATAATGTTATGAATTCAGGAAAAATATTAGAAAATATTATGAATTCATAAACATGAAATATTATGAAATTTCATGATGGGCTTGGCTTAATGGGCTTTGATATGGATTAGTGCAAAAGGTGATAAAAAGGAGGGGGCAAGGATTGAACCTTGAACCTCCTAGTTGCACTCTCCATGTCTTAACCACTACACCAAGCATTGTTTCTTGTTGAGAGGATGAGAAACATGCTTGTTAAGTGTGTAAGAGTGAAGAGACATGTCTTTTCATGAGAAAAGTATAAATAAGGGGAAGTTGGAGTAACTTCCTTCTCTTCTTTTCTTCTTCCTCTTCACTCTTCCCCACCGAGACCCTCTCCCCCTCTCCTTCTCATTTTCGAAAATCAAGTCTAGGGTTCTAGCCCTGGA
Source organism: Boesenbergia rotunda (assembly GCA_024364735.1). Taxonomy (NCBI): domain Eukaryota; kingdom Viridiplantae; phylum Streptophyta; class Magnoliopsida; order Zingiberales; family Zingiberaceae; genus Boesenbergia; species Boesenbergia rotunda. The sequence goes on from JAGFNQ010003263.1 coordinate 205,110, forward strand.
AAAGTTGGAAGGAAGAAGACCTTTGAAGGTTCTTGCCACTACTAAGTCTAAGGAGCCCTAGAGAAGATTCGGAAAGGATTTTCACTTGCCCTACAAATCTAGGGTACCCTACGGAGTAAGAGAAAGAGAAATCCAAGCGAAAGGATGTAAGTATCCTCTCGCCTGTGGCATAATCGCTATTGAATGTTTGCTTGTTTTGTTCTTTGGAAAATTCACAAGAACTTCCCTAGTGGAAGTTTCGGCCACTCCTTGTAAGGGGGTCCAAGAGAAGTCTTTTGATCATACTTTGATGCATGCTAGTACCCCTAGGAACTTTATACTCATATGTGATGTTTCCAAATTTTTGGAAAAACAAAAGTTAGGGTTTGGTACCCTACAAAGTTTCGGCCACCACCCACTTATGGGCTTTGGTTGCTTCTTGATGCATGAGGATATCCCTAGGAACTTAGAGTATGAATTTATGTTATTTTTCCATCATGTGTGATAACAAGAATTAGGGTTTTAGTGCCCTACAACTTTCGGCCAAGCATGATAGAAATTAGGGTTTGGGGTTTTATGATTTTCTATAATGGATTCATGCTTAGGAATGTAGATCAAGTGTTTGAATATATGTTTCTATGAATATTGGATACTCCTACCCTATGAAACTAGGGTTAGGGTTTAGATGGGTTTCGGCCAAGACCTAGGAATTAGGGTTAGTGAGGATTGAATTATCACATAATGTATCCATGCTTAGTATATTGTATGATAGTGTATACAAGGTGTTGTATAGATGGTTGTGTGAATATTTCATTGCCAAAAATTGAACTTGCCCTATCATAGGACTTTCGGCCAAGGCATAGACTTTAGGGTTTGTGAAAATTAATTATCCTATGATATATGTTTATGGTTGGGGATAATCATATGTATATGTATGTGGTGTTAAATGGAAGGGTTGATATGTAAACCTTAAATTGTTAGCATGCTATGATATGTTTATGTATGAGGTGTTTGAATAAATGTATGTGTGAATGATTAATGCAAAAGTCCTGATATTTCCCTACTCTTGATGTTTCGGCCAACCCACTAGGACTAGGGTTTGTAAAGGTCAAACTACCCTATGATATATGTTTATGGTTGGGGATGATCATATGTGTATGTATGTGGTGTTAAATGGAATGGTTGATAAGGAAACCTTAATTGTTAGCATGCTTTGATATGTTTATGTATGAGGTGTTTAAATGAGATGTCTGATTGAAATCTTAATTGATAGCATGCTACCACTTCCTACGATATGAGTATGACCTATGTGACCAAAGCTTGTCAGGTCTAAGGTAGGTTAAGTGGTTGAAATATGATGCATGATGAAGTATGTATGAACATGTATGGAATATGATATATGTATGAACAAGTATGAAATATGATGTATGTATAAACATGTATGATGCATGTATGAACAAGTATGAAATATGATGTATGTATGGACATGCATGAAATATGATGTATGTATGAGCATGCCTTATAGCCCATGGGGCACACTTATGAAATTGCATGTGATATGTTAAAATGCTTGAAGGGATACTCAAATAGTATGGGATCAAGAGCACCCGAATGTGTGGTGTGTCCCTAGGGGATCAAGAGCACCCTTGAAGAGTGGTGTGTCCCATAAGAGTAAATATGGAGTATTCCTTAGCATATATGTAACAGCATGATAAGTATTTTACTTTTAAGTTGTGTACCCGACTCGGAAGGGGGTCGTTAAACAAATCCGGGGTGCATGTTAACGTGGCTCCGGTAGGACGGAAGGGTCCTGCTCTAATGACTTGGTGGCTCGCTACCCCAATTCATTAGGGAACGCGCAATAGTTCCGCGCGATAGTTGGTACACAACAGGGCCCAATATGATATGGATGTATTTTAAGTAATACCATTATGGAAATGTTTTGAAAACATTCTTTGAAAATATTTGTAATATGTGAAGAGTATGCTTGAGGTACTTGATACTGCATGTTAGAAACTTGGATGTTTAACATGCTTTGATGAACTCATTATGTGTACATGTTATGTTCTTTCGTACGGATTTTGCGAGTAGGACAGGATCCTTACTAAGCATTTATGCTTACTAGTTTATGTGTTGTCTTATGCTGCAGATAACACTTAAATGGAAGGAAGAGGCAGGAGGCTGAAGATGTGTGGGGTGGTGGCTCGGGAAAGAATGATCCTATATCTACTTAATAGTCCTTAGCCCTTGCTTTATTGTTTTAATGTCATGCTAGAAGATAGAAAAAAAAATATTACTATATGATTGAGTTGTACGTAACCCCGCCCCGAGGGTAGATATAAGGTCGGGCGTTACAAGAAGTGTCCTAAGGCAATCGCCTTATGATTGTAAACATTCATTTTAATAAATGATAATTCACTATTTGAGTATACATGTTTGTGTATTTGATTGGGATCTTAAACTCATCTACTGAATGTTCGCAATACAATTCACAGCATAAGAGAATTTGTGATGGGATCACAACTAGTGATTATCTCTAAATGTGCAATTGTGAAGTATTGAAAATATCCCTAGTCAATGAATTGATAAAACGGACATTATCAATTCTGTTGAGACTAGCATGGGTTATTCTCTAATCAGCTGATTCTCACTGGCTGGTGACATTGGGATGTCCGGAGATAAACATTGATGCTAGTTAAGGGAACTAGTTCATTGGAGTGACTAGCTGTAAAACTTCATATGGTAATCTATATAGATATGTCAATGAAGTTCTTACTGCAGCTTAAGTGCGATGTTCCTTTGACTTGCGGTGTTCAAGTCATCTTGGTCATGGGGACTTATACTTTAACATCTTAAGCAAGCATCTCCAAATAGGTGTGGACCCAGGATGATTGGGTATAAGCCGAAGTGCCCGAAGATGTTTGAACAGCCTACAAAGGATTCACCACTTCTTGCGAGGAGATGTATACCCAGGCCTATCGTCGGATTGTTACTCAAAGCCTCTAGCCAGAGCATGTCATGTTTAGAGTTTGAGTCTCTTAAATACATGAGAGTAATTAGAAATCCAAAGGACGAGAAAGACACTACTTGGGCTAGGTGTGACGTAGTCAGCCTAGTGGGGACTGACACACACAGACCATGTCCTGAACCAAGTGGGTATAAGATGGTGAAGGGAATGAGGCACGATTCATTAGAGCTGCTGAAGGGTTTCAGAATTACTTCTGAGGTCAACCGTTGATCTTTCGATTAATTGGGGGTCATGATGTACTACTAGGTGTCACTCATGATCGTTCTACAATTAACGGCCAACATAAATCGAAAGCCTATTTAGTCATACGCACTACGAGTAATCCGAGGGATTTAAAATGTGTTGAAAATTGAATTTTCCGATCAAGAGAAATAAGACGAATCTGAGTTAATCAGAGGCGCAAAGGAAGCTTAAAATGGCTAAGTCTTTTGAAGGCTTATTGGGCGAATTAAATGAGTTTAATTCGCGATGGTTCGGCTCGGTTTGGCCGGCCAAAGAGGGTGCCAACCCTCTTTGGTTTGGCCGGCCAAAAGAATGGGGAGAAACCAATTTATTTGGTTTAATTAATAAAATAAATCTAGCGCGATTTGTTTTATAAATTATGGATAAATAAATTTTGTATAAAGAAATTTATATAAATAAATTTATAAAATTTATTCTTTTTATGGAAATTAAAATGATCCATGGAATGGTTTATTTTAATTTTATAAAATCAATTATGAATTGGTTTTTTCATAATAAGAAAATTTATAAATTTCTTGTAAATTTATTTCATAATTAAAGGAGAGAAATATTTGTTTTATTATAAAGTTAGTTATAATAAAACTAAGCATAACGGAATAATTCATAAGTAAATTTATAAGATAAATTTCTTATGAAAAATTATTCCGTTAATTCCGTTAAAGGGGAGACTTAGCAAGGGAGATGCTACTATATAAAGGAACCAAAGGCAAGCCTTGAATTCCTAACATAGAGTTATCAAGAGATCTAGTAGTTCTCTTTCTCTCTCTCTTATTCTCTTCCCCTCTCTTCCCCTTAGGGCCAGCGCCCACATCCCCTCCCTAGGGCCGGCGCACAACCACCCTAGGGCCGGCGCACCATCCTCCTCTTCAAGGTTGGCGTGAGCAACATCCACCAAGGAGGTGCCAAAGAAGAAGAAGAAGAAGCGAGTCGCATCTCCTTCCTTCCCGGAATTTAGATTCCGTTTCTTGGTGGTTAGTTTCCTTTCTTCTCTCTTGCTCTTCTAGTTGTGCCTTTACAGAATCTAGTAGTTCTCGTCGGCACAAAACTCGTGACTTTGCGAAGTCATCCCGAAGAGAACTCGGCGTGGACGCGAATAGAGGCGGAGCTTCCAAGGGACGCTACGGTTGGATCTCGTCCCTTTCTTCGAGTTACGCGAGGTACTAAGTAAATTAGTTTACTTTTCCGCAAAGTTTTAATTTATGATCATGTCCACACATCATAAGGTTACATGCTAAATACGTGGTTAAAATAATTTGAGAAATTATTTATGCTAATTCTTCCGCTGCACGTAAAAATTTAAAATTTTACGAACCCGTATCCATGTCAACATGCACCCGGTCCCAACAAACTCCGCCAGCCACGTTCAGAGCTATTTCGGGCCGCAACATTTTCAGCATAAGTCGGACCCTTTCTTTCTCGGTGTGGACTAGCTCGGGGCATAGGCGGGCTAGTCGATTGAATTTCTTCACGGCTTCATTGACCGAGAGGTCACCCTGTCGAAATTCCGTGAACTCGTCGTAATGTCTGTTGGTGACACGCATGTTGAAGAATTCCTCGAAGAAGTCCGACTCGAAGTCCGACCAAGTCATCTGGCCCACTTGTCTTTTGGCCTTAACCCTCTCCCACCACATTCTGGCATCTCCAGAAAGGCAAAAGGACGCACACTTGATCTTTTCATGCTCCGGCCAGTCTAGCAGCTCCATGGTACTTTCCACTGTCTTGAACCATGCTTGGGCATCCCACGGTTCGCCAACACCCGAGAAATTTTCCGGTTTCAGCCTCAACCACTGAATCAGATAAGCCTCTTGACGTGCTGCAGTGGTCGGGCCTGTCGGAGGGTTCTGCGTAACTGTGGGCGCAACGGGTATAGCAGTCTGGTTCACTGGTGGAGTAGTGGAATTTTCTTACTGGTTCATCAAGGTATTAATGGTTTGTTGCTGCTCCGTGACTTGACGCTGGAGCTGGGTTACTAATTGCACCAGGTCAGGCGATGGGGTTGCCTCGTTAAGTCGGTTACTCTGTCTTCTAGCCATGTTTTTCTTCACCAAAGACAAGTATGACCAATATCAGTTTTTTTTCTACCCCTATATTATTCTAAATATTTAATTCATAAAAGAAGATAAAATATCGTTCATCATTATATATCCTAAAGTACTTTTCATCATAAACATCGTTCATACTTGCATATCCCAAAACCATAAAACAGCCTAGAAGTGCTTACTACTATAAGATACGTAAAGAGGTACTTACTTGGAAGCTGCAGGAAGAGGGCTTGATGTGTGTGTAGTGAGATGGTAACCGCTCTGATACCAACCTGTAACGCCCGCTTTTTTTTTCTTTCTTTCCATAAAGCAGCGTTACGTTAACATGGATAGGGCAGGTGGACATCATAATGCAGCAGAAAAACTTTAAACTTACACCTACCTGTACCTACTACCATTCCTAACATGATGATATGGGAACTTGGCATATTAACTTCATACTTAGCATCATATCATGTCATACTTAGCATTAGGTCATAGAGTCACATAAGTCATCATTCAAGCACATAAGCAGCAAAGGTAAAGTTCTAGCATAAGACGAGTAAACATATTGTCTTCTTGGCCAAGTCACTACCACACACATGCATTCTTGCTCTCCTGCTGCTTCCTTACTGTCCCCTTGTGTGATCTGCGGTATAAGGAAATAAGACTATAAGCACACAGGCTTAGTAAGACTCTTTCCTACTCACTAAAACCATTCATCACTTAATAATGAGCACATGAAACATTAACATACTTGGTGCTCTACTTAGAACATAAGCATCTAGGATCACTTAGCATATATTTGACATGGCATGAACATAAACATAATAAACATTCTTAGCATGACATGATACATGGCATAAACCTAAACATAAATAAATATTCCTAGCATGGCATAATACATGGCATAAACATAAACATAATAAACATTCTTAGCATGGCATGATACGTGGCATAAACATAAACATAAGCATAAATCGTTTACTATCATGCATATTTTCTTGACATGAAACATAAGCATAAGACATTACTATCATGGCAGAATGCATAACATGAATGAATACATGAGTCTAATGCATATACATAAGGATGCTTAACTTTTAAAATCATACTTTTAAATACTTAAACATAATCATAACATCATTGGGGGTCCCCGGCTTGTACCACATACATACATCATAAGCGCGCATCCCTAAGTAAATACGAGGTAGCGAGCCCCGACCTACTAGGGTAAGGATAGCATAGTCGGTAGTCCCAAAACCAGGGCGTTCTTAAGGTGTCCATCCCTATTGCACAGCTTCGGTAGTGCCAGAACCGTGGACAGCATAGTCGGTAGTCCAGAACCGGGGCGTTCGTAAGGTACCCATCTCTTGGACCCACACTTCGGTCCGGTACAAGCCCATTCATAAAGTAAAATACTTCACATGCTTCATCATTCACACATCATGGCATGCATCTTTATTGCTAAACATAGCATGCATTTTCGTTCATAAACATGACATGCATCTTCATTCATAAAACATGGCATGCATCTTCATTCATAAAACATGGCATGCTTACATAAAACATCATTCCTATTCCTAGTGCTTGTATGATCATGACATCTAAGGTAAGCATTGCATTATATCCATTGCACATGATATATTTACATAGACCCTTTTTCCTAATCCATGGAGCTTGCATGGTCATAATACATAAGGTAAACATTGCATTTCATCCATAAGCATGGTATCTCTCACAAGCATGCATAGGTAGAACTTCCATAAACTTGCTACCTACTATCCAAGTGCATGGCACAGAACATAAGACATTCATGAATACCCCTATTAAGCATGGCATAAACATACACGCATGAAACATGGTACTTATGGTTAGGGTTATTGGTAACATAATTTCTACCACATGCTTGAACCTTTATATAGATATATACTTCATAATAAGCCATAAACCATCATTCTTCAAACCCTAACTCCTCCCATACCCTATTTATCTTGCTTGGCCGAAACTTACAAGGGGGAGTTCCATCCTTCAAATGACATGTAAGGTAGCATAAGGAAAAAGGAACAACCATACATTACCCATAAGGCCATAAGAAGCCATTAGGGCTCATAATTAGGGTTCACCCTAGCTTTTAGCCCTATTTTCTAGGGTTGGCCGAAACATGCTTGGACCATGGGTGCATGAATAAATTCGTAAAATTTCCAATTAATCATCTAACACCTTCCATACCATACCATAGGAGCCATTGGACCCCCTTACTTGAGGTAAGCCCTAACTTCTTGCCCTAGGACCCTTCTTGGCCGAAACCTTTAGGTCACAAGACCTTGTGAAAATTCACACAAATTACCTTCAACCTCCCCTTGAATCATGGGGATACCCAAAGTACATACTTGAAAGGTTAGGCCCAATCCTAACCAAAGAATCATGGTGAGGGTCCCAAACCCTAAGGGGTCTTTAGGGTGCTCCAAAAATTCCTCAAAAATTATATTTATTCTATATTCATCATGATAACACATTAGAAAACATGAGAGGGATGTTTAACATTACCTTGGACCCAAAACCTATGGTGGCCGAAACCCTAGGGTTAGGGTTCATGGCTCTTTTCTTTTTTTTCCAACATAAAATCTCAAACAAGACTTTCATATCATGGTAAACTTCAAGGAGAGCTATTATATCACAGGTGAGGGAGTCTTACCTTGGTTAATCTTCATTATAGACCTTAGATTTGGGAGAAGGATGAAGATCTTGTTGCCTCTTGACCACCCCTAGCCTTTGTACCCTTGTAAAAGCCTTGGATCTTGGAGATGGAGCCTTAGGTAAACTTTTTCCAAGGGAGAATCCCCTCTTGGGGTTTCGGCTAGAGTGAGGGAGGAGGAAGAAGAAAAGTGGATTTGATGGAAGGAAGGAAGTAACTCCCATTCCCCCTCTTTATAACACATTAAGGAGGGTAAGTGAAGAGTCATGGTGTCTCTTCCCTTAGTGACTCTTCATTTTCCCTAAGCCTTAACCATAATCCACTTCATTTCCTTATAGCACTCCCTTGCTAGGTGAATTGGTTAGAGCATGCATGGTTGTACAAGAGGTCCAAGGTTCAATCCTTGGTGCATGCACTAATTTTCCATTTTATTTTTATTTTATTTTTCAATTATTTCGAAAATCCCTTAAAAATTCCCCCATAATTATGTTAATATTTCTTATTAAAATCTCTTTATATTTCTATAAATTTTTACCTAAGATTCACCAATAATCATGGTACTAGAAAGCCCATATAAGGCCCATTAGTGCCTATTTCCCCAATTTAAATGGAAAAAGCATGGATTTCTAGGTTAAAATTCGTGTTAATGTTCCTAGGTCCCTCGGAAAATTATCTAGACATGCTCAATATTTTAAAGAAATATTAGGAAAATTTTCCGGGTCGTTACATCTTCCTCCGACTCTCGTCCCTCGGATGCACACACAAGCCTTCCCTTGGCTTGCCTCCATGCCACCCTTCACGTGTGCCCTTGAAGTTTACATCCTGGCTTGCCCTTGGAGTCCTCCTCCCATGGCTCTCGTCCCTCGGATATGTTCACCATGTGTGATTCTCCAAGTCCTACAAACTCAATCACACATATCAAATACAACATAACACTCTATCCTTAAACATATTCACACACACACACATCAAAACCATGATCTTCCAATCATTTTAGGGCTGATTGCCTCAACACCAGGCACATGACTGGGGATAAATTGAAGTTCACCAAAATCAAGTTCAAAGACCTTGGCTCAGTGGCATTTGGCAACAATGCCACACTTAAAGTAATTGGGTCATGTAATATGAAACTAAACTCTGATTTCATTATCAAAAAGGTGTTGCTAGTTGAAAACTTTAGATTTAACTTACATAGCATTAGCCAACTGTGTGATACTAGTTATGTTGTTACCTTCACCAATTCTGACTGCCTGATTAGGAATCTACAAGACTCAGAAGTTATACTTAAGAGTAATAGAAAGAACAATGTTTATACCATTAATCTACCTGTAACACCTAAGTGTTTTCTAACTCAACTAGAAGAAACTAGTTTATGGCATAGAAGACTAGGCCACACCCATACTAAGTTAATTTCAAAACTAAGTCAACTTGGACTAGTTAAAGAGATACCTAAAATTAAAAACTTTGAAAATACCATCTGTAATCCATGTCAACAAGGTAAACAAACCAAGTCAACCCACAAATCAACCCAGTCAGACTTAACCGAAGCCACACTTGAGCTCCTTCACCTAGACCTATTTGGTTCACATGGAGCCAAGTCGATAAGCGGGAATCGGTACTGCTTAGTAATTATTGATGATTACTCTAGGTTTACCTGGGTTAGATTCCTAAAGACCAAAAATGAAACATTTAACACATTTAACAATCTATGTAAAATGCTAGAAAATCAAAATGACACAAAAATTAAAAGACATAGGAGTGACAACGGGGGAGAATTTGAGAATCTGAGATTTGAGGAATTCTGTAAAATTAATGGGTACATCCATGAATTTTCATGCCCTAGAACTCCCCAACAAAATGGGATAGTTGAGAGGAAGAATAAAACCCTTCAGGAAGCCGCTAGGACCATGCTCAATGAATACAACCTAACTAATCAATTTTGGGCAGAAGCAATAAACACAGCCTGTTATATTCAAAACAAGGTCTTAATAAATAGAAGGCACAACAAGACTCCTTATGAAATTTATTATCATAGACTACCAAATTTATTTAAGGGTTTTTGGGTGTAAAGTACACATTTTAAATACTAAAGACTACCTAGGCAAATTTCAATCAAAATCAACCCCAGTTACTTTTCTAGGATATTTAACAACAAGTAGGGCATATAGGGTCTACAATAAACAAACCCTTAAAATTGAAGAAACCACAAACTTAATATTTGATGGAGAAAATGAAACAAAACCTACTGTTAAACAAAACCTAAATAATTCAAATCATGATCAAGAAGAAATTGAATCCCTAATTGAACCATTAACTGAACTATCAATTGAACCAACTACTGAGTCATTAACTGAACCAATAGCTGAACCAATCCAAGTAGTCGAACCAATCCCTGAACTAATCCTACCAGCTGGACCTGAGGTTGAACCTAGCTCAAGGAGAACTAAGAAACCTAGACTAAATCATCCATCTGACCAAATCTTGGGTGATCCAACCTTAGGGGTCAAAACAAGGTCTTCCTACAGAAATCTTAGTCAAATTGTACTAATTTCAAAAATAGAACCTAAGACTATAAAAGAAGCCCTACCTGACCCAGATTGGATCATTGCGATGTAAGAAGAACTAGCCCAATTTGAGAGAAACCAAGTCTGGGACTTAGTACCTTAACCAGAAGGTAAGTCAGTTATAGACACTAAGTGGGTATTTAGAAACAAGCTAAATGATCAAGAGGAGATTGTGAAAAACAAAGCCCGCTTAGTAGCTAAAGGGTTTAGTAAAGTCGAACGGTTGGATTATGATGAAACTTATGCCCCCGTAGCTAGACTTGAATCAATTAGGATGTTACTAGCTTTTGCAACCCATAGAGGCTTTAAATTATATCAAATGGATGTCAAGTCTGCCTTCCTTAATGGATTCATAAAAGAGGAAGTATATGTAGGGCAGCCCCCAGGATTTGAGGACTTAGACAATCCCGAACATGTGTTCAAACATAGGAAAGCCCTTTATGGGTAAAAACAAACACCTAGGGTCTGGTACGAAAGACTATCCACCTACCTGAATGTTAAAACCCTAGAAAAAGACAATTTTATAGCCCAAATCTACGTAGATGACATAATTTTGGGTCAACTAATTCAAACTTCTTAAAAGATTTTGTTAAGATTATGGAGAGTGAGTTTGAAATGAGCTTGGTAGGTGAACTAACATTCTTCTTAGGTCTCCAAATAAAATAAACCAGGGATGGTAACTACGTTCATCAATCCAAATATGTAAAAGAATTAATTAAGAAATTCTAAATGGAAAACTCTAAGAATTTAGGTACTCCCATGGCCACAAATGTCAAAATAGACAATGACCCTGAAGGTAAATCAGTTGACTTAAAACTATATAGAAGCATGATAGGTAGTTTATTATACTTAACTGCTAGTAGACCCGACATTCTGTTCGCAGTAGGAATGTGCGCTAGATACCAAACCTATGCTAAGGAGTCTCACTTAGCTGCTCTAAAAGGAATCCTTAGGTACATAAAGGGTACCCTAAATGTAGGTATTTGGTATCCTAGGACCTCCAACTTTGAATTATTAGGGTACTCTGACTCAGACTATGCCGGATGCAAACTAGATAGAAAAAGTACAAGTGGAAGTTGTCAATTATTAGGACACAGTCTAGTCAGCTGGTGCAGCAAGATGCAACACTGTGTAGCCTTATCCACAACTGAAACAGAGTATGTTGTCCTAGGAGAGTGGGTAGCATAACTTTTATGGATGATGCACACCCTTAAGGATTTCTAGCTAGACTATGCCCAAACTAAAGTATTCATTGACAACATAAACTCGATAAATCTTACGAAAAACCCTATTCATCATTCCCGAACCAAACACATTGAAGTAAAACATCATTTTGTTAGGGATCACATAGCCAGGGGCGAAATCGTACTTACACATGTGGACTCAAAATCTAATCTAGCCGACATCTTCACCAAACCCTTACCTGAGTCTGAATTTAGCTTACTAAGAAGACAGTTAGGGTTGTGCTTAATAGAGTAGGACTGCTCTTAATTTTTCTTAAAATTTTCGTTTCATACTTTTTTGAAAACCCCTTTTCTTTTTAAATTTGATGAAATTATAATTCTTTTCCGACTTAGATTTTTCAAAAACTACCCTCTTTAAAACTAGGGTTTTCTATGCAATGGACAGCCTCGGATTTAACCCTAGAATTGCATGCTCCTATAGATCTAGAAGCCAGCATCTCACAAGCACATTTGGACACTTTGATTGATAACCTAGACTGGGTTGAGATGCTTAGGTCTATGCCTTAACTCAAGATGTTTTAAGTCAGTGCATCAAGTGAAGTTGGGGCAATAAATATATTTGAACAGCAATCAAGCTAAGTGTTCAAGCTTAGAAAATCTAATTTGATTAGATCACCTAATTTGACTAACCCTAGTGAAAGCTGCTGTTATATAACAGTTAGTAAGTAGCTAACGAGGTTGGACAGGACCTGAACAAGTTCAATTTAGTTTGTTTGATCATTTTATTGCTTGGACTCACTAGAATTGGTTCAATATGTGTATAGAATTTTACAAAATAAATTGGCTCTGATTCACAATTTTTTTCGACCAGTATGCTTTTTTTATATATGGCAAAAGGGGAGACTAAAAAAAAGTAAAGTTAAATTTTCAAGTGCAAATATTTTTCAAGAACAAAATATTTTTCAAGTACAAAATATTTTTCAAGTACAAAATATTTTTTAAGTGCACAATATTTTTTAAATGCAAAATATTTTTAAGTGCAAAATTTTCTAAATGCACAATATTTTTTAAGTGCAAAATATTTTTAAGTACTAAATATTTTTAAATACAAAATATTGTTAAATGCATATATTAAAATCTTTCAAAAGGTGTCTTAACTTTTTCAACTTCAAAAGTTTTTGCAAAAGTATACTTGGTCAAAATTCACTTATCTTTATTCATAAAAAGATTTTAATTTTTTGAAAAATCTTTCAAAAGGTGTCTTAACTTAATCTTTATTAAAATCTTTCAAAAGGTGGCTTAACTTAATCTTTTTGAAAAACTGCATATCATTTAAAGCTTCAGGGGGAGAATCTCTAATTTAGGAGGAAATCAGTGCATGTTTTTCAAAAATTAGTTTTTTTTCTTACAAAGAGAGGAAAAATAAATATGTTTGTTTGAAATACCTAATTTTCTACTTTAACTTAACTTTTGAACTAGGTTGCCATAAATCAAAAAGGGGGAGATTGTTGGTGCCGGAAGCACCAGATCGAACCTGAGTTTTGAAAATGACAAAGGGTTCATAAGTTAAGGTTATATTATGATCTAATGAATCTGTAAAGTGTGCAGGAAAAGTCCTAGGTAAGCTAGGCATGAAGTCTTGGTTCGATAAATTGGGCAATAAGACCTGGCCGAGGGCTGGGCACCGAAGACCTGACAGAGGGTTGGGAAATAAGTCCTGGTCGTGGACTGGTCACGAAGTCCTGACCAAGGGTTGGGAAATAAGTCCTGGTCGTGGACTAGGCACCGAAGACCTGATCGAGGGTTGGGCAATAAGTCCTGGTCGTGGACTGGGCACCGACTTCCTGATCCGGATGATCGGGCAAAAGTCCAACCGGAGGAGCCGGTTGGCAAAAGGTAAATTCTCCTGAGAGGTGTAGGTGAGGATGTGTTCCTCGGAAGAGGGAACATTAGGCATCGGTTTGACCTAGGCTTCCATTTGGGAAGTCCAAAGTCAGAACCAAGACAGCGCAGGCTGTTATTTGTACTTAATTTATATATTACTGTTGCTTTGGAACTAACCCTGGTTGCAGGAACAAAGGAAGGAGTTTTTCACATCCCAGGCACCTGAGAGGACTCAGGCGCTCGAGAATACAGGCGCCCTAGATGGGTGATTCCAGCAGTCTGCGAAGCTGAGCCTCCATATCAGCAAGGGAGGGGTCGGTGAGCATACAGGTGCCCCAGACGTCCCAGGCGCCCTAGATAAAGGGATAGACGTTGGTCAGTCTGCGGATGAGGACGCGTGTAGATAGGCACACGTGTCAGGTGCCCTTCATCAACAGGGGCACCCTAGATGGCTGTATATAAAGGGGTTCACCCCTTGCTTCCAGATAACAATTTTTCCAACTCAAGCACTCAATTTTGTTTTCTCCGTGTTCGAGTTTCAAGCGCCAACAACATTCCAGATCGACGACCTGCTGCTCCAAGCTTCAATTACTTTTCCAGTCGTCGATATTTCTTTTAAGTGTTTAAATGTAACTCTATATTCATGCTTCAACTATTGTAACATTTTCCGAAATATAAAATTGTCCAACGTAAACGGTCAAGGACCGTGAGCTTTGGAGTAGGAGCCGATCTAGACTCCGAACCAAGTAAAAGAAAGTGTGTTAGCATTGATTTAATTTTTTACTGTGTAATATTCTTTTAATATCCAAAATTTTTATCGATATTCACCCCCGCCCCCTCTATCGATTCTAAATGATCCCACAGTCCATCTACAGGTTTAACATGATGAGCTTTATGAGCTCCTCAAGGGGGCATCATCAACCTGACTCACCATGACACGGTTTCCTTTTATAATCAACGACACACCATGCAAATAATATTATTTCCCAATTTACCGAGCCTATCGATTTAATAAATAAACTCTCCCATTGGTAAATCAAAAAAATAAATATTAAGTACATGTGTCCGTTATTATATCGGGATTAAGAGCATGTACTCCATAATATCTGAGATTTGATTCAATTATATAATCAGTATAAATTGAATCATCTCTATATCGATCCTGCTCAATACACACAAAGTGTACTAGTGTAATTCTACGGTCAAGATAAACCAACATCAAATTACAATACAACCATGCCAATGGTTTATCCAAAACCATCTAGGTTATGAGTCTCTACTTATACTGTCATGCCCCGAGACCCCAGGAGCCGCTGGTCCAATAGAAAATCGGACGACACCTCCCTTGTCCGGCAAACAACTTACACATACATACATCATCATAAATCACGCCCACGCAGTATAAATGGCCTCAGGCCTCAAATCAAGACAGAATATGAAATAAAACTGGGTAACCATACCTGACTGCGGACGGGTCCGACTTACGACAAAAACACAAGGCATAAAGGTCTCACAAAAGTGCAACTATACTGCCGTATAGTATGCCTAAAACCCAACACCAACACGACAGCGGAAGAAAAACATAGAAAGTACTACCAACAGAAATATACAAAAAATTTGAAGACATCTCGACGAGTACGCGAACTAGGACAGGCTGTCGGGCACGCTCCAGTCAATCATCCTGAAATAAAAACAAGGAGCTGCGGGATGAGTTATAGAACTCAGCGAATATCTCTTCATATATATACAAGATATTCTAGAATAGCAATAGGGTAATAGACTACCGAAATAAACATGTATGGGCAGTAATAAGAACAACTAAGAACAATAAGAACTACCATACCACTGTCGCAGAGTCGCCAAGACCAGACATAAGGGTCTCCTATAAGTGCATGTCAATCATAATGCAGCATCAAGTAAACACAAGCACAAGTAAGGGCAAAATAAATGAATACACAAAGTGCAATGAAATGGTCACCCCTGCCGTCGGTCAGACATCGTCACCTATGTACGGGAGGAAGCTGAGCGTAGGCCACCCTCCGACGTAGGGCTGTGACTGCCGTCCATACTCTGCCGTCACTACTCTTGAGCGATCGAGTAGACGGAATGCTACCGGTGTAACACCCCTACTCCATGGCCTATCCCAGCGAGGTAATCCATCAGCCTAAGGCCATCTGTGGAGGACATCTCTGTCTGAGTGTTACCCCTACCCCATGTATATAAATGGGGGAGAGAACTCTCCCTCTCATCTCCTGGTATCTGGACAACTCAAGGAGGGACATCTGCCTGCTACCACGCTCCGATTCACTACCCCATGAGTGCATGAGCGGAGCAGCACAGAGCACTCTACCCATACTCCGTCAACCACTAACCCGTGAGTGGCCGTATGGGTAGGTCAGTATGACTGTCGACCTAGCTCACCTAAAAGGGGCCCCTGCTCGACAGTGATGCACAGTGCAGTATGATGCATAACAACGGTCAATTAGCATCCACTATCTAGTCCACCTATATCAACATGATATGCAAGGATCGTGGAACATGCACCATATCCTAAATCCTACAGGTATAGGTATCACATATCAGTTGTGGCACAACCAGCATCGACAAAACAAATATAATAGTCATGCCACCATTCTATTACTCTATTGCTACGCAAGCATATCAAATATATATATATCTGTGACAATTCTAATAGAAGAGTCAGAGATACCCGCCTCCAATGTCAGTGCTCGTAATGAAGAGAATCCCTCGTCCAGAATAATCTCCACAGCAAGAAAATCAATCAATGCCCTGCATCCAAAGATAAATAACAAATACAACTTAGCTATTATAAAATTCATTAAGTGACCTACCCAACCAACCAAAATCGAGTTTCCAATTAGGCCTAACCTAAACAACCCAATCAACCCAAAGGAAACCCACCTCACGGCAGTACCCACTGATCCAGTTGAGGATTAAATCTACATGCTCCGTTTTCAAAAAGAGAATTTGATCAACCCACTCAAGACCCAATTAGAAATAATCCCAAAACCATCCAGCTTTGAATTCCGATAGATCAACACCACTCCACCACAGATTAAGAACACAAAGGAAACAGCATAAACTCCACTAGAAATGATACCAACCCTTTTCCTTAAACAAATACTGATGCCCCTGTTACAAATCTGGCGATCCTAGTAACCGAGCAGAGAGATCAATCGACCGCAATCTGGACCCAACCAAAATCAATCTCACCTGAGTCGTGCCTAGTCGCAACTTTACAGATTAAAGTGTCAAGCGACATCATCATGCACAACAACAACAAACTGAGATCCAATACTCGGATCGCTACCATCATCCAGACTAATCACTATAGGAATAGAACTTACCTTACCTCCGGTACTGGTACCAATCCCTTGCCTCGACCCAATCTTATAGCAACGGCAATTAACCAGCTTTCAACCCGGCATCTCCGGCCAGATCACAATCGCACAGAGCAAGTTCCCAACTCAACGGCAACAGAAAACTCTAGATCCAACTACCAATCTGCCAAGAACAGTCAAGAAGACGGATCAATCGCGCGTAGCCCTAGATCGCGGAAACAACTCAAGATCAACTAGCGATGAGGGCGAGAACCCTAATCCCTTACCTTGATTGCGTCGGATGTTCCCTGTTCAGATCCGGCGAAGTTCCAACGCCCGATGGGGAGATCAGGAAGATGATGAGGGTGCCCAACTCCAGGGACTGGTGGCCGATCCACGCTGGAGGAAGAGGGAGGTAACGCGAGAGACGTCGGCCTAGTTGCGCGGCTACGAGCTAGGGCATGCAAACGGAAGAAGAGAGGAAAGTTGGTCGCGCCATCGGGCAAGGAGGCGGTGCTCCGCCTTCAGCAAGGATTCGCAAAGGGGAGAAGAATGAGGGAGGAGGAGACATCGCTTTGGCTACGGCGAAGAAGACAGAAGAGGAAGGAGTCGGCTCGTTTTTGGCAAGGGAATCGGGAGTTTTAAAGTATTCGGCCGAAGATTTGGGAAGAGAAAGCGAATAAATTAATGGCTGGTCTTTTGAAATTTGCCCCTTCCAATTTTGGATATTTCCATAAAAGCCCCTAAGTTTAGGAATCTTTGCCTTCTAGCCTCTAAACTTTCCGTATTTTAACATTCTCCCCCACTAACAAAAATTTGGTCCCCAAATTTATTATCACATGTGTTAGGTACGGGCAGACAGTACAAAATACTGAACGAATCACTCACACGTACCTCAATCAAACAAGTGGGGGTCGCGAGCTCGGATAATATCCTCGAGCTCCCAGGTCGCCTCCGCATCAGAATGAATCCGTCATCTGGCCCTGACTAACCGGATCGTCTTGTTCCGTAGCTGATGCTCCCGGAACCCAAATCCGTACAGGTACCTCCTCATAAGTATCGTCAGACCGGAGCGGAACAGGCATCTCGGATAATATATGGGAGAAGTCTGGCACATAACCTCTCAACGAAGCTACATGAACACATCGTGGACGTCAATCATAGACAGTGGAAGTGCTAGGAAATAAGCTACAATTCCAATCCTCTCCAGAATCTGAATTAGATCGATATACCATGGAGCTAGTTTACCTTCGAGACCAAAGCGGTTCACCCCTTTTGTGGGTGAAACTCGAAGAAAAACATGATCAACCATAACAATCTCTATGGGTCTGCGCCTCCGGTCAGCACAACTTTTCTGGCGATCCTGCGCTACTAGTAATCTCCATCTGACAATCCGTACTAACTCTGCCTCGTGCTGAACTCTCTGGGGTCCCAGCAGCTGAGTCTCATCGACCTCATCCCAGAGGGTGGGTGTCCTGCACGCCCTACCATATAACGCCTCAAACGGTGCCATCTATATCGCCGAATGAAAGCCGTTGTTGTAGGCGAACTCAACCAAGTGCAAATGGTCCTCCCAGCTGCCCCCAAGGTCCATCACACACGAGCGCAGCAAGTCCTCCAAAGTCTGAATAATACGCTCTGATTGTCCGTCTGTCTGGGGATGAAAAGCTGTGCTGAGGCGAAGCTTTATACCCATAGCCCTCTGCAAAATCTGCTAGAACCGAGATGTAAAACGCGGATCCCTATCCGAGATAATACTCAAAGGAACTCCATACAATCTGACTATCTCCGGGCAATACAATTCTGCTAATCTATCAAGAGAATCTGTCCTCCGGATAGCTAAGAAGTGAGCAGATTTGGTTAGTCGATCCACGACTACCCAATCGCATCATGACCCCTCCTAGTCCTCGGCACACCCACCACAAAAACCATGGTGATATGCTCTCACTTCCACTCAGGAATGGGGATCCTCTGTAGGAGTCCAGCAGGTCTCTGGTGCTCTACCTAACCTGCTGACCAACGAGACATCTAGCAACATAAATCGCGATGTCCCTCTTCATGTCGTTCCACCAATATGAACGTCTCAAATCACGATACGCACGAGTGCTGCCAGGATAAATAGCAAAACGTTATCGGTGGCCTCTTGCAACAACTCTTCCAAGACAGGGTGCGCCTCGAGTACACACAACCTCTCTCGAAAGTACAGGACACCCTCCTTAACACGTGTAAAATCCGACTGCTCTCCTGAAATCGCCTGACTGCCCAGAAACTAAATGTGCTAGTCACTGGCCTGAGCCTCTCTAATTCTTGTCCGAATCTCTGACTGAGCCACCAAAGTCACTAGCAGTCCTCTCTCTGTCTGAGACTACTCCTCTAACCCTAGCTCAGAGAAACTCTGAATCAAATCTGTGACCATCACTCTGTGGCATGCCAAAACATCTCTGGACTTCCGACTGAGAGCGTCGGCATCTACATTAGCTTTCCCATGATGGTAGCTAATGGTGCAGTCGTAATCCTTCAGAAACTCCATCCACCTCCTCTGTTGGAGATTCAGCTCTCGCTGCGTGAATAGATACTGAAGGCTCCTGTAGTCTGTGAAGATCTCGAAGGTGACCCCACACAGATGATGCCTCTAGATCTTTAGCACGCAACTGATAGCGGCCAACTCTAAGTCATGAACAGGATAGTTCCTCTCATACTCCTTCAGCTGCCAAGAAGCATAAACAACCACCCGTTCAAGCTGCATAAGTATCGCGCCCAGTCCCAGGAGAGATGCATCAGTATACAGAGTGAAACCATCCTCTCCGAAATGCCATACTTGAACTGGCGCAGATACCAGCCGCCGCTTCAGCTCCTGAAAGCTAGACTCGCAGGCTTCAGTCCATACAAACTTCACGCCTTTCCTGGTCAGGCGTTTAAGGGATGATGAAATGCTGGAGAAGTCTCAACCAAGCATCGGGCATAGCCAACAAAACCCAGGGAACTGCGTAAATTGGAACGATCACCCAATTCACTTCACACCCTCCCTGAGCTCTAAGTAAATCCCCGACCAAGTCCTTAATACCTATTCCCATTTCCAATCATAGATTGGAAACGTCTAATATAACCCAGCGAGTCTCTAGGGTTCAACCTTCATCTACTGACCTACCAAATATCTAACCACCACCTCCGCGATACCTTTCCCAATATCAGCTCACCAACAAGAACGCCTCAAGTCTCTGTATCTACGGTATTACCTGCAACACACAAACCAAGAACGGTGAGTCTCACTTGCCTCATACATGAGATAATCAAGGAAGCTCCTCCGTAAATAGGTCAGAAAATTTTCAAACCCTAGAAAATGCTAGAACCCTCCTTCGGACATGCGTCCGAAAATTCTCGGATTACGGAAACGTCCGAGAGCTAAGGCTACCACTGTCATCAGTACGGTCCAGTGACAATAGGAAACCCTAACGTCCACGTGCTAGAACCGCTAGCCTTGAGACGAGGAGATAACTCCACCCTCGTCCTCTCTGGTGCCAATGAACCACCACATAGACTAGTTTGGAGGTCCACTCGTAACCACTCCCACTTGACAACCAACGGTCTACCCCTTGGAGACCGTCCTCTATAACATACATCAGTTACGGTCAAATTCTGCCGGTGTCAGCTGCTAACACACATTCCACCGTATTCCAACGGGTCCTGCGTCTCGACGTGCTATCGAGAATATCTAACGCATACGACCTATCTATGAGTCATAAAACCTCATAGACTAGAATAGCGTAAGTCGAGTCAACTAACCATCTTCTCATAACCCAATATTTCTCAGGTTCTCCACTCAAGGTTTAGAAACCTCTGAGTTCCAACTCCATAACATAGATGCACGCTATGTCTCACGAGTATCTCTTCATAATCACGAAGTGATTCTTCGTTCCTTGACAGTTTCCTCAACATCTTCCACCCAAAGACGGTCTAACCTCTTAAGTGATTCGCCTCAGCGCAAAACATAAGTACGTAGGTACGTCCTTGGTTCACCAACCCAAGTACAAACGATAACCCGTAAGTGTCAAGCAACTAGCTCCACACCATTTCCGAATCGGTACAAGTCACATCTGACTGTACTTTTTGGTTATCTAACCTAGCATAAAGAATCTGAGGTCAAAAATCCCACGGAAATAGGATATCTCTAACCTCTATCAAACGAGATAATAAACAACAAATATCCTCTCTGCTGTATCATAGCCGACCATGTCCTCCCGACATATCATCTAGGATATCTATCAATAACTGAAGCTCCATGAGCTAAAAGGAGTTGATCTCATAGCTGATAAAGTCAACTAAGATATACAACCAACCATAGGTTGTTGTCTGATTCGACCCAAGTCCCCGACTCATCAGTCGGCACTATCAGAGAATCAACACTCTCCGCTATACAATTGAAACCACCATGTCTAACACTACACTATACAATAGATACAAAAGAGGAAAAGAAACACATCATATACCTCGTGTCGCCTGGAGGAGTCCCGTCGCCGCCATGTCCCAATCGCGTCTATCGAGAAAATGACTCAGACATAAAATCCGAAAAAAATACCCACAGGACCACAAGGTATCTAGAGAACCTGGCTCTGATTCCAAATAAATTGTCACACCCCGAGACCCCAGGAGCCGCTGGTCCAATAGAAAATCGGACAGCACCTCCCCTGTCCGGCGGACAACTTACACATACATACATCATCATAAATCACGCCCACGCAGTATAAATAGCCTCAGGCCTCAAATCAAGACAGAATATGAAATAAAACTGGGTAACCATATCTGACTGCGGACCGGTCCGACTTACGACAAAAACACAAGGCATAAAGGTCTCACAAAAGTACAACTATAATGCCGTATAGTATGCCTAAAACCCAACACCAACACGACAGCGGAAGAAAAACATAGAAAGTACTACCAACAGAAATAGACGAAAAATCCGAAGACATCTCGACGAGTACGCGAACTGGGACAGGCTATCGGGCACGCTCCAGTCAATCATCCTGAAATAAAAACAAGGAGCTGCGGGATGAGTTATAGAACTCAGCGAATATCTCTTCATATATATACAAGATATTCTAGAATAGCAACAGGGTAATAGACTACCGAAATAAACATGTATGGGCAGTAATAAGAACAACTACATAAGAACAATAAGAACTACCATACCACTGTCGCAGAGTCGCCAAGACCAGACATAAGGGTCTCCTGTAAGTGCATGTCAATCATAATGCAGCATCAAGTAAACACAAGCACAAGTAAGGGCAAAATAAACGAATACACAAAGTGCAATGACATGGTCACCCCTGCCGTCGGTCAGACATCGTCACCTATGTACGGGAGGAAGCTGAGGGGAGGTCACCCTCCGACGTAGGGCTATGACTGCCGTCCATACTCTGCCGTCACTACTCTTGAGCGATCGAGTAGACGGAATGCTGTCGGTGTAACACCCCTACTCCATGGCCTATCCCAGCGAGGTAATCCATCAACCTAAGGCCATCTGTGGAGGACATCTCTGTCTGAGTGTTACCCCTACCCCATGTATATAAATGGGGGAGAGAACTCTCCCTCTCATCTCCTGGTATCTGGACAACTCAAGGAGGGACATCTTGTTGGATCGAGAAAACCAATAGAGGGGGGGGGGTGAATATCGGAAATCATTCGGATTTGAAGAGAGAATGCGTAGCGGAAGATTAAAGTTAAAAACACACAGACACAGGTGGTTTTACTTGGTTCGAAGCCTAGGTCGACTCCTACTCCAAGGCCCACGGTCGTTGATCGTTTTCTGCGAGCAATTCTATATGTCGCAAAAAGTAGTTTACAAAAGATTTTACAGAATTCAATACAGTAAACTAAAATAGCTCTTCGTTACCGACGTCCGGAGTAGATGTATTTTCGGAGCGGGAGGACGTTGTCGGCGCTTGAGTCTCGTGTCGGGAGGTTTCCTGAGTAGAGCGCGGGAGCAGAAGAGCGTAGAAGCGTTGATTGTAAGTGTTGTTCTGAAGCCTGGGGTCGAGGGCCCTTTATATAGCCCTGGGGGCGCCCGGAATGTCGGGGGCGCCCCCCCACGTGTCGCCCGATCCGCCTCGGTCTCGGTCAGTGTCTGATCCCTTCAACTTCGAGATCAAATGTTGACCGGGGTGCCCGGGACGCTCGGGGCGCCCGGGTTGACCGGGTCAAACCTTATCCCTCGGCTTCACTGGGGCTTGCTTCGAAGGCTTGCGCTTGGGGGCGCCCGGGAGCACGGGGGCGCCCGGGAGATGAGCTATCGAAGCCTGTTTTTGCAACTTGTGTTTTGTGTTCACCTTGGGGGCGCCGGGGACACTCCGGGCGCCCTGGTCAGCTGTTGCCTCATTCCTTTGAGACTCTCTGAGCTGCAGACACTCGTTCCTTCGGTCCTGCATCCAGGGTTAGTCCAAAACACAATAAAATAATAAAATATTAGTTTATACAGCCTTAGCTATCTTGGTTCTGACTTTGGGTCTCCAAAATGGATCCCTAGGTCAAACCGACGCCTACTGCTCCCTCGACGGGGAACGCGTCCTCACCTACTCATCTCGGGAGAATGTACCTGATGCCAACCTCTCCTTTAGTTGGACTTTTGCCTGGCGGTCCTTTGCCAGGTCTTGGATACCGAGCTGTCCTTCGTCCGGTGCCTAGCATTCCTTCGCTAGGGCTTTTTAGTCCCTGGCATTCCTTCGCCAGTGCCTAGCAGTCCTTCGCTAGGGCTTTTACCCTGGCATTCCTTCGCCAGTGCCTAGTATTCCTTCACTAGGGCTTTTTGCTCTGGCATTCCTTCGCTAGTGCCTAGCAGTCCTTCGCTAGGACTTTTTAGCCTGCACACTAGAGTAACTTGTTAGACAATAAGTAAGACTTAACTTTTGAACCCTGTTGCCATTATCAAAACACAGGTTTGACTTTTGGTGATTTCTGCACCAACAATCTCCCCCTTTTTGATTTATGGCAACCCCAGTTCAAAATGTTAAGTTTAATCAAAAGCATAAAAATTTGTTCCCTCCCCCTGGAGGGAATCTCCCCCTAGATTTTTCAAAACTTCGTGGGGTTCTACGTTTTTTATAAAAATCTTTACTTAGAATGATTTTGCACTTTGAAAACTTAAGTTTAGGTACTTTTGAAAATCTTTTGATAACTTAAAAGTACATAAAGGAGTTTTTGAAGGTATGAGTTTAGAGTACTTAAAAATTTGAATCCTTAGGTTTAAAGTACTCTAAAGTTTTTGAAAGCTTTAACTTAAGTACTTAGAAAAGACTTTGACAGGCTTGAGTAGAAGAATTTTTGTAGAGCTTAAGTACTTGGAAGATTTTTGAAATGTTTTGAGTACTTAGAAACTTTTTGTAATTCGAAAAGCTTAAGTACTTAGATAATTTTTGAAATTTGAAAAGCTTAAGTACTTAGATAATTTTGAAAGGCTTAAGTACTTAGATAATTTTGAAAGGCTTAAGTACTTAGAAACGTTTTGAAAAATCTTAAGTACTTAATAAAGTTTTCAAAAAGCTTAAGTATTAAGTTTTGAAAAACTTAAGTATAAAGCTTTGAAAAAACTTAAGCTCTCTCCTTTCCTATCTTAGTATCAGAGTCTTAAATGAAGTTTTGAAAAAATTTAAGTACTTAATAAAGTTTTGAAAAGGCATGAGTGTTTTGAAAAACTTAGTACTTTTTGAATAAAGGATAGAGTTTTTAAAAAAAATTGAGTTAAAAAATTTAAACTCTCTCCTTTCTATCTCTCCCCCTTTGCCATATATAAAAAAACAGATAAATATAGTAGAAATTAAATTTCAGAACGGAAATTAATTTTATAAAGAAAAATATCTGCATGACTTTGCTGTACTGAACCAGGACTTAGACTAAATCAGTTGATTTTTTCTTGTAGGGACCTGTCTAACCCACTTAGGTACTCACTAACTATTATAAGCAGTAGTTTCGCTAGGGTTAGTCAAGTTAAGTGTTTCTGTTCAAGTTAGATTTTCTAAACTTGACACTTAACTTGATTGCTGTATAAGTTGTATTTAGTGCCCCAATTACTGCAGATGCACTGACTTAAAGCATCTTGAATTAAGGCAAAGACCTAAGCATCTCAACCCTTTCTAGGTTATCAATCAAAAGTACCCTAAGGTGCTTGTGAGATGCTGGCTTCTAAATCTATAGGTGCATGCAGTTCTAGGGTTAGGGCCTAGGCTAAGTCCATTTGTGAAAAAGCCCTAGTTTTGAAAAGGGGTAGTTTTAAGAAAAAACTAAGTTGGAAAAGATTTTAAAAACTAATTAAAAAAACAACAGTTTTTTTTCAAAATTCTTTTAAAAAAAATTAAAGTAAAGCAAAAAAACATGAGTAGAGTTAATCTATTCTACAGAGCACAATCCAGACCAGATACTCAAGTCAAAGAAGTAGGTTAACTAGTCAAACAGGGGTACAGAACAGTCAACCATGAGTCAAACTTAGTACAATGCCGAAAATGATCTAACTAGGAAGAAGGGCCAGGGTGGTCAGATGAGCCGGGCTGCCATGATCGAAATAGTGTCATCATCTCGTGATACTGTGCATCTCTGGCCTCCCTCTCAGCTCTAAGAGCGCTCATATACTCGGTGTAGTAGCCCCGATTTGTCTCCAAGTCTTCGGAATGATTGGCCTCCACTTCCTCTCGGAGGCTCTGGACATGTGTCTCCAGCTGTGTCACTCGATCGTAGAGTGTCGGTGGAGGAGGCTCGTCTATGTGTGCTCGGGCTGCTGCAGCAATGTCTCCAACGTCGACGTCGACCTCCTCGTCTGAGTCGATTGGAGCCTCGGCCTGCTGTCGTCTCCAACTAAGAACCCCGGTGGTCGATACCTCTAGACCCACTAACGAGAAGTTCCTAAATCCTATTTCATCAAAGTCGGTCATAGCGGTTATTTCACCCACGGTTATGTCACGACCGTGGTGATGAAGGAGAGAGGTGATAATGTGGCAGAATGGAGTACGCACTCGTCCTGGGTCGTGACACTGGCAGCATGTAGAATAGTATGAAACATGTGTAGTCCAATGTCTATGTCAAGGTGATGGACTAGGGCATACAAAAGAAAGGCATGAAAGGGTCGCATGGTCCCGAGATCTCTAGTGGAGAGTGGTAGGATACAGCGGACCAGGACTCTGTACAAGGCATAGTCCTGTGCCTGAAGGTCAACGGCTTGGAATCGTCTATTTGTGGGGAGTCTAGCTTCCCTATAGAAGTAGGCGTGGATAGTGTCTAAGGTAATGTGAGAATAGGGAGGGTCAAATAGAGGATTTCTAGGTGGATAGCAGCAAAATGTGGACTGAGAGGGTCGTAGTCCAAGGAATCGGTTCAACAAAGTAGGGGTAATAGTCAGAGGTATCCCTTGGATAGTAGTGTGAAACATGAGATTATCTTGTCGAACTATGTTATTGTAGAATTCTGCACATAAGGATTCATTAATTGTATGAGTGCAGAAGACAAGATTATCTAATTGATAGAAGTTGATAATATTCATGGCTACGGGGCATGATTGGGTAAAGAAGTGTCTATTAAGATAACTTGATTTAATAGGCTTGTAAATGGTTTAAGCAAACTTATTGCATAATTCTAGGGTAGGGAATCTAGGGTCAGGACTTGGTTCGGCACCGGGGTTGGCCGGGTTTGGTCGGCGTCTTCTAAGTTAAGGAAATTAAAGGAGGCATGAAGATATTGCATTAAAAATAAATTTAAATGCAATGAAAATAAATAAGAATTATACCTGGCAGCTCGGGGAGGCATGGTTGAGGATGAGGACTTGCAAGATCTCCTTGGAGGGAAAGAAGTGAAGAAGAAAGTTGAGTTTGGTGTGGGAAGAGAGGGGAATTCGGGTGCCTTATATAGGCAGATCAACGGGGGCGCCCGGGAGCTTCCGGGAGCCCTGGTCAGTGGTTACTGCCAAAGGCAGTGTCATAGACTGGTTGGGGGCGCCCGGGACAGCCCGGGCGCCCTCATCAGGCTGCTTTTGCAGCTTTTGCTGCATTGAGGGCGATGGGGGCGCCCGCGTGGTTCCGGGCACCCTGGTCAAAGGCAGAGGCAGCTTTTTGCCTAGGGAAAAAGGAAAGGGTGGGGTGGGGGCGCCCGAGGAGTCACGGGCGCCCGGGACTGTAGCGAAGAGACAAGTTTTGTGTTTGACCATGGTTTAATCGGTTTGACCATGGTTTGACTTTGGTTTGACTGCTTTGACCATGGTTTGACTATGTTGACCATGTTTTGATTATGTTAACCATGGTTTGACCAATTTGACTACAATATAGGTATTAAAGTAATTATAATTGAGTTTATTCTTACTGTCTCACCCAATCTAGGGTTTTCAATCACGTTAGCCTTATAGGTTTCGTGAGACAGGGTAAAAAAAACATTATTTATTTTGAAAACTTAATTAATTTTTTGAAAACATTTCAATTTTATTTTGAAGGGAAATGTTTGAATCTATACTTAACTGAAAATTGTGTTAGATTTGAATTTTACAAAAAGTAATTTGAATTTGAAATTCAAAAATTGGCTTCCAGGTCTTGGCGAGGCACTAGGCCTTCTTTGGCCGTAGCCTTATTGGATCATCAACCCTTTCCTTGACAAAGTCGTTTAATGAAGTTTCATTTTCAAAATTAATCTTTGAAAAAGTTCTGGTCTAACTAGTTTGGATTTTGGATCGGTAACTTCGGCTAGTTTCACCAGTCTAAAGAGACCAAGTGAACTTGATCTTATTAGAATTGGTTTCCCTAACGTACTATCATCTCACCCCTAACCAATACTATGTTTTCAAGTTTCAGTTAAGTTTGTTCTGTCCTTATACTAACCTAAGTCTAAGCATGCTAAATTGCATAAGTTTAAATAAACAATCAATCAGGCAAATTACAAGAATTAAATTCTATTTAACAATAAAAATAGTTTTTAATTTGGCTCCCCCTGGACTATAGCCACGATAATAATTAGGCAAGATGTGAATCTTGTCCTTGGGGATCCAATACTAATTTGATCCAGTTGGTTTGTTCAGGCACAGTTTAGGTACCCATGCCTGAACTTTACTTCTGGACTGATTCAGTACAGCAAAGTAAGATCTTTGTCGGGATTTGGTTCTATAGCCAAGTCCGGATCGATTTAGAACGGACTTCTGTTTTCCAAGAATCATGTCAAGACCCTTGGAACCAGAAGTGAATCGTTCTAAGGCCGCTCTAAGATCCTTAACCTGAGTTTTCAGGAAGGAGTTCTCTTTCTCAAGTTTTTCAACTTGAGTAGGAGTTCCTTCTTGAACTTTCTCGTCTAAGGATTTAGAGTCAGCTCCCTCTTTCAGGAGTTTTACTTCCTGTCGGAGAGATTCGACTCGGAGTTTGGCTTTCGCCAAATCTCGAGAAAGATAGGAAATAAGTTCGTTCAATTGACTTTTATTGAAACCGCTTACCTTGATTTCGCCGTCTTCTGAAAAGGTTAGTCTGCCGTCGTCCTTTTCTGACTCTGACTCGGTCTTGACTTCTTCTGAAGCGATCAGCGCTAGAAGGTTTGACTGGGGTTCTTCTTCTTCTTCTTCTGATGAAGATTCGTCCCAGGTTGCTTGGAGTGCTTTCTTTCTTCTTGTCTTTTTGTTCTCCTTTAGGTTTGGACACTCCGTCTTGTAGTGGCCCTTCTTCTTGCACTCGTAGCAGGTTACATTGGGCTTGTTTTTGTTATTCGCGGGTTTAGCTGGTTCGTCCTTTCTTCGGCTTGTCCTCCGTGTGTTGACTTGGTTTTTCAATTTTTTATAGTAGCTTCGAGCCAGTCGGACCAGCTCAGATTGATGTCCTTCTTCGTCTTCTGCGTCTGAGTCTGAGTTGGACTCGGGTTCAGGTTGAGATTTCTTCTTTGTCGATCTTCCAATTTTTCCTGCAACAAAGGCAATTCCTTTCTCGGCCATATTGTAGTTAGTCTGTTCATGAAGTTCTAACTCAGAAAATAATTCATCTAATTTAATTTTAGAGAGATCCCTTGAAACCTTGTATGCATCTACCATAGATGCCCACAAGGTATTTCTAGGGAAAGCATTTAGGGCATACCTTATTAGGTCATGGTTTTCGACCTTGTGACCTATAGTGTGAAGACCGTTCATCAATTCTTGGATTCGTGCGTGGAGTTGGGCTGCTGTTTCATTGTCGGCCATCTTGATGGTATACAATTTGTTCAGGAGCAGATCCTTCTTGCTGATCCTGGTGTCTGATGTTCCTTCGTGCAGCTCGATCAACTTTGCCCACACAAAGATTTTACAGAATTCAGTACAGTAAACTAAAATAGCTCTTCTTTACCGACGTCCAGAGTAGATGGTATTTTCGGAGCGGGAGGACGTCGTCGGCGCTTGGGTCTCGTGTCGGGAGGTTTCCGGAGCAGAGCGCGGGAGCAGAGGAGCGTAGAAGCATTGATTGAAAGTGTTGTTCTGAAGCCAGGGGTCGAGGGCCCTTTATATAGCCCTGGGAGCGCCCCCCCCACGTGTCGCCCGATCCGGCTCGGTCTCGGTCAGCGTCTGATCCCTTTAACTTCGGGATCAAATGTTGACCGGGGCTCCCGGGACGCTCGGGGCGCCCAGGTTGACCGGGTCAAACCTTATCCCTCGGCTTCGCTGGGGTTTGCTTCGAAGGCTTGCGCTTGGGGGCGCCCGGGACGCTGGGGGGCGCCCGGGAGCACGGGGGCGCCCGGGACACTCCGGGCGCCCTGGTCAGCTGTTGCCTCATTCCTTTGAGGCTCTGTGAGCTGCAGACACTCGTTCCTTCGGTCCTACATCCAGGGTTAGTCCAAAACACAATAAAACAATAAAATATTAGTTTATACAGCCTTAGCTGTCTTGGTTCTGACTTTGGGTGTCCAAAATGGAACCCTAGGTCGAACCGACGCCTACTGCTCCCTCGACGGAGAACGCGTCCTCACCTACTCCTCTCGGGAGAATGTACCTGATGCCAACCTCTCCTTTGGTTGGACTTTTGCCTGGTGGTCCTTTGCCAGGTCTTGGATACCGAGCTGCCCTTCACCCGATGCCTAACGTTCCTTCGCTAGGGCTTTTTAGTCCCTGACATTCCTTCGCCAGTGCCTAGCAGTCCTTCGCTAGGGCTTTTACCCTGGCATTCCTTCGCCAGTGCCTAGTATTCCTTCACTAGGGCTTTTATCCTGGCATTCCTTCACCAGTGCCTAGTATTCCTTCACTAGGGCTTTTTGCTCTGGCATTCCTTCGCCAGTGCCTAGCAGTCCTTCGCTAGGACTTTTTAGCCTGCACACTAGAGTAACTTGTTAGACAACAAGTAAGACTTAACTTTTGAACCCTGTTGCCATTATCAAAACACATGTTTGACTTTCGGTGATTTCTGCACCAACACATCTGCCTGCTACCACGCTCCGATTCACTACCCCATGAGTGCATGAGCGGAGCAGCACAGAGCACTCTACCCATACTCCGTCAACCACTAACCCGTGAGTGGCCGTATGGGTAGGTCAGTATGACTGTCGACCTAGCTCACCCAAAAGGGGCCCCTGCTCGACTGTGATGCACAGTGCAGTATGATGCATAACAACGGTCAATTAGCATCCACTATCTAGTCCACCTATATCAACATGATATGCAAGGATCGTGGAACATGTACCATATCCTAAATCCTACAGGTATAGGTATCACATATCAGTTGTGGCACAACCAGCATCGACAAAACAAATATAATAGTCATGCCACCATTCTATTACTCTATTGCTACACAAGCATATCAAATATATATATATCTGTGACAATTCTAAATGAAGAGTCAGAGATACCCGCCTCCAATGTCGGTGCTCGTAATGAAGAGAATCCCTCGTCCAGAATAATCTCCACTGCAAGAAAATCAATCAATGCCCTGCATCCAAAGATAAATAACAAATACAACTTAGCTATTATAAAATTCATTAAGTGACTGATAAGTGTCATTTTGTTGATCATTTCATATGCTTAAATCCGTATTTGACCCATATTTTACTTGTATAATTGTAGATTTACTCTAGGTTCTAGGATTTATACTCTTTTTGGACTAAATTGCAAATTTTGATATTTTCGAGTTGTTTTGTCACTAAATTTTTGATCTACTCTTGTAGGCTTGAAGGGATCATGGACCTAGGTCAGGTTGGGTCAAATGTTGAGTCAAAAGTGGACTAGATCAAGTGATCAAGCGACGACTCATTTGGACCGTCCGATGCAAGAACGGTTAGATCTAGACCATCTGAGAACTTCTGATCAATCCGAGCTGGGATTAAGTCTAATCAAGCGATCAGATCAAGATCTGAGAGTTTCAGTTCAATCGGAGATCATCTGGCCGTTGGATCATGATCAGAGAGATCTAGACCGTCCATTCAAAGACCAAGGTGATCTGAACCATCCGATTCAGATCTGGAAGATCCGAACTACCACAAGGATGATCCTGACCTCTGATCGAGATCTGGAAATTTTGAATCAAATCGGACAAAGATCCACCGTTGGATGAAGCGGAATCAATATCAGCAGTCCACTGTTTTAACTACTTAAACCAATCTCCCCTGTTCAGATCGGCGTCGCGTCTTCTTCGAACAGCTCGTCTTCTTCGCAATTTTCCACTGCTTTCTTCCAGTTTTTCTTCAGTAGAGGGCGTGACCGCTTCGTTTCATTCTTGGATCGAGATCAGATCGTCGGAATGCTGTTGTTGTGAAGATTTCAGCTCCAATTTGCTCAAAAATAGAGATGAATGAGGGTTTCTTCAGATCTGTTATTTGGTCGATTTGATTTCGTTTGGTGCCACTTCCCATCCATCTGAGCTAGTTGAGGGGTTCTCGGCTGAGCTCTGATCATCTTCAAATCATCATCACCAATCTACATAGCGAGATCAAGAGATCGAGTGGGTTTTTTCAACTTGAGCAGATTTGCGGCAGATCCGATACATAGACAGAATTTTCCGATGATTGCGAGTTGAAGGGGTTCTTGGCTTGCCCTTGCGTGACGAACAAGGTGGTCTTGATACAAGGAATGGTCGAGGCTTAGTTTTAATCGCATTTTTCTTGTTTTTCCTAGCAGTAATTTCAGTTTCAGCAAACACAGTTCTGTTCTGTCTTCTTTCCAGCTGTTAGTTTCATTTTTGAATCGCTGCTACTTAAGTTAGGTTTAATTCTGCAAGTAGACTAGATAGGGATATTGTTAAATGATCAATCGTACTCAAATTTAGTTAAATTTCTGTTTGTTGCTTGAGTATC
Source organism: Boesenbergia rotunda (assembly GCA_024364735.1). Taxonomy (NCBI): domain Eukaryota; kingdom Viridiplantae; phylum Streptophyta; class Magnoliopsida; order Zingiberales; family Zingiberaceae; genus Boesenbergia; species Boesenbergia rotunda. The sequence continues at coordinate 237,298 of JAGFNQ010003263.1, forward strand.
AAACTTGTAGTTGCATGCCATTTTTCATTTCTGCATTTCCATTTAGTTTCTGAACTCATATCAGTGAATTTAGCTTATTGAATTGTTCCTGCATTTACTAGCGTTTCAATTCTGCACTTCCACTAGTTCGATTTCTTGCTTAGTGAATGATTGCTCTCATTTCAGTTTGAATTTTGTTGCCTGTGCCATTTTTTTTCTGCTTCCTTCATTTCATGCAGGGTTAGTTTCTGAATCTGCAGTTTCTTCCAATGTCAGTTTATGTCCATCTTGATTCCCGAAATTAGAGTTAACACTTAGGGAACTCGTGCATACAGTTTCAGCTTGCTTCACAATTTGATCACTTCTGAATTCTATTCCATTTCTGCATTAGGTTTTAGCTTTTGCATTAAATTTCAGTTTTACTGTGCGTATCAGTCAAATTTGTATCAGTTTAATGTTGTTCTGCATATCAGCTGCAATTGTTAGTTTAAGTTCTCAATTTGTCAATGCATTATTGCTTTCAATTGTCTAATTCCTGCATTTTCATCTCTGCTTTCGAATGTTGCTACATTTTAGCTGCTTTGTTTCATTTTTTTGCATTCAGGTTACACTCTTTAGCTGCTGAATTTTAATTTCTGCATTCAGTTTACAGTCTTGCATTCTAACCTGCTCAGTTCTTGCTTCATTATGGCTTTGTTTCATTTACCTAGGAGATCATGTCTCTAATAGTTTTGTTTACCATACAGAATTGATCAGCTAGCATGCTTTACATATAGAATTGATTTTGCCTTAGTTTCAATCCAAGTTTAATTACTTTGTTGGTCTAATTTTCTTAGCAATTTGAATTTCTTTGGTTATCAGATTCATTTCCGAAATCAGTTACTCACATTAGTTAAAGAAATTCAGAATTAGTTGAGTTTATTAGTAGCTAATGTTTGTCAAGTTCATTTAGTTAAGTTTACTCTCTTTGCCTTGAATTTTAATTTCTCATTACTAAACCAAACCCATTTCTTATTTGAAACCCAAAAACATTGGACGACATATAAATGCAAGTTTGAATCAAACAACTTGAATTAGCCCTTGGAAAAATACGACCTGTGGCCCCTTTACTACGCTTTTATTCTTTGATTGCAAAAAGGGTTTCCAGCATTCTTACAAATTCTAAATTCTGATGGATCCACATTCGTGACAACTTTAACCTAGTATTTTGGGTCCATCAAATTTTTGGCGCCGTTGCCGGGGAAGCAACTAGTTGATTTGTTTGATTTTTGCTTGTATACTTTTGGACATATCATTGGGTTCTATTTTATTGTGCTTTATTTTTGTATACGGTTGCTGTCATTTTTCTTGTTTGTTTTGTGACAGGGTTGCAAGATCAAAATATTTTCAACTGCACAATCCGAAACAATCAGAGCTCAAAGATGCACTGGAGGAGTTAAAAAATACGATTAAGCACTTGAAATCTCAACAGAGACCCAACAGTGATTCATCTACTTACCCACAACAATTTCAATAATTTCAGCAGCCCTATTCAGATTTGCAGCAATACCAAGCTTTCAATCAGCATCCACAACAATTTCAACCCCAATTTCAGAATTTTCAGCAAGAGTACAATCCAAATTTTCTACAAAATTTTCACAAGGTCAGCTATCCTTTCAACCAAGTCAGAATTTTCAGCAGGGGTTCGAACCATTTCAGACTTTCCAGAATCAAAATCAGAGTGGATTTCAACCTTTACAGCAATATTTTCCACCAAACGATCAGAATTTTCAGCCACCATTTCAGAGTTTTCAATTCCAGAATCCAAATTTTCAGCAGCCAATCCAATCTTTCAACCAACAATTTCAGCCCTATGATCAGAGTTTTCAGAATCATAATTTTCAACAATCTCCACCAAGTTGTGAACCAAGTTTTCAGCAGTTTAATCAGCTCATTCAACCATTTGAGCAGCCCCAACAGCTCCAATTTCAGAATGCACCGTCTACTCTTGATATTCAGCAACCTTATCTCACATTTCAAGAACAACAAGTTGCTGAATCTGCTCTTAAAAATATTCAGAGACGTCTTAGAGAATTACAAGATCAATGGAATCAAATAAAAACCCAAAGATCAGGACAACTATCTTATCAAGCTACTTTTAATTTTGAGGGGCATGATTGTGATTCTATAGGTGTAGGGGATTGCACTGAGCCCCAAGGACCACCTATATTGGTTGATGTATCAGGAAATCCAGAGGATAGGATTGAGAGTGTAGGGGATTGCACTGAGCCCCAAGAATCACCCATTCCTACTGGTTTCGAGGCCTTGGAGGAGATTGATAGCAGGGCTTGTGATAGTTTTGAATTCAATTCTGAAACTTTACAGGATCATTCTATACTTTTATCTTGTGATGATTTAGTTGTTAATGATCCTAATTTTTCTAATTTGGTTGATACAGATATTACTGAGGAAACATACATGGGAGATGATTCCACAGGTGTAGGGGATTGCACTAAGCCCCAGGGACCACCACAAGTTACTGGTACATTAGAAGATTCAGAAGATGAACCAGAAAGTGTAGGGACTTGCATGGTGGAAGCAAGGACCCAAGGATCACCTATTCTAGTTGAGTGTCCACCAGAGCTTGAGGCTGAAGAGGAGCATGTACTTGATCAGGAGGAGGCCATGGATACATCTACTCTTGTAGAACCTCCAGGTATTCTCCAGCACGCTCAGGTAAGTATTTCTCCTCTTTGTTCAGAAAAATTCAGCGAGGTACCTAGTGATGAGTTTATTGGTTATGATGAATTTATTGATATACCTTGTGTAGAAATTGCTTGTGCAAATTCAATAGAGGTACCAAACATTGATTTCATTGGTTGTAATGCATTACTTGATACATCTCTTGTAGATATGGGGTGCGAACAATTTTTAGAGGAACCTATAATTGATGTTGTTTGTTATGATGATATTCTTGATACATATGATACTGATAGTGGAAAATTTTTAGAAGAGCCTGAAATTGAAGTTGTTTATTGTGAAGAATCTCTTGTTATTTCGTATGCTGAAATTGAGTGTGAAATACTTATGGAGGTACCTGAGATTGATCTTATTGGTTGTAGAACATTTCTTGATACACCTTTGATGGATTTTGATTGTGAAAAATTTTTAGAAGAACCTGAAATTGAAGTTGTTTATTGTGAAGAATCTCTTGTTATTTCTTATGCTGAAATTGAATGTGAAAAACTTCTAGAGGTACCTGAGATTGACTTTATTGACTGTGACACTTTTCTTAATATATCTCATTTAGAATATGCTTGTGAAAAATTTACTAAGATACCTAAAATTGATTTTATTGGATGCGATGCATTTTTAGATACATTTTATGTAAAGATTGATGATATTGCACTTTTTTCTTACCCTGCACGCTTGAGGGAGGTCTTACATGGTTTTGCAGGGTCCAGAAGACTACTGGAATGGGTACTCCACCTAAACAGTCTCCGACCTCCTGGAAGATTTTCCAAAAAGAATAAAGAGGGAGGAGATGATCTTGCTTTAACTTATAGCACTCCACCTCTGAAGTAGCTATTGCACTTAAATCACCTTCGGCCACCTGAACAGTTTATTGCAAAGTTTAAGTGTGGGGGAGTGATGCAAAATAAAATTGAGCAAATGAAGGAAATTTTTTCAGCTACTCCTACTCCTCCCCTACCAAGATGGAGATTATTCCTTGATAGACTCCGACCGCCAGAAATAAAAGGGAGTTTACTTTTTCTTGCATTTTCTTTCATAGCCGTTTTCCTCTTTATGCTTGCTAGAAGTAGAATTTTCTTTTGAAATGAATTCTTGCTAATAAATGCATGAGTAGGTTAGAAGAATAAATAATAGACATTGTAAATACCATTTTAGGTCTTTTGGCATTTTTCCTTCATGAGTAGGAATAAATGTATTCCTTTAGGTTGTCTTCATAGCATTTTAGAGTCTTTTGAAAACAAATTAAATTTGGTTGTTAAAACTTAGGATTTAAGCTCATGGATAAAATCTTGGATGCTTGAGTACTACTTGGCCATGGATTCTTGATTGAGGACTTGAGATGAATTATTTGTACCTAGTGAGGCTTAGCCCTATTTTTGTGACACATACATGTGATTGTACTCTAGAACTTGCTTAGGTTCTTTCAAAATCATATTTCAATTATTGGATCACATCTATAGAGGCTAATAAATTTGTTTACCTTTCTATCAAATTTTTGGCAATTTTTGGCAATAATCATGTTCACTCTATTTTCTTTCCTTATTTCCTACTCCTAACCATGCTTTCTAGGGATTTGTTTGTTTAGGGATGTTCTTTGATGTTATTTTTCCCGAGACGGACAAAAGATTAAGTGTGGGGGAGTGGCTAGTGTGATGGAAACATTTGAAAAAAAAAAGTTCATTTCATTTTTGAGTTGAAGCCAAAAGATACCCAATTGAGTGGAACTTGGTATCAAGATAAATGGGAGTTCAGTTGTGAATTGGAGGTGAATTGGATCTAAAGAAATCTCAATTAGAAGAAATGGCACACGAAAAAAAAACAGGAAAAAACAGAGAAAAAAAACTGTGCCATGAAAAAAATTTGAAAGCAATGGAGTTTGTAGCACTTGGGAAGTAGGAATTATGGAAGATAAAATCAGTGATACTTTGCTAAAATCTGAATTTGAGTTGTAAAGTTTGACTTGAAGCAGGAAATTGTGTGCAGAAATCTAAACCAAGTGGAAAAAAATCTGTGCAAAAGAAAAAAAATATCAGAAATTTTGTGCCAAAGTGGAAGAAATGCTATGAAATTGTTTCGGTCACTCTTCTAGGAGCTGAATTGCAGTTGTATATTTCTGAATCAGTGCAGGGGTTGCTGGAATTTGAAGAAGAAAAAAAAAGAAACAAAACAATTTGTATCAACTTGAAAGTGAGTGTGTCATGGATGGAATTGAATTTGTTGAGTTTAAATTCTCAAGTGAAGCATTTGGATTTTCCATTGTTAATTGAGGTTAATTGCTGCGGAACATCAGAGAATTGCAAGGTTTACAAGTTAAGTGTGGAGCTGTCCAAATAAACAAGTTGTAGCTGCCAACAAAAATCAGAAAAGCAAAACAGTTTGTAAAACAGAAAAAAAGGAAACAAAGCAGAATTTGAGTTTGGTTTCACTTGAGGGCTCTAGATCTGGGAGAAGTTTGGAAGCTATTAGTTTTGAGAAATCAGATAGGAATAAAAAGAAGCTGCAATTGAAATAAGGAAGTCAGCAGCTCGGAAAAGAAACAGAAAAAAAATAGTTTAAAAAACAGTTTGGAAAAAACAAGGAAGCAAGAACCAAGTGGCACACCATTGACTTGGTACCATAAATCAATAAAGATAGTCTTATCCACGTGGAGATTTGCTCCATTACATTCTAATTTCAGTAGAGGGAGGAAAGAAGAAAAAAAATTCAGAAAAGGGAAAAGGAGGAAACAAGTTGGCACGCAAGAAGAAGAAATTGGCACAAAGGATTAATTGAATTCTTTTCATAAGATTTTTGAAGGGCATTGCAAAGACTCATTCCATCCCACTTTGGACTTCATTATATGGACTGAAAAGAGGGCAAAAGGGCATCAAGAATATCCTTAAGCATTCAAGTCTTCCATTCCATCAAATTTGCTATTTTCATGTCTTTCATTTCATTTTTTACCATCGTCTATATCTTTCATTTTTGAATACGCTTTTATAGATGTTGATGCTATTCATGAATAATGGTAGAGAGTAGATAATAAGCAAGCCTATGGTAGTGCAAGAAGCATGTGTGTATGAGTGAGCTTCATTTTCATCATATACTTAGAACTTAGGAAGAGAGCCACCAAAAAAATTACCTTGAAAGGCTTAGAGAATGAAACTCATCTCAATGAATCATGAAGGTTGAAATTGTTAAGTTGTTGATTTAAGGACAAGATACTAGTCTATAGAGTTTAGATTTTTGAGAATTGACAACCCTAGGTAATTTCTTTTCAATTGCTTCTACTTATGTTTGGAAATAAACTAAGGGATACATATTTAGTACTTTTCGCGAGACGCTCAAGCTTAAGTGTGGGGGAGTTGATAAGTGTCATTTTGTTGATCATTTCATATGCTTAAATCCGTATTTGACCCATATTTTACTTGTATAATTGTGGATTTACTCTAGGTTCTAGGATTTATACTCTTTTTGGACTAAATTGCAAATTTTGATATTTTCGAGTTGTTTTGTCACTAAATTTTTGATCTACTCTTGTAGGCTTGAAGGGATCATGGACCTAGGTCAGGTTGGGTCAAATGTTGAGTCAAAAGTGGACTAGATCAAGTGATCAAGCGACGACTCATTTGGACCGTCCGATGCAAGAACGGTTAGATCTAGACCATCTGAGAACTTCTGATCAATCCGAGCTAGGATTAAGTCTAATCAAGCGATCAGATCAAGATCTGAGAGTTTCAGTTCAATCGGAGATCATCTGGCCGTTGGATCATGATCAGAGAGATCTAGACCGTCCATTCAAAGACCAAGGTGATCTGAACCATCCAATTCAGATCTGGAAGATCCGAACTACCACGAGGATGATCCTGACCTCTGATCGAGATCTGGAAATTTTGAATCAAATCGGACAAAGATCCACCGTTGGATGAAGCGGAATCAATCTCAGTCGTCCACTGTTTTAACTACTTAAACCAATCTCCCCTGTTCAGATCGGCGTCGCGTCTTCTTCGAACAGCTCGTCTTCTTCGCAATTTTCCACTACTTTCTTCCAGTTTTTCTTCAGTAGAGGGCGTGACCGCTTCGTTTCATGCTTGGATCGAGATCAGATCGTCGGAATGTTGTTGTTGTGAAGATTTCAGCTCCAATTTGCTCAAAAACAGAGATGAATGAGGGTTTCTTCAGATCTGTTCATTTGGTCGATTTGATTTCGTTTGGTGCCACTTCCCATCCATCTGAGCTAGTTGAGGGGTTCTCGGCTGAGCTCTGATCATCTTCAAATCATCATCACCAATCTACATAGCGAGATCAAGAGATCGAGTGGTTTTTTCAGACTTGAGCAGATTTGCGGCAGATCCGATACATAGACAGAATTTTTCGATGATTGCGAGTTGAAGGGGTTCTTGGCTTGCCCTTGCGTGACGAACAAGGTGGTCTTGATACAAGGAATGGTCGAGGCTTAGTTTTAATCGCATTTTTCTTGTTTTTCCTAGCTGTAATTTCAGTTTCAGCAAACACAGTTCTGTTCTGTCTTCTTTCCAGCTGTTAGTTTCATTTTTGAATCGCTGCTACTTAAGTTAGGTTTAATTCTGCAAGTAGACTAGATAGGGATATTGTTAAATGATCAATCGTACTCAAATTTAGTTAAATTTCTGTTTGTTGCTTGAGTATCAAACTTGTAGTTGCGTGCCATTTTTCATTTCTGCATTTCCATTTAGTTTCTGAACTCATATCAGTGAATTTAGCTTATTGAATTGTTCCTGCATTTACTAGCGTTTCAATTCTGCACTTCCACTAGTTCGATTTCTTGCTTAGTGAATGATTGCTCTCATTTCAGTTTGAATTTTGTTGCCTGTGCCATTTTTTTTTCTGCTTCCTTCATTTCATGCAGGGTTAGTTTCTGAATCTGCAGTTTCTTCCAATGTCAGTTTATGTCCATCTTGATTTCCGAAATTAGAGTTAACACTTAGGGAACTCGTGCATACAGTTTCAGCTTGCTTCACAATTTGATCACTTCTGAATTCTATTCCATTTCTGCATTAGGTTTTAGCTTTTGCATTAAGTTTCAGTTTTACTCTGCGTATCAGTCAAATTTGTATCAGTTTAATGTTGTTCTGCATATCAGCTGCAATTGTTAGTTTAAGTTCTCAATTTGTCATTGTATTATTGCTTTCAATTGTCTAATTCCTGCATTTTCATCTCTGCTTTCGAATGTTGCTACATTTCAGCTGCTTTGTTTCATTTTTTTGCATTCAGGTTACACTCTTTAGCTGCTGAATTTTAATTTCTGTATTCAGTTTACAGTCTTGCATTCTAACCTGCTCAGTTCTTGCTTCATTATGGCTTTGTTTCATTTACCTAGGAGATCATGTCTCTAATAGTTTTGTTTACCATACAGAATTGATCAGCTAGCATGCTTTACATATAGAATTGATTTTGCCTTAGTTTCAATCCAAGTTTAATTACTTTGTTGGTCTAATTTTCTTAGCAATTTGAATTGCTTTGGTTATCAGATTCATTTCCGAAATCAGTTACTCACATTAGTTAAAGAAATTCAGAATTAGTTGAGTTTATTAGTAGCTAATGTTTGTCAAGTTCATTTAGTTAAGTTTACTCTCTTTGCCTTGAATTTTAATTTCTCATTACTAAACCAAACCCATTTCTTATTTGAAACCCAAAAACATTGGACGACATATAAATGCAAGTTTGAATCAAACAACTTGAACTAGCCCTTGGAAAAATACGACCTGTGGCCCCTTTACTACGCTTTTATTCTTTGATTGCAAAAAGGGTTTTCAGCATTCTTACAAATTCTAAATTCTAATGGATCCACATTCGTGACAACTTTAACCTAGTATTCTGGGTCCATCAGTGACCTACCCAACCAACCAAAATCGAGTTTCCAATTAGGCCTAACCTAAACAACCCAATCAACCCAAAGGAAACCCACCTCACGGCAGTACCCACTGATCCAGTTGAGGATTAAATCTACATGCTCCGTTTTCAAAAAGAGAATTTGATCAACCCACACAAGACCCAATTAGAAATAATCCCAAAACCATCCAGCTTTGAATTCCGATAGATCAACACCACTCCACCACAGATTAAGAACACAAAGGAAACAGCATAAACTCCACTAGAAATGATACCAACCCTTTTCCTTAAACAAATACTGATGCCCCTGTTACAAATCTGGCGATCCTAGTAACCGAGAAGAGAGATCAATCGACCGCAATCTAGACCCAACCAAAATCAATCTCACCTGAGTCGTGCCTAGTCGCAACTTTACAGATTAAAGTTTCAAGCGACATCAACATGCACAACAACAACAAACTGAGATCCAATACTCGGATCGCTATCATCATCCAGACTAATCACTATAGGAATAGATCTTACCTTACCTCTGGTACTGGTACCAATCCCTTGCCTCGACCCAATCTTATAGCAACAGCAATTAACCAGCTTTCAACCTGGCATCTCCGGCCAGATCACAATCGCACAGAGCAAGTTCCCAACTCAACGGCAACAGAAAACTCTAGATCCAACTACCAATCTGCCAAGAACAGTCAAGAAGACGGATCAATCGCGCGTAGCCCTAGATCGCGAAAACAACTCAAGATCAACTAGCGATGAGGGCGAGAACCCTAATCCCTTACCTTGATTGCGTCGGATGTTCCCTGTTCAGATCCGGCGAAGTTCCAACGCCCGATGGGGAGATCAGGAAGATGATGAGGGCGCCCAACTCCAGGGACTGGTGGCCGATCCACGCTGGAGGAAGAGGGAGGTCACGCGAGAGACGTCGGCCTAGTTGCGCGGCTACGAGCTAGGGCATGCAAACGGAAGAAGAGAGGAAAGTTGGTCGCGCCGTCGGGCAAGGAGGCGGTGCTCCGCCTTCAGCAAGGATTCGCAAAGGGGAGAAGAATGAGGGAGGAGGAGACATCGCTTTGGCTACGACGAAGAAGACAGAAGAGGAAGGAGTCGGCTCGTTTTTGGCAAGGGAATCTGGAGTTTTAAAGTATTCGACCAAAGATTTGGGAAGAGAAAGGGAATAAATTAATGGCTGGTCTTTTGAAATTTGCCCCTTCCAATTTTGGATATTTCCATAAAAGCCCCTAAGTTTAGGAATCTTTGCCTTCTAACCTCTAAACTTTCCGTATTTTAACATATACCTTACAAGGAACTGATAATATGATCTTCTGTGTGACACCACACACCATGTTATCTTCAATGTAAAGTATTAGACAATATGCACACATATAATAAATATAAAATGTAAATAATGATCATGTGATTCTCATTCCAAAATATGGATGTTCATATAAAAGCTAGGCTTTTAGTATACATCCTGACAATCTCCCACTTATACTAAAAGACTATGATGCCATCACAATGAGTCATACAGCTTATTTGGTCGCCTCTGAGGCTGCTGCATGCGCTGCTTCCATGGTGGAGTCTGCTACGCATTTCTGCTTGACACTCCTCCATACTATGGCTCCACCTCCTAAAGTAAACACAAACCGCAAGGTAGACTTACTTTTATCCTTATCTGATTGGAAGTCAGAATCTGCGTAACCTACAAGGAGTAATTGATCTGCCTGGTAAACTAGCATATAATCTCTAGTCCATCTCAGGTACTTTAATATATGATTTACCGTAGTGCAATGTCCCTGTCCTAGATTGCTCTGATATCTGCTAACCATGCCCATGGCAAAGCAGATATCCGGTCTTGTACATAACATAGTATACATGAAGCTTCCTACAGCTGAAGCATAAGGAACCGCCCTCATCTCCTCTATCTCCTTTGATGTTTTAGGATACATCTCCTTAGATAGAGGAACTCCATGCCTAAAAGGTAGAAAACCTTTCTTGGAGTTTTGCATGCTAAAGAGAGCTAAGACAGTGTCTATGTATGAAGCTTGAGATAAGCACAACATTCTTTTCTTGCGATCCCTTATAACCTTGATCCCAAGGATGTGCCCTGCTTCTCCCAAGTCCTTTATATCAAACTGTTTGGACAACCATACTCTTACGTTTAATAATACTTTGACATTATTGCCAATGAGAAAAATATCATCTACGTATAGTACAAGAAATACCACTACGTTTCCGTCACATCTCTTGTATACACAAGGCTCATCCGGGCTTTGAATGAATCCATATGACTGGATCACCTCATCAAACCGGATGTTCCAAGATATTGATGCTTGCTTCAATCCATAAATGGACCGATTAAGCTTACACACAAGATGCTCTTTGCCCTCGTAATGAATCCCTCTGGTTGCTTCATATAGATGTTTTCCTCAAGACATCTTTTAAGGAAAGCTGTCTTGACATCCATCTGCCAAACCTCATAGTCTATATGAGCGGCAATAGATAAGAGAATCCGGATAGCCTTAAGCATAGCTACCGGCGAAAAGGTCTCCTCATAATCGATACCCTCTTTCTGAGTATACCCTTTCGCAACAAGCCTTGCTTTGAAGGTGTCTACCTTCCCATCTGATCCTCTTTTTCTCTTGTAGATCCACTTTCATCCAATAGTTTTTACACCATTGGATGGTTCTACTAGCTCCCAGACCTGATTAGAATCCATAGATTCTATCTCAGATTTCATTGCCCTTTGCCAAGATGCATCTTTATCTTAGAGTGCCTCGTCATATGTCCAGGGATCAGGTTCATGTTCACTAGGGACCAAGTCCGAAGACTCTCCCAAGAACATGAATCTATCGGGTTGTCTAACAACCCTCCCACTACTATGAGGTACTACTTATGTATCCTCTGTGACACGCGATGTAGTCACTTGTGGTATGTTCTCCTATACTGTTGGTACTAAAGTTGGAACTTCCCCTCTCAATTCCTCAAGAAAAATCCTACTCATGGGCTTGTGGCTCATCACATAGTCTTCCTCTAAAAATCTGGCATTCATGCTAACGATCAACCTCTGATCTTTAGGACTGTAGAATAACACCGCTAAACATGTTTCAATAACTAACAAAAAAAAATATACCTTTATTATTCTACTTTCGGCGGGGACAGTCCACCTTTTAATGTTCAGACCGCTTGCATGTGAAGCACTTGCCTTTCGGCTTCTTCACACCACCCTAAAATCCAGTCGCTTTCTTTGCCGAATCAACTTGTTTCTTCTTCTTCTTTCCTCTTTTCGTCTTAGAAGCAGAAATGTTTTCAGCAACATAATCTTGAGCACTTTGACGAAATAGCCCCTCTGCTGCATGGAGTTCTGTCAGAAGTTCCGTCAACGAATATGCCCTTTTGTTCATATTGTAGTTCAGGAGAAACTGCTCAAAACTCTTGGGTAGCGTCTGGAGAATGATATCGACCTCGATTTCCCCATCGATTTCAACTCCAAGGACTTCCATCTCATTCAAATGAGTCATCATCTTGAGGACATGATCCCTCACGGGTGTCCCCTCAGCCATGGTGGTCATCATCAAGTTTCTCATGGCCTCTTGCCTGGCAGCCCGATTATGGTAGTGTCCGAAGAGTTCCTTGAGATTGAACATCATGTCATAGCTAGTAGCAAAGGCCTGATGTTGATGTTGTAGCACATTTTACATGGAGACCAAAATATAACACCGTGTCATCTCATCTACCTTTACCCACTTCTTATAATGTTCTTTCTCCTCTTCACTAGAATTATCACTGGGCTTATCAGGACAAATCTCAAAGAGTACCAATTTGTACTCCTCAGCAGTCAAGACAATGTCCAAGTTCCGTTTCCAATCAATATAATTTAAACCAGTACATTTATTTTCTTTTAAAAACACAGTAAGGGGATTGAAAGCCATAATGAAAAAACTTGAGAATCACATAGTCAAAACTTTAAATTTTAAAATAATATTGATTCCCCAAATAATAAAATTTTAAAATCACCAACACCTCAAAACACCGTGAATTTTGTATGTCACGATAGTGTGGACGTATACTAATTCAAACATTTGTAAGAGGAGGTTTTACCCATTAATTTTATTATCTTGTCAACCTTACTTTTTGACAAATAAAATTAATAGTTAGTTTATCTTCGGCCATACAAATAATAGCAATGACTCTGATAGGGAGGATACTATTAATTGCATCTAAGTGTACACCATTACTTGATACTAAGTCCATTATCTAGGATTATGTCCCTTCCGATGGAGAAGATCACATGCTCCTAAATAATTTTCTAAAATCATCCATAAAGAAGTTTGAACTAGTGATCCGCAAAACAAACTCATCCGATGTGGAGGAAGACACTTAGAGCCAACGCGCAAGTTTGTATGCATCACTTTTCAAACTTGTAATGGAGGCCACGGGACTCAAAGATTCCCTCTCCCACTTAATTATTTTTTAATTTTTAAAACAAAGGAATTTTCAAGCATGCACAACAAGCTTATTAAACAGCAAGCAATAAATATGAAATTCAAAATTTCCAACTATTATGGCTTTGTAGATTCCGCTATTCACCAATACGCCTCCAGTCGTGTTGCCACCCCGTCTCCTCCTCTCTTACCCATGCAAGCAGGGACCCAAGCTGAGAATAAAAATTTAATTTACATCCATCGATCCTATTCTCCACAAAGGAGTGTACATAAAATCTAGATCGAAAAGTAAATTAAACTAAGTCGCTAACATTGCCATATTTAATTACAATTAAATACAAATGGCCTCGTCAACAGCAAGGATTCAAATATATAATCACACAATCACGCAGCCATAATAGTTGGATCTTATGCCTGCAACCAAAAAGTTAGCCTATTGCACATCCTACTATTATCCGGCCTAAATTATATATGAAAAGCATGAACGTAACCGAATCCAAAACACACATAATCGGAAACCATGGCTCCGATACCAATTGTTGGCGTTGGGATTCCTCCCTATATCCCTGGATTAAAATTCTATTTATTATAACTAATCCGGATAGGGAAAGAAAACTTCCCGAACGACCTACTTCATCATCATGCTTTTCAATTGAGTGATCGTTTGAACAAACTTGTTGATCAAGCAATCAAACTCCTTTATCGATTAGCAGCGGAATAGAAGATGAAGATTTGGATCGCCGGTTCTTGTGTTTGTTTCGGGATCCAAGAGAAATAAGAAAATACAATTAAATTAGAATGAAAGCCAAAAGATTATACCTCTTGATTTACCTCATGATCTTCTATCATATTCCTATCCTCTTCTTGGACGTCGTGTGGGCGACGATCTTCCAAGAAACAAAGCCACCAAAACTCTCCTTCTTCTTCCTCTTGCTTGCGCCGACAATCCTCCAAGGAAGGAGGTGCCGCAAGGAAGGAGATGTTCTCCTTCTTCCTTCTTCCTTGCGCAAGCTTTCCACGCCCAAACACCTTGTTGTCGCACTCCCAAGAGTAGAGAAGAGAAAGGCCAAGAGGAGAAGAGAAGAATAGATCCTTCTCCCTAAATCCTAGCCGCGCCACCTCTTCTTGCTCCTTGTCGGCGCCGCAACCCTAGGAGAGAGAGAGAGAGAGAGAGAGAGGGAGAAAAGAAATTAGGTTAAGTGTTTTGGTTTCATTTCTTATGAGGCTATATATAGGCTACAATAGGGACCATGAGGAGGAGTTGGTTTTGGTCTCTTAACGGATCCTCAACCCGATCCGTTAATAATAACTCGCTTCCCTAATGGGTTATTATTGAACTAATGTACCAACACCATAATAAAATATGGGCTCCTTCTTATTATGTGTACATCATCTCCCCATGCTTAAGATATCGCATGCCCATTAATTAATTAAATAACTAACAATTTAATTAATTAACATCTAACTCCAGGAGTAGTACTACTCAACTTCATTATCATGTCGGACCAAGTCCACCTGCAGGGTTTACATGATAATCCTTATGAGCTCCTCAAGGGGACATCATCAGCCTAAATAATTTAGGACACGGTTTCCTTCTATAATCAATGACACACCATATAAATAATGTTATTTCTCAATTTACCAGGCCTATTGACTTAACGAATAAATCTCGCCCATTGTAAATTAAAAAATAAATATTAAGTACATGTGCCCATTATTATATCGGGATTAAGAGCATGTACATCATAATAACCGAGGTCTTGTTCAATTATATAGTCAGTATAAATCAAACCACCTCAAAACGGTCCTGCTCAATACACACAAAGTGCACTAGTGTAATTCTATAGTCAAGATAGACTAATTCCAAATTACACTACAATCATTCCAATGGTTTGTCCAAATCCATCTTGGTTGTAAGCCACTACTTATACTTTACAAGGAACTACTAACATGATCTTCTGTGTGGCACCATACACCATGTTACCTACAATGTGAAGTAATAGACAGTTGCATACATATAACAAATATAAAATGTAAACACATGACCACTGTGATTCTTATACTAAAATAGATGTTCATACAAAAGCTAGGCTTATAGTATACATCCTAACAAGGATATCCTGAGACCCTCTTGTTGGGATCTATAGGTAAAAATATTTAAATCGCAGCGGAAATAAGATCTCTCGAGCGATCCATGTGAAAGAAAAACTCATACAAAGTGATCTACAATTCCTATCTTATAGGAATACCTTTGTCGCGTGCCCTTCGCTTATCCCGCTAGTCCTTTGGTTCGCTGGATCTCTTACACATTCAAGTGTCCATGCCTCTATGCGTATCCACACGAACACGATCTACGCCTCGGAGAGGAACCACCTTAGTTGTGCTAGCAACTTGGGATGGTTCACAAAGCACAAGAACCTCCACTAGGGAGTTATGGACAAGGAGGAAGAAAGAAGAGAAAGAGAGATGCACCCTCTAGCCTTCGACAATGGGGGGTATTTATACTCATCTAATAAATACTAAGGGTCTATGTGTTGGATCGAGAAAAACAATAGAGGGGGGGTGAATATCATTAAAACCTTTTTCTCGGATTAAGGAAAGAGTAAATGCAGCGGAAACAAAACAATCACACAAAAACACAAGTATTTTACTTGGTTTGGAGTCGTGGTCGACTCCAACTCCAAGGCCCACGATCCTTGACCATTTACTTTGGGCAATTCTATAATCGCGCAAAAGGTTTACAAATTTCAGTACAAGAATATTGCAGTAAATGAAAATAGCTACACTTTTCGTTATCGACGCCCGATGTGGATCGTACTTCGGAGCAAAGGGTCATCGTCGGTGCTGGAATCTCGAAGTCAGAGTTTGCCAGAGCGGAGCACTTGAACGAAAAGCTTTGGAGCGTTAGAAAGTTGTTGTGTTGAAGCCTTGGGATCGAGCACCCTTTTATAGTGCTCCTGGGGGCGCCTGAGACGTTGGGGGTGCCTGACACGTGCCTTCATCTGCGGAAAACTCAATCCGCATCTCAATCAGCGCTTATCCCCTTCGACTCGGCCTCTGGAGCTGACTGGGGCGCCCGGGACCTCCTGGGCGCCTAGCTTGACTTGGTCCGCTGTCTTCGTGGCTAATTTGCTTCGATTACCTCTTTGGCTTTGACCTTGGGCGCCCGGGACCTCCCGGGCGCCTAGCCCAATGTGGTTTCGATGTCGTTCTTACTTCCTTGCTATTTTGGCTTTGACCATGGGCGCCCGGGACCTCCCAGGCGCCTAGCCCAGCTGCCTGCCCCTTTCCTTTGGGGTATTCTGAGCTGCAGAAACACACTCCTTCGGTCCCTGCAACCAAGGTTAGTTCCAAAACAAACAAAGCAAGAATTTTAATCAATATTTACAGCCGTAGCTGTCTTGGTTCTGACATCGGGTCTCCCAAATGGAACCCTAGGTCGAACCGACGCCTACTGTTCCCTCGACGGGGAACGCGTCCTCACCTACTCCTCTCAAGAGAGTTTACCTTTTGCCAACCGGCTCCTCCGGTTGGACTTTTACCCAATCCCCTTGACCAGGTCTTCTTGCCCAACTTCTGGTCAGGTCTTCGGTGCCCAACCCCTTGCAAGGACTTCGTGCCCATTCCTCGACCAGGACTTCTTTGCCCGACTTTTGGTCAGGTCTTCTTGCCCAGTCCTTGACTAGGACTTCTTTGCCCAGCCCTTTGCCAGGACTTCTTACCTAGTCCTCGACTAGGACTTCTTCCTGCACACTCAGTGAACAAGTTAGACAACAATAACATCTTAACTTCTGAACCCTTTGCCATTATCAAAACCCAGGTTTGACTTAGGTGCTGTCTGCACCAACAATCTCCCCCTTTTTGAATTATGGCAACCCGGTTTAAAAAGTTAAGTTAAACATACAGAAAATAGGTAAAGTACCAGTTTTAATTTCCTCCCCCTGGAAGAAATCTTCCCCTGATTTT
Organism: Boesenbergia rotunda; assembly: GCA_024364735.1. Taxonomy (NCBI): domain Eukaryota; kingdom Viridiplantae; phylum Streptophyta; class Magnoliopsida; order Zingiberales; family Zingiberaceae; genus Boesenbergia; species Boesenbergia rotunda. The sequence goes on from JAGFNQ010003263.1 coordinate 254,268, forward strand.
TTCAAAAGTTTGTGGGGTTTTTGAAAAAGTTTCTAAGTCATTGATTCTAAATTTGAAGAGTTTTTCAGGTTTTCAATACTTAGAAAATTTTCAAAACGGGATTTTTAAGTTAGAAAAATTTTCCAAAATATTTTGAGTTGGGCACTTACAAAATTGTCCACCAGAAAAATTTTAGAGTGAGTATTTAAAAATAGTTTCGAAAACACTTTTGAGTTAAGTACTTAGAAGAATTTTCAAAACACTTAGTTTTTGCACTTTAGAAAAATTTTCTAACCTGCTTTTGAATTTTTTTCACTCAGAAAATTTTCAAGAAGTTTTAATAGTTTGAAAAATTTTTCAAGCAAAAATTTGAATTTATAACATAGAAAAATTTTCCAGAAAAATATTTTAGAGTAAGTACTTAGAATATTTTTGAAAACAAAAAATTAACTTTCAAAAAGAACTTAGGTACTTAGAGAACTTTACTTTTTGAGAAAGGAGGTAAAAGTTTTGAAAAAATTTAATTTAAATTTTGAAACCTTCTTTCCTTTCCAATCTCTCCCCCTTTGCCATATATCAAAAAAAATATAGCAAAAAAAAACTGAGTAATAAGAGTAAGGTGATGTATTGAATCATAAAAGTAAGGTGCTGTACTGAACAAATTCTAAGTTTAAACTGGACCAAATCAATTTAAAATTTCACTTTCGGGTCCTGTCTAACCCAGTTAGCTACTTACTAACTACTATAAACAGTAGCTTTTGCTAGGGTTAGTCATGTTAAGTGTTTTGATCATGTTAGATTTTCTAAGCTTGACACTTAACCTGATTACTGTTTAATTGGTATTTATTACCCTAATTACTGTAGATGCACTGACTTAAAGCATCTTGAATCAAGACATAGACCTAAGCATCTCAACCCAGTCTAGGTTATCAATCAAAAGTACCCTAAGGTGCTTGTGAGATGCTGGCTTCTAGATCTATAGGTGCATGCAGTTCTAGGGTTAGGGCCTAAGCTAAGTCTGTTTGCGAAAAATCCCTAGTTTTGAAGGGGGTAAATTTTGAAAAAAAACTAAGTCGGAAAATCATTTTAAAAAATTATTTTTCAAAATAAAATAAGATAAGAAATAAAACAGTTTTAACAAAACATAAATAAAGCAGTCTTATTCTACCAAGCATAACCCTAATTTTAGTAGCTGGTAAAAGGCAGATAACTCATCAAGTAAGCAGCTGGCAACTAGATATGATAGGTGCATAAAAAGGTCAACTGGTCGAAGTAAGGACCAGCACAGTCAAACATGAGTCAAGTACAAGTCAGTAGTACAATAAGCAGCTAAAATCATCTGGAGTCTAAGAGGAGGGGACCAGGGGAAAGAAAGGACCGGGCTGCCAAGATTGGAACATGGAAATTATCTCATTATGTTGGGCCTGATTCATCTCGCGTTCATCTCAGAGGGCATCCATGCGCTCAATGTGATGTGCCTCTCTTGTCTGGTGATCGGCTACAATAGCTTCCATGCGGTCGTTATGGTAGGCTCGGTTTACATCGTGCTCTGCTTGAATCGCGTCGACCAACTCGATGTTGTGGGCCTCCACCTCCTCTCGGAGACTATGCACCTCTGTCTCAAGTCGTGTCAGTCTCTTGTTGATCGTTGGTGGTGGGGGCTCGTCTATGTGTTCCTGAATCTCAGCAGCGAGATCTGCGACGTAGACCTCTACCTCCTCATCGGAATCGATCTGGGCTCCGGCTCTCTGGCATCTCCATGATAGTACCTCGGTAACCGAGACATCTATGTCTGCTATGGAAAAGTTTCTATACCTAATTTCGTCAAACTCGGTCATCGAGGCCATCTCTCCAATGGTAATATCGCGACCGTGATGGTGAAGAAGAGAAGTGATGATGTGGCAGTAAGGGGTGCGTACACGACACTGAGTAGTAACACTGGACGCATAGTGAATGGTGTGAAACATATGAAGTCCAATATCGATGTCTAAATGATGGATCATAGCGTACAACAAGAAGGTATGAAATGGTCGCATAGTTGCGACATCCCTAGTGGTCAAGGGAAGAATACAACGAACCAGAACTCTATAAAGAGCGTAGTCCTGGACCTGGAGATCTACTGACTGAAACCGTCTAACCAAAGGGTTTCGGGCATTTCTGTAGAAATATGAATAAAGGGTGTCCAGATCAATATGGGAGTAGGGAGGAGCAAAGGGAGGATCTCTAGGGGGTAACAACAGAAGGTGGACTGGGAAGGTCGCAGTCCAAGGAATCTGTTGAACAACGAGGGCGTGATAGTCAAGGGCATTCCTTGTACTATAGTGATATAGATAAGGTCATCCTATCTGACTAGGTTGTTATAAAACTCTACACATAGGGTTGTGTTTACACGATGGGTGCAGAAGACAAGATGATCAAGCTGATAGAAATTGTTGACGTCCATAGCTACTGGACAGGACTGCGTGAAAAACTACCTATTTAAGAAACTTGTCTTGATAGGTTTATAGGTGGTCCTAGCAAACTTATTGAATAGTTCTAGGGTCGGAAACCTAGGATCAGGGCTAGGTTCGGTCCCGGGGTTGGGTTGAGTTGCACGACGTTTTCTAAAATTATAAGAAACATGCATTTAAAGAGCGAAGTAAGGAAAAAAAATTAATTTTAAATGCATAAAATGATACCAAGGAGCCATGGTCGAAGTTGGACGTTTGAGGACACGAGAAGGACTTTCGGGCGCCTTGGGAGGAGAAGAGTTAGGGATGAGAATTTGTTTTTGATTAGACCTGGTTTGTTTACCTTGATTGCATGATTCACATATCATGTTTTCATGGTTCTTAATTTTTGGTATTCCTTTAATTAGACCAAGTTGGGTGATTTTTAAAATTAATCTTAGATTAGTGTGACCTAATCTCCTATGCCAGAGGTTTGATTCTTCTAACTGAGTTAAGAAGCTTTTAGGTATTAAGGGTAGGTTTATAGTGTAAACATTATTTTCCTAGTGCCCTTAATCATGACTTCTGAGTCTTGCAAATTTCTAATCAGGCAGTCAGAGTTGGTGAAGGTAACTACATAACCAGTATCACATAATTGACTTATACTAAGTAAATTAAATTTAAAGTTCTCAACCAAGAGTACCTTTTTAATTACAAAATCAAATTTGAGTTCAATGTTACTTGACCCAATGACTTTGAGTGTAGCATTGTTGCCAAAAGCTACTGAGCCTAGGTTCTTAAACTTGAGTTTGGTGAATTTCAATTCGTCCCCAGTCATGTGTCTGGAGTACCCGCTATCCAACATCCATTGGTCCTACACATAAAGAATTTATTGATTTGGATCCAATTAGAATTAAGGATGGCTTAAATTGATTTTCACACCCTAGTATGTCTCACTCAATCTATAGTTATCAATCACGTTAACCTTATGAGTTTTTGTGAGACAGTTTTAATAGAAGTAAAAAATTTTATTTTGAAAAACCATGATTAATTTTGCTTTTAAATTTAATTTATCTTTAAAAAAAATGATTGAATCTAAGATTAATTGAAATCTGTGTTAGATTCAAATCTGACAATAGTAAAGTGAATTTGGTTTCAATAATTGGCTTCCAGGTCTTGGTGAGGCACTAGGCCTTCTTTGGCCGTAGCCTTATTGGATCATCAACCCTTTCCTTGACAAAGCCTTTTATTGAATTCATCTTCAAGTTACTTCTTGAAAGATTTTGGTCTAACTAGCTTGGGTCTTGGATCGGTAGCTTCAGCTAGTTCCGCCAAAATGGCTTCCCTAACGTACTATCATCTCACCACCACCCAATACTATGTTGTTCAAATTTCAGTTAATCGTTTTAGTCCTTAATCTAACCAAGCCTAGGTCTAAGCATGATAATTTGTAGAAAATAAATAAACAAGCAATCATGCAATTTTAAAATAAGAAAAGAATTTATCTAACTATAAAGATTGTTTTTAAGTTGGCTCCCCCTGGACTAAGGCCACGGTAATGATTAGGCAAGATATGAATCTTGTCCTTGGGAATCCTATACTGGTTTGGTTCAGCTTGATTGTTCAGGCAAAGTTTAGGTACCCATGCCTGAACTTTGGGTCTAGATTGGTTCAATAAAGCATAGTATAACCTTTGTCTAGACTTGGTTCGATACCCTAACCCGGATCGATTTAGAACAGACTTCTGTTTTCCAAGAATCATGTCAAGACCCTTGGAACCTGAAGTGAATCATTCTAAAGCTGCTCTAAGGTCCTTGATTTGAGTTCTCAAGGAGGAGTTCTCTTTCTCAAGCTTTTTAACTTGAGTAGAGGTTCCTTCTTGAACCTTCTCGGTCAAAGATCTAGAGTTACCTCCCTCTTTCAGGAGTTTTACTTCCTGTTAGAGGGACTCGACTAAGATTTTGGCTTTCGCCAAGTTACAAGACAAATATTCAATTAACTCTGATAATTGAACTTTAGAATAACCACTTACAGTTATTTTGCCATTCTCCGAAATGGTGAGCTTTCTGTTGTCCGGCTCTGATTCTGATCCGGTGTTGATGTCTTCTGAAGCAGTCAAGGCCAGCAGGTTCGATTATGGGGCCTCTTCTTCTTCTTCGGAGGAAGACTCGTCCCCCGTAGCTTGAAGGGCCTTCTTCCTTCGAGTCTTCTTGGCTTCTTTCAGATTAGGGCACTCCGATTTGTAGTGTCCTTTTTTGTTGCATTCGTAGCAGGTTACGTTTGATTTGGTCTTAGATGTTGAAGGTTCAGCTGGATCCTCCTTCTTTCGGCTGGCTTTTCTTCTATTGGTCTGATGGTTCAGCTCCTTGTAGTAGTCCCGGGCAAGCCAAACCAGCTTGGGTCGATCCCCTTCGCTGTCTTCTGAATCTGAGTCTGAGTCAGACTCGGGTGCAGGTTGAGGCTTTTTCTTGGCCACCTTTCCTTGGGTTTTTCCTACAAGAAAAGTAATACCTTTCTCGGCTAAAGTGCAGTTAGTCTGCTCATGTTGTTCTAATTCTGAAAATAACTCGTCTAATTTAATTTTAGAAAGGTCCCTAGAAACTTTGTAAGCATCTACCATAGATGCCCACAAAGTATTTCTTGGGAAGGCATTTAGAGTGTACCTGATAAGGTCACGGTTTTCTACCTTGTGACCGATTGTGTGTAGACCGTTCATCAGCTCCTGGATCTTGGCATGGAGCTGGGCTGCTGACTCGCCTTCGTTCATTTTGATTGTGTACAATTTGTTCAGCAGTAGGTCCCTCTTGCTGATTCGGGTGTCGGAGGTACCTTCGTGCAACTCGATTAGTTTACTCCAGAGTTCCTTCGCACTGTTGAAGGGTCCCACCCGGTTCAATTCTTCTTTGGTTAATCCACATTGGAGTGTCTGGGTTGCCTTTGCATCAGCCTCAATCTTCTTCTTCAGTGAGGCGTCCCATTCTGTGTAATGTTGTGCCACTCCTTCAGAATTCTTGGGGATTTCTAAACCAGATTGGATTATGATCCACATATCCATTTGAGTTTTCAGGTGGACCTCCATCCGACGCTTCTAGTAGGAGAAGTCTTCTCCACTGAAGAGTGGTGGTCTGACTGTACTGAAACCCCTTGCATGGCTATTTTAAGATTTCTGAAATAACAAAAAAAAGGAAAATTCTATCCCAAGACTTGGTATTGGATTAGTAGTGCGGGAATAAGATAATAAAAAAATGATCGAGTGGTGTTGCATCAACCTCGATTAACGAGAAAAATTCGAAAGAAAAAGAAATTAAAAATTTTCGTAAAATCTGAAAAACTCCCAAATTGGTGGTTGCACCAAATTTGAGTTACCCGCTCTGATACCACTTGTTAGATCAAGAAAAATGATAGGGGAGGTGAATATCGTTAAAACCTTTTTTCGGATTAAGGAAAGAGTAAATGCAGCGGAAACAAAACAATCACATAAAAACACAAGTATTTTACTTGGGTCGGAGTCGCAGTTGGCTCCTACTCCAAGGCCCACGGTCCTTGACCGTTTAATTTGGGCAATTCTATAATCGCGCAAAAGGATTAGAAATTTCAGTACAAGAATATTGCAGTAAATGAAAAGAGCTAAACTTTTCGTTACCGACGCCCGATGTGGATCGTACTTCAGAGCAGAGGGTCGGCGGCGGCGCTGGAATCTCAAAGTCGGAGTTTGCCGGAGCGGAGCGCTTGAACGAAAAGCTTCGGAGCGTTAGAAAGTTGTTGTGTTGAAGCCTTGGGGTCGAGCACCCTTTTATAGTGCTCCTGGGGGCGCCTGAGACATTGGGGGCGCCTGACACGTGCCTTCATCAGCGGAAAACTCAATCCGCAGCTCGGTCAGCGCTTATCCCTTCGACTCGGCCTCTGGAGGTGACTGGGGCGCCCGGGACCTCCTGGTCACCTAGCTTTACTTTGTCCGCTGGCATCGTGGCTGATTGCTTCGATTACCTATTTGGCTTTGACCTTGGGCACCCAGGACCACCCGGGCGCCTAGCCCAGTGTGGTTTCGATGTGGTTCTTGATTCCTGGCTATTTTGGCTTTGACCTTGGGCGCCCGGGACCTCTCGAGCGCTTAGCCCAGCTGCCTGCCCCTTTCCTTTGGGGTGTTCTGAGCTGTAGAAACACACTCCTTCGGTCCCTGCAACCAAGGTTAGTTCCAAAACAAACAAAGCAAGAATATTAATCAATATTTACAGCCGTAGCTGTCTTGGTTCTGACTTTGGGTCTCCCAAATGGAACCCTAGGTTGAACCGACGCCTACTGTTCCCTCGATGGGGAATGCGTCCTCACCTACTCCTCTCAAGAGAGTTTACCTTTTGCCAACCGGTTCCTCCGGTTAGACTTTTTCCCAATCCCCTTGACCAGGTCTTCTTGCCCCACTTCCGGTCAAGTCTTCGGTGCCCAGCCCCTTGCCAGGACTTCGTGCCTAGTCATTGACCAGGACTTCTTTGCCCGACTTTAGATCAAGTCTTCTTTCTCAATCCTTGACCAGGACTTCTTTAACCAGCCCTTTGCCAGGACTTCTTGCCTAGTCCTCGACCAGGACTTCTTCCTGCACACTCAGTGAACAAGTTAGACAACAATAACATCATAACTTCTGAACCCTTTGCCATTATCAAAACCCAGGTTTGCTTGAGCTCCTCTCATCTTAATGCTAATAAAACCCAATGAATACCAAGCCTCTTGGTATTCCTTGAGACTCTTAATATTCTATTCATCTAATGAATAGAATGTTTCTTAGCCTTCCTCTTAAATAATATTTTATTAAACCCTTTAATGAATATTATCCATAACTAAGTGGTTGAGTCTAATCTAGATGAGTCTAACTCAAATTAGACTCAATCCAATAATCTAATTGGATTCACTTGAGTCTAACTCAATTAATCCAATTCGAATCAAATCTTAGTCAAATCAAAATCAATTAATCTCCGAAGCATCGTATCCTTAGTGTGTGACCCAATAGGTTCTCGTAACGTTGGCAATGTGCCTAAACGCTTTAGACACATAAGCAATGAGCGGCATCTAGCAATGCATCATTGCTACCCAAGTAACAAGAAAAGTCGAGATCTGACTAAACCTCCGTGACTATGATAATGTATGACCTTATCCTTCTATCCTCGATATCTAGATTGACCAATGAGGCATAGACCGTGTCATCCTCAGTCAATCATGTGTTTCTTGATCCCCGAGTAGACTCACTCAAACAAATGAGCACAATATCTCATATTGACTCATTTGAGCATGGTCATGCATTTTAGTAGTCTTACTCGATCAAGGGGCCCACAGATATCACTCCCGTCATATGGGAGGATAGATCCCATCTACATCACTCACATCCCTCTGCATAATTCATTATATACCCAGTGATCAACATTATAGTCCACCCTATTACGGGTGACATTTGACGATACCAAAGTACATAACTCCTTATGTAGGGAACCGTAGTGACTTCTGGTCTAAGGACTATTCATACTAATAGTCACATGAGAAAGTTTATGACACTCATATGACAATCTATGAAACTTTCTCATGGCGGGTCAATTCAGTACACATTCTCCAATGTATACCCATGTGTCAACTTGATATCATATATCCATGACTTGTGAGCTCAAGTCATCAGTTGACCTACATGCTAGTCTCCATGCATTAATATTGTCCTTGAATATTAATACTTGACTAGGAATGGTTTAGTGTAGTGTTCTCTACACTATCTCACTATCGATTCAACCAATCGATATAATGTAGATAAGAACCTACTACCCAAGGACATTATTATACTTAGTTATTTGTCACAAATACAAAGTAAGTATAATAACCTAATATGTCTTTATTAATAATAGAATATGATACAAAAAGTCCCTAGTCAATAATCACATAATTGGCTCTAGGTCTCCTACTAACAATCTCCCACTAGCACTAGTACCAATCACTGTAATATCTAATACCCAGTGACCTGGTATGACCATCATGCTTCCTTTGTGCCAAAGCCTTGGTCAAAGGATCTGCGATGTTAGAATCAGTGTGTACTCTGCATATATTCACATCTCCTCTATCGATGATCTCTCGAATGAGATGGAAGCCCCATAGTATGTGTTTAGTCCGCTGATGAGAGCGAGGTTCCTTAGCCTGCGCATAGCCCCATTTTTGTCACAATAGAGGTCTATCGAGTCTACTATGCTAGGAACCACACCAAGCTCTGTAATGAACTTCCGGATCCAAATAGCCTCTTTTGCCGCCTCAGACGCGGCAATATACTCGGCCTCTGTTGTAGAATCTGCGACTGTGTCTTGCTTCGAACTTTTCCAGCTCACAACGCCACCATTCAGGCAAAATACATACCCTGTGTAACGCCCGTTTTTTTTCCTAAAGTGGCGTTACGCTAACATACTTAGGGCATGTAACATCATACTGCAGCGGAATAACTTTAACTTTACACTTACATGCCCCCTATTACCCTTCTTAAAATAATGTCATGGAAACTTGGCATATTGACTTTATACTTAAACATCTTATCATATCTTGCTTAACATCATAACATAAAGTTCCATGAGTCATTATTCGAGCATAGAGATATCAAAAGTAAAGTTCTAGCATAAACGGTAAACATTTGGTTTCCTGGGCCAAGTCACTATCACACACATTTGTTCTTGCCCTCCTGCTGCTTCCTCACTGTCCCCTTGCATGATCTGCGGTATAAGGAAAAAGACTATAAGCACACAGGCTTAGTAAGACTCTTTCCTACTCACTAAAACCATTCGTCATTCAGTCATAATCATATGAAACATAATCATCATTTAGTCTTAAACATGAAGCATAACCATAAACCTACTTAAACTTTACATGGCATGGTACATGGCATAACCATAAACATAACTAAACATTCCTATCATGGCATAAAGCATAAACATAAGCATAAACATGATTAATCCTTTCTATCATGGCATAAAGCATAAACATGAGCATAGACATAATTACCATTCCTATCACGGCCTAAAGCATAAACATAAGCATAGACATAATTAAACATTCCTATAATGGTATAAAGCATGGTATAAACATACTCATCATTAGACATTCTTAACATGGCATGGAACATGGTATAACCATAAACATAAGGTATAGACCAACCTATCTAGCATATCATGGCATATTTTCCATTATAGCATATGGGCATCTTCTTAACATAATCATGGTATAAATCATTTACTATCATACCCATTTCTTAACATGAATCATAAGCATAAGACATCATCATCATAGCATAATGCATAACATGAATGAATGCGTAGGTGGAATGCATATGTATATATATATATATATATATATATATATATATATATAGATGCCTAACTTTTAAAAACATACTTTTAAATACTTTAACATAATCATCACATTGTTGGGGTCCTCGGCTTGTACCACATACATACATCATGGCGCGCATCCCTAAGTAGATACAAGGTAGCTAGTCTCGACCTACTAGGGTAAGGACAACATAGTCGGTAGTCCTCGAACCGGGGCGTTCTTAAGGTGCCCATCCCTGTTGCACAGCTTCGGTAGTGCCAGAACCGTGGACAGCTTCGGTAGTCCAGAACCGGGACGTTCTTAAGGTGCCCATCCCTTGGACCCATACTTCGGTTTGGTACAAGCCCCATTCATAAAGTAAAATACTTTACATGCTTCATCATTCATAAGACATTCATGGCATATTTAAACATGGCATAACTTGGTTACATGAAGCATGACTTAAAACATGCTTGACCATCATGATGCCTGGAAGGCATGAGCATTATCTTTCTTCATAAACATGACATGCATCTTTATTCATAACATGGCATGCATCATTATTCATAACATGGCATGCATCATTATTCATTAACATGGCTTGCATCATTATTCATAACATGGCATGCATCATTATTCATAACATCGTGGCATGCATCATTCTTATCATAAACATAACATAACATGGTTCTTAACATAACATGAACATATAACATAGCATGGTTCTTAACATAGCATGAACATATAACATAGCATGGTTCTTAACATAGCATGAACATATAACATCACATGGTTCTTAACATAACATAAGTATTCATAGGTAGGACTTCCATAAACATGATTCCTACTATCCAAGTGCATGACACGGAACATAAGACATTCATAAATAACCCTATTAGGCATGGCATCCAAATCATAAGCATACATACATAAACATGGTACTTAAGGTTAGGGTTATAGGTAACTTAAATTCCTACCACATGCTTGAACCCTTATGTATTCTTCATAATGAACTATAAACCATCATTCTTCAAATCTTAACTCCATCGAACCCTAATTACCTAGCCTTGGCCGAAACCTACATGGAAGGTTTCCATCATTCCCATAAACATATAAGATGGCACAAGGTAAAGGAACATCCATGCATTGCCTATAAGACCATAAGGAGCCCTTAGGGCTCATGATTAGGGTTAACCCTAATCCTTAGCCCCCCTTCCTAGGACTGGCCGAAACCTACAAGGGCATGGGTGCATGGAAAAATTTCATTAAAATCCCCAATCAACCATTAAACATCAACCATAACATACCATAGGGGCTATTAGGGCCCTTACTTGGGGAAAGCCCTAACTTTTGCCCTACCATCCATCTTGGCCGAATATTGTGGGGTCACAAAGCCTTGAAAAAGGTCCCATAAGTCACCCTTAATCTCCCTTATATCATGTTAATACACAACACATATGCTTGGGGGTTTGGATTTAACTCTACCCATGAGTTCATGGGTTGGCCGAAAACCCTAGGGGCCCTAGGGTACCCCAAAAATTCCCTAAAATTATACTTAACCTCTAAACATCATGATAGCATATTAGAAAACATAACTAGGATTTATAGCATCATTTTGGACCCAAAACATGCTAGGGCCGAAACCTCCTTAGGCTAGGGTTCTTGATTTTCTTTCCTTTCAACTTAAATCTCAAACCAACCTTTATAATATGCTAAAAATCATAGAAAATCATAAAGAACTAATATACCACAGGTGAGAGAGTCTTACATTGGGATTTCTTGATTTTTAGACCTTAAAAGAGAAAGAACTTGTAGAGCTCTTGACCCTTGATCCCTCCTTGCCCTTGTAGCCTTGGAAGGAACCTAGATCTAGGAGATGAAGCCTTGGTGGAAGCTTTTCCAAGGGAGAACTCCCTTGGAGGTGTTCGGCTAGAATGAGGAAGGAGGAGAGGAGGAAATGCAATTGAAGGAAGAAAGAAAGAAACTCCCAAACCCCCCTATTTATCACCCATTAAAGAGGTAAATGAAGAGTCTCTCCATGACCATTCATCTTCTTTTAAGCCTCAACCAATCTCCATTTCATTCCCTTATAACATTCCCTTGCTAGATGAGTTGGTTAAAGCATACATGGTTGTACAAGAGGTCCAAGGTTCAATCCTTGGCTCATGCACCTATATTTTTATTTTATTTTTATTTCATTTATTTTATTATTTTTATTTTTCCTAAATTCTGAAAATCCCCCTAAAACCACCCATAATTATGCTAATATTCCTAAATAAAATTCTTTTATATTTATATTAATTTTACCTAATTAATACCCATTTTTGGAGCCCATTTAAAGCTCATTAGTACCTAATTTCTCCATTAAAATAGGAAAAATTAGGCTAAGACTTACCCATAATCATGCTAATATGCCTAATTAAATCCTATTTATATTTATACTAATTATTACCTAAAATCCACCTATAATCATGGTACTAAAAAGCCCATATAAGGTCCATTAGTACTTAGTTTTCTCAATTTAAATGAGAAAACACAGATTTTCTAGGCCAAAGTTCGTATTAATACCTCTAGGTCCTTCGGAAAATTATCTAGACATGCTCAATATTTTCAAAAAATATTAAGAGAATTTTTCGGGTCGTTACACCCTGACTGCGATCAAAAATCATCCATGTCTGTTTGGAAGCTTGTTTCACTGTAACCCTTTACAGCTAGCTCCTCATTGCCTCCAAATATCAAGAAATATTCTTTCATCCTTCGTAAGTACTTAAGAATATTCTTGACAGCTGTTCAGTGACTTTCACCTGGATCTGACTGGTACCTACTCGTCATGCTCAAAGCATACGAGACATCTGGATGAGTACAAAGCATGGCGTACATGATAGACCCTATAGCGGATGCATAAGGGATCTGATCCATACGGTCTCTCTCCTCCTTAGAAGAGGGACCTTGAGTCTTCGAAAGACTCACATCATGTAACATTGGCAGAAATCCCTTCTTGGAATTCTGCATGGCAAAACGATTAAGCACCTTGTCAATATATGTACTCTGACTTAAGCCAAGCAATCTCTTAGATCTATCTCTATAGATCTTGATGCCTAGGATATAGGCTGCTTCACCTAAATCTTTCATTGAGAAACAATTCCCTAGCCACGTCTTCACAGACTGTAGTGAAGGGATATCATTCCCAATGAGGAGTATGTCATCTACATACAAGATTAGGAAGATAACTGTGCTCCCACTAACCCTCTTGTAGACACAGGGTTCATCTTCATTCTTGATGAAACCAAACGCTTTGATTGCTTCATCAAATCGAAGATTCCAGCTTCGAGAAGTTTACTTTAGCCTATAAATGGACCTTTGCAATTTACATACCTTTCCAACATGCTCTGGATCTACAAAACCCTCAGGTTGTGTCATGTACACATCCTCGAGTAAATTCCCATTTAGGAATGCAGTTTTGAGATCCATCTGCCAGATCTCGTAGTCATGGTAAGCTGCAATAGCAAGCATGATCCGAATAGACTTAAGCATCGCCACTGGTGAAAAGGATTCATCATAGTCGATACCATGAATTTGTTTGAAACCTTTAGCTACCAATCGCCCTTTATAGGTATGCATGTGTCCATCCATGTCAGTCTTTCTTCTAAAGACCCACTTACACCGAATGGGTTTAATTCCCTCAGGTGGATCAACCAAAGTCCATACTTGGTTAGTGTACATGGATTCCATTTTGGATCTCATGGCCTCTAGCCATTTCTCAAAATCTGAGCTCATCACAGCTTCTTGATAGGATGTAGGCTCATTCAACTCAATAAGCGTAATGTCATTATGGTCAGACAAGAGAAATGAGTATCTCTCAGGCTGACGACGTATCCTATCAAATCTGCGAAGAGGTTGGTCTACTTGAACAGCTTGTTGTTCCACAACTTCTTGTGCAACAATCTCATGATCCACAACATCTTGTGGTGCCTGTTCAATGTCCATTAAGGCCTCAGTACTATCTGCATCTTGAACTTCTTCAAGATGGATTTTACTCCCACTAGTTCTTCTAGAAATAAACTCCTTTTCTAGAAAAACACCATTTCTAGCATCAAACACTTTGCCTTGTGTGGGATTGTAAAAGTAATATCCCTTCGTTTCCTTGGGATATCCTACAAAATAGCACTTATCAGATTTGTGTCCTAGTTTATCTGAGACTTGATGTCGAACGTAAGCCTCAAAACCCCAAATCTTCATAAAAGATATCGTGGGGCTCTTCCCAGTCCATATCGTATATGGTGTCTTTGTGACGGCCTTTGATGGAACTCGGTTAAGTGTGAAAAGAGTCGTCTCTAGAGTGAATCCCCAGAAGGAAGTAGGAAGGTCTGTCTGATTCATCATCGATCGTATCATATCTAATAGAGTACGATTTCTCTTCTCAGACACACCATTCCATTGTGGTGTTCCAGGTGGAGTGAGTTGGGATATGATCCCACACTCTACTAGATGGTCACGAGACTCTTGGCTAAGGTATTCACCACCTCGATCTGATCGAAGCATCTTAATACTCTTGCCAAGTTGGTTTTGTACTTCACTCTTGAATTCTTTGAACTTTTCAAAGGATTCTGACTTGTGTTTCATGAGATACACATAGTCGTATCTACTGACTTCATCAGTGAAAGTGATGAAGTACTGATAGCCTCCTCTAGCTGCGCCATTGAAAGGTCCACATACATCAGTATGTATGAGTCCTAACAAGTCTGTCGCTCTTTCGCCGTGTCCACTAAATGGAGTCTTGGTCATCTTGCCTAGAAGACAAGATTCACATGTCTCATATGATTGAAAATCAAATGAGTCCAGTAATCCATCCTTATGGAGATGAGATATACGACTCTCATTTATATGTCCCAACCGACAATGCCAGAGATACGTTTGGTTCACATCATTGGATTTGAACCGTTTGGTATTTATGTTATAGATTGGGTTTTCTAGGTCTAGAACATAGAGTCCATTCACAAGTGGTGCATTACAATAGAACATGTCATTTAACATTATGGAACAATATTTGTCCTTTATGATAAATGAAAAACCTTTCTTGTCCAAACAAGATACTGAAATTATATTCTTAGTTAATGCAGGTACATAAAGCACTTCTCTAGTTCTAAGATAAGCCCAGTGGGCAAAGACAAGGAATAAGTTCCTACAGCTATGGCAGTGACTCTTGCTCTATTGCCTACTCGTAGGTCCACTTCGCCCTTTGTCAATGATCTAGCTCTTTGAAGGCCCTACACATTAGTACAAATATGAGATACGCATCCGGTATCTAATACCCAAGAAGAAGAGATAGATAGATTGACTTCTATAATAAAAATACTTGAAGCAGAAGTCTCACTTATTTTCTTCTTTACTTCCTCTAGGTAATGTTTACAGTTCCTCTTCCAATGTCCGGTCTCACCACAGTGGAAGCAGGTCCCTTCCTTAGGCACTTTATCTTTAGCCTTGGATGTAGTAGAGTTGGCTTTGCCTTTGGCATGGGTTTTACCCTTGCCTTTAGGCTTCCATTTGCCTTTGCCCTTTTGTACCATCAGTACATTACTGGTTTTGGTTTTCTTGAGATTAGGTTCAGCAGTTCTTAACATGCTGAGCATCTCAGGCAAAGGCTTGTCAATTTCATTCATGTTATAGTTCATGACAAATTGGTTGTACCCTTCTGGCAACGATTGCAAGATAAGGTCCGTAGCCAATTCTTGGCCTAGTGGAAATCCTAGTCTTTCAAGGTTCTCGACATACCCAATCATTTTGAGTATGTGAGTTCCTACTTGAGTTCCTTCTTGCATCTTGCATGCAAATAGGGCTTTAGACTGTAACGACCCGCCTTCTGGTACTAAGCTTTAAGGCGGATCGCTACTAACTAGCTGACTGATTACTGATCATTATTTTCCATATGCTAAACCAACTGGGAGAATTTTAAAAAAAAATTGCTATTTACTGAACTAACAATTCATAACCATGTTGGAAGTACTAACTAGCCAAAATAAAACAAAAACTTTAATTTTATTCGCTTGGCCAGGATTTGATCCCCCAACCTCAGCGTTGCATGACTGAAGCACTAACCAGCAAACCTACAACACATTCTATTTTAAATTGGCACCAGTCGACTGATCTTTCCAGTCGACTGGTGCAGTCGACTGCACTTGGGATTCACTCGCCAGAATGTTTCTGTTCCCTCGACCAGTCGACTGGTAGCTGTCACAGTCGACTGGTAGCTCGGAAATATGAATTTTCAGATTCCAGAAACGTGCCAAGGTCAACTTACTTCGTACCAAAAACACTACAAACTCATATTTAAGCTTACTAACAGGTATACAATAATTCTAAGCCATATTCTACATGTTTTCATGCCACTAAAGCATACTTCAACCATTTCTAACATGAAATTAGAAATACGAACTTTGTATCAACTTACTACTAAAGCTAAGCATTGTTCCTATCTAGATGCACCAATAGTAGCACTATAATATCAGAAATGGTTCTATAGCCTTAGATCATGCATTTTACTACTAGTTAACACGCACTTGAAATGTATCACTCAACATATCACATGTAGGAACTAGGCATGACATGACGGCATGGTATTAACTCATGATACATAATCTCATACTAGAATTCTCGCAAGACTCATATCAAGAGTGGTGCTAACAACATAACAAAAATACTTAAAATGCGGAAAATGATAAACATGACGAAGAACTAGTTCATTTAACATTCTTAATCGTGCATCCTCATAATGCAAGTTCCCAAGGTCCTTTTTCCTTCCAAGTTTCCACCATCACACACACTCCACATCATCCCTGCCGCTTCCGCTACTCCATTTTTCCTTTGCCCTTATCTGCAGTATAAGGAAAAATGAAACTATAAGCATAAAGCTTAGTAAGTACCATCCTACTCACAAAACAATGCATATCTCAAAACTCATGTTTTTGAAAACACATGTAGGAAAAATATATCATGCTTGTCATTTATTCTTGCTGAAACATATGATCTAAACAAATATCATGACATACTCATCATACTAAGCACATGGACTAAATCATATTCTTATAACTAAATTCACATAGCATCTATAGAATCTAACTGAACTAAGCATGATCTTAAAACTGTTTTCACTTAAAGCTATTACTGAACTTTTAAAACTTATACATATAATAAGTGGAAATTCTAATCATGCTGCTGTGGGCCCAGCAATGTGCTGCTAATGCGTGCATCCCTAAATAAATCCGAGGTAGCAAATCCCGAACCTATTAGGGTACTACTACTAGGCGATCTAGGGGCCTAGGGGCAACTAGGAGCCCGCCCATGGACGAACTAGAGTCCAAGCACATGCCATAAAAAGTAAAATACTTTCATAAATATTCTTTTCTTTAACCTTGCATCTACTAGGCGATCTAGAGCCTAGGGGCGATCTAGGAGCCCACCCAATGGACGAACTAGGGTCCATAAACATAAAGCAAGGGTAGCTAATTTCATAACATGCTAAAACTCATATTAGAGCTTCTTAACATTTTCTCGAGCACCTTGCGTGCCTAAAACTCCCCTCTTCTTTTAAGGACACTTCCTAGGCACTCGACGGTGTGTCTAAACCCCAAATTAAAGGGGGAAGCACGTCCAGCCCATCTAGTGGTGCCCTTAAAGTCAGTAGAGAGAGTAGATCTGCACATAGGAACATAAACTTGCAATTAGATAAAACTAAAGAGTTTAGGCATATGAACGAAGCTACTTATACTACAGGTGAGGGGTACTTACATCCTGCGCTTGTTCTTACAACTCTAGAGCGTAGGGTTTAGGGAGAGGGAAGGTCCTTGGAGTCTCGGAGAGGTTCCAACGAAGAACAAGATCCCCTAGCGTGCCCTCCTTCTTGAATCCACCTACCACAAGCCTTGGACTCCTCCTTGCTTTGCCGTGAGTGAGGGAGGAAGAAGCCTCGGGAGAGGGAGGAAGAAATCGCCACGGGAGGAGAGGGTTCGGCGGCGACAAGGTGAGGAAAAGTTTCAATTAAAAAAACCCTTAAGTTCCCTTTATATTTAAGGGAAAAATTTAACTAACTTCACTTTATCTATCTTTCCCTCTAGTTTATTCTAACAAAAACAAATTCGTCCTACTTGATAAGTCTATTCTCCTCTCATTGTAAAGGTCTAGGAGTCAAATCCCACTTAAGCTCTGCGCATTTTTTTTATTCATTTTTTTGCCTTATTTGTCCATGAAAAAATTCTATAAAAATATCCATAAATTCAAAATAAATTCTAGGATATTTCTAAAATTAGATTTGAGAATTTTTTGGCGTTACATAGACACCTCAAACCGCTCTTGCCTAGCTTACCCTTGATATAGTTGCTTTAGATGCTCAACCATCTCATGTGTATTCATGTTCTCATGTTGCTTCTGAAGCTCAGAGTCCATGGTGGCAAGCATAAGGCATGATACATCAAGTGCATCATCCTGATGCTTCTTGTAAGCATCCTTTTCAGCACGGGTGGCAGTAGCGACGGGTGCTTCTGGAAAGGGTTGCTCTAGGACATACAGTTTTCCTTCTTGTTTGAGGACTATCCTCAAGTTTCTATACCAGTCCAGGAAATTAGCTCCGTTGAGCTTGTCCTTCTCAAGGACGGATCACAGAGAGAGTATTTGACGTGTTAGATGACATGGTGATCTACAACAGTAAAATTATGCAGAAATAAGTATCATATCTAATTCATTTAATTAGGCCTTTAATTAAATGATGCTCCCACTGAATCGTAGAGCTTTGGTTGGGGCTAGTCATGGATGTAGGCAAACTCAATTTACCAACACTACTAGCTCCAAACCAAATAGCAATCATTATTAACGTGGGACAAGATCCATATTATAATTCATCTTGAGTTAGCTTTGGCTAATTGCCCAAGACTTGGTATAATTAGGTAGGTAACATTTTGCCAATTACATCTCATGCAACTCTTTGAAACAAAGGGTCAAGATCCACATTACACATCATCTTGAGTTAGCTTTGGCTAATCGCCCAAGACATGGAATAATTGTTCTCTTACCCAAGTTTCCCAACTTTTAGGATATGCCTCCATGTTTCTCAATCTAATTGAGGGGGCTTGTAACACCCATTTTTTTTTCCATAAAGCGGCGTTACATTAACATACTTAGGGCATGTAGACATCATAAGCCAGCGGAATAACTTTAACTTTACTCATACATGCTCTACTACCATTCTTAACATAATGACATGGGAACTTGGCATATTGACTTCATACTTAAGCATCATATCATGTCATACTTAACATCACATCATAGAGTTCCATAAGTCATTATTCAAGCATATAAGTAACCAAGGTAAAGTTCTAGCATAGACGGTAAACATATGGTTTCCTGGGCCAAGTCACTACCACACACATGCGTTCTTGCCCTCCTGCTGCTTCCTCATTGTCCCCTTGAATGATCTGCGGTATAAGGAAATAAGACTATAAGCACACATGCTTAGTAAGACTCTTTCCTACTCACAAAAAACATTCATCATTTCATAATGAGCACATGAAACATTAACATACTTGGTGCTCTACTTAGAACATAACAACTTGAATCACTTATCATATACTTGACATGGCATGAACATAAACATAAGTGAACATTCCTAGCATGACATGAGACATGGCATAAACGTGAACATAGTAAGCATTCTAAGCATGGCATGATACATGGCATAAACATAAACATAATAAACATTCTTAGCATGGCATAATACATGGTATAAACATAACATAATAAACATTCTTAACATAGCATAATACATGGTATAAACATAACATAATAACATTCTTAGCATGGCATAATATATGGTATAAACATGTCTATAAGGTGTAAACCAACCTGTATGGCATAAACATAGGCATACTTCCTATCATAGCATATGAGCATCTTCTTAACATAATCATGACATAGATCATTTACTCTCATGTATACTTCTTAACATGAAGCGTAAGCATAAACTTTATTAGCATAGCATGATGCATAACATGAATGCATGAGTGGAATGCATATACATAAGGATGCTTAACTTTTAAAAACATACTTTTAAATGTTTAAACATAATCATCATATCATTGGGGTCCCCGGCTTGTACCACATACATACATCATAAGCGCGCATCCCTAGCAAATCCGAGATAGCGAGCCCCGATCTATTAGGGTAAGGACAGCATAGTCGGTAGTCCCCGAACCGAGGCGTTCTTAAGGAGTCCATCCCTGTTGCACAGCTCCGGTAGTGCCAGAACCGTGGACAGCATAGTCGGTAGTCCATAACCGGGGCGTTCTTAAGGTGTCCATCCTTGGACCCATACTTCGGTCCGGTACAAGCCCATTCATAAAGTAAAATACTTTACGTGTTTCATCATTCATAAGACATTCATAGCATAACCATGTTACATAAAGCATGACTTAATACATGCTTGTCCTTTCATTGTTCATACTTATTGCATAGCATCATGATGCCTGGAAGGCATGAGCATTATCTTCATTCATAAACATGGTATGCATCTTCTTCCATAAACATGGCATGCATCTTTATTCATACAACATGGCATGCATCATTATTCATACAACATGGCATACATCTTTATACATAAAACATGGCATGCATACCTAAACATCATTCCTATTCCTAGTACTTGCATGATCATAGCATATAAGGTAAGCATTGCATCGAACATGACATGTTTTCATAGACATTTATCCTACTACATAGAGCTTGTATGATCATGATACATAAGGTAAACATTGCATTTCATGCCTAAGCATGGTATCTATCTCAAGCATGCATAGGTAGGATTTTCATAACATTCTACCTACCATTCAAGTACATGGCATAGAACATAAAACATTCATAATAAACCCTATTAAGCATGGCATCCAATCATAACATACAACATAAAACATGGTACTTAAGGTTAGGGTTATAGGTAACATGATTTCTACCACATGCTTGAACCTACATATATATATTCTTCATGAAAAGCCTAAACCATCATTCGTTGAACCCTAACTCCACCCCAAACCCTAGATACATGGTTTGGCCGAAACCTATAAGGAGGAGTTCCATCAATTCCATAAACATGTAAGATAGCATAAGGTAAAGGAACAACCATACATCATCTATGAGACCATAGGAAGCCATTAGGGCTCATGATTATTGTTAACCCTAACCTTTAGCCCTCCTTCCTAGGGCTGGCCGAAACCTATAAGGCCATGGGTGCATGGAAAAATTCTATTAAAATCCCTAATCAACCATTAAACACCAACCATACCATACCATAGGGGCCCTTACTTGAAGCAAGTCCTAACTTTCTGCCCTATTATCAATCTTGGCCGAAACTTGTAGGGTCTCTAAGCCATGTGAAAATTCACATAAATCATCCTCCATCTCCCTTATATCATGATAATACCCAAAATACATACTTGAAGGGTTAAAACCAACCCTAGCCATGGAATCCTTGAATAGTCCCAAGCCCTAAAGGGTCTTAGGGTACTCCAAAAATTCCCCAAAAATTATATTTATTCTTTAAACATTATAAGAACACATTAAAAACATGATTAAGATTTTTAGCATCCTCATGGACCCAAAAGTCCTTGGTGGCCGAAACCCTTAGGACTAGGGTTCTTGGTTTTTTTTTCTTTCAACATCAATCCCAAAAACCAACCATTATATTATGCTAAAAACATAAGGAACTATTATACCACAGGTGAGGGAGTCTTACCTTGGTTGATCTTGATTTTTAGACCTTAAAAGAGAAGGAAATTGTAAATCCCTTGGACACTTGAACCCCCTTGCCCTTGTAGCCTTGGAAAACCTTTAGATCTTGGTGATGAGACCTTCTTGTGGAGCTTTTCCAAGGGAGAACCTCTCCTTGAGGTTTCGGCTAGGATGAGGGAGGAGGAGGAAGAAAAATGAAATTGATGGAAGGAAGAAGGTAACTCCCAAACCCCCTTCTTTATAACACATTAAGGAGGGTAAGTGAAGAGTCATGGTGTCTTTTCCTCTTCCCTTAAGCCTTAACCAAACTTTATTTCATTTCCTCATAGCACTCCCTTGCTAGGTGAATTGGTTAGAGCATGCATGGTTGTACAAGAGGTCCAAGGTTCAATCCTTGGTCCATGCACCTTATTTTTATTTTATTTTTCCTTTTATTTTCTATGATTTTCCCCAAAATTCCGAAAATTCTCTAAAAATTCCTCCATAATTATGTTAATATTTCTCATTAAAACTCCTTTATATTTATATTAATTTTTACCTAAAATTCTCCAATAATTATGGTATTAAAAAAACCCATATAAGGCCCATTAGTACTTAGTTTTCTCAATTTAAATGAGAAATATGGATTTCTAGGCCAAATTTTGTATTAATAATCCTAGGTCCCTCGGAAAATTATCTAGACATGCTCAATATTTTAAGAAAATATTAAGAGAATTTTCCGGGTCGTTACAGGTCTTAGTTAAGTCTCACCCAAAGTTTGATAGCGAGACATCAGAATTGTCCTCTTGCACTCTACCAAGATAAAATGCGTTGTTTTACTTTGGCAAACCCAACAACAAATGATCGAGGTAGTTTATGAGTATCAAACTTTAGTAGGCATATTGAGTTGACTTAATTAAGATAAACATCTAAGCATGCATCACATACACACACATAGCATATATCAATATATAAGCAAGAAAATGTGACATGGTTATGGCCCGTATACTATGATATTCTCAAGCCAATGAGAAGATCAATGGTCAACCTAGGGATAACATCTTCTCCAAGTGCATCCTTTGGTCGTCATGTGTCATCGGTATCCTTCTTGTAACTTCATTCTTCAATGGACACTCCACTCCTCATTTTGTACATTACAATTTAGGAAAACTCGAGTTACATTCGAGTCTAAATCTATTTTACAACTAGAAAAATAGAGATAAGGCACGAGACGCAGGCCGTATTATGAATTACAACATGCACACACACACATATTCATCCAATCATATTGGGGTTAAGGCCATAACCATGCACCATGTCATCAATCACATACAATAGATTTAGGACATTAATTTTTAATATGATTGTAAAAATGCTCATGAGCCGAAATCATAGGTTATAAAATTTGTCGAGTACATTCGCATCATAGCACACTTTCATATTTCATATGATGATGCTATAGACTTTTAGTTTGATCAACATAAACTTTTATATCTCGATAAATGCTCATACATTATACAATCTATAATAAAATTATATCATACTTCTATATCACATATAAAAGTTTTCTAAACTTTGTACGATCTTTCGCTAGTGGCTCTGATACCACTGTTGGGATCTATAGGTAAAAATATTTAAAATTGCAGCGGAAATAAGATCCCTCGAGCGATCCATGTGAATGAAAAACTCATACAAAGTGATCTACAATTCCTATCTTATAGGAATACCTTTGTCGTGTGTCATTCGCTTATCCCGCTAGTCCTTTGGTTCGCCGGATCTCTTACACGTTCAAGTGTTCGTGCCTCTATGTGTATCCACACGAACACGATCTACGCCTTAGAGAGGAACCACCTTAGTTGTGCTAGAAACTTGGGATGGTTCACAAAGCACAAGAACCTCCACTAGGGAGTTATGGATAAGGAGGAAAAAAGAAGAGGAAGAGAGATGCACCCTCTAGACTTTGACAAAGGGGGACTCATCTAATGAATACCAAAGGTCTATGTCCCTTGAGCTCCTCTCATCTTAATGCTAATAAAACCCAATGAATACCAAGCCTCTTGGTATTCCTTGAGACTCTTAATATTCTATTCATCTAATGAATAGAATGTCTCTTAGCCTTCCTCTTAAATAATATTTTATTAAATCCTTTAATGAATATTATCCATAATTAAGTGGTTGAGTCTAATCTAGATGAGTCTAACTCAAATTAGACTCAATCCCATAATCTAATTGGATTCACTTGAGTCTAACTCAATTAATCCAATTCGAATCAAATATTAGTCAAATCAAGATCAATTAATCTTCGAAGCATCGTATCCTTAGTGTGTGGCCCAATAGGTTCTTGTAACGTTGGCAATGTGCCTAACGCTTTAGACACATAAGCAATGAGCGGCATCTAGCAATGCATCATTGCTACCCAAGTAAAAAGAAAAGTCGAGATCCGACAAAAGCTCCATGACTATGATAATGTATGACCTTGTCCTTCTATCCTCGATATCTAGATTGACCAATGAGGTATAGACCGTGTCATCCTCAGTCAATCTTGTGTTTCTTGATCCCCGAGTAGACTCACTCAAACAAATGAGCTCAATATCTCATATAGACTCATTTGACCATGACCATGCGTTTTAGTAGTCCTACTCGATCAAGGGGCCCACAGATATCACTCCCGTCATATAGGAGGGATAGATCCCATCTACATCACTCACATCCCTCCGCATAATTCATTACATACCCAGTGATCGCCTTTATAGTCCACCCTGTTATGGGTGACGTTTGATGATACCAAAGTACATAACTCCTTATGTAGGAAACCGTAGTGACTTCAGGTCTAAGGACTATTCATACTAATAGTCACATGAGAAAGTTTATGACACTCATATGATAATCTATGAAACTTTCTCATGGCGGGTCAATTCAGTACACATTCTCTAATATATACCCATGTGTCAACTTGGTATTACATATCCATGACTTGTGAGCTCAAGTCATCAGTTGACCTACATGCTAGTCTTCATGCATTAATATTGTCCTTGAATATTAATACTTGACTAGGAATGATTTAGTGTAGTGTTCTCTACATTATCTCACTATCGATTCAACCAATCGATATAATGTAGATAAGAACCTACTACCCAAGGACATTATTATACTTAGTTATTTGGCACAAAACAAAGTAAGAATAATAACCAAACATGCCTTTATTAATGATTGAATATGATACAAAAAATCCCTAGTCAATCATCACATAATTGGCTCTAGGGCTCCTACTAACACCTCTCGGGAGAGCATAACCCAAGGGTCAATGCACCCGACAACTCGACTTCAAGTAACCGTTCCTCTTTCCAGATCAGGAAAGTCATCTAATAGTTATTGGCCATCACACGCGACAATTAAGGCCTTAATAATCACTGCAACCATTACCTAAAAGTTATCTTGTATCCGACAAATAAGGAAGGTGGGGGAGAACGTGGAAGATACACGTAATCAATCCCTCGAGTATATAAGGTACTTGGACATGCAGGTAAAGGGGTAGGCTCTCTGAATTCACATTCTCCTTCTTCGTTGTCCTCCTACAAGTAACTTAAGTTCTGACTTGAGCATCGGAGTGGGCTCTGCCGAAAAATCTCTGTGTGTTCCCATTAACGCTCGTGTTGATCTCACAGGGTACGATCTACTTCCCTTCGTCATCATCCTTGTGGGTTGGACTCTGGTGACTCGTCATCCGCGTCAATTCCTTCTGGAACATTACTTAAGTGTAAATATTTTCAAAAATACTCCTCTTAGAAAAATCTTTTAAAAGTCTTTATACTTAGGATTTTTTTAATAATCTATTTACAAAGTAAATTTATCCTTTACTAAAGAAATTTTATTCTCCTTTATTTTGAGGATTAAAAATAAGTGACTAAAAGTTCTAAACTTAGATTTATTGACCCATGATTAGACTTAAAAAACTAGGAAAAGAATATATAGAACTATTTTAAAGTGCATCAGCCGACCTAGTTTACGAATTTATTCCAACTACCAACAAATTCCTAGCTAAGATTTTAGGTGGAATAGGAATTGTAATTCTTTGCACTTCTCGAGGTATAATGATGGCTCGAGAAGCTCGACGAGAAAAATTTGAAGGCAAACTTTTGTTAGGAATCAAAAATAGGTGGCTAAAGGTTCTGAACTTAGACTTATTGATTAAATGCTTTAAGCTTTTTTTTTCTTTTCATGCTTGGACTCACTAGGATTGTTAACTTGGTTCAAATCTTGTCACTTTTAATTTCTACTTGATTCTTTACTACTAATTCTTGCTTAATTCATAATTCAGTATTTGTTACATATCAGTTACATACTTGACATGATTTTTTTATGATTTATTTTGCAAGACTAATGGGCTCTGATACACAATTTTTCCTTAATCAAAATTTCCTTAAAAATATATATTTTTCAAAAAGAATGTCTACTATTTTTTTTATATATATGTCAAAGGGGGAGAGTAGAAAAGTGAAGTTAAAAATTAAATTTTTTACTTAAAATTTTTCCCTTCCTCAAAGAAATGTTATTTTATAAACTTTCAAAAGTATTTTTTCTAACTTGAAGTTTTTTGGAACTTCTTTTGTAATACTCAAAAGCTTTTCAAAATACTTTTTCAAAACTAAACTTAAAGCTTTTCAAAATACTTTTTCAAAACTGAACATAGAATTGTTTTTTAAAGTAATAAACTATTCTATAAACAAAAACCTTTTCAAAAATTAGAAAAACTTTCAAAATGGAAATTGCATGTTTTCAAAAGCTTCAGGGGAGGATTTCATATCATGGGAGAGCTTTATGCAATTTTTCAATTTTCTAAGGTTTTTAAAAACTTTGAAATGTCCTAAAATGGGAGAAATTACTAATCAAGGGGGAAAATGAAAACAATTTGTTTTTAACTTATTATGTCTTATCTTTCTAGTGCTTAACTATGGATTATTTCTTATTCATGTTTTAACTTAACTTTTGAACTGTGTTGCCATAAATCAAAAAGGGGGAGATTGATGGTGCCGGAAGCACCAGATCGAACTTGGTTTTGATAATGGCAAAGGGTTCAAAGCTAAGTTTATATTGTGATATGATGATTCTACTAAGTGTGCAGGAAAGGCCTAGTTGAGCTAGGCACGAAGTCTTGACTTGCAGGGTTGAGCACGAAGACCTGGTCGAGGACTAGGCATGAAGTCTTGGTCGAGGGCTAGGCACCGAAGACTTGACCGAGGGTTGGGTACGAAAACCAGGTTCGAGGAATTGGGCAAGAAGACTTGGTCAGGGACTGGACACCGAAGACCTAATCTAGAAGATCGAGTAGGAGACTTAGCCAAGCGAGGACTGCGGACAGAAGTAGAGACGGGTCAAGGTATGAACGTCTTGAGATCCGGGAGTCTCGGAGGCTGAGCAAAAGTCTAACCGAAGGAGCCGGTTGGAAAAAGGTAACTTCTCTTGAGAGGAGTAGGTGAGGACACGCTCTCCGGAAGAGGAAACAGTAGGTGTCGGTTCGACCTATGATTTCATTTTAAATTCCAAAGTCAGAACCAAGACAGCTTTGGCTGTTATTTCATGCATAGTTATTATTATATTATTGTTCTTGGACTAACCCTGGTTGCAGGCTGAAAGAAGTGGGCTGTTGCGATACCAAGCGCCTGAAAGGGTTCAGGCGCCCGAGAACCCAGGCGCTTGAATGGTGTCAGGCGCCCCAGAAGGGGTTCTTCCAGCTGCTACGCCACGTTAGCTCCCAGGCGCCCATGAGTTCACAAGCACCTCAGTTGACCCAAGTGCCCAAGAATGGTGATAAGTGTTAGTCGAGTCTACGGATAAGGATGCGACCAAATCAGGTGACGTGGTAGGCGCCCAAGAGCCATCAAGCGCTCTAGAAGCTGCTATAAAAGGGGCTTCACCCCTTTGCTTCGATACATCAACTTAAGCACTCAAACGCGCTACGACAAGCTTCCGTGCTCAAGCCTTCTACGCTGACAATGTTCAAGATCGACGACATGTCACTTCAACAAGCTCAGGATTTCTTCTTAAGTGTCGTCAGTATAAAAGCTTTAATTTCTGTTTTGTACTTATGTTCATATATTTGTAAAGCATTTTCCGAATTATAGAATTGCCCAACGTAAACGGTCAAGGACCGTGGGTCCTGGAGAAGGAGCCATTACAGACTCTGAACCAAGTAAAAAGAAACCGCATTAGCCGTGTTTGATTTACTTATTTTCACTGCATTTAACTCTGTATTTTCTGAAAAATTACATTATCGATATTCACCGCCCCACCCCCACCCTCTATCGATTACAACAATCCCACAATATGTGCGAGAGTTATGTATAAATATCCCAACTCATCCGTCATATAGGGGAGATGCTGCCCGATTTTTGAGCAAGCATGGGCCTCTGGGGGCATGACATACAGAGCTTGAAATAGCATGAAACAAGTTTCTCTATGATCGCATCGATCTCCTAATGACATTGGTATCCTTAAACACAAATTTCGACTAATATATTTAGATTTGTAATTTTTTTATCTTGAATGAGTTTGAAAATATAATTTTCTTATTCCAAAAATTACTTATCTCAATCTATTTGGCGAAATTCATGTTTGGGTCATTTATGTTAAGAAGATATCGATACAAACTCTTAGAAACTTGTTTCAAGAAATTCGGAGATTTGTAAGTCTATCTGTGACATTTTAAACGTATTTATGTTTATATATATCTAGCGATGAATCTAGTAATTCATCGACAATTTGGCGATGAATTTCCAAATTCATCAAAAAATTAAAATAAATGCTTTTTAAATGTCATAGATGGACCTAGAGAGCTTGAGAATTACATGAAATAAGTTTCTATGTATTCATATCGTTATCTTAATTATCATAAACCGATTTAAATACAAATTTCACCTAATATATTTTTTTCCATAGTTAAATCAATTAGATTAACCAATGACTTATTGAAAAATATTAAGTTTAAAATTTTTAAAGGCATTTTGATATTAAACTAATCTCCATAGTTCATGTTTGAGGATATTAAAATCATCAGGAGATCGATACAATCATATAAGAACTTGTTGTATATCATTCTGAGCTCTATAGGATGATCTATGCCATTTTAAACTATATTCAGGTTTTTTTAAAAAAATTGTGATGAATTTCCAAATTGTCATCAATTTGTTTACGAATTTGGAAATTCATCACAAAAATTATTAAAAAAAAACTAATTAGTTCAAAATGGTACAGATCGACTTATAAGGCTTGGAATAACATGGAACAAGTTCCTATGTGATCGTATCAATCTCTTGATGACATTAATATTCTCAAATATGAATTTCACCTAATATATTTAAATCTATAATTTTTTAACTTGAATGAATTTAAAATATAATTTTGTTATTCCAAAAATTACTTGTCTCAATATATTTAGTGAAATTCATGTTTGAGGTCATCTATGTCATGAGAACATCGATACAAATACGTAGAAACTTGTTTCATGGGATTCCAATGTTTGTCGGTCTATTGGCGATGATTTTGGAAATTCATCGCAAACTTTAATTTTTTTTAAAATCAAAATAAATATTTTTAAACATCGTAGATGGATATAGAGAACTCAAAATTATATGAAATAAATTTCTATGTATTCATATCGATCTCCTAATAACATATATGGGCTCAAATATGAATTTCTCTAAAAATATTGTTTTTCATAGTTAAATCAATTAGAACAACCAATGACTTAGAGAAAAATGTTAAGTTTGAAAATGTTAAAATCTTTTTAATATTCAACTATCATTGATCTCCGTAGATTTTGATGAAATTCGTGTTTGAGGATATTAATACCATCAGGAGATCTATATAATCATATAGAAACTTGTTTCATATCATTCCAAACTTTGTAGGTCAATCTATGTCATTTTGAATATATTTAGGGTTTTTAAAAAATAAATAAATTTTGTGACAAATTTCCAAATCCATTGCCAATTGGTGATGAACCTAGGAATTCGTTGCCAATTTGTCGACAAATTTGAAATTCATCATAAAATTTATTTAAAAAAAAAACTAAATATGTTCAAAATGCCACAGATCGACATACAGTGCTTGGAATGACATTTAACAAGTTTGGATGTGATCGTATCTTGCCAAATACATTAATGTCTTCAAATATGAATTTCACCTAATATATTTATATCTGTAATTTTTTTAACATGAATGAGTTTGAAAATTTAATTTTGATATTTCAAAAATTACTTATCTCAATCTATTAGGTGAAATTTTTGTTAGAGATCATTTATGTCATGAGGGCATCGAAACGAACATATAGAAACTTCATCATATAATTTTGAGGTTTGTAGGTCTATATGTGTCATTGTGAATGTATTTAGGTTTTTTAAAATGTATTTTGTGACGAATCTAGGAATTCATCGCAAAAATTTATTTTTAAAAAATTAAAAAGAAATGGTTATTAAATGTCGTAGATAGACTTAGAGAGCTCAGAATTGCATGAAATAAGTTTTTATTTGTTTGTATTGATCTCAATATAAATGGGTTTAAATACAAATTTCAACCAATATATTTTTTCTGTAGTTAAATCAATTAGAGCAACCAATGACTTAGTGATAAATGTTAAGTTTGAAAATGTTAAAGGCTTTTTGATATTAAACTATTATTGATCTCCATAAATTTTGGTGAAATTCATGTTTGAGGATATTAATGTCATTAGGAGATCAATACAATCACATAAGAACATGCTCCATGTCATTTCTAACTTTATAGGTCGATCAATGTTATTTTGAATGTATTTAATTTTTTTAAAATAAATTTTTTGATGAATTTTTAAATTTGTTGTCAATTTTGCAATGAATCTCCATATTCATTGTCAAATTGGAGATGAATTTCTAGATTCGTCATTAATTAGTGACAAATTTAGAAATTCATCACAATTTTTTTACAAAAAAACCTAAATATGTTCAAAATGGCATATATGGATCTGCAAAGCTCGAAATAATTTGGAACAAGTTTATATATGATCATATCAATCTCCTGATAACATTAATGTCCTTAAACACGAATTTCACCTAATATATTTAGATCTATAATTTTTTTAACATGAACGAGTTTGAAAATATAATTTTGTTATTCCAAAAATTATTTATCTCAATCTATTTGGTGAAATTCATATTTGAGGTCATTTATATTATGATGATATTGATACGAACACGTACAAACTTATTTCATAAAATTTTAAGGTCTGTAGATCTATCTGTGTCATTTGGAATGTATTTAGGTTATATGTATATATAATTAGTCTCAAATTTTGCAACGAATAACTTTTTCACCATAAAAATTATGATGAATTAATTTTTTGTTGCAGATTCTACAATGATTATTAAATTTCATCACTAAATTGAAATGAATTTTATGATGAAAAATATTTTGTTGCCAATTAGCGACAAAAGTTATTCGTTGCTAAATTTATTGTAAATTTGTGACAATTTTGCATTTCATACCAAACTTCTCTCAATTTTGTGACGAAAAATTTTTGTCGAAATTTTTCATTGCTAAATAATTGTATTTTTAGTTAATGTAGAAAGGGGAATAAGAATTAGGACCCCATGTATTAGTTGTTTGCACAAAGTGGAAATTATTATTATTATTTTTAATTTCCAAAACGCAAATAACAGGTTTGGCAGTAGTAGGACATATTAACCATGGGTACTGATACTTTCCGGTCTTTCAAGAATCTCTGTAAATTAACTTCGCCCCATCATAAACTGAAACCCAAATGTTTTCCAAAGTAATCTGCGATAGGAAGTACTGTTGTACTTAATAGGATTCTCTGCGCGTCGTTGAATCTCCAATATTATCATGGAAAATAATATGCTTAGTAAAAAATTTTAAGGAAAAATTTAGTAAATGACGTGGTATTTTATATGTAGTGATCTCTGATAAGTTCACCGTGTACCCAATGTATAGTTTGATTCGAGACGGTAGCCGAGGCCGCCGATGGTATCCGAGTGATAATCGGACGTGTGCATATAAAATGTTACGTCATTCACTGAGTATTTTATTAAATTTTTTACTGAATATATCCGAGCTTATCATCATATAAATCAATCCACACACAACTAATCATATAAATCAATCCACACACAACTAATTGAATGAATTATTGAGCCGCATTTTAAGGGAGAAAGATTAAGCTCACACATCTCCAGAGCCTTTAAGCAACTGCAACACTCTTCCTCTTTACTCCTCCCTATACTACGTATGATTCTGTGACATTTCTAAATTTGTTCCTATCCATGCACTATATTTATACAAACAAATAGACTTCCATGATACTTTATTACTTTAATATCATTGGGCAAGGATTGAATCCCAATAAAATAAGAAGATTTATCCTCCTATGTGATAACTATGTTTAATTTTTTAATTTACTTTTTGCTAATGGTGAGACAGTCATGGGTGACTCTCATAATGATGAATTTCATCTTTTTATGATAATTTAATATCAATATCAAAATAATTTTTTTGATACAAAATAAATACTAATGTCCGACTTAGGTCCTAAGTCTTTGGATATATCTAATGACCCAAATGGTTATATCTTGATTTTTAAGCGACAGTTAACTTTTCCCATAAAATATGGCTTAAACTAATTGAATTTTTCGTCAAGATAAACTTTTTTTAAATACAAGAAAGTATTAATTGGAGTTTTTAAATACAATAAACTTTACATATAATATTGGAGTTTGTTTTGCCATCAAAATAAATTCTACTTAGATTGCTTAGATACTTATAAAGTCAAGATTAATATGGAACATGGACCTTTTGGTGAAAGTAATTAATGAGACGAAGGGGGTGTTGAGCTAAACTCGAAGGAATAGGAGATTAATTAGACGTTGAAATGGAATTTGATGAGAAGGAAAAAAAATAATTAAAGTGGGTGGCACCACATGTCATCATATCCTTCGAGTGGTGTAATGATTTTATAATATAAATTTGAGAGTGAGTTAGCTCGGGCCACACATAGCACAAGCCTAGCATTGATGATATGGGCAGCCAACGCACGCTACTTTCTATCGCAATCTCTCCTCTTATTGCCACCTTTCCCCGATCCCATTCATAACAGAATGTTTTTTATTCCAAATGTTTTTTATTGTTTATTGTTTATTGTTTATTGGTTTTTGTTTTTGCTTTTAAAAAGTAAATTTGGTTTGGTGATTACTTTTCACTATTACCACCCCAAAGCTCTTCTTTCTAAGAATGATTATATTAACAATTAACAATAATATCAGCAATATAGAAAATAGTTCCAGAGTTGGATTGATATAATAAAATTTTCAAATTAAGCAAGATCAATTCTTAATCAATTTGAAAGAAATATTTTTGTATTTTTTAAATTTATTTTTATAAATAATTATTGAATCAATCGAAAGTAAAAAAAAAAAAAAACCTCTCGTCTGTCATAAAGTGTCATACTGTCTTTTCTTTATCATTCAGACCGTATCCTTTATTTTTCTTCTTTACAAATCTAAAAGTCCCTTCTTTACTTTTTCATTTCCTCAAACACATCAATTTCTCTTTATTTTAAAAGAAAATAGTTACCTTTTAAAGAGAAGATTTGATGCAGGATGAAACGCTGTCGCAAGTAGAAAACATAAATGCAGAATTAAATTAGAAGAAACAGAAAGGAAGAAGAGTGTAAAATAGAGCCAAAAATTGAAATCGGCAGTGTCTTAAAGAAACAAAGATGTCCACGAAAGAACCATGGCGACGACGTCGTCCTGTTTCTCATTATTCTTCGCGGTGAATGGCTTCTTCTCAGAGAGAGAGAGACGCCGGCCCTTCATTCTTGTAGTGTGCCACGGCAACCCGTGAATGTGATATCGTGAGCCTAAACCATAATCAGCAGTTGGCACTCTCATAACCAACCAAAATCCTCTCTTTTCTCGCCCAACTCCCAATCTGTATCGCTCGAGAATGGCTCCCTGCACAATGCTTTTCTACCTTCTCCTCTCTATCTCATTTGCAGATATTTCATTTACGCCATGTTTATCTTCTCAGGTACAAGTCGGATTCTTTTTTTCGTTTCTCTCTCCCTTTGTTTCTTCATTTTTGTTTTGGAGGCCGGTTCTGTTCTTTCACTTCTTTTTTAGGTATTTTTTTTCCTTGAGAATGTATATGTTAAGCCTTGGAAATAACCCCTTTTTTTCCCTCCTTTTTGCTCGATTTTGTTATATATTTTTTTCAGGTTTATGTAGTTTATATGGGCAGCAAGGAGGAGCAGTCTTCGGATGATATCTTAAAGCAGAACCACCAAATGCTCGCCGCAGTGCATGGAGGAAGGTTAGACTGGGATTTTACTGTGAAAATTAGCTTAATTTGTTGTGGAAATGCTACCCTTTGTTGTGAAAACATGGTCTTTGTGAATGATTTGCCCACAGATTGGAAGAGGCACAAGAATCACATGTTTACAGTTACAGCAATGCGTTTAGAGGCTTTGCAGCGAAGTTGAGCAAAGAGCAGGCTTCTAAAATGGCTGGTTGGTATTCTTCCTGGATGACGCTAAGCCATTAATTTCATGCTTTTATGAGGTTCTCAACTAGTATTCCTTTGGGTTTTCTCTGGTACAGAGATGCCAAATGTGGTATCAGTGTTCCCAAACCTTAAAAGAAACCTGCACACCACTCACTCTTGGGATTTCATTGGCCTGGGAACCGACGAGGAGATGGAGATTCCAGGTTTTTCCACGAAGAACCAAGACAACGTCATCATCGGATTTATTGATACAGGTGAGAAACTGCAAAATTTTATTTGAGTAGAACAACAGCCCGGCGTTCGTTGTTCCACTGCTTTTGTAGGAGCAATTTTTGTTCACTTCTCTTCAGTTTTTAGTATAATTATGTCGAGATATAAATACAAATATATATATTCAAAATTTTGTTAAAAATGTGGTTACTGGAACTTCTCTCGATGTTGTGATTACAAGGGGTTTTTCACAGGGATATGGCCCGAGTCTCCTAGTTTCAGTGATGTAGGGATGCCACCAGTTCCATCGAAATGGAAAGGAGAATGCCAAATCGGAGAATCTTTTACAAATTCTTCCTGCAACAAGTATGTTTCACGGTCTATGGAGATTTAGTGGAAAATGCCGAGCTAACTTTGACTCTTTTTTAGGAAAGTAATTGGAGCGAGGTACTATCTCGGTGGCTATGATGCAGAAGAAGAAGAAGGAAGCCATGGTGACTTTGTGAAGGCAGATAATGCCGTGAAGTTCAAGTCTCCAAGGGACAGCTCTGGCCATGGTAGCCACACAGCCTCCACAGCTGCAGGTCGGTATGTGAGCGACATGAACTACAATGGCTTGGGAGCTGGAGGTGCTCGCGGAGGTGCTCCAATGGCAAGGATTGCAGTCTATAAGACGTGTTGGGCCTCGGGTTGTTATGATGCAGACATACTAGCAGCCTTTGACGATGCAATTCAAGATGGTGTGGACATCATATCGGTGTCCTTAGGTCCAAATTCTCCCCAAGGCGATTACTTCAATGATGCAATCTCGATAGGCTCGTTCCACGCTACCAGCCATGGTGTCCTAGTAGTTTCTTCCGTTGGAAATGTTGGAACTCGAGGCTCCGCGACTAATCTCGCACCGTGGATCC
Source organism: Boesenbergia rotunda (assembly GCA_024364735.1). NCBI lineage: Eukaryota > Viridiplantae > Streptophyta > Magnoliopsida > Zingiberales > Zingiberaceae > Boesenbergia > Boesenbergia rotunda. The sequence goes on from JAGFNQ010003263.1 coordinate 289,414, forward strand.
TCACAGTAGCTGCCAGCTCAACAGACAGAGACTTTGTTTCATCCATTCAGCTAGGAAATGGGAAGAAATTCATGGTAAATGAATTAATAGCATTTCTCCTAATAGATTATAATTCATTAATCTAGTCTCCTAAGAGTTTTCTGACATGAATAGGGTGAAAGCATGAGTTCTTTTAAAATGAACAAGTCAGCCAGGATCGTCTCAGCTTCTAATCTAAATGCTGGTTACTTCACTCCCTATCAGTCCAGGTGAATATTAACAGATCTTGCTCGACTGTTAAAGGCACTTTCACTGAACAAGCTTATTTCTGTTGTGCAGCTTCTGTTTGGACAGCTCCTTGAACAGAACAAAGGCCAGAGGCAAAATTCTTATATGTCGGCATTCTGGTAGCCCATCAGAATCAAGAGTAGAAAAGAGTCGGGTGGCTAAGAAAGCCGGGGGAATCGGAATGATCTTGATAGATGAAATAGACAATGATGTTGCCGTTCCATTTGTTATTCCTGCTGCTTCTGTTGGAAAGCATGCAGGAAATGCAATCTTATCATATGCCAACAGCACCAGGTTTGCCAAAGCTTCTTCCACCATCAACTTTGGATGTGTTTTCAATTATCAACATTATAACTCTCCTTTTGCATTCATGAAGGAAACCGAAAGTGATAATTTTGCCAGCAAAGACCGAATTGGGATCGAGGCCAGCTCCTCGAATTGCTGCATTCTCTTCCAAAGGTCCCAATTCGTTAACCGCAGAGATTTTGAAGGTCTGTTTTAGTTTAAAATTGTAAGACCGTGAGAAGTGAGAACTAATAATAGTATGTCATTTTCAGCCGGACATTGCAGCACCAGGACTGAACATCTTAGCAGCCTGGTCTCCTGCAGTCAACCAAATCAACTACAATATTCTATCTGGAACTTCCATGGCATGCCCCCATGTAACAGGACTGGTGGCTTTGATAAAAGCTGTATACCCCAGTTGGACTCCTTCAGCAATTAAGTCTGCCATTATGACTACAGGTTGTGCCTCTCGATCGATTCTAGGGACATTTTACTTAGTGAATTGATATGTTTTTCACTAATCTGACATCGACAAAATGATATACAGCAAGTGTGTTGGATAAGAATGGTGATGCCATAACAGCCGATCCGAAAGGAAGGCCAGCAAGCCCTTTTGATTATGGTTCAGGCTTTCTGAACCCCGCAAGAGTCCTCGATGCTGGTCTCGTCTATGACGTGCAGCCCCCGGATTACAAAGCATTCCTCTGCTCCATCGGCTACGACGATAAGTCCTTGCAGCTTATCACAGGTGACCAAAGCATGTGCAGTGGAGGACCTTCGCCATCAGCTTCAAATCTGAATTATCCTTCAATCACGGTTCCAAACCTCAAGGGCAGCTACAGCATCACAAGGACTGTGACAAATGTTGGAAACCGGGGCATTACTTATCGAGTTCGAGTCTCTCCGCCGACCGGCATCAATGTAACTGTAGTTCCTGGCACTCTTACATTCAGAAGCTACGGTGAGAAATTGAAGTTTACTGTGACATTTGATGTCACTCAGCCTTCCAAGGATTATGTTTTCGGATTGCTCTCGTGGGAGGCAGGTAAGGTTCGAGTGACCAGCCCTCTGGTTGTAAGAGTGTCATCTGGTGGCACCAACTTGTTACAGTGAAGTCGTGCCACATAAGAACAATCAAATTATTGAACTGCATAAATGAGGCATGAATTTGCTACTGAGCTGGCCTTACAGGGATTGAGATAGCTGACCTAATGGAGCACCTCTACAAAGTAGAGATTGCAACCAAACTAGATGTTTCTGTAAAATGGTATGTGTTTGAATTCGGTGAATATAAAATCTTCATGAAGTTGATGAGTTTTAATTTTATGTATTAGCGATAGATGTCAGGCCAGGTGTTTCAAAGCTGGAATGGAAAGAAAACAAAAATTAAAAAACTTTAGGAATCTGAATTTGGTATGTGCTATGCATGTAAACAAAAAAATCCCAATCAGACAGAAACAAGCGGCTCACGGGCCTGTGTCGGCAGATTGATTCAAAGTTCTTCGTCGATGGAAAAAAAAAACAATGATTTTATAATTGAATGGGGAATTGATCGACAACAAAGAAGATGTTTACTTGATTCATCTCAATTGTTTAAAGAGTTACGAAGCCATGTTTGTCTGCTTTGCTCATAGATTGAATGAGTTGAACAAGACTCATTTCGTGCTATTATCGACTTGGTTTTTGTTTGCATAGTAATTCTCACAATTAAAATAAAGCAGCACAATAAGGTGACATATTTGTGGAAGCACAGACAATATGAAAATTTTGGATGTATTCTTGATATCATTTAGAATGCGAGTGGGAAATGGAGCTAGTACTACCTTCTGGCTTTATAGATTGAAAGGGGAGACCACTCTAAAGTTGGATTTTTCCCAACATATACAAAGACTGCGGTAACAAAAACATCTCGATAAATCAGATTAATTTTGAAGCTTCAGACCTTGTGTTGGAAATAGGGATGCAAAACAACTATCAGGACCTCACTCGATTCAGAGATAGATAAACATACACATTAATGAGTAGGCATGTTGTAGGAATGTTTTTATCTAAACTTAATGAACATGATAAACAAAATGAATGTGAAATTAAGCGCTAGATTATGCTTTTTTTTAAGCTCAACAAATATGGCAAACAACTAAATATGGATTAATGATCCAAAATTACTTCCAACCATTATTATGCCAACAAAACTTAAATAAATTTCAAATATTCTTCAAAATCTTTTAATCACTCAAATATCACTATAGATGGCATAATAATTTCTGAAAATGTATATCCTTAGAGATATTTATATGCAACCAGTTACCATCATCCTGCTAATCTAATTAGATTATGACAAATCATAATAGAAGAAATTTTGGTGGGATTTTTATTAATCCTGATGAGATTTTATCCATTTTAAAATATGACAATTATACAAATCAAAATAAGACTTTTACTTAATTATGCATAATTAAATTTTTAACAAATATAAAATATGATAATATTTGACATATTCAAATATTTATCTAGATCAATCCAATAATGGCGAATAACCGCACCACATAGTTAAATTTCCAAAATACTCAAATCATGTATCCTAATTTAAAAATTAACAAATCATGTATCCAATGCCATTTTGCCTATGTTTTTGTTCCCATACTACAGTATAGCAAACTATTCGAGATACTATTCATTAGCATAGTAAAGTCCTTAATCAATTGCTATACTGTAGCAATCGATAAAAAAATTTATTTTGTGTTCAAAAAATTATTACTCTTAATATAGTAGGTCAAAATGATGTTTGAGGGCATGAATATAATCAGGAAAACTAGACAAACACATAGAACATGATTTATGTCATTTTAAGCTCTTTAGGTCCATCAGCTGGTTTTGGTCGAAATCAACTGATGGACCTAGAGAGCTCAGAATGATATGGAGCATGAATATAATCAGGAGAACTAGAAGAATACATAGGACCTAATTTCATGTCTTCTGAACTCTTTAGGTCCTTTAGTCAATTTTAGTCAAGATTTTACCTAAACCGGCTAATGGACATAGAGAACTCGAAATGACATAGAACCAAGTCCAATGTGTTCATCTAGTTAATTTGATTATATTCATGCTCTCAGACATCATTTTAGTTAATCATTAAAAAAAATAATCGATTGATACAATATAACAATCGATTAAAATTGTTCATAGAAACAATTTTAATCTATGGCTATATATACTATAACAATCGATTAAAACTTTTTTTGAATAATTAAAAAATTAAATTCGTGTTGAAAATAAATCACTACTCTCACTATAGTATGTCAAATTTGATGTTTGATGGCATGAATATAATCAAGAGAACTAGACGAATATGTAGGACTTAGTTCTATATCATTCATAATTTTCTATGTCTATCAACCGGTTTCAGCCAAATTTAGGCCAAAATTGGTTGATAGATATAGGAGCTCGAAATTATATGAAATTAAGTCCTATATGTTTGTCTAGTTCTCTTGATTATATTCATACCCTTAAACATTAATTGCTCTCAATATATTGTTCTAAATTGATGCTTAAGGGCGTAGATATAATCAAAAGAACTAAATGAATACATAGGATCTAGTTTCATGTGATTATAAGCTCTATAGGTCCATCAGCCAAAACTGTTATGAAACTAAAAAGCTCGAAATAACATGGAATCAAGTCCTATGTATTCGTCTAGTTCTCTTGATTATATTCATGCTCTTAAATATTAATTTGACTCATTATATTGAGAACAGTAACTTTTTCATAAAAAATAGATTTTTAAATCAATTGTTATAGTGTAGCAACCGATTAAAGATTACTGTGCTAATGAACAGTATCCTAAATCAATTACTATATTGTAATAATCGATTGGGAATAGTAACAAGGGCAAAAATGGTATTAAATGCATGTTTTAATAATTTTAAAATTAGGATATGTGATTTAGATATTTTATAAACTTATCTATACGGTATTTTGCCAATGACATATCAATATCTCATCCAAATCTTTATATCTATAGCTGTTGGTTGTCAGGATTCCTCTCTATATCCTCGGATTAAAATTCTATTGTCACGCCCCCAGAGGCTCATATTTGCTCGAAAATCGGGCAGCATCTCCCCTCTATGGGGACAAGTTGGGACAAATAATACATATCTCTCATAACATAAAAGATGGCTCAGCCGTCATAACAGGAAATAAAGGCACAATCACACAGTTTATATCCATATAAATGATAAAAATAAACTAAACTTAAATATTTCAAACCATTATTGTCTTTTAGCAGAAATAAAGCTAACAGAAATCCGAAATACCGACGAACCCCAACATGAGTCCAAAAATGAACATACTTTTACTATAAGTCCATGAAGTAAATGTTGGGACAATCTATGGTCTGGAGTGACCATGTGTTTTGATGTTTAGGCAAAGGGTTTAAGTTAGGTTCACCCTTGTGTTTTGATATGTGTATTTGAGTGTGCAGGTCTGCAGGACACACATGGACTTAGCTGGACGGATTCGGATACGGTGAAGGGTGGCATGGAGGCAAGCCGTGGGCTTGGATGTGCATCCGAGGGACCATGGATATAGCAGGGATGATGAGCCGAGGGAAGCAGACTTCGAGGCGTACGTGAAGGATGGCATGAAGACAAGCCGAGGGCTTGTGTGCGCATCTAAGGGACGAGGGCCAAAGTTGAAGAGGGCTTAAAGGCAACAGGTCAAGGCTGCTAGAGCAGAGACGATGAGCCGAGGGATGCGAACTTCGAGGCATGCGTGAAGGATGACATGGAGGCAAGCCGAGAGCTTGTGTGCGCATCTGAGGGACGGGAGTCGAAGATGACGAGGGCGCGAAGGCAACAGATCGAGGCTGTTGGTGAAGCGTCAGCTGAGTCGTGAGGGTTCGAGTGCTGAGTGAATTATACTCGGAAAATCCTAGGGTTCGAGTTCTGAGGCAAATGTACTCGGGAAGGGGAAACCTTAGGTGGGGGAAGTGGACCAGTCGACTGGTGTCTGGGCAGTCGACTGGTATATGCCACAGAAAGATCAGTCGACTGGTAATGGGGCAGTCGACTGGTGGTGGCTAGAAATTCGAACGTTGAGCTTGCAACGGTCGAATTTAGGTAGGACTAGTCGACTGGTAATGGACCAGTCGACTGGTAGCGGGTTTCTCAGCGTTGAGCACTATTTAAAGGGGCTCGGTTTTGGCTGAGAGGTCTTGACAAAATTAGCTTTGGTTAAAGGCCAATTAGTAGTCTAAGAGCTCAGGAGTGTTGTTCAGGTTGTGGCGAGGTTTCTCCACCCACAAGGAGCTACACGAGCTAGCCGAAGGTCTTCCGGGGAGTCATCCACCGATGGATCGGGATCGTCTACCTTACGGACAGCCATGGAGTAGGAGCTTCATCTCCGAACCACGTAAAGGTTTGGTGTTAGTGATTGTTTAGTTTTCGATTATTAGTATTTCCGCTTGTGTACGCTAACATTGTAGGTAGAAAATCGAAAGAAGCTATTCACCCCCCCTCTAGCACACGGTGATCCTAACAAGTGGTATCAAAGCGAGGTTCGCTCATCTACGGACTAACCGCCGAGAGAGCACAAGAGCTAGAGGAAATGATGATTGAAGAAAGATTAGGGGATGACATCAATGTCCCACCTCCCTACGATCGCGAGAGCTTTGATTATTGGATGATGCGGATAGAGGTATGGTTCAATATGGATTGGGATCTATTGATCACACTAAAATATCCATTTAAAGCTTCGAAGGATAAGCATGGGAAGAAACTTCGACCAAGATATTGGACCAAGGAGCAACAAACACAATTGAAGGCAAATGAGAAAGTAATTTCAATATTGCTTAAGGTTTTGCCTAATATCATAATTAGTGGTGTAGGTGAATACAAAAATGCACATGAATTATGGAGCAAGATGTTAGCCCATCATGAAAATCTTACACAAGCTCAAATAGTGGAAGAACCCAAGGAAATGAGATTAATGGTCCAAGAAGAGGAAAAGGACAAATAGGATGAGGAAAGAAGCTCAACATCCGAAGAGGAGGTGAAAGAAGAAAAAGAATCATCCATCTCCTCAAGTGAAGTGGAACAAGAAATTGAAAAACCATCCACTTCATCAAAGGGGGAAGTGTTGATGTAGTCTGGCTCGATTGTTGTTTTGGTGTTGACAATGATTTAAGTTTAGTTGAATGGATTAAGTACAGGTGGATCGGGAGATCGCACGCTGGCATGTGAAAAGTTCTAGCTTGGAGGGCTAGGTGAAAAGTCCAAACATGGAGGGTTGGGTGAAAAGTCCTAGCTTGGAGGGCTAGTTGAAAAGTCCTAACTTGGAGGGTTAGGTGAAAAGTCCCAACTTGGAGGGTTAGGTGAAAAGTCCTAGCTTGGAGGGCTAGGTGAAAAGTCCTAGCTTGGAGGGCTAGGTGAAAAGTCCTAACTTGGAGGGCTAGGTTGGAGCCCCTGGATCGGTCTGGTGACCGATCAGGGAGGTTGGCACGGTACTCCTTCGTGGATCGGTTTGGTGACCGATCCAGCGATGACTGATTGGTCTGGTGACCGATCAGGGAGTAGGCGTTTCACTCACTACACAGCTCCTGATCGGTTTGGTGACCGATCAGGGAGCCCACAAGTGGGTTGAGTTCCCCTGCTGCTCTTCTCCTGATCGGTTTGATGACCGATCAGGGAGCATCCACTAGGTCTTTGGCAAACCTACTGATCAGCTCCTGATCGGTCTGGTGACCAATCAGGGAGAAAACGTGACCGATCAGACTGAACGATCAACTGTCGCGAGGTTTCTCACCCTGACCGATCAGGCTGGAGCCAGATCGGTCTGGGATCATCCTGATCGGTCTGGTGACCGATCAGGCCACAGTTTGATTGGTCTGGGTACCGATCTGGAGTATGCAACAGACTGCTGGATAGGACTGGGGACCAATCTGGAGTGTGCAGAAGACTGCTGGATCGGTCTGGTGACCGATCAGGGTCCTCTCTGATCGATCTGGGGACCGATCAGGAGCAGAACTTTAATTCAAATACGCTGTCAGAGGTTTCTGATCGCGTCTATTTTCTCTGCCGATTCTCTGATACATTGCTGATTTCATTTGATATGCATTGCTAAGCGTCTGTTGTAGTGTGCAGGTGATACAAGAGGATTCAAATACTCAAGGAGGGTCAATGGAGGACTTTCCATGGAGCAGGATTGGATCTATTATGTTTTCAGGTCTCAACGGCGTCTGGCGCAACTAGCAACTAACATAGGCGCGGCTGGCAACTGACGGAGGCTCAGCTGGAGGAGTGTCCAGTGGACTAAGTGCTCAGAGGGGTCAGTGGGTCAGGGTGTGGGTCAGTGGTGCTGATGGAGCTAGCGACGTTGAGCAGGAGCTTAAGAGACGAAGCTAGAAGCAGTGGAGCTGAGGCGAACAAGATAGAAACTTGGGAAGTTTGGCTGGGCTGTGTTCGTGCTCTTTGTTGCTTTGTGCTTAAGCGTTCTACTACATCCTTGTGAGATCTGAGTGAGCATTCCTTCTTGTGTGATCTCCTGTACTCAAGTTCCATCATCCGTGAGATCTGTGGAGAGATTTCTCCACCGAGAAGGAGGCTCTATCTTATCCGGGATCATCGGGGCTTGATCTGTCGATAATCAAGGGATCACCCACCTTACGGGCACGCCAAGGAGTAGGGGCAAGTTATCCCCGAACCTTGTACATCACGGTGTTAGCGTCAGTTTGTTGTCTATTTTTGTTTTGGTGTTCTGCTTTGTTTCTATTTCTGGATTTGTATTCCGCTGCCTAACCTATAAGTGCAGAAACCTTCAAAAGTGCAAGATTTGTAGTGTCTGGCTATATTCACCCCCCCTCTCTAGCCATCCAAGTTCCAACAAGTGGTATCAGAGTCTGGGGCTCTGTTCACGGCTTAACATCCGAGAGCTTACAGCAAGATGGCTGGAAGAGAAGGATTGAGCACTAACCGACCTCCATTCCTCGACGACACTGATTTTTCATATTGGAAGTCAAGAATGGAGTTTTACTTGAAGACGAACATGAGCTTGTGGTTCACTGTCAAGGAGGGGTTTTCCCTTCCAAAGGATAATGAAGGAAAGGAGCTTGAGTTTTCCAAGTGGTCGTCTGAGCAAATCCGCAAGGGGGAAGCAAATGCCAGAGCTGTGGTCACCTTACAATGTGGGATGACCAATGAGCAATTGATCATGATTGGTCCCTTCACCTCTGCCAGAGAATTGTGGAACAAACTCATTGAGCTCCATGAGGGAACTCAAGATACACGGATAGTCAAGAAGGACCTCCTTCTCAGCCAACTCTAGAACTTGACAATGGGAGAAAACGAAACTGTAAGTATGCTTCATTGTCGGTTCAAAGAAATCATCAACGGCTTGCATTCCATCAATGAAAAGGTGGAAAATCGAGACTTAGTGAGGTACATCCTAAAAGCTTTTTACGAGGAATGCTTTGTGGTCATCCATGGTGGATGCCTACAAGGTTTCCAAGGATTTTTCAATTGTTAAGTTAGAAGATCTATTTTGTGAAATAGAATTATATGAGATCTCTAACATAAGCCCAAAGAAGAAAGGGTTGACTTTTGTGGCAGGTGACAAAAAGAAGAAAATGGAGGAGAGGACTCACTGTCACGTGGCTCTAGTGGCCTTAGAAGACTCAAATGAAGGAAGTGATAACGAATCAAGCTCCTCAACCGCGCCTTCATCATCTTCGGATGATGAAGAGGTAATCTCTTCCGAGCTAGACAAATGCTATAGAATAATAGCGCGCTTGACAAAAATGCTTAATAAATATAACGCCAAAGTCAAAGCATTAAGGTTGGAAGTAAAAGAATTGAAATCCCCTAAGGTTGAGGGCATTAATGATTTGCATGATAAATCCCTTAAGGATGAAAATAAGAACTTGAAGTGCGAAGTTGAAAACCTCAAGAATGTTCTTGAGAAGTTTTCAACAAGCTCTAAAACATTAGATATGATACTCAACTCACAAAGGTCGATGTACAACAAGGTTGGTTTAGGTTACCGACCTATGGAACCAACTTTTGTGTCATTAATGTCAAGAACCCAATTTAGGTCACAAGATGATTCTAAGGTTCAAAAAGCCAAGAAGAAATTGACTAAGGCATGAGTGCCAAAGTCATTCATTGTAGATTCATTAGGTCCCAAAATTTGGGTACCTAAAACCTCAATATTTAGAATTGTATAAGCATTAATTGAGGGGGAGCATCTATCAACATAGGTTGTTGATAAGTGGTGCTCCAAACCCAAGGCTAAAGTTACACTAGTTTCAAAATAAGTCAACAAGCATTGGAAATTATTTTTATATATTGCATGAAGGGTTTAGATTCACACATAATTTGCTCTTGCCATGAATTGCTTAGAGTAATTGGTTTTCTTGTAGCAATTGATGTTTTACTGCAATTTGTGTTTTTATGAAATTTCACTTGAGTAGTAAGGAAATTTTCATGCAATGAATGATAGTATATCCATGCTTCAAAATAAACCAACTAGTTTTGAAAAGGAAAAATATATTGCATGAATGATTTAGGTTGAATCATGACAATGGATTGCTATAGTTCACGGTAAATCTAGAAGTTAGCCAAAATATCAAAATCGTAGTTTATTTTTGGAATAACTGATGATATATCATAGGCCTAAGTTCTTCCTTAATGTGTTGGAGGTGAACATGATCAAGTATGCCATGATTTACTCTTTGGTCTATTAACATTAGTCTATGGCAGAAAAATTTTGGTTAAGAACAGTATGCTCACATAGTTATGATGTTTCAAAATTCAGCACTCAAGTTCCATGATTTGCTATAAAATTTGATTATCAGGGTATATTGATTACAAAATTGTTGGGAATAAACATGATCATAATTGGAATATTTTGATACACACATGATCATACTTTGATACTTATGTCGTATAGGTATGTTTGGAAAATCGATTATATTTTGATATTATCTTGATACAAACATGCTGGACAGAGTTGAGGATTATGAAATTGATAAATATTTTGAACAAACTTGATCATCCATTGACTTTGATACAAATTTAATATTGACTTGATATAAATCTGTTTTGAAGTATCCAACATAGATTTTGGGAACTTAATCATGCTTTGATACAAACATGTTTTGATATTCAATTTCATGCTTAGAAAATACTGATCATGCTCTGACACAAATCATGACATATATTTTTGATTAAGGGAACCCTTAGAATCAAATGGATTACCTCTATGCTTTGACACAAATCATGTTGATCATTTTGGGAAATGGATTTTAGTTAAAAGAAACCCTTTAGGATCAATGGGATTGAATCTAATTGAATTAGGATGTCTGAAATCTCGTTTCTGAAACTGTACAATGAAACAAATCTGATTTCAGAGTTCCTAAAACTCAGTTTCTGAAATCTGGTTCAGAAAACCTCTCTGTATCAAACTTGATCGGTCCACCGACCGATCTAGGAAAGTCTGATCGGTCTGGTGACCGATCAGATCAACACTGATCAGAGGTATCAGACTACTCCTCAGTCCGATCTCATTTCATCAAGTTGTATCAGGTTACCTGATCATACTGATACACACAAATCTGATACACACCAAGTACAATTGAAATATACTTGATCCTCCATTGGTACAAACCTGGTACTAAGTGAGTACAAGTTTGTTCAAGTGTTCAAAAAAGGGTAGGAATTTTTAAGACCCTTGATTCTCAAAAATTTTTCTGAAACATCAAGTATTAAAATGCTGATTTGATACAAACCTATGTTGGAATGTTCAAATTCATAAAAAAGGGTTTGTTGAGTCATGACTCTTGTTCTTAATGTCGTGTTTCGAAATTTTTTTCTTCTGAAATGACGAATATCAATAGAGTCTACATCCTTATTGTGGAATGCAAATTGTCAATGTAGTCTGATCAGGAACGTATCAGAGGTTCAGAAATTTTTCTGAAATCTGATCGATCCCCAAACTAATCAGATATATTTCTGTATCAAGTAATCAACGAACCTAATCGGTCATGGAGACCAATCAGGATTATGTGTCAGATATAGATGCATTCCTTATGTGTCATATGAAATATATACATGTTTGACCATGATATAATTTGGTATATGTTTTCATGTGAAATTCAAAAATTATTCTTTGATTATTTTGGGTTTGGGGAGAGACCCTTGATTGAGGGGGAGTTATGTTCAAACTTAATAATCATACCCTTTTCGGTGTTTGACAAAGGGGAGAGAATGACTGATTAAGTTTATGGTTATTATAGGGGAAGGATCATGATTCCCTTATGAGAATTTAATTGATTGATACCTAAACTTAAATCGGGTTGTCAAACAACAAAAAGGGAGAAATTGTTGATGCAGTCTGGCCCGATTGTTGTTTTGGTATTGACAACGATTTAAGTTTAGTTGAATGGATTAAGTCCAGGTGGATCGGGAGATCGCACGCTGGCTTGTGAAAAGTCCTAGCTTGGAGGGCTAGGTGAAAAGTCCTAACGTGGAGGGTTGGGTGAAAAGTCCTAGCATGGAGGGCTAGGTGAAAAGTCCTAACTTGGAGGGTTAGGTGAAAAATCCCAACTTGGAGGGATAGGTGAAAAGTCCTAGCTTGGAGGGCTAAGTGAAAAGTCCTAGCTTGGAGGGCTAGGTGAAAAGTCCTATCTTGGAGGGTTAGGTGAAAAGTCCTACCTTGGAGGGATAGGTGAAAAGTCCTAGCTTGGAGGGCTAGGTGAAAAGACCTAACTTGGAGGGCTAGGTTGGAGCCCCTGGATCGGTCTGGTGACCGATTAGGGAGGTTGGCACGGTACTATTTCGTGGATTGGTCTGGTGACCGATCCAGCGATGACTGATCGGTCTGTTGATCGATCAGGGAGTTGGCGTTTCACTCACTGCACAGCTCCTGATCGGTTTGGTGTTCGATAAGGGAGCCCACAAGTGGGTTGAGTTCCCCTGCTGCTTTGCTCCTGATCGGTTCGATGACCGATCAGGGAGCATCCAGTAGGTCTTTGGCAAACCTACTGATCAGCTCCTGGTCGGTCTGGTGACCAATCAGGGAGAAAACGTGACCGATCAGACTGAACGATCAACTGTCGCGAGGTTTCTCACCCTGACCGATCAGGCTGGAGCCGGATCGGTCTGGGATCATCCTGATCGGTCTGGTGACCGATCAGGAGTATGCAGCAGACTGCTGGATAGGACTGGGGACCAATCAGGAGTGTGCAGAAGACTGCTGGATCGGTCTGGTGACCGATCAGGAGAAGAACTTTAATTCAAATATGCTATCATAGGTTTCTGATCGCGTCTATTTTCTCTGCCGATTCTCTGATACATTGCTGATTTCATTTGATATGCATTGCTAAGCGTCTGTTGGAGTGTGCAGGTGATACAAGAGGATTCAAATACTCAAGGAGGGTCAATGGAGGACTTTCCATGGAGCAGGTTTGGATCTATTGTGTTTTCAGGTCTCAACGGCGTCTGGCGCAACTGGCAACTGACAAAGACGCGGCTGGCAACTGACGGAGGCTCAGCTGGAGGAGTGTCCAGTGGACTGAGTGCTCAGAGAGGTCAGTGGGTTAGGGTGTGGGTCAGTGGTGCTGATGGAGCTGGCGACGTTGAGCAGGAGCTTAAGAGAAGAAGCTAGAAGCAGTGGAGCTGAGGTGAACAAGATATAAACTTGGGAAGTTTGGCTGGGCTGTGTTCATGCTCTCTATTGCTTTGTGCTTAAGCGTTTTACTACATCCTTGTGAGATCTGAGTGAGCATTCCTTCTTGTGTGATCTCCTGTACTCAAGTTCCATCATCCATTAGATCTGTGGAGAGGTTTCTCCAACGAGAAGGAGACTCTATCTTATCCGGGTTCACCGGGGATTGATCTGCTGACGATCAAGGGATCGCCCACCTTACGGGCACGTCAAGGAGTAGGGGCAAGTTATCCCCGAACCTTGTACATCACGGTGTTAGCGTCGGTTTGTTGTTTGTTTTTGTTTTGGTGTTCTGCTTTGTTTCTGTTTCTGCATTTATATTCCGCTGCCTATCCCATAAGTGCTGAAACCTTCAAAAGTGCAAGATTTGTAGTGTCTGGCTATATTCACCCCTCCCTCACTAGCCATCCAAGTTCCAACAAGTGGTATCAGAGCCTGGGGCTCTGTTCACGACTTAACATCCGAGAGCTTACAGCAAGATGGCTGGAAGAGAAGGATTGAGCACAAACCGACCTCCATTCCTCGACGACACTGATTTTTCATATTGGAAGTCAAGAATGGAGTTTTACTTGAAGACAAACATGAGCTTGTGGTTCGCTGTCAAGGAGGGGTTTTCCCTTCCAAAGGATAATGAAGGAAAGGAGCTTGAGTTTTCCAAGTAGTCGTCTGAGCAAATCCGCAAGGGGGAAGCAAATGCCAGAGCTGTGGTCACCTTACAATGTGGGATGACCAATGAGCAATTGATCATGATTGGTCCCTTCACCTCTGCCAGAGAATTGTGGAACAAACTCATTGAGCTCCATGAGGGAACTCAAGATACAGGATAGTCAAGTAGGACCTCCTTCTCAGCTAACTCTAGAACTTGACAATGGGAGAAAACGAAACTGTAAGTATGCTTCATTGTCGGTTCAAAGAAATCATCAACGGCTTGCATTCCATCAATGAAAAGGTGGAAAATCGAGACTTAGTGAGGTACATTCTAAAAGCTTTTTACGAGGAATGCTTTGTGGTCATCCATGGTGGATGCCTACAAGGTTTCTGTGAAATAGAATTACATGAGATCTCTAACACAAGCCCAAAGAAGAAAGGGTTGACTTTAGTGGCAGGTGACAAAAAGAAGAAAATGGAGGAGAGGACTCACTGTCACGTGGCTCTAGTGGCCTTAGAAGACTCAAATGAAGGAAGTGATAACGAATCAAGCTCCTCAACCGCGCCTTCATCATCTTCGGATGATGAAGAGGTAATCTCTTCCGAGCTAGACAAATGTTATAGAGCAATAGCGTGCTTGACAAAAATGCTTAATAAATCTAACGCCAAAGTCAAAGCATTAAGGTTGGAAGTAAAAGAATTGAAATCCCCTAAGGTTGAGGACATTAATGATTTGCATGATAAATCACTTAAGGATGAAAATAAGAACTTGAAGAGCGAAGTTGAAAACCCAAGAATGTTTTTGAGAAGTTTTCAACAAGCTCTAAAACATTAGATATGATACTCAACTCACAAAGGGCGATGTACAACAAGGTTGGTTTAGGTTATCGACCTAAGGAACCAACTTTTGTGTCATTAATGTCAAGAACCCAATTTAGGTCACAAGATGATTCTAAGGTTCAAAAAGCCAAAAAGAAATTGACTAAGGCATGGGTGCCAAATTCATTCATTGTAGATTCATTAGGTCCCAAAATTTGAGTACCTAAAACCTCAATATTTAGAATTGTATAAGTATTAATTGAGGGGGAGCATCTATCAACATAGGTTGTTGATAAGTGGTGCTCCAAACCCAAGGCTAAAGTTACACTAGTTTCAAAATAAATCAACAAGCCTTGAAAATTATTTTTATATATTGCATGAAGGGTTTAGATTCACACATAATTTGCTCTTGCCATGAATTGCTTAGAATAATTGGTTTTCTTGAAGCAATTGATGTTTTACTGTAATTTGTTTGTTTATGAAATTTCACTTGATTAGTAAGGAAATTTTCATGCAATGAATGATAGTATATTCATGCTTCAAAATAAACTAACTAGTTTTGAAAAGGAAAAATATATTGCATGAATGATTTAGGTTGAATCATGACAATGGATTGCTATAGTTCACGGTAAATCTAGAAGTTAGCCAAAATATCAAAACCGCAGTTTATTTTTGGAATAACTGATGATATATCTTAGGCCTAAGTTCTTCCTTAATGTGTTGGAGGTGAACAAGATCAACTATGCCATGATTTACTCTATGTGCTATTAACATTAGTCTATGGCAAGAAAATTTTGGTTAAGAACAGTATGCTCACATAGTTATGATGTTTCAAAATTCAGCACTCAAGTTCCATGATTTGCTATAAAATCTGATTATCAAGGTAGATTGGATTATCCAAATTGTTTGGAATAAACATGATCATAATTGGAATATTTTGATACACACATGATCATACTTTGATACTCATGTTGTATAGGTATGTTTGAAAAATCGATTATATTTTGATATTATCTTGATACAAACATACTGGACAGAGTTGGGGATTATGAAATTGATAAATATTTTGAAAAAACTTGATCATCCATTGACTTTGATATAAATTTAATATTGACTTGATATAAATTTGTTTTGAAGTATCCAAATTTGATTTTGGGAACCTGATCATGCTTTGAAATAAACATGTTTTGATATTCAATTTCATGCTTAGAAAATACTGATCATGCTCTGACACAAATCATGACATATATTTTTGATTAAGGGAACCCTTAGAATCAAATGGATTACCTCTATGCTTTGACACAAATCATGTTGATCATTTTGGGAAATGGATTTTAGTTAAAAGAAACCCTTTAGGATCAATGGGATTGAATCTAATTGAATTAGGATGTCTGAAATCTCATTTCTGAAACTGTACAATTAAACAAATCTGATTTCAGAGTTTCTGAAACTCAGTTTCTGAAATCTGGTTCAGAAAACCTCTCTGTATCAAACTAGATCGGTCCACGGACCGATCAGGACTCACCCTGATCGGTCCACCGACCGATCTAGGAAAGTCTTATCGGTCTGGTGACCGATCAGATCAACACTGATCAGAGGTATCAGACTACTCCTCAGTCCGATCTCATTTCATCATGTTGTATCAGATTTCCTGATCATACTGATACACACAAATCTGATACACACCAAGTACAATTGAAATATACTTGATCCTCCATTGGTACAAACCTGGTACTATGTGAGTACAAGTTTGTTCAAGTGTTCAAAAAAGGGTAGGAATTTTTAAGACCATTGATTCTCAGAAATTTTTCCGAAACATCAAGTATTAAAATGTTGATTTGATACAAACCTATGTTGGAATGTTCAAATTCATAAGAAAGGGTTTGTTGAGTCATGACTCTTGTTTTTAATGTCGTGTTTCGAAAATTTTTTTCTGAAATGACGAATATCAATAGAGTCTACATCCCTGTTGTGGAATGCAAATTGTCAATGCAGTCTGATCAGGAACGTATCAGAGGTTCAGAAATTTTTCTGAAATCTGATCGATCCCCAAACTAATCAGATATATTTCTGTATCAAGTAATCAACGAACCTGATCGGTCACGGAGACCAATCAGGATTATGTGTCAGATACAGATGCATTCCTTACGTGTCTTATGAAATATATACTTGTTTGACCATGATATAATTTTGTATATGTTTTCATGTGCAATTCAAAAATTATTCTTTGATTATTTTGGGTTTGGGGAGAGACCCTTGATTGAGGGGGAGTTATGTTCAAACTTAATAATCATACCCTTTTCGGTGTTTGACAAAGGGGGAGAGAATGACTGATTATGTTTATGGTTATTATAGGGGAAGGATCATGATTCCCTTATGAGAATTGAATTGATTGATACCTAAACTTAAATCGGGTTGTCAAACAACAAAAAGGGGGAGATTGTTGATGAAGTCTGGCCCGATTGTTGTTTAGGTGTTGACAACGATTTAAGTTTAGTTGAATGGGTTAAGTCCAGGTGGATCGGGAGATCGCACGCTGGCATGTGAAAAGTCCTAGCTTGGAGGGCTAGGTGAAAAGTCCTAACTTGGAGGGTTGGGTGAAAAGTACTAGCTTGGAGGGCTAGGTGAAAAGTCCTAACTTGGAGGGTTAGGTGAAAAGTCCTAACTTGGAGGGTTAGGTGAAAAGTCCTAGCTTGGAGGGCTAGGTGAAAAGTCCTAACTTGGAGGGTTGGGTGAATAGTCCTAGCTTGGAGGGCTAGGTGAAAAGTCCTAACTTGGAGGGTTAGGTGAAAAGTCCCTACTTGGAGGGTTAGGTGAAAAGTCCTAGCTTTGAGGGCTAGGTGAAAAGTACTAACTTGGAGGGCTAGGTTGGAGCCCCTGGATTGGTTTGGTTACCGATTAGGGAGGTTGGCACGGTACTCCTTCGTGGATCGGTCTGGTGATCGATCCAGCGATGACTGATCTGTCTGGTGACCGATCAGGGAGTAGGCGTTTCACTCACTACACCACACCTGATCGGTTTGGTGACCGATCTGGGAGCCCACAAGTGGGTTGAGTTCCCCTGCTGCTCTGCTCCTGATCGGTCCGGTGACCGATCAGGGAGCATCCAGTAGGTCTTTGGCAAACCTACTGATCAGCTCCTGATCGGTTTGGTGACCAATCAGGGAGAAAACGTGACTGATCAGACTGAACGATCAACTGTCGCGAGGTTTCTCACCCTGACCGATCAGGCTCGAGCCTGATCGGTCTGGGATCATCCTGATCGATCTGGTGACCGATCAGGCCACAGCCTGATTGGTCTGGGGACCGATCTGGAGTATGCAGCATATTGCTAGATAGGTCTGGGGACAAATCAGGAGTGTGCAGAAGACTGCTGGATCGGTCTGGTGACCGATCAGGGTCCTCTCTGATCGGTCTGGGGACAGATCAGGAGTAGAATTTTAATTTAAATACGCTGTTAGAGGTTTTTGATCTCGTCTATTTTCTCTGCCGATTCTCTGATACATTGCTGATTTCATTTGATATGAATTGCTAAGCGTCTGTTGGAGTGTGCAGGTGATACAAGAGGATTCAAATACTCAAGGAGGGTCAATGGAGGACTTTCCATGGAGCAGGTTTGGATCTATTGTGTTTTCAGGTCTCAACGTCGTCTGGCGCAACTGGCCACTAACAAAGGCGCGGCTGGCAACTGACGGAGGCTCAGCTGGAGGAGTGTCCAGTGGACTGAGTGCTCAGAGAGGTCAGTGGGTTAGGGTGTGGGTCAGTGGTGCTGATGGAGCTGGCGACGTTGAGCAGGAGCTTAAGTGACAAAGCTGGAAGCAGAGGAGCTGAGGCGAACAAGACAGAAACTTGGGAAGTTTGGTTGGGCTGTGTTCGTGCTCTCTGTTGCTTTGTGCTTAAGCGTTCTACTACATCCTTGTGAGATCTGAGTGAGCATTCCTTCTTGTGTGATCTCCTGTACTCAAGTTCCATCATCCGTGAGATTTGTGGAGAGGTTTCTCCACCGAGAAGGAGGCTCTATCTTATCCGGGTTCACCGGGGCTTGATCTGCCGACGATCAAGGGATCGTCCACCTTACGGGCACGCCAAGGAGTAGGGGCAAGTTATCCCTGAACCTTGTACATCACGGTGTTAGCGTCGGTTTGTTGTCTGTTTTTGTTTTGGTGTTCTGCTTTATTTTTGTTTCTGTATTTGTATTCCGCTGCCTAACCCATAAGTGCAGAAACCTTCAAAAGTGCAAGATTTGTAGTGTCTGGCTATATTCACCCCCTCTCTAGCCATCCACGTTCCAACAGGAAGAAGAAGTCTCCACTTCAAGGATTGAGGGGGAGGAGAGACCATCCTCAATACCAGAGCAAGAAGAAGCTTCCACCTCCACCAAAGCAAAGTCAAAGGAGCACATTATTTGCTTTGTATGCAATCGAAAGGGAAACTATAAGGACAAGTGTCCATTGGGTAAGAAAAAAGAGGTAAACCCTAAACTCAATTCAATTAGTTTGAAAACTAACATGAGTTGTAAGGATGGAGAAAAGAAAGATAAGAGGCATATAAGGTGCTTCACATGTGGGGAGCTAGGACACTACCACACCAAATGCTCAAGGAAAGGAGAACTCAATAAATTAGAGCATTTGATAAAATGGGAGAAGAAGGAGAAGAAGAGAAGTTCACATCAAGGAGGAGTTACAAGGGTAAGGTAGGTAATCCCTAACTTTAAGTTTAAATGTAATTCAAATTTAAACTCCACCATATATGTTAGAAATAATGTTAATTATTTACCCATGCATAGTTTTGGTTTTAAATATCATGATAAAAATAGGGTTAATATTGTATATCAAAACCCTAGGGAATTCATGCATCATGATAAATCCAAGACCATTAGACCTAATGACCAAGGCATTTACCCCAAGAAGGGGAGACACATGCCTAGGATGGATAGGTCTAGGAATGTCCAAGGTGGACATGTTGATTCTAGGTTTAAGAACATAGAAAGGGAAAACCAAGCTTTAAGGGCAAAGCTTGAGAAATTAAAAAAGACCCTAGATAGATTCACTATTAAATCTAAGGGTTTAGGTATGGTGTTGGGTAGTCAAAAACCCAACAAGGATAGATCGGGGATAGGATACCGATCCAAGTTCTCCGTGTTGATGCAGTCTGACCCTGATTGTTGTTTTGGTGTTGACACCGATTTTAGTTTAGGTTAATGAGATGATTGGGATTAAGTCCTGGTCGGGGACTGGGCACGGAGTTGACTGAAACCCTGGCATGGGAAGCCAGGTCCTAGCTTGAGAAGCTAGGTTGATGAAACCCTGCTTGGGAAGCTAGTGTTGGTGCAATTTGCACTAATAGTTAAACCTGAGTTTGATGAATGACAAATAGGTTAAAGTTAGACTTGCTTTTGGTTTTGACCTCTTTACTAAGTGTGCAGGGTTGAAAGACTTAGGACCTGACACCAGGCTGAAGTCCAGGGTGGTTGAGTCCTGGCGGGAAGTCCAGGGTGGTTGAGTCCTGGCGAGAAGTCCAGTTGGGTTCACGGGGCCTGACAACTGGCTGAAGCCCAAGTTGGTTGAAACTTGGCAAAAAGACCAGGGTGGTTGAGCCCTGGCAGGAAGACCTGGTGGGTTAAGAAGTTGAGTAGAGCTGCACGAGGTAAGTGAGGTAAGTCACTGGAGGAGCGAACCAGTGAGGACGGGTCCTATTTTAGGACTGTAGGCGCGGTCCAACTTAGGCCCATTTTGGTGACCTCGGTTGAGTCCTGGTTAGATCCTTATCCAGGTTTGGACGGGGTCTAATTAACTCTAAATGCATTAACTCTATTTTACAGAATTTATTTAATTAGATTCTAAATGCATTAACTCTATTTTACAGAATTTATTTAATTAGATTCTAAATGCATTAACTCTATTTTACAGAATTTATTTAATTAGATTTTGTAGTTGAATTTTATAAAATTATTCCTTATCTAAAGCCTTGGTGGAGGATAAATTATCATTTAAATTATTCGTATTTCCTTCTTTTTAGAGAATAAAATTATTCCTACTAATGCTTAAAATTCTCACGTAAAGCTTAGCTGGAAGGATAAAATCTCCTTTTTAAATTATTAATAAAATTGTAAGAGGATAAAACCTCTCGGTTAACTTTTCAATATTCTGTATTTATATTTTATTTAAATTATTTTCTTAATTGAAGCAAAGGATAGAAACATTATCTTTTTTTTAATTATTTTATCTTGTTGATGGATAAAATTTGAGCTGAGAAGATCATGCATCGAGGCACTATAAATAGAAGCAAGCAAGACCTCTAACAGACAAGAAAATTTGATTCTGGTTCAAGCTTTGGCGCTCTCTTGCTTCCACGCTCCTCTGCTGCGGTTTGTGCTTTGACTCGACGCTGTCCGACCGCTGCTGGAAGATCACTCCCAACACCCAAGCTGCTTCAGATAAATCTAAGTGTTGGGTAACGAATTTTTTTTCTGCACTTAAGTTATTTAAGGGGGAAGTGTAGGGCTGTTACACTTCCGCCCAATCTTGTATTCGAATCACTCTATCGGTAGTTTGTCGGTAGAGGTTTTTAGTGGATTGCCCATAGGAAAGGTTCAAGGAACCTGGGCCTTCGAGTAGGAGTCGGCGAAGGCTCCGAACGAAGTAAAACTCCTCGTGTAATTTTTTTTTATTATTTTTCGCTTTCGCATTTCGCTGCGCACATTATAAAAAGCATCGTACAATTTTCTATCGACTCTGATTTTATAACGAAGATTTTAAAAGTCACGTGATTCACCCCCCCTCTCACGTGCATCGGTCCTACAAGTGGTATCAGAGCCAAGTTCGCTCTGTATCGGTGCAACCACCATAAGAGCCGGGGGAAATCCAATTCTTTTTCGTTTGTTTTTGTGTTTTCGCTGCACGATCTAAATTAGGTATTGTTGCCTAAATTTAGATATTTTCTATTGATTTTACTCGAATTTGGGCAACACCATTTCGAGTCGTTTTTTGTTCCTTTCTTCTCCTTTTCCTACCACACTACTAATCCAAGACCTAGTCTTGGAACAAGTGTTTTTGTTGTTGTCTATTTCAGATGGCTCAAGGTGAAGGATATAGTACTGCCCATCCTCCGCTCTTCAATGGGGAAGACTTCCCTTACTGGAAACGAAGAATGGAGGTGTACCTAAAGACTGATATGGATCAATGGTTCGCGGTGCAATCTGGCTACGAACCACCAATGGACGAGGGAAACAATGCACTACTGAAGCATGACAGATGGAACCTAGAAATGAAGAAAAGGGCTCAGATTGAGTTCAAAGCACAGAACACACTCTAATGCGGACTAACCAAAGAGGAATTGAACTGTATCGGCCCAACTGAATCTGCCAAAGAACTTTGGGACAAACTGATTGAACTGCATGAAGGCACCTCAGATGCGAAGGTAACAAAAAGAGATTTGTTATTGAATAAATTATTTAACATAAAAATGCAGGAAGGTGAGTCTGCAAGCCAACTCCACGCCCGGATCAAGGACATACTAAATGGACTCCACCTCATTGGGCACAAACAAGAAAATAGAGATATTATAAGGTATGCACTAAATGTCTTTCCTAGAAACTCTTTATGGGCATCCATCATAGATGCTTATAAAATTTCTAGGAATCTTTCCAAAATAAATTTAGATAAACTATTCTGTGAATTAGAACTGCACGAACAAACTAACGCCAAGACCGAGAAAGGATTTGCTTTGTTTGCAGGTTCTTCAAAAGAAGTCAAGTCGAAGAAGAAAATTCAAGAATCAGAAGAAGAGTCAGACTCAGACTCAGATGACGAGGAACAAATGGTTAACTTAGTAAGAAAAGTCCTCGCCAAAAAGAAAAGCAAATTCTCGAAAAGAGATTTCCAAAAGATAATGAAGCCAACCAGTTATGGAGACAAAAGCAAAATAACCTGCTTCGGTAGCAACAGAAAAGGACACTTCAAACATGAATGTCCCTACAAAACGGAGGACCAATCAAAGAAAAGCAAGAAGAAGAAGGCTCTTCAAGCCACCTGGGACGAGAGTTCGGATGACTCTGACTATGAACCACCAAAGAAGACAAGCTACCTCGCGCTAATGGCAATTGGACCCGGGTCAGACTCGGAGCACGACGAAGATTCCGAATACGAGTCGAGTCAAGAGATCGGACTCTTTTCGGACGACTCGACTAAGGTATATTTAGATTCAGTTAATGAAATTTTTTTAAAGATTATTTCCATTTTAAATAAAAAATTACTTGCATCTGAATCTAGGAATGACCAGCTCCTTAAGGAAAATCAAGACCTTAAGGAGCAATTAATTAATACCAGAACATTAACTGAACAAACTCAAAATCAAAAGACAATTGAGCTTGAAACTGAAAACTCCACTCTAAAGGGCGAAGTCCTAAAACTTAAGGATCTACTAGCAACTTTCACAACCCGATCCAAGAACCTTGACCTCATTCTTGGATCACAAAAGGGCATGTACAATAAATCTGGGATAGGATATAAATCAGGATCAGCCCAAAGATCCTTTATCTCCTTTATCCACCCCCGCAAAAATCAACGAAAAGCGTGGGTTCCGAAAGCTTACCTAACAAAGCAAGTAGGTCAGAATCAACTTTATGTCCCAAAAAGGGACATCCACTACATTGACCCTAGACACCCAGTCTACAATTTAGGGGGAAGCTCCAAATTAGTTGGCACCTCAAAGTCACCCTTTACCCGTCTGGGTACCTAGGACTAGTTTCAAAAGTTAGTCTGACACTTGACCTACTCAGTACCAGGGTAGGGCAAGCTGATAGTATGTTAGGGAAGCTGATCTAAGGAGTCAGGTAGGGGAAGGCGTCCTCTATTTGGTCTTCTTAGCCCAGTGGAACTAGCCGAAGCTACCTCGCCACATCCTAGACTAGTTAGACCAAGGAGTTTCAATAGGTAGGTTAAAAGTACAACTTCCTTAAGCGGTTTTGCCTAGAAAGTGGTTGTTGATCCAATAAGGCTTCGGCCAAAGAAGACATCTGTGCCTCGCCACGGCCTGGAAACCAATTATGGAAGTATACTTTTAAACTGCTTCTTGTCAAACCTGAATCTAACAAAAGGTCAGATTAACTTTTATAAATCAAACTCAAACTTATCTCACACAAATCATAGGATCCCTTTGATTGACAACTTAGATCAAGTGAGATGAATAGGGACAACTAAAATCAAATTCAAAATTCAAATTAACAAAATCAAAATTCAAAATTCAAATTAACAAAATCAAATTTCAAAATTCAAATTAACAAAATCAAATTTCAAAATTCAAATTAACAAAATCAAATTTCAAAATTCAAATTAACAAAATCAAATTCAAAATTCAAATTAACAAAATCAAATTTCAAAATTCAAATTAACAAAATCAAATTTCAAAATTCAAATTAACAAAATCAAAATTCAAAATTCAAATTAACAAAATCAAAATTCAAAATTCAAATTAACAAAATCAAATTTCAAAATTCAAATTAACAAAATCAAATTTCAAAATTCAAATTAACAAAATCAAAATTCAAAATTCAAATTAACAAAATCAAAATTCAAAATTCAAATTAACAAAATCAAATTTCAAAATTCAAATTAACAAAATCAAATTTCAAAATTCAAATTAACAAAATCAAATTTCAAAATTCAAATTAACAAAATCAAATTTCAAAATTCAAATTAACAAAATCAAATTTCAAAATTCAAATTAACAAATTCAAAATTCAAAATTTAAATTAACAAATTCAAAATTCAAAATTCAAACTAACAAAATCAAAGTTAAAATTCAAATTAACGAATTCAAAATTCAAAATTCAAATTAACGAATTCAAAATTCAAAATTCAATTTAACAAAATCAAAATTAATAAAATTCAAATTAATTCAAAATTCAAATTCAAAAAATAATAAAATTCAAATTCAAAATTCAAAATTAATAAAATTCAAATTCAAAAATTCATAAAATTCAAATTCAAAATTCAAATTCAAAAATTCATAAAATTCAAATTCAAAATTTAAATTCAAAAATTAATAAAATTCAAAATTCAAATTCAAGTTTTAAATTCTTTAGGATGTTTAAAATTTTCTTAAATTTTTTTTAAAAAAAAATTTAAAAACTTAACCTAAGTTCTAAATCTTTTACTTAACTATAGGTAAATAAATAGATTATTGACAGTGGGTGCTCCAGACACATGACTGGGGATCCCACCAAATTTACAGAACTCAAGTACAAAAGACTAGGGACCGTTGCTTTTGGAAATAACGGTAAACTTAAGGTAATTGGCCTAGGTAATATTGAACTTGAGTCTGATTTTATAATTACAAATGTATTACTTGTTGAAAATTTTCACTTCAATTTACTGAGTATTAGCCAATTGTGTGACACTGGTTATAAGGTTAGGTTCCTATCCAATGAATGTCTGATCAAACACAATGACAACCCAAACATCACACTTAGAGGACTTAGGCACAATAACATTTATGAAATTAAGTTAACCTGTCCCTTTGAAAATTATCTTTTAACCCATAAGGATGAGACTTGGCTCTGGCATAGGAGACTTTCACACACTCACTTCAGAAAACTACCTAAACTAAAAGGTTTAGTTAGAGGCCTACCAAAGTTATCTAACCTTGAGTCAACCTTATGTAACGCATGTCAACAAGGAAAACAAACTAGGTCAACCCACAAACCAACTAGTCAAACTCAAACTAAGTCAATTCTTGAATTAATTCACCTAGACCTATTTGACTCACATGGAGTAAAATCAATTAGTGGAAACCTTTACTGTTTAGTAATCATAGATGACTATTCAAGATTTACCTGGGTAAAATTTTTAAAAAATAAAGATGAAACTTTTGATATGTTTACTCAATTTTGTAAATTAGTAGAAAATGAAAAAGGGATTAAAATTAAAAGACTTAGGAGCGATAACGGCGGGGAATTCAAAAATCAAAAATTTAACCAATTCTGCTTAGAAAATGGCTACCATCACGAATTCTCTTGTCCTAAAACACCTCAACAAAATGGAATAGTATAAAGGAAAAATAGAACACTACAAGAAGCAACCAGAACAATGCTAAATGAATACAATCTACCTAAATATTTTTGGGCTGAGGCTGTTAGTACAGCCTGTTATGTACAAAATAGAATAACTATAAATAAAAATCTAGGAAAAACAACTTTTGAAATCTATTATGAAAAACAACCTAATATTAAGTATTTTAAAGTATTTGGATGCAAAGTGTATATATTAAACACTAGAGAACACTTAGAAAAATTTACCTCTAAGGTTGAGGAAGGTATCTTTGTAGGTTATTCCCTTACCAGTAGAGCTTATAGAGTTTATAATAAAACTAGCCTAAGAATTGAAGAAACTACAAATGTAAAATTTGATGAAAAGTCTAGCCCAAATAACCTTGATCAAACCACCTACCAACCAATTGATTTTGTTAGGTCTAGTACTGACCCAAATGAAAGCCAATTTGAGGACCGAGACCATGATCTGACTGAACCTGCACCTGAATCTGAACCTAACCAACCCAGAACTATTCGAGTTAGCTCAGCCCACCCAACTGATCAGATCATTGGCGATCCAGAGCTAAGGGTTCAGACCAGATCAGCCTTTAGGAACCTTAGTCAAATTGCCTTGATTTCAAAAATTGAACCCAAGTCTATAGAAGAGTCCTTACTTGACCCTGATTGGATCATAGCCATGTAGGAAGAGTTAGCCCAATTTGAACGTAGTCAAGTCTGGGACTTAGTACCCTTACCTAAAGGCAAGAAATTTATTGAAACTAAATGGGTCTTTAGGAATAAACTTAACGAACAAGGAGAAACAGTCAGGAATAAGGCTAGGTTAGTCGCTAAGGGGTTTAGTCAAGTAGAAGGACTTGATTATGATGAAACTATGCCCCTGTAGCTAGACTTGAGTCCATTAGGATGCTTTTAAGTTATGCAGCCCATAAGGGATTTAAGTTGTATCAAATGGATGTTAGGTCAGCCTTCCTAAATGGCCTGATTAAGGAAGAAATCTATATAGGCCAACCCCCAGGTTTTGAAAGCCTAGAATATCCTGACTATGTCTTTAAACTTAAGAAAGCCTTATATGGACTTAAGCAAGCCCCTAGGGCCTGGTATGAAAGATTGTCTAACTACTTAGTATCTAAAGGCTTTAACCAAGGCAAAATTGACCCAACACTATTTGTTAAAACTCTAAAAACTGATATTTTTATAGCTCAAGTATATGTAGATGATATAGTATTTGGCTCAACTAACTCAAATTTTTTACAAGATTTTATAACAGTATGGAAAATGAATTTGAAATGAGTTTAGTAGGTCAATTAACTTTCTTTTTAGGGTTACAAATAAAATAGACTAGTGAGGGTACTTTTGTCTATCAACAAAAATACACTAAAGAATTACTTAGAAAATTTGGAATGGATAGTGCTAAAGAAATTAAGACACCTATGGCTACCAATCAAACTATAGATAGTGACACAAATGGCAAACCTGTTGACCTTAAGTATTATAGAAGTGCTATAGGTAGCTTACTTTACCTAACTGCAAGTCGACCTGATATTCTCTTTGCAGTTAGTATGTGTGCTAGGTATCAAACATGTGCTAAAGAATCACATCTAACCCTAGTTAAAAGGATATTTAGGTATCTCAAAGGGACAGAAAGTTTAGGAATTTGGTACCCTAGAACAGCCCAGTTTGAACTTATTGGATTTTCTGACTCAGATTATGCTGGCTGTAAATTAGATAGAAAAAGTACCAGTGGTGAATGCCAACTTCTAGGACCCTCACTAGTTAGTTGGTTCAGTAGAAAACAACATTGTGTTGCCCTATCCACCACTGAAGCTGAATACATAGCAATGGGTGAATGTGTAGCCCAATTACTCTGGATGATGCATACCTTAAAAGATTTTAACTTAGATTTTAAGAAAGTCAAAACTTTTATAGATAATCTAAGTTCAATTAATCTAACCAAAAACCCAATTCACCACTCTAGGACCAAACATATAGAAATTAAGCACCATTTTGTTAGAGATCATGTTAATAAAGGGGAAATAGAACTTAATCATGTTGAATCCAAATCTAACCTAGCTGACATATTCACTAAACCACTTCCTGAATCCGAATTTAGCAATTTAAGAAGGTTAATAGGAATGTGTGTTGTAGACTAGGATTGACCTAATCACTTTTACTCAACTCACAAATTCTGTTTGACACATAGCTTGAGTTAGAGTTAATTTTTGTACTTGCATTTTTTGTACTCTCTAAAATGTGTATTTTTTAAACTTGATTTTCAAAATTGACTTTGATTTTCACACTTAATTTTTTTAAAAAAAATTAACTTTGATTTCAAACTTGACTTTCGAGACTGGTGGACTTAGCCTAAGTTTGACCCCTAGAGATGCATGTTCCTATAGATTTAGAGGCCGCATCTCACAAAGCACATTAGGTATAACATGTTTGTGTATGCTAAAACTTAGAACGGGGTGAGATGCATAGGGTATTGCCTGGACTTCAGAATGCTTAAACCTGTGCATCGTAGCAAGTCTGGGCGTTAAATACCAACTTCATATTGATCAAGTCAAGTAGTCTTTCTGTAAAGCTAAGCTAGACACTAGTACTTGACTTGACTAACCTAGTGAAAACTACTATCCTATAGATAGTTAGCTAGTAACTACGGTTAGACATTCAAAATGGGCTAAACTTTCTTACTTGGTTAAGGGGGAGCTTGAGTTTATATTTTGTATTCTAACTCTCAAAAATGTTTAGTGAAAACTGTTTTAGAAAATATCTTCTTTAATTGAACAAGGATTTTAAAAAAAAATTATCTTGAAATTTTTTTCTCAAATTAATCCTGAAAATATTCTAAATGATCCTTTGAAAAGAAAATTTTGGAAAATCTTCTTAAAGTATTTTCCAAAATACTTAAAGCATTTTTTCTTCCCCAAATACTTAAAGTATTTTTTACTTGGCTGGCATATTACTTGATTGCTTGTTTTATTTCTGATGCTTGTGCACTTATTATTTCTTTGTTTTGATGAATGCCAAAGGGGGAGGGTTTAAGGGTTGAGTTAGAAAATTAAAAATTTCTGATCTTAGAGCATGTCATTTGCATATTATTCTTGGACTCATTGCTTTATCTGGTATTTTCTAACTTTAACCCAGGTTGTCATTGCATCAAAAAGGGGGAGATTGTTGGTGCAATTTGCACTAATAGTTAAACCTGAGTTTGATGAATGACAAATAGGTTAAAGTTAGACTTGCTTTTGGTTTTGACCTCTTTACTAAGTGTGCAGGGTTGAAAGACTTAGGACCTGACACCAGGCTGAAGTCCAGGGTGGTTGAGTCCTGGCGGGAAGTCCAGGGTGGTTGAGTCCTAGCGAGAAGTCCAGTTGGGTTCACGGGGCCTGACAACTGGCTGAAGCCCAAGTTGGTTGAAACTTGGCAAAAAGACCAGGGTGGTTGAGCCCTGGCAGGAAGACCTGGTGGGTTAAGAAGTTGAGTAGAGCTGCACGAGGTAAGTGAGGTAAGTCACTGGAGGAGCGAACCAGTGAGGACGGGTCCTATTTTAGGACTGTAGGCGCGGTCCAACTTAGGCCCATTTTGGTGACCTCGGTTGAGTCCTGGTTAGATCCTTATCCAGGTTTGGACAGAGTCTAATTAACTCTAAATGCATTAACTCTATTTTACAGAATTTATTTAATTATATTCTAAATGCATTAACTCTATTTTACAGAATTTATTTAATTAGATTCTAAATGCATTAACTCTATTTTACAGAATTTATTTAATTAGATTTGTAGTTGAATTTTATAAAATTATTCCTTATCTAAAGCCTTGGTGGAGGATAAATTATCATTTAAATTATTCGTATTTCCTTCTTTTTAGAGAATAAAATTATTCCTACTAATGCTTAAAATTCTCACGTAAAGCTTAGCTGGAAGGATAAAATCTCCTTTTTAAATTATTAATAAAATTGTAAGAGGATAAAACCTCTCGGTTAACTTTTCAATATTCTGTATTTATATTTTATTTAAATTATTTTCTTAATTGAAGCAAAGGATAGAAACATTATCTTTTTTTTAATTATTTTATCTTGTTGATGGATAAAATTTGAGCTGAGAAGATCATGCATCGAGGCACTATAAATAGAAGCAAGCAAGACCTCTAACAGACAAGAAAATTTGATTCTGGTTCAAGCTTTGGCGCTCTCTTGCTTCCACACTCCTCTGCTGTGGTTTGTGCTTTGACTCGACGCTGTCCGACCGCTACTGGAAGATCACTCCCAACACCCAAGCTGCTTCAGATAAATCTAAGTGTTGGGTAACGAATTTTTTTTTCTGCACTTAAGTTATTTAAGGGGGAAGTGTAGGGCTGTTACACTTCCGCCCAATCTTGTATTCGAATCACTCTATCGGTAGTTTGTCGATAGAGGTTTTTAGTGGATTGCCCACAGGAAAGGTTCAAGGAACCTGGGCCTTCGAGTAGGAGTCGGCGAAGGCTCCGAACGAAGTAAAACTCTTCGTGTAATTTTTTTTATTATTTTTCGCTTTCGCATTTCGCTGCGCACGTTATAAAAAGCATCGTACAATTTTCTATTGACTCTGATTTTATAACGAAGATTTTAAAAGTCACGTGATTCACCCCCCCTCTCACGTGCATCGGTCCTACAGCTAGGTCCTAGCTTGGGAAGCTAGGTTGATGAAACCCTGGCTTGGGAAGCTAGGTTGGATGAAATCCTGGCTTGGGAAGCCAGGTCCTAGCTTCAGAAGCTAGGTTGGATGAAACCTTGGCTTGGAGGGTCAGGTCCTAGCTTGAGAAGCTAGGTTGGATGAAACCCTGGCTTGGAGGGCCATGTCCTAGCATGGGAAGCTAAGTTGGATGAAACCCTGGCTTGGAGGGCCAGGTCCTAACTTGGGAAGCTAGGTTGGATGAAACCCTGTCATGGAGGGTCAGGTCCTAGCTTGAGAAGCTAGGTTGGATGAAACTCTGGCTTAGAGGGTGTAATGCCCCAAAATTTCCATTTTAAGTCCTTAAAGTCCTTGAAATTAGTTAAAAAAATTTTAAATACTTTAGAGATATTCTTTAGATTTTTAGGAATTTTTAGAATATTTTTTTTACGGATTTTTCTGAGTCCGTTTAGTATTTTTATTAACAGAAATAGAGTTTCGGCAAAAAAAAAATTGCCTGGACGAGTTTTGAACCCGAGACCTCCCATGGGACCAACGACTTAAGTTAGTCGGGTTAACCAGGAGCCCCAGCAGGGGTGTGCTGAAAGAAAAGACGGTTAAATCTTGTTAAGTCGTGAGGTTGGACAAAAATACCCCTTGGTATAAATAGAAGAACTTAAGAGAGAAATTAGGATTTCTTTTCTCTCTTCCTCACCCACGCACGCGCCAACCCTTCCTCCTCCTCCCTTGGGCGAAAACAAAAGGGAACCTAGGTCTTCTTTCCTCCTCTCCTCTCCTAAGGGGCGCCGGCTAAGGGAATCTCAAGGGGGTCGGAGCGTTTCGTTCGTCTCGACGAGAAGAACACGTAGGCGCGGACGGTTCGTAGAGATCTCAAGTTTCACCCGAGCCCTAGTCGTCTAATTTCGGTTGTAAGTCCAAGAAATCAAGGTAAGTACTGCTCACCTGCAGTAAGAGGCGGTTTTCCGCAAGAATTTTCCCTTAAAAGTTTTAAAAGAGATATTTACTTTTAGTTTAAGATTTTGCATGTGATCTTAGTTCATTATATGCTTATATATATTTGATAGAGTACCCTATGTGAGTTTAGGGTCTAAGAAATCTATAAGAAAAGAAAAGAAAGATAAAGAAAAAGAAAAGAGAAGGCCAAGGCCTTACGAAATCCTCAAAAGTCAAGACTTAGGGATTTGGGCACACAAGGTGTTCGATAAAATGCCAAGGCATTTAAAGATAAGAAAGAAAAGAGAGAAAAGCTATTTTATTTTCTAAGGCCAGTACCCGGCGTCCAAGGGCGTCGTTAAAGAAATCCAGGTATCCAATTCCAAGGTCTTGGCCCTGGTAGACCAAGGTCTGCCCTATTAGGATTGGTGGCTCGCTACCCCAACCTTTTAGGGAACGCGCATAAGATGGTACTTACGTCTTAAGTGGATCCAAGTGAGTTATTATTTTAAGTATATGCGTTAGCAAGTTTTCTAAAAGTTAAAGAAAGATTTAAAGTTAAAGAATTGCTAAGTTTCAAGTTAAGTCAAGGAAAGTAAGTTAAGAACTTTAAAGCTTGTGTATGCATGATCTTAGTTTTACATGTTTAAGCATCTATTTTAAAAGCATGAAAGTATCCCATTTATAAAGTATATTTGCACATTTCGAGATTTTGTGAGTTAGATCGTACTTGCTAAGCTTTATGCTTAATAGTTGCATTTTCCTCTTACTGCAGGTAAAGGCAAGGGCAAGCTATTCTGAAGGAAGACGACAAGGAGGTGCTGGGTGATGTGTGTGTGGTGGCTGATTTGGGAGAGGTCCTTGGGACGAGACAGTTTAGCTTATTTGAAATGCAATGTTTAAGGTTTCCAAATTCCAAGTTATTGTGTTATGGAGTTTATTAAACATTTATGCTTCAGATAGTTTTACATGCTCAATTTTGTAGAATGAAGATTCCATGTCATTTCAATTAGTATGCATACTTTTGTGAATGCACTAGATGAGCAAGGGCATGAGTAGTTTAGCATGTTGATACATTGAATTTTAGACTTATTCTTGAGCTTATTATTCCCTTTTGGACTAAGTCCTAATTATGCTTAAAATGCTTGTAAATTCGGTAGAAAAGTAAGATTTATATTCTATGAAGTTCTAGAAATGTTATAGAATCTGATAAGTGGAGTTTGGATAGGTAGAAATGCTTAGGCTGACTTTATAAACTCACCTCCCAGGCGTGCCAGTCGACCTGGATAAGCTAGGTCGACTGGAACATCTAGGTCGACTGGACAGATAGAAAACAAACAGAATAGTAGCACAGTTGGTAGGTCACATGAATTACATGCAAGAGGTCTAGAGTTCAAACCCTCTTGCCTGCATATATGCATTTCTTGTGTTTTTAAAGGGAATAAGCTTGCAATTACCTTGTGCATGATTAGTAAAGTTTCAAATTGATATTCTTAGACTTAAAAAAAATAAATAAATAAATTCCGCATTTTGTCATTCACTTAAAGTAAGTGAGAAGTAATAAAGTAGGGGTTCGCCTAAGGTAGAGAAGGCGGGGCGTTACAGGTTGGTATCAGAGCAGTTCCCATTCTCCAGCATCACACACACATCAGCATCAACCTTGCCGTCTTCAAGTAAGAAAGTTTTAAGTTTCAGTTTTTCTATTGCTCCTTTATTTAATTGCAGTATAGAGAAATGCTTAAGTACTTACTCATATGGGCATAGAACAAGGAAGCATGTTTAATACCTTAGTATCACGGAATCATGTTTAATCCCTAGAATGGATATTAGGTTACTAAGTAAGAAGACAAGTTTATACCTAGAGATGTAGTAGTGATTTCTTGTTCCCTTATGCATTATTAGATGGCAAGAAGAGGCGGAGCTCCTAATGCAAGGAACAGAACTCCAGTTCAAGATAACAATGAGCCTGGCACAGAACAGCCAAACCTGATGGCAGTCATTGCTCAAATGCAAGCTCAGATTTCAGAGCAACAGAAGACCATCGCCACACTGATGGCAAATCAGCACCCAGTGCCCCCTACACCACCCACAGCAGGAGTGGAAACTCCAGTGGTGGCTGAAGTTCCAGCAGTCACACAGGAGACCCCTGCCGTGAACCGAAGACAAGAAGCATACCTCATCCAGTGGCAGAGGCTGAAACCTGAAAGCTTCTCAGGCACGACTGAGCCCTGGGATGCCCAGGCTTGGTTCAAGACTTTAGAGAGCACAATGGAGCTTCTTGACTGGCCAGAAGTCGAGAAGGTCAAATGTGCCTCCTTCTGCCTAACTGGAGACGCTCGTATGTGGTGGGAGCGGGTCAAGAGTAAGAGGATAGTCTCAGAAATCGCGAGTTTCTCATTATGTAGCCTGATTGGTCAAGAGGTGCTCTGATCGGTCCCCAGACCGATCAAGCCACATCTTGATCGGCCTGGTGACCGATCAGGTGTGTGTGGTTCCTGCGGGTTGTGGCAAGCAGACTGCTGGACCGATCTGGTGACCGATCCAGCAGTAGTCGCGATTCCAGTTTTCTCACTGTGGACCGATCAGGATGGATCCTGATCGGTCTGGGCTTACCCTGATCGGTCTGGTGACCGATCAGGGTCCCTTCTGATCAGTCTGGGGACCGATCAGAAGCTGAACTTTAATTCGAATACGCTGTCAGACGCTCTGATCGCGTCTGTTTTCTCTGCCGATTCTTTGATACATTGCTGATTTCATTTGATATGTTTTGCTAAGCTTCTGTTGAAGTATACAGGCTTTACAGGGATGGTTCAAACATTGGAGGAGAGTCAATGAGAGGCTTTCTTTTGAGCAAGTTTGGCAGTTTTCCATCGTAGGTTACAACGGGCGCTGGCAACGGCTGGAAACTAACCTGAGGTTGACTGTGGCTCGGCTGAGGAGAGCTCAGGGAGTCCAGGAGAGGTCAGGGTAGCTGGGCAGTTGTAGAGTAGCAGTTGGGAGCTGTAGAGGAGCGTCTGTGACCTGGCGTCGGGCAGCTGGGTTAAGTGTTGGCTAGCGATGAAGAGAAGAGGGAGGTTCTCTGTTGCAGCAACAATTGATCCATCTCTTTGAGCAATCACTGTGAATCACTTGAGAAACTCTTAAGCATCATTTTGGAGACTGCAAACTTGAGCACTTGGAAGAGGAAGAGAGCTCGGCGAGTCCATCAGCAAGCAGACATGAAGAGCAGGGAGTTCTTGCGTGAGAGTTGTGCTAGGTGGAGCTTGGTGAAGAGCTCGTGTGTTCCTTCTGTCTGAGTGCTCTGTAAGCCTTCTAGTGTTTCTTTGTGCTTAACTTCATCACTCTGTTGAAACGCTGTGGAGAGGTTTCTCCACCGAGAAGGAGGTTCCATTCTATCCGGATTTTTCGGGGCTGATCCGCCGACGATCAAGGGATCGCCCATCTTACAGGCACACCAAGGAGTAGGGGCAAGTTATCCCCGAACCTTGTAAATCCTCTTTGTTAGCGTTTTGAGCTTGCACTTAGTTTAGGGGTTTGGTTTCTGCATTACTCTGTTTCATGTTTCTTCCGCTGCTGCTGCTAACCATTCAAGTGCAGAAAACTTCAAAAGATTTAAGTTTTAGTGTCTGGCTATATTCACCCCCCTCTAGCCATCCAAGCACCAACACTCCGATGCCAATGAAAAAAAATATGCTAGGGTAGCATATAACTATGGCAAGGAGGGGAGGTCCAAGAATGGCAAGGGGATGCCATTTAAAAGCAAGAAGAAGGTCTTAACTAAGGACAAGGGGTCCAAAGTTAAGAAGGTTACGGTTATAGACCAAGAGTCACCGGAGGTACTCCGATGTGGTCTAGCGTTTGATGAGTCACCTAGGAGGTGGCTAATGTAAGATCGATGCCGGTTGCTAGAGGGGGGTGAATAGCACTTTTTGGTTTTCTTCTACCTACGTTATTAGTTGCGCAAGTGGAATATACAATAAAACAAGACTAACAACTAAGCAATGCTAACAATACCTATTTACGTGGTTCGGAGATGAAGACTCTTACTCCACGATAGTCCGTGAGGTGGACGATCCCTCGATCCTTCAGCGGATCACTCCCCGGATGCCCTCCGGCTAGCTCGTGTAGCTCCTTGTGGGTGGAGAAACCTCGTGACAAACACCAGTACTCTTCTGAGCTCTCAAGACTACTAACAAGCCTTAACCAAGCTTGTTTCATCAAGAGCTCCCAGCCCAAACCGAGTTCTCTTTAAATAGAACTCAAGTTGGAAAACTTGCTGGTAGTCGACTGCTCCCAGGGCAGTTGACTTCCCCCACTCAGATTCGACTGTTGACAGCCCCAGCGTTCAAATTCTGGGTGCTACCAGTCGACTGCTCTCAGGGTAGTCGATTGATCCTTTACTAAGCCTAGGGTTATACTCCCCGAGTACATTTCACTCCGCACTTGAACCCTCCCAGCTTAGATCCCGAGTACAATGACTCACACTAGGACCCTCACAACCTGGTCGACTCTTCACCAGTAGCCTCGATTGTTGCCTTCACGCCCTCTTCATCTTTGGCCCTCGTCCCTGGGATGCGCACGCAAGCCTCCAGCTTGCCTCCATGCCATTATTCACGTATGCCTCGAAGTCCGCGTCCCTCGGCTCATCGTCCCTGCTATCCACGGTCCCTCGGATGCGCACTCAAGCCTCCAACTTACCTCCATGCCATCCTTCACCTGAAGACATCAACCAAGTTCATGTGTACCTACAAACCTGCACACTCACATACACATGTTAGTCCAACAACAAACCCTAACTCAAGCCCTTTGCCCAATCATCAAAACACATAGTCACTCCAGACCATAGATTGCCTTAATAATCTCCCCCTTTTTGATGTTTGACAATATGTTTAAGTTAGGGAAAACAAATAGTAATAAATAGCAATAACAATGCTAAACAAACAACTGAACTTACGTTGCCAAGACTCCATCTTGGACTTGAAGGATCATCTAGGCGTGCTAGAGGGGGGTGAATAGCACATTTTCGGATTGGATCTCTACAAATTCGTTAGCGCAACGGAAATAATATGCAAATAAAAATAAGTACAATGCTAACAATGATCGTTTACTTGGTATCCACACAGATGGGTGACTAATCCAAGGATCCACGCCGCGAGCACCACTTTCACTATCGAAAACTCTCCTTCAGGTGGAGAAACCTTTACAGTCGATCTTCCTCTTTACAGAATGAAGAAATATGAGAGAGGAAGTATGAAACACTCTTCAGATGAGCAGCACTTCGACACTGTACGGAACCGTACCGTGCTCATGCAAAAAGGTGCTTCTTTTATAGGTGAACAGGACAAACTCGCAGTCTGTCCAGCCCCGCACCAGTCGACTGCCCCAGGGGCAGTCGACTGGCCTAGCATTAATTGCTAGCCAACGGCTAGCTTTCGAGGTATACCAGTCGACTGCCCCAAGGGCAGTCGACTGGTCCGAGGCTAAAAACTCTCTGTGAGTTTTGGCAGTCGACTGGCCCTGGGCCAGTCGACTGCCCTGCCTCTCAGCCTTGTTCCAGTAACTCCGGACCTTCTCCTTCACGTGTACCTTCAGGTCTGCTCCCTTGGCTTGCCCCTTGAAGTCCTCTTCCTCTGGCTATCGTCCCTCGGATGTGCACGCAAGCCTTCCCTTGGCTTGCCTCAATGCCACCCTTCACGTGTGCCCTTGAAGTCCACTTCCTGGCTTGCCCTTGGAGCTCTCCTCCCTCAGCTCTCGTCCCTCGGATATGTCCAACATGTGTGATTCTCCAAGTCCTACAAACTCAATCACACACATCAAATACAACATAACACTCTAACCTTAAATATATTCACCCACACACATCAAAACCATGATCTTCCAATCATTTAAGGGCCGATTGCCTCAACAATCTCCCCCTTTTTGATGTGTAGCAATATGTTTAAGTTAGAGATAAATAATAGCCACAATAACAATAGCAAAAGATAGCAATTGAAAAAGCATAAGACATAGTAAGCCTAAGAGGTATCCTCCCCCTTAATCTATGTCTTCTCCCCATTTCCAATTCTAATCATAATCCAAGTTAAGTTTCCACTTAACACTCAACAACATTAAAAATGTAAGACATATCAAAACCTAAGAGGTGACCTCCCTCTTAATCCATGTCTTCTCCCCATTTTTAATCATTCAAGGTCTAAGTGAGAAAAAAAACCTTAAACCATCCATTCCAAGTTAAAATTCTAACTTAAACCACTCATTCTCCCCCTTTGACGCCATCAAAAGGATTGCCTCAAGCAACCCAACCCTAGGACATCAAAAGTGAGAATAATGGATTTCTGAAATTTCTCATAGTTGCTGAAAACAGTCGTACCAGTCGACTGCCCATGGGGCAGTCGACTGATACGCTATCAGTTTCAATTTTCAGGTTTTCTGCCGAATTTCAGAAACGCCCAAAAAAATACTAGTTAAACATGCAATTGCTCTATAGCATTTTTCAAGCTCGGGAGAAGTTACCTCTTCATCATCCGAAGATGATGAAGCTGTGTTTGCGGAGCTTGAAGATTCACCACTGCTCTCCTCTCCAAGAGCCATGAGAGCCACTTGCCTTGTGCTCTTCTCCTCCTTTTCATCATCGGATGAGCTAGAGGATGACTCATCCCACGAAGCCTTCAAAGCTTTCTTCTTCTTCTTGGATCTTTCTTCTTTTCTTTTGGATTTCTCCTCCTTCTTCTTGAGCTTCGGACACTCATTCTTAAAATGCTCATTCCTACCACATTCAAAGCAAGATGCATTATTCTTATCAAGTTTCGATTCACTAGTGTTACCTCTACTTTTGAAACGTCGGTCTCTTCGCATCCTCCTCCTCACGAAGTTGGCCATTTCGGATGAAGAAGAGCCGCTGCCATCTTCCTCGGAATTGGATTCGGATTCGGAAGAAGATGAGGATGATGAGACCTCCTTCTCCTTCTTCTTCTACTTCTTCTTCTTAGTGACTCGATCCCCTGCAACTAAGGCAATCCCCTTCTCCTTGGGGCCTTTGTTAGCCATTTCATGCAATTCCATCTCACAAAATAAATCATCTAACTTTACAATAGATAAATCCTTGGATACTTTGTAGGCATCCACCATGGATGACCACAAAGCATTCCTTGGAAATGCTTTCAAGACATACCTCACAAGGTCGCGATTCTCGACCTTTTCATCAATTGAATGAAGTCCATTAAGGACTTCCTTGAACCGGCTATGGAGCTCACTTACCGACTCATTCTCCTTCATGGAGAGATTTTGGAGTTGATTGAGAAACAAGTCCCTCTTGGCAATTCTAGAGTCTCGGGTGCCTTCATGGAGCTCTATGAGTTTGTTCCACAAGTCTTTTGCACTTGTGAAGGGACCAACCTTGATGAGTTGGTCTTTGTTCATGCCACATTGTAGAGTGACAACCGCCTTCGCGTCGGCTTCACTCTTCCTTGTTTGTTCGGCAGTCCACCTCCATGACTCAAGTTCTTTGCCTTCATCATCCTTAGGAGGAATGAATCCCTCCTTCACCGCGAACCACGTATGGATATCCATCTTCAAATAGTATTCCATTTTTGATCTCCAATATTGGAAGTCGGCGCCATCAAAGAATGGAGGTCGGGTGGTGGAGAAGCCTTCTCTCAATGCCATCTTGTTGAGAACTCTCGGTTGTTAAGCCGTAAACAGAGCACCTTGCTCTGATACCACTTGTTGGGAACGAGATGGCTAGAGAGGGGGGTGAATATAGCCAATCGCTTCTTCTTAGAGGAGTTATCAAATTTCTGCACTTGAAGTTATTAATAGCACAGCGGAAGTATGGGAAAACAAAACTTGCAGAAACTAAAACCAAAACCTAACTAGCAAGATTAGCAAGATCGCTAACAAGGAGATTTTACAAGGTTCGGGGATAACTTGCCCCTACTCCTTGGCGTGCCCTTAAGGTGGGCGATCCCTTGATCGTCGGCAGATCAAGCCCCGATGATCACCGGATATGAAGCAACCTCCTTTTCGGTGGAGAAACCTCCCCACAGTGTGTTTCAAACAATGATATAGAATGAGCACAAAGAAACAACAAGAAAGATCTTACTCAAACACTTAGCAAGGACAAAAATACAGCAAGCTTCCCTGAGCTCCACCCAGTGGCGATCTCACGCAGAACCCTTCTCCGTGTCTTCCCACTGTCGGACTCCAAGCCTCTTGTTTTCTCCTTCAAGCGCTCAAGTATGATGATTGCTTTTCAATAGCTTGCTCAGAATGATTGAAGAACTCAAGAACAGCAAGCTTAATGTGGAGCAAAACAGAACGCAGGAACTCAAGAGCACAAGAATCAATCAAATCGATATTGAACACTACCACTCTCGTTCCTTTTGTTTCTCCGCCAAGCAACAAGTGACCTCATCTCCAGCAGCCTACAGCTGCCTCACTGCCAACGCACCAGCTACACTGAACCCTAACTGAACTTCCTGAGCTCCCTCAGCCAAGCTTCAGTCAGCAGCTTCAGTCCTGCATTCAGCCGTTGCAACCTGTGTGGAGAAAGGGACAAACCTGCTCCAAGGAAAGCTCTCTTTGACTTCTCCTTGAGTGTTTGAATCCTCCCCTGTCACCTGAGACTTAATCAGAGTATTAGAGCAGCAAATCAAACAGCATATCAAATATCAGAGAAAAGTGGCAGCGAATCGGTTGTGTTCAGACGCGATCAGAGCGTCTGACAATGCATTTTGAATTAAAGTGATCGGTCACCGGACCGATCAGAGAGCCTCCCGATCGGTCACCAGACCGATCAGACGGGCTCCAGACCGATCAGGCTCCGTCCTGATCGATCCCCAACGCTCAATCAGAAATCGTGATTTCTTTGAGATTCTCCTGGACCGATCACCAGACCGATCCCAGGTCGTGGATCGTTCACCGGACCGATCCACCCTCATATTGGGCGATTTCTGAGTTTCGCAGGCTAAGCCTTCTGATCGGTCACCGGACCGATCAGGCAGCCTCCTGATCGGTCACCAGACCGATCAGAACCTGACCAGACCTATCAGGCTCCGTCCTGATCGATCATAGAGAGGAACCTGCGACGCTTGATCGTTCTCCGGAACGATCTGCACAGTAAACCTGATCGGTCATCAGACCGATCAGGAGCAGTTCGGCAAGAGAACTCAACCTCACTGCTCGCTCCCTGATCGGTCACCAGACCGATCAGGAGCCAGTCAATGGGTGAAACGCATACTCCCTGATCGATCACCAGATCGATCAGGAGCAACACAGTAGGTTCCCAACCTCACTGTGTGCTCCCTGATCGGTCACCCGACCGATCAGTCATCGCTGGATCGGTCACCAGACCGATCCACGAAGGAGCAGCGTGCCAGAATCCCTGATCGATCACCAGACGATCCAGGGACTCAAACTCAGCCCTCCAAGCTAAGTTTCCATCCACCTTAGCCCTCCAAGCTAAGGATTTTCCATCTAACTCTCCAAGTTGGGAATTTGCACCTAACCCTCCAAGTTAGGACTTTTCACCTAGCCCTCCAAGCTAGGACTTTTCACCTAGCCCTCCAAGCTAGGACTTTTCACCTAACCCTTCCGAGTTAGAATATCATCCAACCTAGCCCTCCAAGCTAGGCACTTGACCCTCCAAGCCAGGACTTTTTCACCTAATTCTCCAGGATGGGAATTTGCATCGAACCCTCCAAGTTAGGACTTTTCACCTAGCCCTCCAAGCTAGGACTTTTCACCCAACCCTTCCGAATTAGGACTTTTCCAACACCTAGCCCTCCAAGCTAGGACTTTTCAATACCTAACCCTCCAGGTTAGGATTTTCCAGCACCTAGCCTTCCAGACTAGGATTTTCAACACCTAACCCTCCAGGTTAGGATTTTCCATCACCTAGCCCTCCAGACTAGGATTTTCCATACCATGCCTGATCCCCGATCAGGACTTAATCATAATCAATAATCATCATCAACCTAAACTAAAATCGTTGTCAACACCAAAACAACAATCAGGGCCAGACTGCATCAACAAAGAGGAGATGGAATATTTTAGGCAGTGGTTAGAAGCAAATGACATGACTCAGAGTCATCAACATCAGGCTTCTTCCATTACCAGTGATAAAACTTCCAAGCTCGATGAACACTTCGGACACCATAATCGGGCCGCTAGGCAAGAAGTCATGAAGAACTTGACAACGACCACCATGATTGAGGGAATGTCCGTAAGGGAACATGTTCTCAAAATGATGGCTTGGCTGAAAGAGATGGAAATCCTTGGAGCACAAATTGATGGGGAAATCCAGGTCGATCTCATCCTCCAATCTCTACCAAAGAGTTTTGAGAAGTTTCGCCTAAGCTATAATATGGACAAACGTTTATATTCGTGGGCAGAACTTCTGACAGAACTCGAGGCGACAGAGATGTTTTCTCTTCAGAGTTCACAGACTTTCATTGCTCAAGGGGTTTCTACTTCTAAACCGAAAGGAATGAAGAAGAAGAATCATGTTGGGGCAAAGAAAATAGCAGGAATACAGGGACCTCAGAGTTGCATAAAGAAGCCGAAAGGCATGTGCTTTGTGTGCAAGCAGTCTGGACATTGGAAGGCGGACTGTCCCCGTCGTCAGAGTAATAATTCATGTATACTTTTCTCTTTTGTCGTTGTAACATGTTTAGCGGTGATATCTACCGATACCTAGTGTGTAGATACAGATGCCACTAATCATGTTTGTATCATTTTGCAGGAGTTCCAGGAAACCCGACGACTAGCTGAGGAGGAGATTACCATCTACATGGGATAGGCTACAGAGATAACCTTTTGTTGTGGGCGTTATTCATTTATGTCTTTTAGATAGGATGATAAAGTTTTGGTTTTATAGAGACTGCCTTTATGTACTTAAAATTTTTGCAAAGAACTTTTGTTCAATTTCTGGAATAAGATATTCTTTTGCTTTTATTGTTAAAAGTAGAATAGAAGGATTATCTATTAAAGTACATAGATAGGCAATTGGTTCATTTTAAACCAAAAAGCTCCCATGATGCAATTAGATGTTTACTAGTTTATCATCTAACCAAGTAAGAGAAAGATTCCTTCCAAGATGAACTAAACATACCTTTAGGCTCTAAGGCTTGGTCTTATTAACCTTTAGTAGGATTCAAAAATTGATAGCCAATGGGCCCTTGGGTTCATTGGTGGTGGAAGACTAGTCTTCCTTAAAACCTTTGAATCTTACTTGGAAGGAAGGAAGACCAAGAGGCTTTTCTAAGCCAAGGGGCATAAAGCCAAAGGCATGTAGGAGTGGTTCAACATGATAAGTATAGGTCCTTAATCTATCCAGAATAGAGGTAGCGTTGAATACTTTGTTTATTTTATAAACAATTATTCAAAGGAAAAGAGTACATTTACTTGATGTACCGCAAGTATGAATCTTTGATTATATCAAAGAATTCAAGACTGATGCTGAGAAACATCAAGGTAAAAGTATGGCGACATTGCGATTAGATCGTAGTGGCAAGTACCTCTTGGGATAGTTGTAGGACTTACTTATCAGAGATTGGGAATCAATCCCAATCCGCTACACCCGGTGTGCCCCAACAGAACGGTGCAAC
This sequence comes from Boesenbergia rotunda, assembly GCA_024364735.1. Taxonomy (NCBI): domain Eukaryota; kingdom Viridiplantae; phylum Streptophyta; class Magnoliopsida; order Zingiberales; family Zingiberaceae; genus Boesenbergia; species Boesenbergia rotunda. Next base: position 332,406 of record JAGFNQ010003263.1, read on the forward strand.
ACTGAGAAGAAGGAAAAAGTCGCTTATGGTAATGGTTAGGACAATGATAAGCTAATCTAAAATTAGCCAGTTTTGTTCGGGGATATGCTCTGGATACAACAGCGTATTGACGGACCCGATTTAGCTAATTAAAGTTGTCACGAAATGTGTGGATCCGTCAAAATTTAGAATTTATAAATGTGCGGGAAACCCTTTTTTGCAATCAGAATATGAAAACGTAGTAAAGGGGCCACAGGTCGTATTTTTCCTCGGGACTAGTTGAGAGTTGTTTGATTCGAGCTTGTATTTATGTGTCGTTTATGAATTTTGGGTTTCGAATAAAATTTGGATTTTGGGTTGCAATTGTGAAATGAGATAGCAATAAAAATAAAGGAGTGAGCTAACTTAGCTGGACAATTAAACTAGGTAATAGCAATTGATAAACTCAACCAATAAACAACTCAATCTAACCAATGCCACATTCCAAAATTCGAAAATCAAACCGATATCAAATCAAACCCAGTTCTGATTGATACTAATGCAGAGATTTGTTTAAGAGATCACCACTTAATACAAGCTGAGTGCTAAGTGATCTATGAACAGCTGATCCAAAAATATCACCTAAAGTCCATTGATGCCAAATACAAGCAACTAAACACTCACATGCAGAATTATAGATTGGAATTCAGCAACTAACGGAATGCAAACCAAACTAATTTCAAGCACAATGCATCACTAGAAGATAGGTGAATTCCTGGTGAAAAATAGTGCCAAATCAGCTTGGCACGCAAAAGGAAAACACTTGTGCCAAAGCTGAAATTTTTGTGCCAACTTGTACTTGAAACTAATCGATTTAAGCATGGAAAGCACAGCTATGAATGCAATGATATGCAGGGATAATGGAAGACATTCAGACTCCAACAGACTAATCAAAACAGGCGATGAAGAACTCAACACAACAAATCTACAGAGACTGCAGAAAACTGCAGGATTGTTGCAGAAATTCAGCCACAGCAAATAGGTATGCAGCTACAAGTTTGATGCAAATTCAAGCAAGACAAATGAACTAGAATGCTACCATCCGAGGTTCGGCTAAGATTCACAAGAAACAGGCATCACTTGATACAGATTTTGGTCTGAAAATCAGAAACTCGCAGCATTGGCAGCTGACTTTTGCAGAAATGAAAAACTGAATTTCACTAACTGAGCTGAAACTAAATGCCACAGCTGTAACCTAGCAAATCAGAATGTTCTGCAATTGATTGGAATGCAGAACTCCAAAACTTTAATGCAGACTAAGCTACAGAATTACAGATAATTGGCTGCCGGAGCATGTTTCTGCAGAAACTGCAGAAATTCAGGCTGTCCATGAATGCAGCAATTCGAATGCAAGAAATTCAGATTGTAGAAACATGAATTCAAAATCATTCATTGATATACCAAAACTGACGCTCATAGATCAGGTTGATCAGTCTAAGAACGTAGCAGAAACTTGGCACACAAGGAAGTTGATACGCAGGGTGTGCAGGAAATGCAGAATTAGAGTTCAGGCTTTCAAGAATTGATTTCTGCAACACATTTAATGAAAAGTCCAGCAAACAACTGAAGTCAAATGCTGTAAAATCCGAATACAAAGCTTCACTGATATAACTTCATAGATAAAAGCTGATGGTATGCATAAATGGAGACGGAGTTTTGCAGGAATCGAGATTAAATGTAGAAATCGAAACTGAGTTCAAAAAATCGAAACAAGTTCAGAAATGAAATCAAACACTACTTAAATGGAACAACTGCAATGTAAATTCAGCAGGTAAAGCCGTAGTTAGCTTGATACAAAGTGCAGGAACTCGAAAGAAGCAAACTGATACGCACTACAGAAAAATAGGGACTTGATACGCAGCACTAACAAGCTGATATGCAAGGATTTAAGCCAAAAACAACTGAAATTTTAAGCAATTATCCACTAGAAAAGCTTCCTAAACTACTTAACTTGAAGGACATAAACCTAATTAAGCAGAAACAAGTAGGAAACGAAATTAACCAATCTGAAACCAAGACAGAAATTAAACCAAGTGCAGAAACGAAATTTACAGCTACAAACAATGAAAATTAGCTAAATAACTAAGCCTCAATCACTCCCTAAGCTCAAAATCTTCTTGGTCGTCAAGCAAGAGCTGGCCTCGAACCCCTAAGCTCAGCAAATCAGTGGAGCGCAGCTTCAATCGACCAATCTGCTCAAACTACCTCAGCTGGGAAAATTCCAGTCCAATCTCTCCTGTCTCAATGGATGACTTGCGATTGTGATTGGAAGAACATCTGAGCTCACCTAAGAACCCCTACAAGCAGCTCAAATGGTCGGAAATGGCTTGTGGACGAGACACAATCGATTGGGTAGCAGAGATGCCGAAACCCTCAAACACCCTTGTTCTGGCGCAAATTGAGCTGAAATCTCGATCGAAATTGTCTTCCACGGATTCAGATGATGATCAAATGGAGAAATTGAGGGGTCACGCCTTCTTGGATGAAGAACTTGAAGAAACTGATAAAAACGGCTGAAGAAGGTAGCTACGGCGAAGACGTGACGAGGAGAAAGGCTGTGGAGTTTCTGATTAAATAGCTATCAATGGACGGCCCAGATTGATCAGAGGAAATCCAACGGCTAATCTTGCTCTGATTTGAGCCAAACTTTGAGGATGATGATCTGGGGTCAAGATCTGCCTCGTGGTAGCTCGGATCCTCCAAATGTGCAACGGATGGTCCAGATCAACCTAATCTTTGAATGGACGATCTAGAGCCCTCCGAGCTTGATCGAACGGTGGAATGAGCTCTGATTGGGATGAAACCTTCAGATCTTGATCAGCGTGCTTTATCAACCCTAACCCTAGCTCGGATTGCTTCAGATGGTTCCGGATGGCTCAGATCTAGCCGCTTTTGAATCGGACGGCCCGGATTTAATCCTAATCTTGATAACTCGATCCGGGTCACTTCCGACTCGAGTTTGACCTAATATGCCCTAAGTCCTTGAACCTTTAATGCCTACAAAAATAGATCAAGAATTTAGTGGCCAAATAATCCAAATATATGCAATTTTGCAATTAAGTCCAAAATAAAGGGAAGTTCTAAAACCTAAGGCAATTTCACAATTAAGCAATATAAACATAGGTCAAACATGGATTTTAGCAATTAAAATAATCAACAAAATGGTATCTATCACGTATGTGCTTGATACTGTTGGGGCAATCGGCCCTGAGATGATTGATAATTACCATTTTGTTGATAAATTTAGGCTCTCAAATCCATGTTTTGATCCACTTTTATATGCTTAAGTTTGCATATATGTTAGGTTTCATGTATTTCCTCTATTTTGGCTTTTAATTCAAATCTTTCTATACTTGAAATATTTTTGACATTAATTGTGAATCTAATTTCGTAGGCTTCAAATGATCATGGACCTAGATCAGATTTGGGTCAAACTTGAGTCAGAATCGGATCCGGATCAAAGTGATCAAGCTTGGATTAATATGAGCCGTCCGATCAAGAAACGGCTAGATCTGAACCATCGGTCAACTTCTAGTCAATCCAAGCTCAAGATAGACTTAATCAAATTCATGGATTAAGATCAGAAAGTTTCGGCCAGATCAGAGTTAATTCAACCGTTGGATCAAGCTCAAGATGATCTAGACCATCCAAGCAAGAGAAGGGATGATCTGAGCCATCCACCACAGATCTGGTTGATCCGAGCTAAGGACAGGTAGATCAGGACCACATATCAAGATCTGGGGAGTTTGGTTCAGATCGGAGCAGATCCGACCGTCGGCTGAGATCGGGACAATCTCAGCCATTCAATTTCAAAAGGAATAAGTTTAAATCAGAATTCCCTCTTCCTCTTCCGGGGTCGTGGCGTCGCGTCTTCGCCGTTCTTCCCAGTTTTTCTTTTGTTCTTCAGTTTCTGCATCGATTTCTTATCTGTTTCTTTTCCAATCGCGCGACCAACATCAACATCCAGTTCTTGACAAGATCTCAGATCGTAGTGGTATCTTTCTTGTTCAATTCACTCATCTGAATCGTGCAGCTGAAGGAGTCCAGGAGGAGGGTTTTGCCAGGAGTCCATTCCACTGATTGCTGACGTTTGATCGCTGATCTCCATCGACCGAAGCGGAAGGATCATTCAGAGTGGTTCTCCGAACTATCCCGATGGTTTTTGAGCTCGATCGCGGATTAGCACATCAAGAAGAAGATGTTTGGTGGACAGTTTGCAGCTTCTGATCGGTGTGGTGACCGGACAGGGGGTTCTCTGATCGATCCCGTGACCGATCAAAGGAAGACTTGATCGGTCGGTTGACCGATCAAGAAGAGCAGAACAGAATAGTCGCAACAAACTGAGCAAGGGAGTTTTCTTCAATGGTTTTTGAGCTAGGGCGTTCATAGCTTGACCTTTGTGTGACGGCAGAGGGAAGTTTTGTGATGAACTTGATTTGATGTTTAATTAGGATTATTTTGGTTTTAAACATGTATTTCTTCAAGTGGATTTAGATTGTTTCATCTTCACTTCAAGATTAAGTTCTTAAGCTTTGCTTCATTCCATGTTTCAATTTAGTTTTCATTATCTTGCAATTAATTTTCCTTGCAATTAGTTCCTGCAATTAGTTCTTTAAGTTTTAATTGCATCGTCTGAATGTAATTGTTCAATTTTCAATTAGGTTAAGTTTAGTTCTGGAAATTTCTTTAGTTAAACCATTTCGTTCCATGCTTTAGTTAAGTTCAGTCTATTTCATATTGTCATTCCTTCTGCCAAAAATCCTCATTTTATCTAGAAAACTCAAACACCAAATGGCACAACAACCTACAAGCTTGAGTTAAACATTCATTCAATTAGTCATTGGAAAAATACGACCTGAGGCCCCTCTACTACATTTTTGTCTTGCTAGCCAAGGGTTTTCAGTTTTATAAATTTCTAAATTTGAGACTCACTTTTGTGACAACTATTTTGGGTCCATCAAATTTTTGGCGCCGTTGCCGGGGAATCACTAGTTGAGTTTGTTTAATTTGAGCTTATGTTTAATATTTATATTCTTTGATTCCATTTTATTTGCTTTATCTTTTTGTATACATTGGCTGTCATTTTGTTTGTTTCGTGGCCAGGACTGCAGGTGGGCAACCATCAAAGTTTGAGAAGCTATTGGAAATTTTTCTACTTATTCAAGCAGTTCCATGGCAGAGTATCAGTATTTTCAGAATTATCAGCAGCCTTGTCAGAGTTTTCAGCAGTCATATTCTCAATTCCAAAATGTTCAGCAGAATTTTCAACCATCTCAGCCCTTTTCAAATTTTCAGCAACCCAATTATCAATTTCAACCTCAATTTCAACAATTTCAGCAGTCTTATTCGAATTGTCAACAAAACCAACCTTGGAATCAGCCACCACAGCAATTTCAACCACAATTCCAAAATTTTCAGCAATGTTACAATCCTAATCAATAGAGTTTTCAACCATACAATTAGAGTTATCAACTTCAACAATTTCAGCCCTCACCACAACAATTTCAACCTCAAATTTAGAATTTTTAGGGCTACAATTGTCAGCAGTTTCAACCATGTTCCCAAGCTAATTTTCAGCAATTCCAGCAACCAAATCAATCAGTTGATCAGCCCCAACAATTTCAATTTCAGAATTCACAACCTACTTATAATTTTAAGCAACCTAATGCTACATTTCAAGTGCAACAGGAGTCCTATATTCATCAGGAAGACTTTGAGAATTCTAGTGAGCTTGAGGCTCAACAACAAAGGCTGGAGGAGATGTTACAACAACTCTTGCAACAACAAAAATATGATTCTACTCTTAAAGACTGTGAAAGACGCCTTGGACAATTGGTTAATCAAATGAATCAAATGCAAGCCCAAAGATCGAGCCAAGTACCTTCTCAGGCTATTCCTAATCTTAAGGGGTATGATTGTGAACTAACTTTGAGGAATGAAGAGGTTGTTTCAAGTTTAAACACTCCAAATGCCGATTTTCCTAAAAAATTTCCAACATTCTATTTCCCCCACTCAAAGCAGCCCTGGAGTTGAGTTTATATCAGTTCAAGGTGACCCTAGTGCAAGCATAAGGCCTTCTTCAATTGATCTTGCAATTTTGGTGGAAGACGAAGAAGAAATCATCATAATTAGGGCACCTACAGCATGCATTCCTCCCGAAATTCCTGTTCAGAGTTCATTTTCAAAATTTTCAGCTCAAGAGGAGGAGCCAAAAGTCTCTCTACACTTCTCACAGCACCCCAAAGAGGATCCTCCTAGCATTAACATGACTATTCTAGATGAGACTGTTGAAGCAGAGTTATTTGATGATAGAGTTTCAATTGATATTCAGAGAGGATGTTTGAGCTCAGATGGGATAAAGGACGTGTTAGCTACAGAGGAGGCTGAAGATTTGAAGACTGTGTCTGATTCATTTCCAGCTGGAGATAATTATTTAGGTATAGGGGATTGCACTGAGCCCCAGGGATCACCAATTTTGATTGACATGTCAGAAAAGTCAGAGGATAGGTGTGAGAGTGTAGGGGATTGAAATGAGCCCTAGGGACCACCCATACCTACTAAGGATGCATTAGCTGAGGAGGAATTGGAGGAGATGGATAGAAAAGCTTGTGACAACCTTGGACTTGACTCTGAAGCTATACAGGACCCTTCTCATCTCTTATTTTGTGATGATATTGTTATTGTTGGTCCTAATTTTTCTAATATGGTTGTTACAGATATGGTTGATGAAGCTTGTGTGGCAGATGATTCTACAGGTGTAGGGGATTGCACAGAGCCCCAGGGACCACTACCATTGACTGATATATTAGAGGATTCAGAGGACAAGTATGTAAGGGTAGGGACTTGCATGGTGGAAGCAAGAACCCAAGAATCACTTGTGTTAGTTAACTGTCCACCAGAACCTGAGTTTGAAGAGGAGCCCTGATAGATACCATTTTATTGATCATTTGAGTTGCTAAAATCCATGTTTGACCTATATTTTTATTGCTTAATTGTGAAATTGCCCTAGGTTTTAGAACTTACTCTTATTTTGGACTTAATTGCAAATTTGCATTAAATTGGATTATTTGGCCACTAAATTCTTGATCTATTTTTGTAGGCATCAAAGGTTCAAGGACTTAGGGCATATTGGGTCAAACTTGAGTCGGAAGTGAACCGGATCGAATTATCAAGCCTACGATTAATCCGGGCCGTCCGATTCAAGAGCGGCTAGATCTGAGCCATCCGGGACCATCTGAAGCAATCCGAGCTAGGATTAGGGTTGATCAAGCACTATGATCAAGATCTGAAGGTTTCATTCCAATCAGAGCTAAATCAACCGTTGGATCAAGCTCGGAGGGCTCTAGATCGTCCATTCAATGATTAAGTTGATCTGGACCATCCGTTGCAAATCTGGAGGATCCGAGCTACCATGAGGCAGATCCTGACCCCAGATCATCATCATCAAAGTTTGGCTCAAATCAGAGCAAGATCAGCCGTTGGATTTCCTCAAATCAATCTGGACCGTCCATGCTTAAGTATTTAATCAAAACTCATCATCTCTTCTTCCTTGTCGCGTCTTCGCCGCAAACGTCGTCTTCTTCGATAGTTCTGTTGGTGCAGAATGCACCCAAGTCAAACCTGTGTTTTGATATTAGCAAAAGGGTTGGCAAAAGGGTTCAAAAGTTAAGGGTTAGTTGTTGTCTAACAAGTTTCTTGAGTGTACAGGAAAAGCCCTAGCGAAGGAATGCTAGGCACTGGCGAAGGACTGCCAGACAGGAAAAGCCCTAGCGAAGGAATGCTAGGCACTGGCGAAGGACTGCCAGACAGGAAAAGCCCTAGCAAAGGACTGCTAGGCTCTGGCGAAGGACTGCCAGAATGGACAAGTCCTAGCGAAGGAATGCTAGGCACTGGCGAAGGGCTGCCAGAAGAAAAGTCCTAGCGAAGGAATGCTAGGCACTGGCGAAGGGCTGCCAGAAGAAAAGACCTAGCGAAGGGCTGCTAGGCACCAAGCGAAGGGCAGCTTGGCAACTCAAGACCTGGCGAAGGACTGCCGGGCAAAAGTCCAACTGGAGGAGCCGGTTGGCACCAGGTAAATTCTCCCGAGAGGAGTAGGTGAGGACGCGTTCCCCTTGAGGGAACATTAGGCGTCGGTTCGACCTAGGGCTCCATTTTGGAGACCAAAGTCAGAACCAAGACAGCCAAGGCTGTATAATTCATTATGTTATTGGTTTATTGTGTTTCGGACTAACCCTGGATGCAGGACCAAAGGAACGTGTGTCTGCAGCTCAGAATGCCTCAAAGGAAAGAGGCGATCGCTGACCAGGGCGCCCGGAGTGTCCCGGGCGCCCCCAAGGTGAACACAAAACACAACACAACCAGAAGAACCTCGACAGTACATTCTGAGGGCGCCCCCGCTGTCCCGGGCGCCCCCATGGCAAACCAACTGAAGAGTTAAGCTGCTGCCGCGTCTGCACTGCGCACCCAGGGCGCCCCCGCTGTCCCGGGCGCCCCCAGCGCACAGGGCGCCCCCAGCCTTACCGAGGAGAGCTCAGCGCTGCAGATAAGGTTTGACCGGGTCAACCAGGGCACCCCCAGCATCCAGGGCGCCCCAGTCAAGGCCTTATCCCGAGGATTAAGGGATAAGTCGACGACCGCGCCTCTTGTGGATCTGCTGCCACGTGGGGGGGCGCCCCCGTCGACCAGGGCGCCCCCAGGCCCTATATAAAGGGCCCTCGACCTCCTTCTTCAGAACATCAATTCTTTCAACGCCTCAAAGCTCTTCTGCTCTCGCGCCTTGCTCCGGAAACTCTCCAAATCAAGCCGACGACGTCCTGCTGCCCCGACATAATCGATCTACTCCGGACGTCAGTAAAAGAGCTAGTTTAACGTTTACTGTACTTCATTCTAATCCTGTAATATTTTGTAAACGATTTTTGCGCCTGATATAGAATTGCCCGTAGAAAACGGTCAACGACCGTGGGCCTTGGAGTAGGAGTCGACACAGGCTCCGAACTAAGTAAAACGACCGTGTTAGCATTGTGTGTGTGTCTTATTTCCGCTGCGCACTTACTCTTTTTAAATCCGAACGATTTGCGACATTCACCCCCCCCTCTCTCGCATTTCTCGATCCAACAAGTTCTTAGTTTCTCTTCGGTTTTTCTTCAATCCGAGGCGCGACCGCATCATTCTCTCCTTTGGATCAAGTTTCAGATCATTGGAAAAGGGTTTCCGAGAAGAATCTAGCTCTAAATTGCCCAAGAACAGGACTGATCGAGGTCTCGTCAGTTTTGCCATCAATTCCTGGAATTCAATGCTGCGCACCATTTCATCGGGTTCCCTGAAGTGCTCGGATCAATCCCAATCCATCATCGCAGCTGAGTTGAAGGAATTGGATGGGTTTTCGCATTTGAGCAGAGCTGAGCTAGATTTGCTTCGCAGAGGTAGTTTTTCGGCGATGTGTTGAGCTTGCGGGTTCGAGGCTCATATCTTGTGTGACGACAAGACGAATTTGAGCTCAGAGAAGGGATAGATGCTAGTTTAGTTAGTTAATTTCAGTGTTTGTAGCTGTAATTTCCATTACTGTCGTGTTTGGTTTCTGTTTTGGTTTCAGATTGGTTACTTCGTTTACTGCATTGTTACAGATTAAAGTAGTTTCAATTCTTGCAGGTAGTCAGTTAGTGAACTTGTGTAGTGATAGATTGCATTTAATTTCATTTTATTTCTGTGTTTTATGCTTGCGTATCAGATTCCCTGTTGCGTGCCATTTCTGATTTCGCGTATCAGTTTGTTGCTGCGTTTCAATTGTTTTCTTTTTCTGCCATTTCTGATTGTTGAATTAAGCTAGCTCAGTTTTAATCCTTTGAATTCATATTGCAGTTTTGTTCATTTCCATAGCTATCGAATTTGATTTTCTGCACTTAGTTTGTAAGTGCGTATCAACCCGGTGAATTCCAGCTTATTAGTTGATCCGTGTATCAACTTTCAATTAATCCCTCTGAATTTTGTCTCAGTAAATCCAAGTTTGTTTCATATCTGATTTCATTTCTGAATGTTTAGCTCAACTTGTATGTGTAGCAACTCCCATTTCTGCAATTCGGCAGTTTCATGTTTGCACTGTTTCAGCCTTCAATTTCCAGAATTTGCATCAAGTGAATTATAGTTCTTATGAATCTTATGGGGATATCAGTTTGGAGCCATCGAATTCAGCTGTTTGTTTGGTTTTAGCATCCTAATTGGCTTCTGAAATACAGCTCTGCATTCATGCATTTCTGCGCATCATGTTGGCTTTCTGAATTCTTGTTTCCATTGAGTTTGATTCTGCCTTCATCTCTGCTGCATGATCTGAAATTCTGCATTCGAACTCTACAATCAGTCCAACTCTGAATTTCTTCCTTAATTCCTGAACAGCATTTCACTAGGAGCTTGATTTCCAAGCTAAATCAATTAGTTTCACTTGGGAATGGTCAGTTTAAAGTTTTGTGTTTAACCTTGCATTTCATTATCAGCTTTTGGCACAAAACCCACCTGTTTTGCGTATCAAGCTTGTCTCATTCTTGGAGTTAAATGAAATTTGTAGTAAACACTTGCACTTGAGTTAAAATTATTTACTCCTTGCATTCGGTTAAGTTCTTTTGCTTGATTAGGTTTCTTATTGGTTGAGTCCATGAATTGCCATTACTTGACTTAAATTTGCGTGGTTAAGTTTCTTCCTTGTCTTTGTGCTTCATTCCATTCCGAATTTGTAAACCAAAACCCGAATATCTATTTGAAACCCGAAAACACAAACGACACATAAATACAAGTTAGAATCACACAACGTCAACTAGCCCCGAGAAAAATATGACCTGTGGCCCCTTTACTACGCTTTTGTTCTTGATTGCAAAAAGGGTTTCCAGCATTTTATTCATATTTAAATTCTGATTGGACCCACATTTCGTGACAATTTAATCTAGTATTTTGGGTCTTATCAAGCCCTTACTTGACCAGGAGGAGGCTATGGACACATCCACTCTTGTAGAACCTCCAGGTATTCTTCAGCATGATCAGGTAAGTATTTCTCCTATTTCTTTAGAAGAACTCACAGAGGTACCTAGGGTTGAGTTTGTTGGTTGTGATGATATTCTTGACACATCTTATGTAGACATTAATTTTGAAAAATTCATTGAGGTACCTACTATTGGCTGTGATGAATTACTTCATACATCTTTTGTAGATATGGATTGCGAAAAATTTTTAGAGGTGCCTAAAATTGATGTTGTTTGTTGTGATGAATGTCTTGATACATTTTATGTAGGAAAAGATTGTGAAAAATTCATAGATGTACATGAGGATGATTTTGTTGGTTTTGATGCGATTTTAGATACATCTTGTGTAGATGCTATTTGTGAACAATTCATAGAAGAACCTAGGGTTGAATTTGTTGAATGTGATACACTTCTTGATACATCTTATGTAGAGGTTAATTGTCAAAATTCCATTGAGGTATCTAAAATTGATTTTGTTGAAGATAATGAATTTCTTGATCCATCCTTTGTAAAAATTGATGGTGAAAAGCTAATAAAGGTACCCAAAATTGATTTCATTGGTTGCGATGCATTTCTTGATATACCATATGTGGATGTTAATTGTGAGAAAATCATTGAGGTACCCAAGATTGATTTTATTGGATGTGATGCATTTTTGGATAAATTTTATATAGAGACTGATGTTATTTCATTTCTTTCTTACTCTGCACGCTTGAGGGAGGTATTGCATGGTTTTGCAGGGCACCGTAGATTTATGGAGTGGGTGCTCCATCTAAACAGACTCCAACCTCCTGGAGGACTTTCGAAAAGTATCAAGAGGGAGGAGTATATCTTACTTTGATTCATAGCACTCCACCTCTAAAATGGATCTTATACCTTAATCGCCTTCGGCCACCTGAACATTTTTCTCTGAAGTTTAAGTGTGGGGGAGCAATGCACCATGACATGGATCACACGAAGAATGCTCTTTCAACTACCCATACTCCTTCACTACCGCAATGGAGATTATTTCTTGATCGACTCCGACCGCCAGAAATAAAGAGGAGTTTCTTCCTTCTTACATTTTATTTCATTGTATGTTTATTTTTATATTTTCTAGAAGTAAAATTTTCTTTTAAAATGAGTTCTTGTTAATAAATGCTTGGGTAGTGTAGAATGAATAAAAATCATTGTAGATACCATGTTAGACTTCTTGGCACCTTATTTTTCGCATGATTAGGAATAAATGTATCCATCTAGATTTTCTTATATCATTTTAGAGTCCTTTGAAAGCAAATTAAATTTGGTTGTTAAAACTTAGGATTTGAGCCATTGGATGAAACTCTTGGTTGCTTGAGTACTATTTCGTTATGAACTCTAGATTGATGACTTGAGATGAATTCTTTTTACCTAGTGAGGATTAGCCTTATTTGTGAGATACACACATGTGATTGTACTCTAGAACTTGCTTAGGTTCTTTCACAGCTACATTTCTATGATTGGACCACATTTATGGAGGTGGATCACTTTGTTTCCTTTCTCATATCATTTTTGCAATTTTGTTTCTCTATATTCAAAGCTTCATGTTCATCATAATCTTTTTCATTGGACTTGGTTATTCTTAATGTTTCTTAATGTTATTTTGCCCGAGACGGAGAAAAATTTAAGTGTGGGGGAGGATGCAAGCATCTATCAAATGTTGAGGACAATCAAGCATTGACAACCTACAAGGAAAGTGTGCTAATTTGAAGTGAGCTTTGTAACAAGAGTGAGTTGCAAAAGTGGGTTAGTGAAGACTACATGTGGAACATCTAAATTCCTAGTTATAATTTGAGGTTTCAAGTGCTTTGAGGCATACTCCGAAGAAATTTTTTTTTGTAACATTTGGCAACATACAAGCAAAGTGTGCCAATTGGAAGGAGCTTTGTATCAAGTTTGGGTTGCAAGAATATCCATCAGTTCAGTTGCATGAAAAGGAAAGAACTTTGTGATCTGAAGAGTGAAGAAAAAGTAAAGAGTTAGAGAGCAAAGACACATCTTTAAGATCAAATTATGGATAAGAAACAAGCTCCATTAGACCAAGTATCAAGTAGGAACAAAAGGATGATCTCATTCCATGTTATCAAGTTGAAAAGTTTTGAAAGGCTATACAACTCAGATTTCGCAAGTAGGAGCTAGTTATAGGAAGGCATTGAAGTAAAAACAGAAAAAAAACACTTAGCTGCAGAAAAAAAAAACAAAAACAGAAATAGAGCAGCTGGAAACAAAAGAAAATGAAAAGAAAAGGAAAATATGAAGTGGAAATCAGGTTCTGAGTTAGAAATGAATTGGAAGAAGGTATCAAATATCAAGAGTGAGTTATACATTGAAAGAAGACAAATTTCAAACGACAGTTTCGGGAATTCTACAAATTTCAGCTACTGATCGTCACCTGATCGGTCTGGAGACCGATCAGGAGCTATCCAGTCCGATCCCCAGTCCGATCAGACAATGTCTGATCGGACTAGTGACCGATCAGCTGGTTGGCACACTTCATTCAGCATTGTTTTCATCCAAAATCAGAGGAGCCATGCAATTCCAACTCACCTTAGCTCGGATTTCACTCAAAGATACCATCAAAGGGGCAAAGTACATTGGGTTACATTTTTGGTGTCCAAGTTTTCCATTTTCATTATTTTTCCATATTCCCTTATCATGCCATACTACTTTCTCATATTTTCTTATCATGCTATATTTCTTTTCTATGTTTCCTTTTCATATCACATTTCGTTACTTCCTTTATTATAATTCTTAAGTATCAAGTTCATTGAACTTTCATTTCATTTCTATCATTTCATATCTCTTTAACTTATTTGAATAAGCTTTTGTAGATGTGGATCCAAATCAAGAATGATGGTGGAGAGTAGATAATAAGCAAGCCTATGGTAGTGCACGAACCATGGTTGTGTTGGAGAGAGCTCCATTTCCATCAAGAACTTAGAACTTAGGAAGAGAGCCACTTTAAAAATTCTCTTGTAAGGTTTTTTGAGTTAATTCATCTCAATGAGTCAAGAAGGATGAAGTATTCTAGGTTGTTGATTTAAGGACAAGTTTCTAGTCCATTGAGCTTAGATTTTTGAGAATTGACAACCCTAGGTAATTTCCTTTCAATTGCTTCTAACTATAATTGAGACTAATCTAGGGGGGATACATCATTAGCTTACTAGTAGCTTGTGCGAGATGCCCAAGAGTAAGTGTGGGAGAGTTGATAATTACCATTTTGTTGATAAATTTAGGCTCTCAAATACATGTTTTGATCCACTTTTATTTGCTTAAGTTTGCATTTATGTTAGGTTTCATGTATTTCCTCTATTTTGGCTTTTAATTCAAATCTTTCTATACTTGAGATATTTTTGCCATTAATTGTGAATCTAATTTCGTAGGCTTCAAATGATCATGGACCTAGATCCGATTTGGGTCAAACTTGAGTCAGAATCGGATCTGGATCAAAGTGATCAAGCTTGGATTAATATGAGCCGTCCGATCAAGAAATGGCTAGATCTGAACCATCGGTCAACTTCTGGTCAATCCAAGCTCAAGATAGACTTAATCAAATTCATGGATTAAGATCTGAAAGTTTCGGCCAGATCAGAGTTAATTCAACCGTTGGATCAAGCTCAAGATGATCTAGACCATCCAAGCAAGAGAAGGGATGATCTGAGCCATCCGCCACAGATCTGGTTGATCCGAGCTAAGAACAGGTAGATCAGGACCACAGATCAAGATCTGGGGAGTTTGGTTCAGATCGGAACAGATCCGACCGTTGGATGAGATCGGGACAATCTTAGCCATTCAATTTCAAAAGGAATAAGTTTAAATCAGAATTCCCTCTTCCTCTTCCAGGGTCGTGGCGTCGCGTCTTCATCGTTCTTCCTAGTTTTTCTTCTATTCTTCAGTTTCTGCATCGATTTCTTATCTGTTTCTTTTCCAATCGCGCGACCAACATCAACATCCAGTTATTGACAAGATCTCAAATCGTAGAGGTAACTTTCTTGTTCAATTCGCTCATTTGAATCGTGCAGCTGAAGGAGTCCAGGAGGAGGGTTTCGCCAGGAGTCCATTCCATTGATCACTGACGTTTGATCGCTGAGCTCCATCGACCGAAGCTGAAGGATCGTTCAGAGGGGTTCTCCAAACTGTCCCGATGGTTTTTGAGCTCGATCGCGGATTAGCGCATCAAGAAGAAGATGTTTGGTGTACAGTTTGTAGCTTCTAATCAGTGTGGTGATCGGACAGGGGGTTCTCTGACCGATCCCGTGACTGATCAGAGGAAGACCTAATCGGTCGGTTGGCCGATCAGGATGAGCAAAACAGAATAGTCGCAGCAAACTGAGCAAGGGAGTTTTCTTCAATGGTTTTCGAGCTAGGGGGTTCATAGCTTGACCTTTGTATGATGACAGAGGGAAGTTTTGTGATGAACTTGATTTGATGTTTAATTAGGATTATTTTGATTTTAAACATGTATTTCTTCAAGTGGCATTAGATTGTTTCATCTTCACTTCAAGATTAAGTTGTTAAGCATTGCTTCATTCCATGTTTCAATTTAGTTTTCATTATCTTGCGATTAATTTTCCTTGCAATTAGTTCCTGCAATTAGTTCTTTAAGTTTCAATTGCATCGTTTGAATTTAATTGTTCAATTGTCAATTAGGTTAAGTTTAGTTCTGGAAATTTCTTTAGTTAAACCATTTCGTTCCATGCTTTAGTTAAGTTCAGTCTATTTCATATTGTCATTCCTTCTTGTCAAAAATCCCCATTTTATCTAGAAAACCCAAACACCAAATGACACAACAACCTACAAGCTTGAGTTAGACATTCATTCAACTAGTCCTTGAAAAAATACGACCTGAGGTCCCTCTACTACATTTTTATCTTTCTAGCCAAGGGTTTTCAGTTTTATAAATTTCTAAATTTGAGACTCACATTCGTAACAGCTATTTTGGGTCCATCAATGATCTGGAGGATCATGGTGTTTTGATGTGTGCGGTCAATATGGTTAAGTTAGGATTTATTGTTGGACTAATATGTGTACATGAGTGTGCAGGAGTACAGATACACATGGACTTGGTTGATGTCTTCAGGTGAAGGATGGCATAGAAGCAAGCTGGAGGCTTGCATGCGCATCCGAGGGACCATGGATAGCAGGGACGATGAGCCGAGGGGCGCGGACTTTGAGGCGTACGTGAAGGGTGGCATGGAGGCAAACTGGAAGTTTGCATGCACATCCAAGGGACGAGGGCCGAAGATGAAGAGAGTGTGAAGGCAACAGTCGAGGCTGCTGGTAAAGAGTCAACCGGGTTGTGAGGGTCTGAGTATGAGTATTTGTACTCAGGAGCTAAGTCAGGACAGTTCGAGTGTGGAATGAAGTGTACTCGGGGAGTGAAACCCTAGGCTTAGGTTCTGACCAGTCGACTAGCCCAGGGGCAGTCAACTAGTGTCAACTGGAACAGCTGGCTGGATTCGAACGTTGTATTGTAACAGTCAAATCTAAGTGGGTCTAGTCGACTGCCCCAGGGGCAGCCGACTGGTAGCGGTTGTTTCAGACTCGAGCCCTATTTAAAGGAGCTCGTTTACTACTTTCTTCTCATGATGAATCATGTCTTGGTTAAAGGCAACATGGTAGTCTTTGTGCTCAGGTCGTGTCAAGGTGCAGTGGCGAGATTTCTTGTAACGCTCGCCCCTTACGTGAGCGACGCGTTACTTTTTTTTTCTTTCTTTCGTACATTATTGCATATGAAGTGTAACTTATAGCAGGGGAAATAATACAAAATCATAAACATATACAATTGGATAAATTTCTTTCTAACTAAACTACTTTAAGCATGTGAATCATAGCATAGCATATCTATCAAGAGAGTATATAGTTCTACATTAGCATGCATATCATAAGGAACTTCAACTCCAACAAGTAGTAAGCGTAAACATAAGAACTAACACATGCATTTATAAGTAGCAACATTAAGTCCATGAGAAATAAGTCCATAAGTAAGAGTAAAGACAACAGTAGGATCGTTCTGCCAAGTCACTGCCACACACACACATGCCCTCCTGCTGCTTCCCCTACTTTAGAAACCTTTAGTTGGATCTGCAACATAAGAAGGTAGAGTATAAGCATAAAATGCTTAGTAAGCTCCTTGCTTACTCACAAAATCCGTACATCACATATAAGTAGAAATCTACATCATTTGACATAAACATATAACATGAATAAATACTTAAAGCATCTAAAGCACAAAGCATAAACACTTAACATTCACATAATCTTTAAAACATAATCATGTGCATAAACATTAGACATACCATATGCAATATCATTAAACATAAACATGTGTATAAACATTAAACATACATATGCAATATCATTAAACATAAACAAGTGCATAAACATTAAACATAGCATATGCAATATCATTAAACATAAACAAGTGCATAAACATTAAACATAGCATATGTAATATCATTAAATATAAACATATGCATAAACATTAAGGATGCTCTTTGAAAAATATATATAATATAATACTTGAACATCAACATATCATCATCATTGGGATCCCTGGCTTGTACCCATTCATCATTTGCCCGCATTCCTTAGTAGAGTACGAGGTAGCTAATCCCGACCTACTAAGGTACTAGGCAACCTTGGTGCCTAGGGACAGCTACAGTAGTCCAGAACCGGGGCGTTCTTAAGGTGCCCATCCCTTGAACCTTTTTCAAGATCCGGTACAAGCCAATACATAAAGTAAAATAGTATACATGATTCCTTTCCTTTCCATAGTAATTTCTCTTTAGCATAGCATTCATCATTTCTTTTCTTTTCTTAGAAATTGCTCTTTAGACATTCTTTTATTCATAATGTCATACATGTCATGGGCATACATTCAAAGCATAAATATCATCATAACTTTCAAGCATGAACATGGCATGGAGAAAATATAATTTCATGGTAAGGAAATTCATAACATGCCAACTTATCATTCATGATTCATAAAACACATAATGTTCAATTTAAGACTAAGAATAATACTCCTAGGGAACTTGTTCCATTTTCCTTTTCATCTATCATGGCATAATGAAACATGGATACCTTTAATTCAACCCTAATTCAACATATACTCTACTGGTCAAAACATTTAGATAGGGTTATCATGGCATAAAACACAACACAACATCACACATCTCATACAACATGCATACATTGAATATCCTAGTACCAAGAGACATCATCAAGTGAGGTAGTGACCTTAACCCATCCTAAAACCCAATTTAAGGTACTGATCATAAACTTCTAAGGTTCATATCAACATGCAAATAACAAAGAAATAAGAGTAATTGATTCATACAACATGCATATAATACATATTCTAACACTAGAAGTATTAGCAAGGAATATGACATCTTTAACTCTCTTTTTTTCCTTTATTTATCATGGCATAATAAAACATGGATACCTTAAATTCAACCATAATTCAACATATACTCTACTGATCAAAACATTTAGATAGGGTTAACATGACATAAAAACACAACACAACTTCACACAACTCATACAACATGCATACATTGAGTATCCTACTACAAAGGGGCATTATCAAGTGAGGTAGTGACCTTAACCCATCCTAAAACCCAATTTAAGAAACTGATCAGAAATTTCTAAGGTTCATATCAACATGAAAATGATAAAAATAAGAGCAATTGGTTCATACAACATATATATAATACATATTCTAACACTAGGAAGTAACATGGCATCTTTAACTCTTCTTTTTCTTTCTTTTTGGCCCTTATTTAGGGTATTAACCCCACGTGTTCAGAGGGGAAATATAGCCTAAAAATATATATAAAACCCTCAAACAACCATTAACAAGGAATTAAAACATTAGCTAGTCAAAAGAATTCAAACATCTTCTTGTGGCCAAAATGTCTATGGCTTCATGAGAGCCTTGGCCTAAACCTTTAAGGGTCTTTTACTGTAACGACCTGGAAAATTCTCTTAATATTTCTTTAAAATATTGAGCATGTCTAGATAATTTTCCGAGGGACCTAGAAATATTAACTCAAATTTTAACCTAGAAATCCATGTTTTCTCATTTAATTTGGGGAAAATAGGCACTAATGGGCCTTATATAGGCTTTCTAGTACCATGATTATTGGTGAATTTTAGGTGAAAATTTATAGAAATATAAAGGGATTTTAATGAGAAATATTAACATAATTATGGGGGAATTTTTAAGGGATTTTCGAAATAATAGGGAAATAAAAATAAAAATAAAATAGAAAAATAGTGCATGCACCAAGGATTGAACCTTGGACCTCTTGAACAACCATGCATGCTCTAACCAAGTCACCTAGCAAGGGAGTGCTATGAGGAAATGAAGTGGATTATGGTTAAGGCTTAGGAAAATGAAGAGTCATCAACCATGACTCTTCACTTACCCTCCTTAATGTGCTATAAAGAGGGGGAATGGGAGTTTCTTTCTTCCTTCCATCAATTCCATTTGTCTTCCTCCTCCTCCCTCATCCTAGCTGAAACTCTCAAGAGGGATTCTCCCTTGGAAAAAGTTCACCTAAGGCTCCATCTCCAAGATCCAAGGCTTTTACAAGGATACTAAGGCTAGGGGTGGTCAAGAGGCAACAAGATTTCCATCCTTCTCTCAAATCTAAAGTCTATAATCAAGATCAACCAAAGTAAGACTCCCTCACCTGTGGTATAATAGTTCCTTGAATTTTTAGCATAATATAAAGTTTGGTTTTAGGTTTTGATGTTGAGAAAACCATGTTTTGGACCCCTATGGTATTCGGCCACCATGAGTTTTGGGTCCATGATGATGTTAAAAATCTTAATTATGCTCTCTAATGTGCTCTCATGATGTTTAGAGAATAAATACAATTTTTGGGATACCCTAAGACCCTTTAGGGTTTGGGACCATCATAAGGATTTCCATGGCTAGGGTTGGATTTAACTCTTCACTCATGTATCTTGTGTACCCTTATGATACAAGGGGAGGTTGAAGGGATTTATGTGAATTTTCACAAGGTCTTGTGACCCTAAGGGTTTCGGCCAAGAAGGGATCTAGGGCAAGGGGTTAAGGTTTTCTTCAAGTATGGGTTCCAAAAGCCCCTATGGTAGGGTATGGTTGGTGTTTAATGTTTGATTGGGGATTTTATGGAAATTTTTCCATGCACCCATGGCCTTGAAGGGTTTCGGCCAGCCCTAAGAAGGAGGGCTAAAGGTTAGGGAAAACCCTAACCATGAGCCTTAATGACTTCCCATGGTCTTATAGGTAATGTATGGTTGTTTCTTTACCTTATGCTATCTTACATGTTAATTGAATGATGGAACCCTTCCTTATAGGTTTCGGCCAAGCAAGGTAAATAGGGTTTGGGGGAAGTTAGGGTTTGAAGAATGATGGTTTATGCTTTATTATGAAGTATATATAAAGGTTCAAGCATGTGGTAGAAATTAAGTTACCTATAACCCTAACCTTAAGCACCATGTTTCATGTTTGTATGTTTATGATTGGATGCCATGCTTAATAGGGTTTATTTATGAATGTCTTATGTCCTATGCCATGTACTTGAATGGTAGGTAGTATGTTTATGGAAGCTCTACCCATGCATTCTTGAGATAGATACCATGTTTATGTATGAAATGCAATGTTTACCTTATGTATCATGATCATGTAAGTTCTATGGATTAGGATAAATGTCTATGCAAACATGTCATGTTTAATGAATATAATGCAATGTTTATCTTATATGCCATGATCATGCAAGCTCTAGGAATAAGAATGATGTTTATATAAGTAGGCTATGTTCTATGAATGAAGATGCATGTTATGTTTATAAATGAAGATGCATGTTATGTTTATGAATGAAAGTGCATGCTATGTTTTATGAATAAAGATGCATGCCATGTTTATGAATGACGGCACGGTCGATGGTCGACGGTACGACGGTCGTGAGGACCGGTAAATGGGCCGGTAGACGGGCCGGGTCGTTACACATGCCATGTTTTATGAATGAGGATGCATGCCATATTTTATGAATGAAGATGCATGCCATGTTTTATGAATGAAGATGTATGCCATGTCTTATGAATGATGAAGCATGTAAAGTATTTTACTTTATGAATGGGCTTGTACCGGACCGAAGTATGGGTCCAAGGGATGGGCACCTTAAGAACGCCCCGGTTCTGGACTACCGACTATGCTGTCCATGGTTCTGGCACTACCGAAGCTGTGCAACAGGGATGGGCACCTTAAGAACGCCCCAGTTCTGGGACTACCGACTATGCTGTCCTTACCCTAGTAGGTCGGGGCTCGCTACCTCGTACTTACTTAGGGATGCGCGCTTATGATGTATGTATGTGGTACAAGCCGGGGACCCCCAATGATGTTATGATTATGTTTAAGTATTTAAAAGTATGATTTTAAAAGTTAAGCATCCTTATGTATATGCATTAGACTCATGCATTCATTCATGTTATGCATTATGCCATGATAGTAATGTCTTATACTTATGTCTCATGTCAAGAAATATGCATGATAGTAAATGATTTATGCTTATGGTTATGTTAAGAAGATGCCCATATGATATGATAGAAAGCATGCCTATGTTTATGCCATACAAGTTAGTTCATTCTTTATGTTATGTTTATGCCATGTATCATGCATGTTAAGAATGTTTCTTTATGTTATGTTTATGTCATGTATCATGCATGTTAAGAATGTTTCTTTATGTTATGTTTATGCCATGTATCATGCATGTTAAGAATGTTTCCTTATGTTTATGTTTATGCCATGTATCATGTCATGTTAAGAACGTTTACTTATGTTTATGGATCATGCCATGCTAGGAATGTTTATTTATGTTTATGTCTATGTCATGTAATAGGCCATGTTAAGTTGAATTATGTTTATGTCTATGTCATGTATTATGCTATGCTAAGTTGAATTATGTTCATGTTTATGCCATGTATCATGCCACGTAAATTTTAATTATGTTCATGTTATGTCATGTATCATGCCATGTAAGTTTATTTATATTTATGTTCAAGCATAAAGTTATGTTTATGCTTCATGTGCTTATGATCAAGTGATGAATGGTTTTAGTGAGTAGGAAAGAGTCTTACTAAGCCTGTGTGCTTATAGTCTTATTTCCTTATACCGCAGATCACGCAAGGGGACTGTAAGGAAGCAGCAGGAGGGCAAGAATGCATGTGTGTGGTAGTGACTTGGCTAAGAAAACAATATGTTTACTCGTCTTATGCTAGAACTTTACCTTTACTACTTATGTGCTTGAATGGTGACTTATGTGACTCTATGACATGATGCTAAGTATGACATGATATGATGCTAAGTATGAAGTTAATATGCCAAGTTCCCATGTCATGATGTTAGGAATGGTAGTAGGTGCATGTAGGTGTAAGTTTAAAGTTACTTCGCTGCCTTATGATGTCTACATGCCCTAAGTATGTTAACGTAACGTCGCTTTATGAAAAAAAAAAGCGGGCGTTACATTTGCTTCATCTTTTTTTTTCATCATAACTCATAACTTAACATCAAGAAAACATTGGAGTCATTAGATAGCATCAAACCCAAACCTAAGCCCTAAATCTCATGTTGGCCGAAACTTGCCTATAGGGAATCCTTTACGATTTTTGCAACACATCGCCAAAAACATACAAGAACATAAATCAAAAACATATATAACTATTATGTTGCAGGTGAGGGGAGTCTTACCCTTGTTGCCTCGGTTATAAACCTCAAATAGAGAAACAAAAAGAAACCTTCTTGACTTTAGAGTACTCCTTGCCCTTGTAGCCATGTAGAAGAACTTGGATCTTCAAGAGGGAGACCTCTTGTGAAGTTTTCCAAGAGGAAAACCCCTTTGGAATTTTGGCCAAGAAGGAAGAAGAGAGGGGAGAGGAAGGGCCTTGGTGGAAGAGAAGAAGAGAAAAGTAACTTAAGTGCCAAGTTACCTCTTCACTTCTCATCCCTCCTTTTTATATTAAGTGAAGGGGGCATGTGAAAGGGCATGGTGCCTCCTCTCATGGTGACTCTTCAATTCCCTTATCCTTACACCTATCTATAATTCCCTTTATCCTCCTAATAGCACTCCCTTGCTAGGTGAATTGGTTACATATGCATTCTTAAGGCTTACAACATCTCTAAGGTCCAAGGTTCAATCCTTGGCACCTACATCATTACATTTTTTTTTATTATTATTCTTTTGCAAGCCCATCGAAAGTAAGGCCCATTACATGATGTGTTATTTCTTTTATCCTCATGGGGCCCATTAGGATAACTACTGAAGTGTTATTTAAGACCCATTAGGAATTTCCACCATTTAGGGCCCATATAAGGTCTATTAACACTTACACTAAAATTCTCACAACTCTAACTATCATTCATGAATCGTACTCAATATTAGAGATAATATTGAAGGGAATTTTAGTGGGGTGTTACAATTCTCCATACCTTCTGAAAAGTTCATCCTCGAACTTAAAATTAATGTCACAGTTATCTTCCACTAATGTCACTGATCATTTCTTTGTTGTCCTTATTGATGCTCTATTCTCAGCAACACTTACTTCTCTAGCCATAAAAACATGTATCCAATTACTCCCTCAGTTATCTTCTAATCTTAGTCATTTTTCCACTCATTACTTTATCATCTTTTATCTCTTCTCTCTTTTTTTCCCACCTCCTCGAAACTCGAATAGATGAGGATATCGTCGATGAAGACGATCACAAACTTGTCAAGGAATGCCAAGAATACCCGATTCATCAGGTCCATAAATATAGCGGGAGCATTAGTTACTCCGAAGGGCAAGACAACGAATTCAAAGTGTCCGTATCTAGTCCGGAAAGCCGTCTTCGGGATATCGTCTGGTTTCACTTTAACTTGATGGTAACCTGATCTAAGATCGATCTTCGAAAAGACGGTAGCTCCCTTTAGTTGGTCTTAATCGTCACATTATTTAGAGCTCGATAATCTATGCACAGGCACATAGTTCCATCTTTCTTTTTCACAAACAGTACCGAAGCTCCCCATGGAGAGTGACTCGGGCGAATAAAACCCTTGTCGAGTAACTCCTGCAGCTGTCCTTGAAGCTCCTTCAACTCAGCTGGCGCCATACGGTAAGGTGCCTTGGAGATCGGTTTAGTGCCAGGAATCAGTTCAATCTCAAATTCGATTTCTCTGTCCGGGGCCAATCCTAGTAGATGGTTGTAACGCCCGCCCTTATATCTACTCTCGGGGCGGGGTCACGTACTATCATTCGTATAAATTTTTTTTTCTTTCTTAAAGTACTAATAACAAAGTACTAAGCATGCTTGTTCAAAACCAACCTATAACATGATAGGTTCAAATCATAATATAGTCAAGTATATGAGTAATCCAAGTGTAACATTCCTTACTAAAGAAATGTTAACATAAGCATAATATTGTAGATATGAATATCTTTATTTCCCGAGCCACCACCCCACACATCTTCAGCCCTCCTGCCTCTTCCTTTAGTTTAAGTGTCTCTTACCCTTATCTGCAGCATAAGACAACATATAAACTAGTAAGCACAAATGCTTAGTAAGATCCTGTCCTACTCGCAAAAGTCATATCATAGAAAGATAAGAGAATAAATCACATTCAAGCATGGTAAGTGTTTAAGCATGTTAAACATCTAAGCATATTAACTTCATAGGAAGGTTTCTTTGAAAACATATAAACATAATACTTGAATATAGCATAATCATTAGGGCCTGGCTTGTACTTCATGTTTTGCGCGCGCCCCTAAATAGGAACGAGGTAGGTAATCCCGAACCACTAGGGTTTACTAGGCCTTCTCAGAAGTCCTTCAGCCTAGTATCATAATCATTTGACTCGCTTTAAGAGTCTATAGTACAAGCCATTACAAAATAAAATAATTATCATGTTCTTCATTTTCATAAAGTATGCTCTTAATCCCAACCTTCTAGGGAAGCATTCTTTAGGCCCTAAGCCTTCTTTGTTCATGCCCTACAAGCCTCATTCTTATGCATATGTATGCATCCATAATCATGATAACTAGCCTAGTATAAAGCATGCATTTCATAAGGGTGCCCCATGGGCTATAATGCATGCTCATACATAGATCTCCATAATCATGATAACTAGCCTAGTATAAAGCATGCATTTCATAAGGGTGCCCTATGGGCTATAATGCATGCTCATACATAGATCATAATTCAACCGCTTAAACATATCTTATATATGACAAGGTTGATCACATAAATCATATTCATATCATAGGAAGTGGTAGCATGCTTCATGGGTAAATCAAATGGTTCCTAACCCTAAAACTAGGGTCTTGGCCGAAACTCAAGGCTAGGGAGAGTTCCATTTTTTCCTAATCCAACACTCCATTTAAACATCATTTGCATATACATATCATCATCCCAAACATAAGCATATCTCCTAGGGTACATCTCATACAATCATCACATATATAGGCATATGATCTTACTAAACACAATCATAATCTCATAGGGTAAGTTGTCCTTCACAACCTCATGTTTCATGCCTTGGCCAAATGTTACATGCTAAGGAATCCAATCAAACATTTCCTTTCAATATCACATGCATATACATCTCATATCATTTTACATAAGCATATCACATAAAATAATTTAACCTTCATAAACCCTAAGGTTTCATGCCTTGGCCGAATGGTGTAGGGTAGGGAAACTAGGGTTTTGAAATTAAACCTTCACACAAGCATTTATTCAAACACCTTGTCTACACTACTAGGCATAGATTCATCATAGGCAAATCAAGCATCCCTAAACCCTAATCTTCCTAGGTTGGCCGAATGATGTAAGGGTAGGGTAGGCTAGGTTTTTGACATCCAATCTTCACACAAACATTTATTCAAACACCTTACCTACACTACTAAACATGGACACATCATAGGATAGCAAACAACCCAAAAACCTAACCTTTCTCCTCTTGGCCGAAAGTTGTAGGGTGGCTAACCCTAATTTTTGTTATCACAACATGAAGGAAACCAACATATATTCATACCCTAAGTTCATAGGGATCTCCTCATGCAATAAGAAGTAACTAAGGCCTATTAAATGGAGGTGGCCGAAAGTTTCATAAAGGAGGAAGGTTTCCTTTTCAAAAACAACAATAAGAAGAAACATACAAATCAAACAATAACGATTACACTGCAGGCGAGGGGATACTTACATCCTTTCGCTTGAGATTCTACTTCTTTAAGTCCCTTAGGGTACCCTTGGTTGAAGGAGAAGTGAAGGTTCCTCTTACTCTTTCTTCTCTAGACTCCTTGGCCCTAATAGAGGGCAAGAGCCTTCTTCCTTCCAATCCCCTAGGGTTAGAACCCTAGGGAGCACTTTTCGAAAAATGGAAAAGAGGAGAGGAGAAGAAGGAATTTCGGTGGGGAAGAGAAAGGAAGAAGAAGAGGAAGTTACTCACACCTCTTCCCTCTCTTATTTATACTTTTCTCATGAAAAGACATGTCTCTTCACTATTACACGCTTAACAAGCATGTTTCTTATTCTCTCAACAAGAAACAATGCTTGGTGTAGTGGTTAAGACATGGAGAGTGCAACTAGGAGGTTCAAGGTTCAATCCTTGCTTCCTCCCTTCTACCTCTTCTTTTTATCACAATTTGCACTAATCCATATCAAAGCCCTTTAAGCCAAGCCTATCATGAAATTTCATAATATTAATAATATTTCATGAATTCATAATATATCATAATATTCCATAAATATTATTTCATAATATTTTAATATTTCATATTCATGAATCTATAATATTTCATGAATCCCATAATATTTCATATTCATGAATTCATAATATTTTCTAATATCCATGATACTATTTCATCAATTCATAATATTTCTTAATATTCCATAAATATTATTTCATAATATTTTTAATATTTCATATTCTGAATCTATATATTTCATGATCCATAATATTCATATTCATGAATTCATAATATTTCTAATAATTTTCCTGAATTCATAACATTATTTACATAATATTTTATAATAATTTTCCATGAATCCAAATATTATTCACATAATATTTCATAATGAATTCACAATATTATTCACATAATATTTCATAATGAATTCACAATATTATTCATGGTGAAATTTTGGGGTGTTACAATCGTCTGGGAATACCTCCGGATATTTACATACCACTCTAACATCACTTAGTTTCTGATCCTTTGTTTGGGTGGTGCTGACCACATATGCTAGAAAACTAGTGTATCCTTTCGCTAGCATCTTTTGTGCCTTTAGAGCTGATAAGAATTTCCCTAGTTCTCTTCCTTGGCTCTCCGATGAATTCAAACATAGGTTCTGCCTCGGGCTAGAATACCACTTTTTGCTTACGGCACTCGATAGAAGCAGTGTATTTGCTCAGAAAATCCATACCTAATATTGCATCATAATCTTGCATGTCGAGTACTATCAGGTCGCAATAGAGATCTCTTTCTGCGATTCTGATTGGTGATGCACGCAACACGTGGGTGGATGCCATTGTTTCTCCTGAAGGTAGGGTTGTTAGAAATTTACAGTCTAGAACTTGTAGAGGTATGTCTATCTTCTTAGAGTAAGGCATGGAAATAAACGAATGTGTTGCTCCAGTGTCAAATAACACAGTAGCATGCTGACTGTAAATAAAGATCTGACCTGTAACAACCGTCGAAACATTCACTGCGTCCTCCTTGGTAAGTGAGAAAACCCTGGCGTTCGTCGGAACTGGCGGGGCTTCCAATCTGCCTTGACTTATCTGAGGACCTTCCAGTGCAGCTTGCATATAATGCAGTTGGGCAGGGGCACCCTGGTGCTGGATCAGCTGCTGAGATGGTGCCTAAGGCTTAATAGGACAGTTGAAGGCCCTGTGTCCTTCCAACCCACAGGTGTAGCATTTATTTGTACCTCTGCGACATTGTCCAAGATGCCTATTTCCACATTTCGTGCACGAGTTGATCTTGGGCTTCTTGTTCGTTGGACCGCCCTTAGGATCGTTCCATTTCTTCTTGTCGTTGTGGTTCCCTTTCCAGCTGGTGCCCGTGTGCTGACCTCCTGAGTTGGCTTGGTTCTTGTTCTCTGTCGGCATCTCCTTCTGTTGATTAATACTATTCAGATAATGCTCGGTGATCAAGGCGCTACTGAACAGCTCCTCTGCGGTCTGCGGTCGGTTAACTCCGCCGGCCACATTCAGAGCTATCTCGGACCGCAACATTTTCAGCATCAGGCGGACCTTTTCTTTTTCCATCTTGACCAACTCGGGACATAGCGAGCTAGCCTGTTGAATCTCTTGACAACTTCACTGACTGACAGATCGCCTTGACGGAATTCTGTAAACTCATCGTAGTGTTTGTTGGTGACCCGCATGTGGAAGAACTCCTCGTAAAATTCTGATTCAAAGTTCGTCCATTTCATCTGGTTCACGGGTCTTTTGGCCTTGACCCTTTCCCACCACATTCTGGCGTCGCCAGAAAGGCAGAATGACGCACACTTGACCTTCTCGTGCTCTGGCCAGCCCAGTAGCTCCATAGTACTCTCTACCGTCTTGAGCCAGGCCTGAGCATCCCACAG
This sequence comes from Boesenbergia rotunda, assembly GCA_024364735.1. NCBI lineage: Eukaryota > Viridiplantae > Streptophyta > Magnoliopsida > Zingiberales > Zingiberaceae > Boesenbergia > Boesenbergia rotunda. Next base: position 361,071 of record JAGFNQ010003263.1, read on the forward strand.
TTCGCAAGCACCTGTAAAAGTTTATGGCTTCAGTCTCTGCCACTGGATTAAGTAAGCTTCCGGTCGCATTCCGGTGGCAGGGCCTGTCGGGGGTGCTGGCGGTGTCGGAGGCACTACAGGTATCACCGTCTGGTTCACAGATGGAACGGTAGTATTTACTTGCTGACTCATCAAGGTGTTGATGGTCTGCTGTTGCTCGGTGAGTTGAGGCTAGAGTTCTGTCACTAGGTGCGTCAGGTCAGGCTGAGGTACGGTATCATTAATTCTAGTACATCTTCTAGCCATGCTATTCTCATATTACAACAACAAGCTAGTATAAGATCATTTATCATTTTCATCATTTTCATGTATATACATGCATTTGTATCATCTTTTTCATTATAAGGTAAGGTAAGGTACTACCCTAAGTTTCCATTCCCAGGTAAAAACATGATTCCATAATTTCGTATTTGTATACTTAGTCATAAACATTCCTTATCGTTCTAGAACCATAGAGGGTATCACATCTACTTGTATGGTTAGTCCAGAAACATTCCTATCATAAGTAAACATAAAGCAACATACTTAAATCATGTAAGGTAAGATCTTACTTGGAAGCGGCAGGTTGCAGGCTTGATGTGTGTGTAGTGAGATGGCAAATTGCTCTGATACCAAGCTATAACGCCCGCCCCTTATGTGAGCGACACGTTACTTTTTTTCTTTCTTTCGTACATTATTGCATATGAAGCGTAACTTATAGCAGCGGAAATAATACTAAATCATGAACATATGCAATTGGATAAATTTCTTTCTAACTAAACTACTTTAAGCATGTGAATCATAGCATAGCATATCTATCAAGAGAGTATATAGTTCTACATTAGCATACATAACATAAGGAACATCAACTCCAACAAGTAGTAAGCGTAAACATAAGAACTAACACATACATTTATAAGTAGCAACATTAAGTCCATGAGAAATAAGTCCATAAGTAAGAGTAAAAACAACAGTAGGATCGTTCTGCCAAGTCACTGTCACACACACACATGCCCTCCTACTACTTCCCCTACTTTAGAAACCTTTAGTTGGATCTGCAACATAAGAAGGTAGAGTATAAGCATAAAATGCTTAGTAAGCTCCTTGCTTACTCACAAAATCCGTACATCACATATAAGTAGAAATCTACATCATTTGACATAAACATATAACATGAATAAATACTTAAAGCATCTAAAGCACATAAGCATAAACACTTAACATTCGCATAATCTTTAAAACATAATCATGTGCATAAACATTAGACATAGCATATGCAATATCATTAAACATAAACATGTGCATAAACATTAAACATAGCATATGCAATATCATTAAACATAAACAAGTGCATGAACATTAAACATAGCATATGCAATATCATTAAACATAAACAAGTGCAAAAACATTAAACATAGCATATGCAATATCATTAAATATAAACATGTGCATAAACATTAAGGATGCTCTTTGAAAAATATATATAATATAATACTTGAACATCAACATATCATCATCATTGGGATCCCTGACTTGTACTCATTCATCATTTGCGCGCATTCCTTAGTAGAGTACGAGGTAGCTAATCCCGACCTACTAAGGTACTAGGCAACCTTGGTGCCTAGGGACAGCTACGGTAGTCCAGAATCGGGGCGTTCTTAAGGTGCCCATCCCTTGGACCTTTTTCAAGATCCGGTACAAGCCAATACATAAAGTAAAATAGTATATATACATGATTCCTTTCCTTTCCATAGTAATTTCTCTTTAGCATAGCGTTCATCATTTCTTTTCTTTTCTTAGAAATTGCTCTGTAGACATTCTTTTATTCATAATGTCATACATGTCATGGGCATACATTCAAAGCATAAATATCATCATAACTTTCAAGCATGAACATGGCATGGAGAAAACATAATTTCATGGTAAGGAAATTCATAACATGCCAACTTATCATTCATGATTCATAAAACACATAATGTTCAATTTAAGACTAAGAATACACCTAGGGAACTTGTTCCATTTTCCTTTTCATCTATCATGGCATAATGAAACATGGATACCTTTAATTCAACCCTAATTCAACATATACTCTACTGGTCAAAACATTTAGATAGGGTTATCATGTCATAAAACACAACACAATATCACACATCTCATACAACATGCATACATTGAATATCCTAGTACCAAGAGACATCATCAAGTGAGGTAGTGACCTTAACCCATCCTAAAACCCAATTTAAGGTACTGATCATAAACTTCTAAGGTTCATATCAACATGCAAATGACAAAGAAACAAGAGTAATTGATTTATACAACATGCATATAATACATATTCTAACACTAAGAAGTATTAGCAAGGAACATGGCATCTTTAACTCTTTTTTTCCTTTATTTATCATGGCATAGTAAAACATGGATACCTTAAATTCAACCATAATTCAACATATACTCTACTGATCAAAATATTTAGATAGGGTTAACATGGCATAAAAACACAACACAACCTCACACAACTCATACAACATGCATACATTGAGTATCCTACTACAAAGGGGCATTATCAAGTGAGGTAGTGACCTTAACCCATCCTAAAACCCAATTTAAGAAACTGATCAGAAATTTCTAAGGTTCATATCAACATGAAAAATGACAAAAATAAGAGCAATTGGTTCATACAACATATATATAATACATATTCTAACACTAGGAAGCACTAGTAAATAACATGGCATCTTTAACTCTTCTTTTTCTTTCTTTTTGGCCCTTATTTAGGGTATTAACCCCATGTGTTCAGAGGGGAAATATGGCCTAAAAATATATATATAACCCTCAAACAACCATTAACAAGGAATTAAAACATTACCTAGTCAAAAGAACCCAAACATCTTCTTGTGGCCAAAATGTCTATGGCTTTATGAGAGCCTTGGCCTAAACCTTTAAGGGTCTTTTGCTTTATCTTTTTTTTTCATCATTACTCATAACTTAACATCAAGAAAACATTGGAGTCATTAGATAGCATCAAACCCAAACCTAAGCCCTAAATCTCATGTTGGCCGAAACTTGCCTATAGGGAATCCTTTACGATTTTTGCAACACATCGCCAAAAACATACAAGAACATAAATCAAAAACATATATAACTATTATGTTGCAGGTGAGGGGAGTCTTACCCTTGTTGTCTCGGTTATAAACCTCAAATAGAGAAACAAAAGGAAACCTTCTTGACTTTAGAGTACTCCTTGCCCTTGTAGCCATGTAGAAGAACTTGGATCTTCAAGAGGGAGACCTCTTGTGAGGTTTTCCAAGAGGAAAACCCCTTTGGAATTTCGGCCACGAAGGAAGAAGAGAGGGGAGAGGAAGGGCCTTGGTGGAAGAGAAGAAGAGAAAAGTAACTTAAGTGCCAAGTTACCTCTTCACTTCTCATCCCTCCTTTTTATATTAAGTGAAGGGGGCATGTGAAAGGGCATGGTGCCTCCTCTCATGGTGACTCTTCAATTCCCTTATCCTTATACCTATCTATAATTCCCTTTATCCTCCTAATAGCACTCCCTTTCTAGGTGAATTGGTTACATATGCATTCTTAAGGCTTACAACATCTCTAGGGTCCAAGGTTCAATCCTTGGCACCTACATCATTACATTTTTTTTATTATTATTCTTTTGCAAGCCCATCTAAAGTAAGGCCCATTACATGATGTGTTATTTCTTTTATCCTCATGGGGCCCATTAGGATAACTAATGAAGTGTTATTTAAGACCCACTAGGAATTTCCACCATTTATGACCCATATAAGGCCTATTAACACTTACACTAAAATTCTCACAACTCTAACTATCATTCATGAATCGTACTCAATATTAGAGATATTATTGAAGGGAATTTTAGTGGGGTGTTACATTTCTCCACCCACAAGGAGCGACGAGGGCTAGCCGGAGGTTATCCGGGGAGTGATCCACCGACGGATTCTTGGATTAGTCACCCGTCCAGGGTGGATACTAAGTAAAACCGGGTTGTTAGCATTGTTCTTGATTGGTTAGTTTATTTTTATTGTATTTCCGCTTGCGCAACTAACCTTGTAGGAACAAAGATTCGAAAAACGCTATTCACCCCCCCCCTCTCTAGCGGACCGGAATCGATCTTACAATTGGTATCAGAGCGAAGGACCGCTCTTTTCGGACTAATCGTCGAGGGAGCACACGCTAGAGGAGAAGAACAATGGAAGATAAATTTGGGAATGACATCTACACTCCACCGCCCTACGACCATGAGGATTTCGGCTATTGGAAAGCAAGGATAGAGATTTGGCTTAGCATGGATTGGATGTGTTGGATGATCATAAAAGAGCCATTCGAGATTCCAAAGGATAAGCACGGGAAGAGGCTTAGCCTAGATATTGGAATCAAGAACAACAAGATCAAGCAAAAGCAAATGAAAAGATAATTAATATTTTAGTGAATATTTTGCCTAACAATATTTTGAGTGGTATAGGGGTATACCAAAATGCATATGAATTGTGGATCAAATTAGAAGAATTTCATAAGAACCCTACCCGAGCTCAACTAATGGAAGAACCCAAAGAGATGAGTCAAATGGTTCAAGAGGAAGAAAAATGAGAAGAATTGATCATCTCATCAAGTGAAGAGGAATTGAGTGAAGAAGCATCCACCTCATCCGAAGAAGAAGAAGTATCAACATCAAGGGTTGAGGGGGAGGAGAGACCCTCATCCACACAAGAGAAAGAGAAAGCTCCAACCTCCGCCAAAGAAAAATCAAAAGAGCATATCATATGCTTTGGTTGCAACAATAAGGGGCACTACAAGGATAAGTGTCCACTAGGTAAAAAGGAGGTAATTCCTAAGCCTAAGTCTATTCATTTAAATTCTAATCCAGGTTGTAGGAATGGGGAAGCTCAAAAGAAAAGAAGGAACATTCGATGTTTCACATGCGGGGAGCTAGGGCATTACCATATGAAATGTCCAAGGAAAGGAGAGTTGAAAAAGATGGAGCACCATAGGAGATGGGAGAAAGAAGAAAGGAAGAGGAGTACACATCAAGGGGAGCCCCAAGGGTAAGGGAGGTAATCCCCAACTCTACTTATGCTTCAAATTCTTCCATGAATGCTCAAAATGTTTGTATGAATGATAGAATTAATAACAATTGCTTGCCAATGCGTGTTTTTGGTTTTAAATATCATGATAGGAATAGAAACACTATTGCGTGCCAAAACACCAAATATTCTATGTTTCATGACAAATCTAGAAATTCTAGGACTAAGGACCAAGGCATAAATCCTAAGAAAGGGAGATATATGCCTAGAAAAATGGGTAGACCTAGGAATGAACAAAATAGGCATGATGATTCTAAGGTTAGGAAGTTAGTAAAGGAAAATCAAGTTTTGAGAGCAGAACTTGAAAAGTTAGAGAAAAACCTTGATAGAGTCATTAGGGGGTCCAAGGGGTCAAGCATGATGCAAAAAAATCAACCTCTTAGGAATGGTAGGTCGGGTTTAGGATACCACCCTAGAAAGGTAAATGTTAGTAAAATATCATATTCAAGGATGTCTTATGTCCATGGCAGAGAAAAGATCAAAAATGGTAAAGAAAAGACATTTAAAGGAAAAGAAAAGGAATTGACTAAGAAAAAAGTCTATAGAGTCAAGAGAGTAATAGTGAAAGGTCAAGAAGCACCAGAGGAGCACCGGTGTGGGCTTGCATTTGTAGATGAGTTACCTAGGAAGGTAACTAGGGCTAGGAGCTCAAGGGAGAGCTCTAGAAGCCAAAATGGGATCCATGGTCAATGGATCTCAGGTGGTTTTCTTCTAGGAGACTAGGTGGGCTATAAGTATGCCAAGAGGGTTAAAAGGGATAAGGTTAGCTTTAATCCTAGGGAATTGTCACACTAAAGGGAGAGTTATGGAGAAAAAGGTTGAAAAAGGGATTATAATTGAGAGAAATTGGTTTTAATGTGAAAATACTATATAACTTGATGCTATCAATGTATTATGAATGAGTATTGGGAAAAGCATCGAGAAGAGGTTCAAATTAGAACTTCTAGTTAGGTTTAAATGACTCATTTTGGATAATTTTGAAATTTGTATCAATCTTGGGATTCGGAATGAATTTACCTGAGATCATATTTTTCCCAAGTAGACTTAGGATCCACAAATCTCTCCACAAAATTTTTAGATTTTTTTGAGATTTGTGGAATTAGTTAGACATTTCTAAAAGTATACTGAAAAATTAGGATTTCAGGTATCAGTCGACTGGCTCAGAGCCAGTCGACTAGTCCATAACACAGAACCTTCTGTATGTTTTATCAATCGACTGCCCCAGGGGCAGTCGACTGATCCTGACTGGAAAAACCTTCTATGAACTTTACCAGTCGACTGCCCTAGGGGCAGTCGACTGGTCCGCAGGTTCTATAAAAGAAAAGGGCGCGCGAGGGGCAGCCAAAACCTAGGGTTTTGGCGTGCCACCCCAGCGATTTCTTCCTCTCCCGAGCCCCTCTCTAGTTCTAAGCCTCCCCCAAGGTTTAAAATCACTCACTAAGCCTTCTCTAACCCCGATCTAAGATCTAGGGCTTGTAAAACTCCCCTCCCAAGTCTAGAGTTCCAAATCATCATCATGAAGAGATTAGCAAAAAGGTATCATTGTTTAAGGTTTAGACTTTCATTTAAACTATGTTTTGGAACTAATGTGATATTTTGTGCATGTTTTCTTTGTTATTTTTCCTTTGGGGGGTTGTCTTGGTGTGCATGCATGTATGTGGCATATTAGGGTTGTTTCTAAGAGGCCAAAGGGTGAGGGTTCATCCCGCCAAGGTCAGCAAGCCCCGGGAGAGTCTAGGTTTAGGTCATTAGAATGTAAGAAAAGATTTGAGGAAAACGAATTTGTCCCAATGAATTGTAGGTATTTAAATAAGGCCTACTTTCAGGAAAAGTCACCTCAAATCACTGAGATGGTCACCCACTTTGGAATAGAACAACTAGTGTATTGTCAACATGATATTAATGTTGACCTATGCACAGAATTTTATGCAAACTTGACTTGTATTAATTCTGAGAATAACTTATATGAGTCAAGGGTAGCCGGAGTCACCATACCTTTCTCGACCATGGTTTTAGCCAGTTTTTTAGAGTGTAGGGCGTCAAATAATGTGAATACATATTTTCCTAATGTTATTGAACCATTTGAATTCCCTGATGTCACCATCGACCAAATTCATCTGCATTACCTTAGGAGGCATAGGCATGAGTCAGAGCGGATTTTTGATGCAAAGCCTATGAGTCCCTTCAGCCATGTGCTATATAAGATTGTGTTGGAGTGTCTTCTATCCATCGTGACCAAGGGAAGGGCTAGGATCCGATTGCCTCATCTAGTGATGATGTATGCCCTAGAGAGGAGGTTAGATATTGACGTCTCCCTCCAAGTATTTACCTCTATCTGCCATTTTTCCCAAAGTGTCAATGGGAAAATCTACATGCCATTCTGCCATGTTCTGATCGAGTTCTTCCAGTTACGGTTTGGCATCCGTGTCACTAGCGGTCAGGTCAGGCACCTATCCAAGGACTACGACCAGATTGACACACGCCAACTGTCCTTGGCAAGTATTGAGAGTCGGCAGGGGCAGTTTGTGGAGAGGTAGCGTCCAGAGTCTTCCAGCTCGGATGAGGAGCCTGCTGCGGGAGTTACACACAAGGAGTTTACTCAGCTTCGATCGGAGGTTCACGGCCTTCGGGAGGACCTTCAGGTCTATCAGCAGTAGTAGCTCGGCTTCCAAGCAATCGTTCAGGGGGAGTTTCAGGGGATACGGAGTCGACAGGATGAGATGTACAAGATGCTGCGGCAGATGCATCTCTCATATCAGGCCCCACCTCCTCCTCCTCCTCCAGGCGACGATGACATGATGTGATGGGATGGAACAGGATTTAGAGCGACTTAGTGTTGAGAGTATTTTTATTTGATGTATTCTTATATCTCTCAAACACTCCTTGTTCTGAAAATTATATCATTTTGATGACTTCAGGGCTTTGGCCCCTGCTACTTTCTCATGTTTTATTTCATGACTGTCTTTATGGTTTTATGTATGATACATTCATGTTCATGCTATATTATGTGGTTTTATGTCATGATTTGAATTTGACTTGCATTATTGTTTTCATGATATGATACATGGTTGAGTTTTGTTTGAAACTAGTAAACCTTCAGGTTGAGTTTTGTTCATGATTTGAATTTGACTTGCATTATTGCTTTCATGATATATTTTGAAATCTTTTATTGGTTGTTTTGCCTATATTTATTGATTGTTATTGGATGATCAAAATTTTCTGAATAAAGCATTAACGAGGGTTTTCATGATTATCTAGAGTTAAGAAGAGGGGGAGCTTTTGTCAAAATGGAAAATCTATATGAAAACGGAGAGGTTTAAGAATCATTCTATGTGTAAAATTAAGGTGAATGGATTTGTCAAACATAAGGAAACATATAAGGATGTTAAAGTTGATACAAAGATGACAATTTTTGAGGATTTTTGGGTTTGTACCAAAAGTCAAGCACGTTTGATATTTTTCATAAAAATATATTTTTCTAGGGTAGGGTATACTCTAACAAACGTGCTTGCAAAATTTCACATTTTTCAGATTTTTTGGAATTTTTTACGCGTTTCTGAATTTCGGCTGGAAATTCAGAAACTGGCGTATCAGTCGACTGGTAGTTTGGACAGATTGGGTTTTGGTGATTTCTGAGAGGTTTTTTCAGAAATCTGGTAAGTTCTATTTGGCACCAGGGGTAGGATTGCTTAGGGCAATTTTTTTGATGGTGTCAAAGGGGGACACTTGAGTGTTAAGTTAGGTTTGGGTTGAAACTTAACTTGGGATTGGCAATGAGAATTGAAAAATGGGAGAAAGCATAGGTTAAGGGGGAGGTTGCCTCTTGTTTGATATGCTTTATTTTTCAATTGCTATTGCTATTGTTATCGTTATTGGTGTTTATGTTTACCTAACTTAACATATTGTCACACATCAAAAAGGGGGAGATTGTTGGGGCAATCGGCCCTGAAATGATCTGGAGGATCATGGTGTTTTGATGTGTGCGGTCAATATGATTAAGTTAGGATTTATTGTTGGACTAATATGTGTGCATGAGTGTGCAAGTATACAAGTACACATGGACATGGTTGATGTCTTCAGGTGAAGGTTGGCATGGAGGCAAGCTGAAGGCTTGCGTGCGCATCCGAGGGACCATGGATAGCAGGGACGATGAGTCGAGGACACGGACTTCGAGGCGTACGTGAAGGGTGGCATGGGGCAAACTGGAGGTTTGTGTGCGCAATCCGAGGGACGAGGGCCTACGATAAAGAGGGCATGAAGGCAATAATCGAGGCTGCTGGTAAAGTGTCAACCAGGTTGTGAGGGTCTGAGTATGAGTATTTGTACTCAGGGGCTAAGCCGGGAGGGTTCGAGTGCGGAGTGAAGTGTACTCGGGGAGTGAAACCTTAGGCTTAGGTTTAGACCAGTCGACTGGCCCAGGGGCAGTCAACTGGTGTCAACTGGAACAGCTGGCTGGATTTGAACGTTGTACTGTAACGGTCGAATCTGAGTGGGACCAGTCAACTGCCCCAGGGGCAGTCGACTAGTAGCGGCTGTTTCAGACTCAAGCCCTATTTAAAGGAGCTCGTTTCCTACTTTCTTCTCTTGACGAATCTTGGCTTGGTTAAAGGAAAGATAGTAGTCTTTGTGCTCAGGTCGTGTCAAGGTACTGTGGCAAGGTTTCTCCACCCACAAGGAGTGACGAGGGCTAGCCGGAGGTTATCCGGGGAGTGATCCACCGATGGATTCTTGGATTAATAACCCGTCCGGGGCGGATACCAAATAAAACCGGTTTGTTAGCATTGTTCTTGATTGGTTAGTTTATTTTTTTTATTGTATTTCCGCTTGCGCAACTAACCTTGTAGGAACAATGATTCGAAAAACGCTATTCACCCTCCCCTCTAGCGGACCGGAAACGATCTTGCACATACTATCTAGGTCAGTAGTCTCTAAACCCATAGAAATGAAGACTAAGCGAAAGCCTCGTCTAAGACATTTTCAGATTTGGGTAGCTCAGCACATGTGCTGAAGAGAGATACTGATAAGTTGGAATCTAGTGTACCTGTTTGTAGGCTATCCTAAGGGAACATAAGGTGGTTTAATAATCCTAAGGATCAGAGGATATTCGTTGGTACGAATGTCTGATTCTTGGAAAAGGACTATGTTATAAACCACATGCCCATGAGTTGAATTATTCTTAAGTAACTAAGATGGGGACATTCTGACCTTAGTACCAACTGTACAAGAGGGAATATCACAAGTCACTGCACCTCGTGTCACAGATGATACACAAGAGATACCTTATCGTAGTGGGAGAGTTGTTAGGCAATCAAAAGGTTTCATGTTCTTGGAGAGTCTTTGGACTGGGTCCTTGGTGAACAAGAACTGGATCCCTGGACCTATGATACAGATCATCCGCTTTGAAGAGATAAACCAAGTGACATGGATTTGTTCAAAGGACGGATGAGATTGTGTATATAAGTGATGTGACGGAAACGAAGTGGTATCCTTATACTATAGTAGATAATGTTTTGTTGATTGGCAACAATAACAAAATACTATCAGACGTAAGGGTATGGTATTCCAAACAATTATGAAGGACTTAGGAATAGTAAGACACATCCTTGGGGATCAAAGATCTAAGGGATCTCTAGACAAGGATGATGTGATTATCCCAAGTTTTATAAAAGACACTATCCTAACTCGTCTTAGCATGGAAACCTCCAAGAAAAGTTTTGTACTTTTCAGATGTGGAGCTACTCTATCTAAGGAGATATGTTTAGATTATCAAAGAAGATAGAGTAGGTAATGGTGGTTCCTTTAGCATCAGCTATAGGAAGCCTCATGTATGCTAAAAATGAGACCCGATATTTGCGGTGCCTTGAGCATGGTTGACAAATATCGGAGTAACTCAGGTCAAGGAAATTGGATTGCGATAAAATCATATATTAGTGCCTGAGAAGGACTAAGGATTATATGCTGGTTTATCGGGCAAACCAATCTCTTGAGGGTTATATGGATATAGAATTCCAATCAGATATGGGCAAATATAAGTATTCCTCGGGGTTTTGTGTTTACTTTTAGGAGGTGGACCCATAGTATGGGATAGTGTCACGCAGCGACTGGGTGATGGACTCTACCATGGAAGCTGGATGAATGGCAGTCTTTGAGATGGCCAAGAAAGCTACATGGTTCAGGAACCTCAAGATGGACTTCGATGTGATTCCTGGTTTGCTTAGGGATATCACATTTTGTTGTGATTAAAATAGGTGCAATTGCAAACTCGAAGGAATCACGAGTCCATAAGGCAAGTAAACACATAGAGCGCAAGTACCACCCAGGAGAGGAAAAGCTGTCGTTACCTAGATTACATCAGAGAACGACCTAGGAAGATCTTTTCACTAAGGCCTTGGTAGCGAGAGCTTTTAGGCAAGTAAAGGATCAAGGGGTCAGATGTATGACATTTTGAAAACAGTAAAGTCTTTTAGTATAAGTGGGAGATTGTTAGGATGTATACTAAAAGTCTTGCTTTTAGTTAAAGAACATCTACATTTTGAAAAGAGAATCGGAAAATCACATGGTGCATATTTATATTAGTATGTGCACAAAATGTCTCATACTTTGCATTGTAGATAACATGGTGTGTGGTGATGCACAGAAGATCATGTTATTAAGTTTCTTGCAGAACTATAAGAAAGAGGCTCACAACCGAGATGAAATTGGACAAACCATCGGGATGGTTGTAGTGTAATTAGGTATGGTTTGTCTTAACCATAGAATTACACTAGTGCACTTTGTGTGCATTGAGTAGGACCAAAAGAGAAGTCATCCAATTTTGTACTGACTTCATAAATTGGATTAGACCTCAGTTTATATTATGGAGTATGATCTCTACATCCCGAAATAATAACGGGCACATGTATTTAATTATTATTACTTTGATTTACAAATGGGGTTAGATCGATAGGCCCGGTAAGTTGGGTAATAATATTATCTACATGGTGAACCATTGATTATTGACGAAATCCGTGTCCTAGTGAGTCGGGATGATGATGCCCCCTTGATGAGCTCAAAAGGATCATCATGTTAAATCTTGCAAGTGGACTATGGTCCAACATGATAAAAAGGTTGAGTGGTACTAATCAAGGATCAAGAGGATAATTGATTAAAATTATCAGTAATTTAAATTAATTATTGGGCATTCGATATTGTAAACACAGGGAGATAGACGACTCATAATAGGTCGAGCCCATATGATAATATGGGGGTTGGTGAGGATGTTCAATAGGATCCTTTAGTGGAATGGATCTCCATTAATGGATCAGATTTGGATCCATTAGCGGGCCAAGACCCAACTCCTCCTCATGGTCTCTACCATAGCCCTATAAACACCTCATAGGAGTCATGATACAAGGCTAATAATTTAGGAATTAATTCCAATTAATCATCCAAGTAATTAATCTCTCCTTCTCTCAAACTCTCACTCTCTCCTAGGTTTTGAAGGCGTCGGCGCATGGTGGTGGAAGAAGAGCTCGATAAGGGGAGGAGATGGATGGTTGTTCATCTTCTTCCCTAGTTCCTCACCCTCTCTTCTTCCCTTAAGGCTTGGCATCAAGAAAGAAGAGAAGGAGGAGGTGTCACCGGCGGTGCAAGAGGAGTTGCTCAGCGCTGGCGATAAGCAAGAGAAGGAGAAGAATTTGCGGTTGGATTTCTCTTCATCCTCTTCGGTCTCTCCTTCTTCGAGTGGCTAACCTTTCCATGAGAATGGAATGAGGGTTGGTGGCGCACGGTGAGATGAAGGAGGTCACCGACGGCTCATCTCCTTGTGAGGTGTTGGCCGGTGCAAGGAAGAGGAAGGAAAAGGGTTTAGGGTTTGGTTCTTCTCACTTCCTTCACTTCTTCTCCATCCTCCCTTGGTGGCGACATGGTAGAGGGAAGAAAAGAAGAAGGAGATCGCCGACGGTGGCTTCTCTGGAAGCTAGGGTTCCGGCGAGATCAAGGAAGGAAGAAGAAGAATAATCCTATTCTCTTTCCTAGGGTTTCGGCTAAGCTAGGAAGGAGAAGTTCGTGCCTTGGTGATTCCGCATCTTGGTAGCTCGTCGCCCACATGACGTCCAAGAGGGGAGGGTCATACGGTAGAAGATTGCAAGGTAAAAGGTGAGGTATACCTTTTCTTTAGCTCCCTCTTGTTTTCTTGTTATTTTATGTGATTTTTGACATCGCATGCATGTTTTCATAATTAGTTATCATAGTTTAATTATGTGTTAATTAATATTGATAATTAATTATGTCATGGACCCCAATTATAAATAAAAAAACCGGCGATCTATTCGTCATCTTTTCCGCGGTCGATTGATTCGGAAAGTTACAAGGCCTTAACTTTGGTTTTGGCTAAGTTGTGACTTGAATCAATTGACACGACGACGAGACGGTCGTTTGGGAGACGGGTCTCTATTTGGATTAAATTTTTAATCCATAGACATAGAGAGGTCTCTCATAATCGACCCCGTGGCTGCTTAGGAAACCATACCTCAGTTACAACCATCAATAACCTCTTCCTTGGCTCTTTGATTCTATCATTGCATGTGGTTTTAATTAATTATCATGTTCTTAATTATTTGATAATTATTGTTGATAATTAATTATTTTGGACCCCGATAATAAACACAAAAAATGGCGATCTGCTCGTCGTCTTTTTCGCGACCAATTGGTTAGGCGAGTTACAAGGCTTGAACTTTGAGTTTGGCTAAGTTATAACTTGAATCAATTTGTACGATGACGAGATGATCATTTGTGAGATAGGTCTCCATTCGGATTAGATTTTTTAATCCGTGGACATGGAGAGGTCTCTCATGGACGACTAGGTATTCGCTTAGGAAACCTGCCAAGCTATCCAACAACTGGTATTAGAGCTGAGGTTTTCAGTTTTGTGTGTTTCGGATTTGGTTACTTTTTGCACATTATCATGTATTTTATTTTTGCCGGATAATAGTAGGATGTGCGTAAGCTAACTCTTTGTTGCTGGCACGAGATTCCAACTATTATGGCTTAAATAATGTGTGTATGTGATTGGTTATGCATGGTTGTAATTATTTGAATCCTCGGAGTTGATGAGGCTAAATTAGTATTTAATTTTTATAATTAAATACGGGACATGTTTAGCCGAGCTTTTTATTTACTTTCGATCTAGATTTTATGTACACTCCTTTGTGGAGTATAGGATCGATGGATGTAAATAAGTAGCTTATCATCTCGGCTCGAAGATCCCTTCAATGGTGGCTTGTGAATGGTGTAGGGAGGAGTGGACGAGGTGGCGACACGACTGGAGGCGCATTGGAGACCAAAGTCATGATAGTTGGAAAATTTTAGAATTTTTCTTGGTTATTGTTTTGGTTTATGTGCTTGTCGTGTGTGTGTATGAAAATTCTTCATTATAAATAAATAAGTGGAGACTAGGTATTCGCTTAGGAACCCCGCCAATCTATCCAACACAAAACTCTTTGGTAGCATATGGAGAATGATATCGACCTGGGGTTCCCCATCGATCTCTGCTCCAAGAACTTCCATCTCATTTAAATGTCATCATCTTAAGACATGATCCCTCACGGGTGTTCCCTCAGCCATGGTGGTCGTCATCAAGATTCTCATGGTCTCTTGCCTAGTAGCCCAATTCTGGTGTTCGAAGAGTTCCTTGCGATTGAACATCATGTCAAAGGCAGTAGCAAAGGCCTGATGTTGATGTTGCAACATATTTGACATGGAGACCAAAATATAACACCGCATCATCTCATCTGCCTTTACCCACTTCTTATAACGTTCTTTCTCCTCTTCACTAGAATCATCCCTAGGCTTATCAGGACAGATCTCAAAGAGTACAAATTTGTACTCCTCAGCAGTCAAGACAATATCCAAGTTTCATTTCCAATCAATATAATTTGGACCAGTAAGTTTGTTTTCTTTTAAAATCACAGCAAGGGATTGAAAGCCATAATGAAATCCTGAGAATCACATTGGTCAAAATATTAGAATTTAAAATAATATTGATTCCGCAAACAATAAAATTTTTAAATTCACCAACACCTCAAAACACCATAAATTTCGTATGCCACGATATTGTGGACGTATACTAATTCAAACATTTGTAAGAGGAGGTTTTACCCATTAATTTTATTATCTTGTCAACCATACTTTTTGACAAATAAAATTAATAGTTGATTTATCTTCGGCCATACAAATAATAGCAGTGACTCCGATGAGGAGGATACTATTAATTGCATCTAAGTGTACACCATTACATGATACTAAGTCCATTATCTAAGATTATGTCCCTTTCAATGGGGAACATCACATGCTCCTAAATAATTTCCTAAAATCAAGTTTGATCTAGTGATCTGTAAAAAAACTAATCCGATGTGGAGGAAGACACTCAGAGCCAATGCGCAAGTTTGAATGCATCACTTTCAAACTAGTAATGGAGGCCAAGGGACTCAAAGATTCCCTCACCCACTTAGTTGATTTTTAATTTTTAAAACTGAGGAATTTTTCAAGCATGCACAATAAGCATATCAAATAGCAAAGAAATAAATATGAAAATAAAATTTCTAACTATTATGGCTTTGTAAATTCCGCTATTCTTCAATACACCTCCAGTTATGTTGTCATCTCGTCTCCTCCTCTCTTAGCCACGTAAGCAGGGACTCGAGCTAAAAAAAAATTTAATTTACATCCATCGATCCTATACTCCACAAAGGAGTTTACATAAAATCTAGATCGAAAAGTAAATTAAAACTAAGCGGCTAATATTACCGTATTTAATTACAATTAAATACAATTGGTCTCATCAACCCCGAGGATTCAAATAAACAATCACACAATCATCATACACAATCACACAATCATCATCGACAATAACACAGCCATAATAGTTGGATCTAATGTTTGCAATCACAAAGTTAGCCTATTGCACATCATACTATTATCTGGCCTAAATTATATATGAAAAGCATGAAAGTAACTGAATCCAAAACACACAGAACTGGAAACCATGACTCTGATACCAATTGTTGGCGTTGGGATTCCATCCTTGTTTCTATGTGATAGAATTAATCCCCACAAGGATAAAACTTCCTGAATGACCTACTTCATCTACCTTGCTTTTTGATTGAGTAATCGGTTGAACAAACTTGTTGTTCAAATAATCAAACTCCTTGTCGATTAGCTACGGAATAGAAGATGAAATTTGGATCGCTGGTTCTTGTGTTTGTTTCGGGATCCTAGAGAAAAACAAAATACAATTAAACTAAAATAAAACCAAAGGTATACCTCTTGATCTTCTATTGTATTCCTATCCTCTTCTTGGACGTCGTGTGGGTGATGATCTTCCAAGAATCACAGCCACCAAAATCCTCCTTCTTCTTCCTTCTTCCTTGCGCTACCTCCCTCTTCTTGTTGCCGCATGCCCAAAGGAAGAAGAAAGCTCCTCCTTTGCATGACCTAGTCGCACGCCCAAGAGGGAGAGATGAGAAGAAGAGAAAGAAGATGACTAACCTTTCTCCTTGCTTGAACCCTAGCCAACCACCTTCCTCTTGTTGCCAGCGCCGCATTCCCAAGAGAGAGAGAGAGAAAAAAGAATTAGGTTAGGTTAGGTTCTCATGATGGCTTATGAGGGTATTTATAGGCTATAATAGGGACCATGAGGAGGAGTTGGTTATGGTCTCCTAACAGATCCTCAACCCGATCCGTTAATAATAACCCGATCCACTAAAGGGTTATTATTGAACTACCGCACTAACCCCATAATTAAATATGAGCTCATTCTTATTATGTGTACATTATCTCCTCGTGTTTAAGATATCGCATATCCATTAATTAATTAAATTATTGACAATTTAATTAATTAACATCTAACTCCAAAAGTAGTACCATTCAACTTTATTATCATGTCGGACCAAGTCCACCTACAGGATTTACATGATAATGTTAGATGTGTATACTAAAAGACATTGCTCTTTTTATATATGAGATCATCTAAATTTTGAAAAGAGAATCATAACTACACTAGGTGTCTGTTTATATTAGTACATGCACAAAAGTCCTTTACTACACATTGTAGATAACATGGTGTATGGTATTACACGGAAGATCATGTTATCAGTCCCTTGCCTAGTATAAGTATAGGCTCACAACCGAGATGGAATTGGACAAACCATCGGAATAGTTGTAGTGTAATTAGGTGTGGTTGGTTTTGACCATAGAATTACACTAATGTGCTTTGAGTACATTGAGCAGGACCAAAACCCGAGGTTATCCAATTTGTACTGACTCGATAATTGGATAGGACCTCAAGATTTTATTATGGACCAAAACCCGAGGTTATCCAATTATGCCCGATATAATAACGGGCATATATTATTAATTATTGTCTCTTTGATTCACCAATGGGCGAGACCTATTCTGTTAGATCGATAGGCCCAGTAAGTTGGGAGATAATATTAATAATATGATGTGCTGTTGATTATTGATGGAATCCGTGTCCTGGTGAGTCGGGTTGATGATACCCCCTTGATGAGCTCAAAAGGTTCATCATGCTAAACCCTACAGGTGGATATGATCCAGCATGATGATAAGGTTGAGTGATACTAATCAAGGATCCAGATGATAATTAATTTGAATTGTCAGTAATTTAAATTAATTAACGGGCATTCGAGTTCTTAAACACGGGGGGATGGGCGACTCATAATAAGTGGAGCTCATATGTAAATATGGGGGTTGGTGAGGTAATTCAATGAGGGTCCTTTAGTGGAATGGATCCTCATTAATGGATCGGGTTTGGATCCATTAGCAGGCCAAGATCCAACTCCTCCTCATGTTCCCTACCGTAGCCCTATTTATACCCCATGGTGGCATGAAACCAAGGGGGTTAATCAATCCAATAAATTAATCCTTGAAAACATATTAAAACCCTAACTCTCCTCTCCTCTCTCCCTCCTCTTTCCCTCTCGATTCAGCATCACCGAAGAATAGGTTCTTCACCATGAGAAGTTGTGAAGCTTCCTGAAGGGCGGCAATGATCAAGTTGCACACGCAACTCGTGCCACAGCCTTCGGCGGTGGAGAGACTTCACCTGCCCACAGCCTTCGGCGGTGGAATTTTCCACCTGGCTCAACCTTCAGCGGTGGAAAACTTGCACCAGGCTTCTGCCACCTGGAGATGTCTTCGGCGGTGGAGAAAATTCACCAGGTCTTCGGCGGTGGAGAAAATTCACCAGGCGCTGATTCCTTTGGCTACTGATGGAGAGCAGAAGGATGAAGATTCCTTTCGGTGGCCTTAATCTGGTGGAGAGATAGAGGGTGGCGTATGGCAACATTCACCACGGTGGCAGTTTCTTCTCCAAGCGAAGATGGAGAATAGGAAGTGACTCACAGATCTTCTCCAAGTGAGAAGGTGTGTCACGGTTCCTCTCCTCGGTGGAGAAGCTGCTCAGCCGCATGGAGATAGGAGGTGACTCACGGATCTTCTCCTAAGAGAGAAGGTGGGTCACGGTCCCTCTCCTTGGTGGAAAAGTTGATCACAACTTTGCTCAAGGAGCAAAGCTTAGGCGCCGGTTGGTGGAGGAGAGTCCTAGAGTTTGTGTTTGGATTATCTTCTTTCTCGAAGTGGCCGATGGCATCCCTTTGGTTAGGGATTGGTTTGCACAAGGAGAATAGGTCAACTTGGTGACCACGACTCTTCGTAGATCGTCGCCCACACGACGTCCAAGAGGGGAGGGTCATACAGTAGAAGATCGTAAGGTAATGAAAGGTATAATTCTTCCTTTGGCTCCTTATGTTATTTTGTGCCTTGTTTAATTGCCTCGTCATTTTATGTGAGTTATTTAATTATTTTGATTGTGAATCATAGCCAATAATTAATTAATTGAACCCCAACCACAAACACAAAAGCCGACGATCCACTCGTCGCCTATTTCACGGTCAAACGGTCGAGCAAATTACAATGTCGATCTTTGTGATTGGCCGAGTTATAATTTGGATCATTCAATACAGCACGAGACGATCGTTGGGAGATGGGTCTCTATTCGAATTAATTTTTTAATCCGTAGACATGGAGAGGTCTCTCGGAACGACCAAGTATTCGCTTAGGAAACCCGCCAAGCCATACCCAACAGATAATCCTAATGAGCTTCTCAAGGGGACATATCAGCCTAAATAATTATGACACGATTTCCTTCTATAATCAACGACACACCATATAAATAATATTATTTCCCGATTTACCGAGCCTATTAATTTAACGAATAAATCTCGCCCATTGGTGAATTAAAGAAATAAATATTAAGTATATGTGTCCGTTATTATATCGGGATTAAGAGCATGTACATCCATAATAACCGAGGTTTTGTTTGATTATATAGTCAGTATAAATCGAACAACCTCAAAATAGTCCTGCTCAATACATACAAAGTGTACTAGTGTAATTCTATAGTCAAGATAGACTAATACCAAATTACACTACAACCATTCTAATGGTTTGTCCAAATCCATCTTGGTTGTGACCTACTACTTATACTTTATAAGGAACTGATAACATGATCTTCTGTGTGGCACCACAAACCATATTATCTACAATATAAAGTAATGGACAATTGCATACATATAATAAATATAAAAATGCAAACACATGACCACTGTGATTCTTATTCCAAAATAGATGTTCATACAAAAGCTAGGCTTATAGTATACATCCTAACAACATCCTGTCAATCAAAACAAATAAAGAGTAGATCTCTGAACAAAAGAGACCACACATGCTAATATAATGATAAAATGGAGTAGGATGACATAAATTATGACCATGAAAAACAAATGAATGAGTGTCATTAAGTACACAGTTCGATCACGATTCTCTCTATTTTTTTCGCATCTCCTTAACACGGTCGTGCCGTTCAGCATGGATAGTCATTAGACCTGAATTCACTACGGTTCCCTACATAAGGAGTTATGTAATTTGGTATCGTCAAACATCACCCGTAACAGGATGGACTATAAAGGCGATCCCTAGGTATGTAACAAATTATGCGAAGGGATGTGAGTGAAGTAGATGGGATCCATCCCTCCCATATGACAGGAGTGATAGGGGGCCCCTTGATCGAGTAGGACTATTAAAATATATGGTTATGCTCAAATGAGTCAATATGATATATTGAACTCATTTGCTTGAGTGAGTCTACTTGGAGATCAAGAAACACAAAGATTGATAAGAGGATGACACGGTCTATGTCTCATTGATCAATCTAGATATCAATGGTAGAAGGACAAAGTCATACATTATAATACTCACGAAAAGGTTATGTCGGATCTCGACATTCTCGTCATGTAGGTAGCAATGATGCATTATTAGATGTCACTCATTGTTTATGTATCTAAAGTAGTTTAAATATATTGCCAACATTACGAGAGCCTATTGGGTCACACACAAAGAACATGTCGTTTCAGATATATATTGATTTTAGTTTGACTAAAATATGATCTGAAATTTGATTAATTGGGTTATACTCAAATGAATTCAATTAGGGATTGAGTTTAATCTGAGTTAGACTCATTTAGATTAGACTAGAAGACGAAGAGACAAAAGTCATTTGTATTCATTGGATGAATATAAAAAGTTATAAGAGTACCAAGACACATTGGTATTCATTAAGGCTTAATGGGCATTACACGATACTAAGGCAATTATCTAGGATAATGTGTTGTCCGATGGGGAAAATCACATGCTCCTAAATAACTTCCTATAAACATGTTTGACCTAGTGATCTGCGAAACAAGCTCATCTGATATGGAGGAAGGCACTCAGAGCCAACCCGCAAACTTGTTCGCATCACATGTCAAATTAGTAATGGAGGTCATGGGACTCTTAGAGTCCCTCTCTCACTTAGTTATTTATAATTGAGGAATTTTACCATGCAAACACAACAAGCATATAAACAAAAAGCAATAAATAAGAAAATCTAATTTTTCAACTATTATGGCTTTTGTTCTCCAATATGCCTCTAGTCGTGTCACCACCTCATCTGCTCCTCCCTACACCATGCGCAAGCCACCATGAAGGGAATCTCCGAGCCGAGATAAAAAGCTATTTTAATTTACATCCATCGATCCTATACTCCACGAAGGAGTGTACAATAAATCTAGATCGAAAGTAAATCAAAAAATGCGGCTAAACAATTACCATATTTAATTACAAAAATTAAATACTAAATCTAGCCTCGTTAACCCCGAGGATTCAAATAAAATTACACATATGCACACACAATCACATGCGCAACATATTTAGCCATAATAGTCAAATCTCGTGTCTGCAACCAAAGAGTTAGCTACCGCACATCCTACTATCATCCGGCATAATAAAATATATGATAAGTGCAAAAATGTAATCGAATCCAAAACACACAAAACCGAAAACCATTGGCTCTGATACCAATTGTTGGGATTCCTGGTTGGTTCGGGTCGCACATGGGAAACATCTCCATGTCCCCGTATTAAAATTTCTTCAATCCGAATGGAGAACAATTTCCCACACGACCATCTCATCGTCGTACTAACCGATTCGAGCAACCGCTTGAACAAACATATTGTTCTAGCAATCAATCTCGTCCAACCGATTAGTGGCGGAATAGATGACGAGTGGATCGCTGGGTTTTGTGTTTATCATCGAGGTCCAAGATTATTATCACATAAAACATTGAACAATAATCAAACAATTAACATACAATAATAAACAAGATCAAAGGAACCAAAGGAGAAGATATATCTCGCGTTTACCTTGCGATCTTCTATTGTATGACCCAACCTCTTCTTGGGCGTCGAGTGGGCGACGATCTTCTAAGAACCGTAGTCACCAAGGCACCTTTTCTCTTCACTTTTTCATGCACCGAAACCCTAGCCACTAGGGTTGTTGCCGCCGACCACCCTCTCCTTCTCCTTCCCACTGCCGGCCAAAAGGAAGTGTTTCTTCCTTTCACCTGCGTGCGCCGGACCTCAGAGATGAAGAGGTAGAGGTGGATGATGATGAAGAAGAAGAAGAGAAGATAACTCAAGCCTTAGCCACCTTTTTTTTTAATTAAAGAACATCTTATTCCTGAAAAGAAAATCCATATTAGAAGGGGCATCGAGCACCACAAAGGAGAGCTCTCTCCTCCTTGTGCCACCGATCCCTTCTTCTTCTCTTCTCACCGTCGCACCCCACAAAAGAGAAGAGGATCTCCTCCCTTATCATGAGGTCGCCGGCCATGAACAAGAAGAAGAAGGTTTCTTCCTTCTCCAACCCACCGGCGCAACCCCTAACCCTAAGAGAGAGAGGGAGAGAGGAGAGAATAGAGAAAGAGGCTTTAGGTTTATGTTGGATAGTATGCCTTGGTCTCATGACACATGAGGTATTTATAGGCTACAATAGGGACCATGAGGAAGAGTTGGGTCTTGGCCACCTAATGGATCAAGGCTCGATCCATTAATGATGATCCATTCTACTAGAGGATCACCATTGATCTACCTCACCAACCCCCATATTTAAATATGAGCTCCACATATTATGAGTACAGAAACTGTTGGATCGAGAAAACACGATAGAGGGGGGGGTGAATATCGTGAAAACTTTTTCGGATAAGATTGAGAGAAATTACGCAGTGGAAATAAAAACAAACACAACAGAAGAACACAAGCACTTTTACTTGGTTAGGAGTCGCGGTTGGCTCCTACTCCAAGGCCCACGGTCCTTGATCGTTTACTGCGGGCAATTCTATATGTGCGCAAAGGTTTACAGGAATTGTTACAATAGTAGTGTAGTAAATAAATAATTATACTCTTCGTTACCGACGCCCGATGTGGATCGTACTTTGGAGCAGAGGGTCGTCGTCGGCGCTAGAATGTTGAGCACGGAGTTTTCCGGAGCAGAGCGCTTGAACGAAGAGAGTAGAGGCGTTGGAAAGAGTGTTGTCGAAGCCTTAGGGGTCGAGCCCCTTTTATACTGCTCCTGGGGGCACCCTGGACGCTGGGGGCGCCTGACACGTGACTTCGGATCCGAGAAACCTCATCCGCAGCTCGGTCAGCGCTTATCCCTCCAGAATCGGCCTCGGAGCTGACGGGGGCGCCCGGGACACTGGGGGCGCCCCGGTTGACTTGGTCTGCTGGCTTCGCGGCTGATTTCGCTTCGATCACTGGTTGGCTTGGACCCAGGGTGCCCGAGACATCCAGGGCACCCGGGACCATTGGGGCACCCGGGACCTTGAGGGCGCCTGTCCCAGTAAGCTTCCGAAGCGATTCTTGCTTAGCTATTCATTTGGCTTTGACCTTGGGCGCCCGGGACCTTCCGGGCGCCTAGCCCAGCTGCTGCCCCTCTCCTTTGAAGCGTTCTGAGCTGCAGAAACACATTCCTTTGGTCCCTGTATCCAAGGTTAGTTTCACAACAAATATGGCAAGAATGTTACTTAGTTTTTACAGTCGTAGCTGTCTTGGTTCTAACTTCGGGTCTCCCAAATGGAACCCTAGGTCGAATCGACGCCTACTGTTCCCTCGACGGGGAACGCGTCCTCACCTACTCCTCTCAGGAGAGTTTACCTTTTGCCAACCGGCTCCTCCGGTTGGACTTTTGCCCAGCAGTCCTTCGCCAGGTGCCTAGCAGCCCTTCGCTAGGTCTTCAATGCCTAGCAGCCCTTCGCTAGGTGCCTAACAGTCCTTCGCCAGGTCTTCAACGCCTAGCAGTCCTTCGCTAGGTGCCTAGCAGCCCTTCGCCAGGTCTTAGGGTTTTGATGCCTAGCATCCCTTTGCTAGGTCTTCGGTACCTAGCAGCCCTTCGCTAGGTCTTCGGTGCCTAGCTGCCCTTCGCCAGGACTTCTTGCCTAGTGTACCTAGGACTTTTCCTCTACACTTAAGTAACATCGTTAGAGCACAAATAGTACTTAACTTTGGATCCTTTGCCAATATCAAAACAAGGTTCGATATGGTGCTTCCTGCACCAACAGAAACTCCCCGTGTTTATGATATCGAATGTCCATTAATTAATTAAATTACTGACAATTTAATTAATTAAGATCTAACTCCATGAGTAGTACCACTCAACCTTATCATCATGTCGGACCAAGTCCACCTGCAAGATTTAACATGATGAACTTTCTTCCTCAAGGGGACATCATCAACCCGACTCACCAGGACACGGTTTTCTTTTATTATCAACGGCACACCATGTAAATAATATTATTTCCCAACTTACCGGGCCTATCGATTTAACAAATAAATCTCGCCTATTGGTAAATCAAAGAAATAGATATAAAGTACATGTTCCCGTTATTATATCGGGATTAAGAGGATGTACTCCATAATAACTGAGATCTAATTCAATTAAATAGTCAGTATAAATTGAATCGCCTCTATGTCGGTCCTGCTCAATACACACAAAGTGTACTAGTATAATTCTGTGGTCAAGATAAACCAATACCAAATTACACTACAACCATGTCAATGGTTTGTCCAAAATCATCTAGGTTGTGAGCCTCTACTTATACTCTACAAGGGACTGATAACATGATCTTCTGTGCGACACCACACACCATGTTATCTACAATGTAAAGTATTAGACAATATGCACATAAATAACCAATATAAATATGCAAACAATGATTATGTTATTCTTATTCAAAATATAGATGTCCATACAAAAGCTAGGCTTTTAGTATACATCCTAACACCATGCACACAACAAACCAGATATCCGGCCTCGTACATAACATACCATACATGAGGCTTCCCACAGCCGAAGCATAAGGAACTGCCTTCATCTCCTCTAAGTCCTTTGATATTTTAGGACATATCTCCTTAGATAGTGGAACTTCATGTCTAAAAGGTAGAAAACCTTTCTTGGAGTTCTGCATGCTAAAACGAGCTAGGACAATGTTTATGTATGAAGCTTGAGATAAGCACAACATTCTTTTCTTGCGATCTCTTATAACTTTGATCCCAAGGATGTTCCCGGCTTCTTCCAAGTCCTTCATATCAAACTATTTGGACAACCATACCCTTACGCCTGATAGTACTTTGACATTGTTGCCAATGAGCAAAATATCATCAACGTATAGTACAAGAAATACTACTACGTTTTCGTCACATCTCTTGTATTCACAAGACTCATCCTGGCTTTAAATAAATCCATATTACTGGATTACCTCATCAAACTGGATGTTCCAAGATTGTGAAGCTCGTTTCAATCCATAAATGGACCGATTAAGCTTACACACAAGATGCTCTTTGCCCTTTGCAATGAATCCCTCTGGTTGCTTCATATAGATGTTTTCCTCAAGACTTCCGTTAGGGAAAGCTGTCTTGACATCCATCTGCCAAACCTTATAATCCATATGAGCGACAATAGATAAGAGAATCCGGATAGACTTAAGCATGGCTACCAGTGAAAAGGTCTCCTCATAATCGATACTCTCTTTCTGAGTATACCCTTTCGCAACAAACCTTGCTTTGAAGGTCTCTACCTTCCCGTCTGATCCTCTCTTTCTCTTGTAGATCCACTTGCATCCAATGGCTTGAATACCATTGGGTGGTTCTACTAGCTCCTAGACCTGATTAGAATCCATAAATTCTATCTCAGATTTCATCGTCTTTTGCCAAGATACTGCATCTTTATCTTAGAGTGCCTCGTCATATGTCTAGGGATCAGGTTCATGTTCGTCAAGGACCAAGTCCAAAGACTCTCCCAAGAACATGAATCTATCAGGTTATCTAACAACCCTCCTACTACGACGAGGTATTATTTGTGTATCCTCTGTGACACGCGGTGCAGTCACTTATGGTATGTCCTCCTGTACTGTTGGTACTGAAGTAGGAACTATTAGTGATATGAGAGAAGTGTCCTAAGGCAATCGCCTTATGATGTAAACATTTATATTAATAAATGATAATTCACTATTTGAGTATACATGTTTTGTGTATTTGATTGGGATCTTAAACTCATCTACTGAATGTCCGCAATACAACTCACAGCATAAGAGAATTTGTGATGGGATCACAACTAGTGATTATCTCTAATGTGCAATTGTGAAGTATTGAAATTATCCCTAGTCGATGAATTGATAAAAACGGACACTATCAATTCTGTTGAGACTAGCATGGGTTATTCTCTAATCAACTGATTCTCACTGGCTGGTGACATTGGGATGTCCGGAGATAAACATGGATGCTAGTTAAGGGAACTAGTTCATTGGAGTGACTAGCTGTAAGACTTCATATGGGAATCTACATGTAGATATGTCAATGAAGTTCTTACTGCAGCTTAAGTGCGATGTTCCTTTGACTTGCGGTGTTCATGTCATCTTGGTCATGGAGACTTATACTTTAACATCTTAAGCAAACATCTCCAAGGATGTGTGGACCCAGGATGATTGGGTATAAGCTGAAGTGCTCGAAGATGTTTGAACAGCCTACAAAGGATTCACCACTCCTTGCGAGGAGATGTATACCCAGGCCTATCGTCGGATTGTTACTCAAAACCTCTGGCCAGAGTAGATCATGTTTAGAGTGCGAGTCTCTTAAATACATGAGAGTAATTAGAAATCCAAAGGATGAGAAAGACACTACTTGGGCTAGGTGTGACATAGTCAGCCTAGTGGGGACTGACACAAATAGACCGTGTCCTGAACCAAGTGGGTATAAGATGGTGAAGGGAATGGGGCACGATTCATTAGAGCTGCTGAAGGGTTTCAGAATAATTTCTTCTGAGGTCAAACCGTTGATCTTTCGATTATTTGGGGGTCATGATGTACTACTAGGTGCCACTCATGATCGTTCTATAATTTGTTGATTATAGACGACCAACATAAATCGAAAGCCTATTTAGTCACACGCACTATGAGTAATCCGAGGGATTTAAAACGAGTTGAAAATTAGATTTTCCGATCAAGAGAAATAAGTCGAATCTGAGTTAATCAGAGGCGCAATGGAAGCTAAAATTGGCTAAGTCTTTTGAAGGCTTATTGGGCGAATTAAATGAGTTTAATTCGCGATTGGTGGGGCTTGATTGGCTGGCCAAGGAGGGTGCCAAACCCCCTTGGTTTGGCCGGCCACATTAAAAGGAGAAACCAATTAATTTTGGTTTAATTAAGAAAATAAATCTAGCACGATTTATTTTATAAATTATGGATAAATAAATTCGTATAAAGAAATTTATATATAAATAAATTTATAGAAATTTATTCTTTTATGGAAGTTAAAATAATCCATGAATTGGTTTATTTTAATTTTATAAAATCAATTATGAATTGATTTTTCCATAATAAGAAAGTTTATAAATTTCTTATAAAATTTATTCCATAATTTAAAGAGAAGAAGAATTTGTTTTATTATAAATTAGTTATAATAAGACTAGGCTTAACGGAATAAGTCATAAGAAATTTTATGAGATAAAAATTCTTATGATAACTAATTCCGTTAATTCCGTTAAAGAGGAGACTTAGCGAGGGAGATGCTACTATATAAAGGAACCAAAGGTAAGCCCTTAATTCCAATTGAATTGTGGATTGATATAGAGCTCCCTCTCTCTCTCTCTTTTATTCTTTTCTCCTTCCCTTCTCCCCACCTAGGGCCGGCGCCCACCTTGAAGCATCTAGGGCCGGCACCTCCTCTTGAGGGCTAGGACCGGCGCAACTCCTCCCATAGAAGGTGGTTGCCGTGAGCTAACAAGAAGAAGGAGAAGCCAACCAAGAAGAAGAAGAAGCGGATCACATCTCCTTCCCTCTCGGAATTTGATTCCGTTTCTTGGTGGTTAGTTTCCCTTTCCTCTCTTGATCTTCTTTGTTGTGCCTATAGAGAATCTAGTAGTTCTCGTCGGCACAAAACTCGTGACTTTGCGAAGTCATCCCGAAGAGAACTCGGTGTGGACGCGAATAGAGGCGGAGCTTCCAAGGGACGCTACGGTTGGATCTCGTCCCTTACTTCGAGTTACGAGAGGTACTTAGTAAATTAGTTTACTTTTCCGCAAAGTTTTAATTTATGAATATGTCAACACATCACAAGGTTGCATGCTAGATACGTGGTTAAAATAATTTAGGAAATTATTTTATGCTAATTCTTCCGCTGCACGTAAAAATTTAAAATTTTACGAACCCGTATCCTTGTCGACATGCACCCGGTCCCAACAGGAACTTCCCCTCTCATCTCCTCAAGAACAATCCTACTCATGGGCTTGTGGTTCATCACATAGTCTTCCTCTAAAAATCAGGCATTCATACTAACGATCACCATATGATCTTTAGGACTATAAAATAAACCACCCTTCGTTCCTCTAGGATAGCCTACAAACAAGCGTACTTCTATACAAGATTCCAACTTATCAGCATCTCCCTTCAGCACATGTGCTAGACTACCCCAAATCCGAATATGTCTCAGACTAGGATTATGCCCAGTCCACAATTCTGTGGGAGTAGAGGGTACTGATTTAGATGGTACCAAGTTTAGAATGTACACTGTCGTTTCCAGAGCGTATCCCCAGAACAAATCTGGTAACTCAGAATGACTCATCATCGATCTAACCATCTCCATAAGAGTCTTATTCCTTCGCTCTGCCACACCGTTCTGCTGGGGTGTACCAGGTGCGGACAATTGGGATTGAATCCTAGCCTCTAATAAGTAACTCCTAAACTATCCCAAAAGGTACTCACCACCACGATCAGATCGTAGTGTCTTGATACTTTTACCTTGACGTTTCTCCAAATCAGCCTTGAATTCTTTGAACGTGTCAAAGCATTCAGACTTGTGGCGCATCAAGTAAATGTATCCATACCTTAAATAATCGTATATAAAAGTGACGAAATACTCAAAGCCACCTCTCGCCTGGATAGACATAGGACCACACAAATCAGAATGATCCAACTCCAACACATCTTTGGCTCTATACCCCTTGGCCTTAAAAGGTCTCTTGGTCATCTTACCTTCCAAGCATGATTCACAGGTTGAGAAATCTTCCACCACCAATAAACCCAAAGGTCCATCGGCTATCAACCTTTGAATCCTACTTAGGTTAATATGACCTAGTCATAGATGCCAAAGATACGTTTGGTTTATTTTCGAAGGTTTGTTTCTCTTATTTTGATTAGACGATGAGTTATTGATTTCTATTTGCATCGTGGAAGTTTTTGGTTCAAGAGTGTACAAATTGCCAACCAACGCACCAGAACAGATAATCTCTCTATTCCTTTTTATAACAACTCTATCATTAAAAGAAATAGAATACCCATCCTTAATTAACCTAGAAACTGAAATAAGGTTCTTTCTAAATGAAGGTACATAAAGGCAATTTCTTAAACCCAAAATTTTATTCCTATCAAAAGATAAATAAATGTCTCCCACTGCAATAGCCGCCACCTCCGTAGCATTGCCCATGTAGACAATAATCTCACCCTCATGTAGTCGTCGGGTTTCCTAGAACCCCTGCAACGAATTGCAGACATGATCAGTGGCTCCTGTATCTACACACCAAGCACCAGTAGATAATGACGCTAAACATGTTTCAACAACTAAGGCATAAGATTGCCTAGTAGCCTGATTCTGGTGTCCGAAGAGTTCCCTGAGATTGAGCATCATGTCATAAGCAGTAGTGAAGGCCTGATGTTAATGTTGCAATACATTTGACATGGAAGCCAAAATGTAACACCGCATCATCTCATCTGCCTTTATCCACTTCCTATAACTCTCTTTCTCCTCTTCACTAGAATCATCTCTAGGCATAGGGGGCAGACCTCAAAGAGTATAAATTTGTACTCCTCAACAGTCAAGACAATGTCCATGTTCCGTTTCCAATCTATGTAGTTGGGACTAGTAAGTATGTTTTCTTTTAAAATCAAAGCAAGTGGGTTGAAAGCCATTTTGACATATCCTAAGAATCACAATGATCAAAACATTAGATTTTAAAAAATTATTGATTCCTCAAACAATAAAATTTTAAAATCAACCAACACTTCAAAACACCGAGAATGTCGTATGCCACGATAGTGTGAACGTATACGAATTATACATTTATAAGAGAAGGTTTTACCCATTAATTTTATTATCTTGTCAACTGATGGGTGCCCACAACGAGTGTCACGATGAGCCTCAAATTTGAATTTATAAGTTGAAAACCCTTAAGCTCACAAAACTAAGTGTAGTATAGGGGCCTCAAGTCATATTTTTCCAATGACTAGTTAAGATTGCTTAATTCAAGCTAGATTTTGTCATTTTCTATGTTTTGGGTTTTCAAGTAAGATGGGGGTTTTTTTTGCGATAATGGATGAAATAACAGTTGGAAACCAATTGAACTCAGTTAAAGCATAAACTAATTCGAAATTTCAGGAACTACACTTATCCTATTTGAAAAACTAAGCAATTCAATTTGAAGCTACGAGATTGAAGCTAATTTACAGAATTGAAAAGTCTGAAACAAAACTTACTAACGAACAGGACTGAAATGTAGCTGATACACTTCCTGATCGGTCAACAGACCGATCAGATACTTACCTGATCTGTCAACAGATCGATCAGATACTAACCTGATCGGTCAAACAGACCGATCAGATATTGTGATTAAAACTGATACACACTGAAACAACGAAGAAAGTAAGAATTCAGAAAGAAAATTCTGTTGAAAATTAACACCAGGTCAATCCCAAAATCTACTTCTTGCCGTCACACAAGAACCAACTAGAAACCCTCTAGCTTAAAAACCAGCGAAGAAACACTTCCCGTGAGCAATTTTCCGTTGGGTTGATGTGTAGCTAAAATCTTCTTCCGATCTCTTCTCTCTTGATGAACTGAATGGCGAAATTGTCTCAGGAACTCTCAGAAACCTTCGAAGAACCCCTCCGAGTGCTCTGATAGCTCCGATCGATGAAGACAACGATCAAGCAGGAAGCAAAGCCCTCGGCGAAACCCTCACCTGAGCCCTTCAGTGACAAGATTGATTGCAAACTTCACCGGAAATCTCCCTCTATGATTCGAGATCTTGGAATGAGCTTGGATCTGATGTGGCCGCGCGAAGAAACGGAGAAGAAAACTACGAAACCTCTAAGAACAGATGAAGAACTCGCGACGACAGAGCTGGGGAGAGGAATTCCTGATTTAACTAATTCCCATTAAAATTGAACGACCATGATCATCCTCGCTTCATCCAACGGTCAGATCATCTCGGTTTGAATCCAAACCTTCCATATCTCCATCAATGGTCAGGATCTGCTTCTCCTCAGCTTGGATCGATCAGATCTGCAATGGATGGCTCAGATTACCCTTCCTTTTGAATGGATGGCTTAGACTCCTCCCGAGCATGATCCAACGGCTAGATGACTTCTGATTTGGACCAAAACTTCATATCTTGATCTATGGTCTTGATTAACTCTACCTTGAGCTCAGATTGATCAGAAAATGAAAGATGGCTCAGATCTCCCCATGTCTTGATTGGACGACCTACATTTCTCCAATGCTTGATCATCTTGATTAATGCCAGATCTGACTCAAATTCGATCCAATCTGATCTAGGTCCATGATCATTCGGAGCCTACAAAATTATATTCAAATTTTAATGCCAAAATATCTCAAATATAGAAAGAATTGCATCCAAAGCCAAAAATAGCAATAACTCATTGAACCTAGTGTAAATGCAAGATTAAGCATGTAAAAAGGGATCAAAACATGGGTTTGAGAGCCTAAATTAATTGTCAAAATGGTAATTATCAACTCTCCCACACTTGCTCTTGGGCGTCTCGCACAAACTAACTAGTGAACTAATGATGTATGCCCCTAGATTATTGTCAATCATAGTTAGAAGCAATTGAAAGGAAATTACCTAGGGTTGTCAATTCTCAAAAATCTAAACTCAATGGACTAGAATCTTGTCCTTAGTCAACAACAAAGTATATTTCATCCTTCATGACTAATTGAGATGAATTAAACACACAAATCCTCTCAAGGGAATTTTTGGTGGCTCTCTTCCTAAGTTCTAAATTTTTGATGGAAGTGGAGCTCACTCAAACACATCATGTTTCTTGCACTACCATAAGCTTGCTTATGCTCTACTCTCCACCATCATTCTTGAGTTGAATCCACACCTAAAAAGGCTCATTTGAACAAGTTAAGAAATATAAAATGATAAAATGAAATAGAAATGTAGTAGATGAAAATTTAAGAAAGTAGAAGACTTGGATACTAAAGAATGTCACTAAATGAACTTTGCCCCTTTCTTTTTGTGTTATTCTGCATAAATCAGAATTGAAGTTGAGCAGAGAGCAGACAATGACATGGCTGAGAAACATCACCGAATTCAGTGTGCCAAAGTTGTTGTTCTGTACCAACCTCTCTGCTGATCGGTCAAGAGACCGATCAGGCTCTTCCTCTGATCGTTCTGGCTTTCTTCTAATCGGTCTGGCTTTCTTCTGATCGGTCATGGAGACCGATTAGACACTTCCCTGATCGATCTGGAGACCGATCAGAGCATGATCAGAATCTGAACTGAGCAGAATCTGAAGCTATTACTGTCGAGGTTTCACTTCTTTCAATCAATAACTACATCTTGAATTCAGCTAGCACCTTGTTCACATCTTCCAATTCAGAAAACTAATCCAACTCCTGACAATCCACTTCATGCTTCTTTTTTTCCTTTTTTTTATATAGTTGTTTCATTTTTTTTTTAACATACCTGCGCAACTTGTTTACATCTTCTCAAGTTTTCTTCTACTTCCTTAAATTGTGCAAAGAAATCTTTTTCCTTTCTTGACAGCAATATTTAGTTTCTCTCGCAAAGAGCAAACTTTTCCTTACAAATCATTCCACTGTTATTCACAAATCATTCCTTTCTTCAGGCACTGACTTCTTTGAACATTCTCCAACTCATTCCTGACCACTGCCGCATTGCTTCAAGTATGAAGCAGGAGGAATGACAATCATCAGTTAAATGAGGTAAAAGTTTACTAACCATAGTTGGGATCTCATTGATAGAATTGCAAGCAAGCTTGGTGCCACAAAACACTTCAAAACTCTAGCCACCTTCAGAATAAGCTCATGGATTTCAGCAGAAATTTGGCAGTGAGAATAAGCATTCACTTCCTTTCGGAATTTTCCTCATAGAACTTGAAACATCAAATAATAATTAGGAATTTAGATGCTTCAAATGTTACCTTCACTAACTAATTCTTGCAACTCACTCTTGATACAAAACTCCTTCAAATTGGCACCTTTTCATCTATCGTAATTTTTTTCTTTCTTTTGAATTGCATCCTTGATACTTTCTTCATTCCTTTAGATCCATCAAAACAGATTGCCAACTATAATTCAACCAAAAATAAGCTTCCAAAATGCATCATTTCTTACCAAAACACTTCAAAACACTAGCCACCTCTCCCACACTTAGCTTTTTGACTGTCTCAGGCAAAGTAACATCAAGAAACAATCAAAGCACCCAAGTCCATGGAAAATACGGTTATGAATAGAAAAATAGGGGAAGGAAAATAGAATATAGAGTAGATCAACAAGAAATATTGCAAAAAATGCTATGAAAAAGAAAACAAGGTGATTCACCTCTATAAATGTGATCCAATCATAGAAATATAGTTTTGAAAGAACCTAATCATGTTCTAGAGTACAATCACATGTGTGTATCTCAAAAATAAGGCCAAATCCTCACTAGATAAAAAGAATTCATCTCAAGTCATCAATCTAGAGTCCATAACTAAGTAGTGACTTAAGTATCCAAGAGTTTTTATCCATGGGCTCAAATCTTAAGTTTTAACAACCAAATTTAATTCACTTTCAAAGGATTCTAAAATGATATAAAGAAAATCTAGAGGGATACATTTATTCCAAATCATGCATGAAACAAGATGCTAAAAAGGTGAAAATGGTATCTACAATGAATCTTTATTCACTCTACACTACCTAAGTATTTATTAACAAAAACTCACTGTAAAAAAAAATTTACTGCTAGAAAACATAAAAATGGTATATACAATGAAATAAGAGTGTAAGAAGGATAAAACTCCCCTTTAGGTTGAGTAGATAGCATCTTTAACATCCAATCCATCCACATCTAGCTCTTTCACTTCTTTAAAATATTTCTTGAGCCGGTGGCCATTAACTCTCCAAATAAGATCATTAGCCTCATCCTTAATCTCAACAACACCAAAAGGAAAAACATTAGTAACAAGAAATGGGCCTTCCCATCTAGACCTCAACTTACCTTTAATTAATTTGAGCCTTGATTTGTACAAAAGAACTTTGACGCCAATTTGAAACTCCTTCTTCACTATATGCTTATCATGAAAGTTCTTAGTCTTCTCTTTGTAAATTCTTGAGTTTTCATATACTTCTAGTCTTATCTCCTCAAGTTTTTGAAGTTGTAGCTTTCTTTCTCCTCCCACTTTATTTGCATCAAAATTACAAGCTTTCACCGCCCAATAAGTTCTATGCTCTATCTCTAAGGGTAAGTGACAAGCTTTCCCATAAATAAGCCAGTAGGGAGACATTCCAATAGGTGTCTTATATGTCGTCCGATAAGCCCACAATGCATCATCAAGTCTTTTGCTCCAATCTTTTCTACTAGGCCCCACGGTCTTCTCCAAGATTGCCTTAATCTCTCTATTTGATACCTCGGCTTATCCATTAGTTTGAGGGTGGTAGGAAGTAGACACTTTATGCAAAACCCCATATTTATTGAGTAAAGCCTTCATGTGCTTGTTGCAAAAATGTGAACCTTGATCACTTATAATAGCTCTTGGAATTCCAAACCTACAATAAATATGTGACCTAACAAAACTCACAACAACAAAATAATCGTCAGTCCTGGAGGGAATGACCTCCACCCATTTAGATACATAATCAACAGAAAGTAATATATACAAAAATCCACAAGATGCAAGAAAAGGTCCCATAAAGTCTATCCCCCATACATTAAAAATTTCACAAAAATAGCATAGTTTGTTGGGGCATTTCATTCCTAGCTCCTATGTTTCC
Organism: Boesenbergia rotunda; assembly: GCA_024364735.1. Lineage (NCBI taxonomy): Eukaryota > Viridiplantae > Streptophyta > Magnoliopsida > Zingiberales > Zingiberaceae > Boesenbergia > Boesenbergia rotunda. The sequence goes on from JAGFNQ010003263.1 coordinate 396,196, forward strand.
TGTCCTCTGGCATCTATCACAGTTTTTATAAAATAGATAAGCGTCATGGAATAAAGTAGGCCAGAATAAACCACATTCTAGGACATTCCTAGCGGTCCTCTGTGGACCAAAATGTCCTCCACAGGCTGACGAATGACAAAGTGTAAGAACTAAATGAAACTCATGATCAGGTATGCATCTTCTAATTATTTGATCACTACAAAATTTCCACAAGTAAGGATCATCCCACACATAAAATTTATCATCACTCTTAAATTTATCTTTCTGAGCCTTAGTAAATTGTGCAGGAAAAACATTAGCTACTAAATAGTTAACTAGATCTGCATACCATGGCAACTCACCATGCACCCCTAAAAGGTGCTCATCTCTAAAATCAACATCAATGGTGGTAGGGTGTCCATCTCCCTCTATCTGCTCAAATGATCTGCCACCAAGTTCTCCTTGCCACCCCTATCTCGAATCTCCAAATCAAACTCTTGAAGTAGAAGTATCCATCTAATCAATTTGGGCTTTGCATCCGGCTTCTTCAGAAGGTACTTCAAGGCTGCATGATCAGAAAATACAATCACATGAGAACATAGCAAATATGATCTAAATCTATCCAAAGTAAAAACAATAGAAAGGAGCTCTTTTTCTGTGGTGGTATAGTTAGCGTGAGCAGCATCTAAAATCTTGGAAGCATAGCAAATGACATGTGGCGCTCCATCTACCCTCTGTGCCAGTACAGCTCCTACAGCAAAATTTGAAGCGTCACACATCAACTCAAAAGGTAAAATCCAATCAGGAGGCCTAATAATAGGAGCTTAAATAAGAGCCTCCCTCAATCTCTGAAAAGCTTCCTTGAATTTTTTGTCAAAGCAAAAATCCACATCTTTCTGCAAAAGTCTAGTCAAAGGGCGAGCAATTTCACTGAAGTCTCTAATAAATCTCCTGTAAAATCCTGCATGGCCAAGGAAAGCTCGAACATCCCGTAAGCATACAGGGTAATATAGAGAAGATATAATACTAACTTTAGCAGGATCTACTTCAATGTCTTTCCTAGAGACTATATTTCCTAAAACAATCCCATGCTCTACCATAAAATGACATTTTTCAAAATTAAGGACAAGATTAGTTTCAATGCATCTATGAAGTACCCTAGACAAATTATCCAAACAAGTATCAAATGATGTGCCAAATACAGAAAAATCATCCATGAATATTTCCATGCAGTGTTCTAGTAACTCACCAAAAATACTCACCATACACCGCTGGAAAGTCCTTGGGGCGTTGCAAAGCTCATACGTCTATAAGCGAATGTACCGAAAGGATAAGTGAAAGTGGTCTTCTCCTGATTCTCCGAATCTATACACATCTAAAAGTATCCTGAATATCCATCTAGGAAGCAATAATGAGACTTCCCTGCCAACCTCTCTAACATCTGATCAATAAAAGGCAAGGGATAGTGATCTTTCCTCGTTACTTGGTTTAGCTTCCTATAGTCTATACAAACTCTCCATGAATTCTTCACCCTGGTAGGTACTAACTCATTACTCTCATTAGCCACCATTGTCACTCCTGACTTCTTAGGAACCACATGAATAGGACTAACCCACTTACTGTCAGAAATAGGGTATATAATGTCTACCTGTAAAAGTCTAGTCACCTCTTTCTTTACAACATCTAGAATCAGTGGATTTAACCTTCTCTGTGGCTGTCTGACTGGCTTCACATTCTCCTCTAAGAATATCCGGTGCATACATATAGTGGGGCTAATACCAGGTATGTCAGCTAATGTCCACCCTATGGCTCTCTTATGTTGCCTCAGAACTTGCAGTAATTTGGCATCTTGCTCTAAATCCAAGTTCTGGGCAATGATAACAGGTAAACACTGCTCCTCTCCCAAATAAGCATACTTCAAATGTTCTGGCAATGGTTTTAACTCTATCTGTGACTGCTCGGTAGGTATGGGTGATCCCTGAGGCTCAGTGTAATCCCCTACACTCTCACACCTATCCTCTGAATCTCCCGACATGTCAATCAATATAGGTGTTCCTTGGGCTCAGTACATTCCCCTACACCTAAAGAATCATCTCCAATTGTGAATGAATCAAATAAAATCTTCAAATCTTCAGCCTCTATAGCTAATGCATCCTCAGCCTCATCTGATCTAAAATATCCTCTGTGAATACCAAGTGAAACTCTATCAGCAAATAAATCCGTATCAACTAATTCATCTAAAATATCCATGCTCATGATAGAATGATCCTCTCTGGGGTGCTTCATAGCATCAAAAATACTAAACTGCACCATTGTGTCTCCTATCTCCATAGAAAGTGTGCCTGCATATACATCAATTTTCGTCCTTGCAGTCTTCAAGAATGGTCTCCCAAGAATAAGTGGAGATCTATGTGCTAGATAATCCCCCTCCATGTCTAAGATATAGAAGTCCGCAGGAAAAATCAACTCCTTCACCTTCACTAATACATCTTCAATGATTTCAGCTGGGTGAGTCTGACTCCTATCTGCTAGCTGAATAACCACTCTTGTAGGCTGCATAGGTCCAATTCCAAGCATCTGAAAAATTGATCTAGGCATCACATTAATAGAAGCTCCCAAATCTAACATAGCATCATGAAAAAGAGTCCTCTCAATCTCACAGGACACAGTGAATACTCCTGGATCTTCACATTTCTAGGGAATTGAATGAATAAGAGCTGAGACATTCTTTCCTAAACTGACCAATTCATTCCCCTTTAGCTTCTTCTTGTGCACACACAAATCTTTAAGAAATTTGGCATACTTAGGTATTTGTTTGATCATGGTCAACAATGGCACATTTATTTCCACCTTACTGAATAGTTTCACAAGCTCTTGATACTCCTTTGCCTTCTCCTCCTCCACATTCTTTTTAGCTTGAATCTTACGCTGTGGAAAAGGTAAAGGGACTCTCGGTTACTCCACTTGAGCTAAAATTTTTGGAAGTGGATCTTGAGCAGGAATTTCAAGTGGAGTAGCTGCTGTAGGTGCACTTTTTTTACTGATTTCTTCTTGTTCTTCCACCAAAATCACAGGATCAATAGAAGGACTTAGGCTTGAACTAGGGTCACATTCAACCGGTGTAGAATCTATTTTAGGATTGTTCTGAGTTGGAAAACAAGTTGCTAAAAAATTTTCAGAAAAATCAACCCTTTGAGTATTTGGACTTGAAGCAACCTTCCCACTCCTCAAAGTTATTGCACTAACATTTCCCTTTGGATTAGGATTAGCTTGAGAAGGTAATTGACTCGATCCTTGAGCTTGCATTTGATTCATCCCACTTGCAAGTTGGCCAATATGTCTCTCAATATTTTGAAGAGTGGAATCATTCTTTTGTTGCCCTTGTTGTTGTTGCAAAATTTGTTGTTGTTGTAGGATTTGTTGCATCATCTCCTCTAGCTTTTGTTGTTGAGCATTAAACCCACTAGAGTTCCCAAAACCTCCTTGATTAGTATGGGATTTTTGTTGGCCTTGAAATGAAGCATTGGGTTGTTGAAAACCTTGAGTAGGCTGTGAACTTTGAAAATTCTATTGTTGGGGCTGAATAAATGAGTGAATGGGCTGTTGAAATTGCTAGAAATTGGGTTGAGAACTAGGTAGATGTTACTGGAAATTATTGCTCCGAAAATTCTGATTTTGGGGCTGAAATTGTTGGTTGAAAGGCTGTAACGACCGTAAAAATCCTCTCAATATTTTTCTTTAAAATATTAATCATGCCTATATGAATTCATGAGTAACATATGAATACTAGCATGTGTTGGGACCGGGTGCATGTTGACATGGATGCGAGTTCGTAATTTTAAAATTAATTGCGTGCAGCGGAAGGTTTAGCATAAATAATTTCTCAAATTATTTAAACACACATCTAAGCATGCAACCTTATCTTGTGTAGACATGATCATATATTTAAAATTTTGCAGAAACGTAAACTAATTTACTTGTTACCTCGCGTAACTCGAAGGAAGGGACGAGATCCAACCGTTAGCGTCCCTTGGAAGCTCCGCCTCTATTCGCGTCCACGCCGAGTTTTCTTCGGGATGACTTCGCAAAGCCACGAGTTTTGTGCCGACAAGAACTACTAGATTCTCCAAAGGCATGACAAGAATACCAAGAGAGAGATGGGAAGACTAACCACCAAACGAAGAACGGAATCAAGATTCCGGGAAGGAAGGAGTTGCGCCCGCTTCTTCTCCTTCTTACGGCAGCTGTTTGGTGGCCAAGGGTGGCTGAAGCTCACGGCAGCAAGGGCCTCCTTTAGGGTCGGCGGCACTAGAGAAGGGAGAGGGAGAGAAGGAGAGAGAGAGAGGACTTATTCCTAGATATCTTAGATTAATTTCCAAGCCTTGCCTTGGTTCCTTTATATAGTGGCCTCTCAACCGCCAAGTCTCCTTTTTATGGAATAAATTTTTCATAAGAAATTTATCATATAATTTTTCTATGATTTATTCCATCATGCCAAGTTTTTATCATAATTTAATTTATGATAAAAACAACCATGTCTCCCTTTTCTTATGGAATAAATTTTCATAAGAAATTTATCATATAAATTTTTCTTATCATGAAAAATCAATTCATATTTGATTTTATAAAATAAAATAAACTATTCAAAGTTTATTTTAATTTCCATGAAAATAATAAACCAAACCTCGGTTTATAAAATTTATATTATCCATAATTTTATAAAACAAACCACACTTCGTTTATTTTATAACTTGAACCAAACAATTTGGTTTTCCCTTTTGTTGTGGCCGGCCAAGCAAAGAGGGTGGGGACCCTCTTTGGCCGGCCAAACCCAAGCCAAAACCTTATGAATTAAACTCATTTAATTCGTCCAATAAGACTTCAAAAGACTTAGTCATTTTATGCTTCCGATGCGTCTCTGAAAAATTCAGATTCGACTTATCTCTCTTGATCGGAAAATCCAATTTTCAACTCGTTTTAAATCCCTCGGATTACTCGTAGTGCGTGTGACTAAATAGGCTTTCGATTTATGTTGGCCGTCTATAATTAACCAATTATAGAACGATCATGAGTGGCACCTAGTAGTACATCATGATCCCCAATTAATCGAAAGATCAACGGTTGATCTCAGAAATAATTCTGAAATCCTTCAGCAGCTATAATGAATCGTGCCCCATTCCCTTCACCATCTTATACCCACTTGGTTCAGGACATGGTCTATGTGTGTCAGTCCCCACTAGGCTGACTACGTCACACCTAGCCCAAGTAACGTTTCCTCGTCCTATGGATTCTAATTACTCTCATGTATTTAAGAGATTCATACTCTGAACATGTCATGCTCTGGCCAGAGGCTTCGAGTAACAATCCGACGATAGGCCTTGGGTATACATCTCGTCGCAAGGAGTGGTGAATCCTTTGTAGGCTGTTCAAACATCTTCGGGCACTTCGGCTTATACCCAACCATCCTGGGTCCACACCTCCTTGGAGATGCTTGCTTAAGATGTCAAAGTATAAGTCTTCATGACCAAGATGACTTGAACACCACAAGTCAAAGGAAAATCGCACTTAAGCTACAGTAAGAACTTCACTGACATTTCTATTTGTAGACTACCATATGAAGTTTTACAGTCAGTCACTCCAATGAACTAGTTCCCTTAACTAGCATTCATGTTTATCTCCGGACATCCCAATGTCACCAGCCAGTGAGAATCAACTGATTAGAGAATAACTCATGCTAGTCTCAACAGAATTGATAGTGTCCGTATTTATCAATTCATCGACTAGGGACAATTTCAATACTTCACAATTGCACATGTAGAGATAATCACTAGTTGTGAATTCATCACAAATTCTCTCATGCTGTGAGTTGTATTGCGGACATTCAGTAAATGAGTTTAAGATCTCAATCAAATACACAAATATATATACTCAAATAGTGAATCTTCATTTATTAAAATAAACGATTACAATCATAAGGCGATTGCCTTAGGACACTTCTCTCATATTACTAACAAACTCCCACTTGGCCTAATGCCAATCGCTACGGTATCCAATACCACAGGCTCTAACATGACCCTCAAACTTGCTTTGAGGCAAGGCCTTAGTTAAAGGATCCGCTAAATTCCTTTCGGTGGGAATTTTCTCAATTTGTATATCATTCCTACTTATAATCTCTCTGATCAGATGATAGCGGCGAAGCACATGTTTGAATCGCTGATGAGACCTTGGTTCCTTTGCTTGTGCAATAGCTCCATTGTTGTCGCAGTAAATCGGTATTGCTTCATCAATGGTTGGAACCACACCAAGTTCTGAGACAAACTTCTTGATCCAACTGCTTCTTTTGCTGCTTCCGAAGCTGCAATATATTCCGCTTCCGTGGTAGAATCCGCTACAGTGTCTTGCTTAGAACTCTTCCAACTTATTGCGCCTCCATTTAAAATAAATACGTATCCGGACTGAGATTTGGAGTCATCCTTATCTGTCTGGAAACTGGCATCTGTATACCCACGTATTATCATATCTCCTTCTCCATATATCAGGAACACATCCTTAGTTCTTCTTAAGTATTTAAGGATTATCTTGACAGCCGCCCAATGATCCATTCCTGGATCAGACTGGTATCTTCTTGTGACGCTCAGAGCATACGATACATCGGGCCTAATACACAACATAGCATACATGATAGATCCTATCACGGATGCATAAGGAATCTTATTCATGCAAATCCTCTCGTCTTCTGTGCACGAACACATAGACTTTGAAAGGTTGATCCCATGCCTGATGGGAAGGTAACCTTTCTTGGATTCCGACATGCTATACCTTTTTAGCACTTGGTCTATATATGTAGACTGCGAAAGACCAAGCAATCGTTTTGATCTATCTCTATAGATTCTAATCCCAAGGATATAGGTTGCTTCTCCCAGGTCTTTCATGGAGAAAGTTTTGGACAATCAAATTTTAACTGACTGTAAGACTGATATATCGTTTCCTATAAGTAATATGTCATTGACATATAACACCAGGAATACGACTGCACTCCCACTAACCTTCTTGTACACACAAGGTACGTCAGGATTTTGTGAGAAATCAATCTCTTTGATTGTCTCATCAAAACGGATGTTCCAGCTCCTGGATGCTTGCTTTAGTCCATATATAGATCGTCGAAGCTTGCATACTTTGGTTTTATCAACCGTTGTGAAACCTTCAGGTTGTATCATGTATACATCCTCAAGCAGGTTTCCATTAAGGAAAGCTGTTTTCACATCCATTTGTCATATCTCATAATCATAATGAGCTGCTATGGCCAGGAGCATCCGAATGGATTTGAGCATAGCTACTGGTGAATAGGTTTCGTCATAATCAATTCCTTGTTTCTGACAATATCCTTTTGCCACTAATCTAGCCTTAAAGGTAACAACATTACCTTCCATGTCGATTTTCTTCTTGAAAACCCACTTGTACCCTATGGGCTTAATCCCTTCAGGTGGGTTAATCAAGTCCAATACTTGATTTTCGTACATGGAATCCATTTCCGACTTCATGGCTTCAAGCCATTTGACCCTTTCTGAACTTTTCAGAACATCATCATAACTGATAGGTTCGTCATCGCTAATGAGTAACACGTCGTTCGATTCACTTACGAGAAATCTGTATCTCTCTGGAATATTGTGTGTCCTATCAGATCTACGAAGAAGTGGTGTTGTTTTAGGTTCAACTGATAGCTCATCATTATGAGTTCTCGGTTGTGGGTCTAGACTAGGTGTCTCTGTAATGTCTATTGGAGTTTCTTGAACTTCATCAAGTTCAATGCCACTCCCACTGTTTTCTTGTAAAAGAAGTTCTTTCTCTAGAAATACAGCATGTCTTGAAACAAACACCTTTTGTTCCAAGGGATGATAGAATTGGTAACCCTTCGTTTCTTTAGGGTATCCAATAAATAGATATTTATCAGACTTAGCATCCAATTTGTCTGATACAGTCCGCTTCACATAAGCAGGACAACCCCATATCTTTATGTGAGATAAATGAGGTTTCTTACTATTCCACGTCTCATATGGAGTAGTAGAGACTACCTTGGTCGGGACTCTGTTTAGCAAGTAAACAGCTGTCTTAAGCGCATAGCCCCAAAAGGATTTTGGAAGAGTTGCATGATTCATCATAGATCTAACCATGTCCATCAAGGTTCGGTTACGCCTCTCAGATACACCATTATGCTGTGGTGTATATGGCGGAGTCCATTGAGACAATATCCCATTGTCCCTAAGATAATCTTGAAACTCTTGACTTAAGTATTCACCACCCCGATCGGATCAAAGTATCTTAATACTTTTGCCAAGCTGTTTCTCTACTTCACTTCTGAACTCTTTGAATTTCTCAAAAGCTTCAGATTTATTTTTCATTAAGAACACATATCCGAATCGTGAGTGATCATCGATAAAGGTAATGAAGTAGCTATAGCCTCCTTGTGCAAGAGTTGACATTGGTCCACATACATCAGTATGTATTAGACCAAATAATTCTCCCACTGGTTTACCTTTTCCGGAAAAGAGTAATTTGGCCATCTTGCCTTTTAAGCATGATTCGCATGTATAAAATGAGCCGGGTTCAAATGATTCCATAATCCCACATCGGTGTAATTTGGTCATGCATTTCTTACTTACATGGCCAAGACGACAATGCCACGTATAGGAGTCTATTTGATTATCTATTCGAGCACGTTTGTTGCTAACTTCGATATTGAAAACGTCACCGGATAAATCTAACGTGTAGATACCATTGCATAAAGTTCCGGTCCCATAAAGAACACCATTTAAAGTTATGTAACAACAATTGTTACTAAAAGTTAAATGGTAACCCTTTTCATTCAAGCATGAAATAGATACAATGTTCTTTATTAACGAAGGAACAAAATAACAATTATTCAATTCTAAGACAAGTCCAGTAGGGGGCTTTAGCAAATATGTTCCGATGGCAATAGCAGCAATCTTTGCTCCATTTCCAACTCGCAAATTCGTTTCTACCTTGACGAGTCTTCTTCTATTCCTTAGCCCCTGTATGTCATTACATATATGTGAGCTACACCCAGTATCAAGTACCCAGGTGTACGAGGAAATAGAGTGACATTCAATAACGAAGATGCCTGAAGAGGATGGGGCATCGGATGCCTTCTTCTTCAAGGACTCAAGATAAACCTTGCAGTTTCTTCGTAGTGGCCCTCCTTGCCACAATGATGGCAAGTGCCTTTTGGTGCTTTTTCAATCCTTTTATCCTTAGTTAACTTATTGGTGCCCAAAATGGAACGCAAATTCAGAGAAGACATGATCAAGTGATTATCCTAGAAATACAAATTGAGGTTATGTGATGAGAATGATAAAGAATGCATCCATATACATTCATTAAATCCTATTTATTTTTCGAATTGAATAACCCTTTTTATCAATTCGGGAGATCGTAGGAACATCTCCAAATAGGTTGATATCCATCCATAGATAAGAACAACCATGGCTGGGGCCATCAAGTTATTCTTAGCTATGAAGGTAGGTAATTATACCGATTATATATTACATATATGTAACTATCACATTATGCTATCAACTAATTGAATGTTTGCATAAATCATTGGGTTGTTAACTCATTAACAAGTATGCAACAATAGACATAGCACCCAACTGCACCTCTCTTTACATCGACCTTGGCTGTGGCACAACAAATCGATGCTCCAAGCTTATGGCTGGCCCATTAATCAAGAAATAGTTTTAATATGGTTGGAGCTCATTCAACCGTTTAGTCAGGCTTGGATGTGTCTAACAACCAAAACTAAGGATTGACCTCTGACTCCAACTATATTAATCATAAACTAATTCCATGGTTTGAACATGTCGAGGTTCAAGCCGGGCATGGATGTGTCCATCAACCCAAACGAGAAACAAAACTCCGGTTCTAACCATATTAATGGAAGGTGTTGGTCTTAATATTTTGTAAGGGGTTTTGGGTCTCATCCTTTTCTTTTAAGCACATTCATGACATATAATTATGTCATGTTCTAACGATTTCCTTAATAAAGTATGTATGTGACTTAATTTATCAAGTCTCATTAATTGAATTAGGAACCGGATTTCCTAATTCTAATTTCACACTTTATTCAAGGAATTATTTTGGGAAATAATTTCCTAAATTGTCATAATCAATTTCGGAAATAATATATTTAAGACTTTGATTTCTCTAAATCAAATCTTATTAAATTAAGAGACAGATTCCCTTAATTCAACCACATATTATTTTCATGAAAATCTTATTTAAGGAAATATACTCTATAGGAAACAATTTTCCTAATTAATTTTGGAGACAATAATATGTAAGAGCATCACCTCATAAATCAAATAAGGAAATTATCGTTTGAGAATCACCTCAAAAATTTCCAAGATTTGATCACATATTTTATTTATGGAAAATTAATATCAATAAATAACTTAATTTGGACGGCTTCCCGAGGCTCAATCCAAAATAGGAATTTATTGATAATATAATTTGGACGGCTCCCCAAGGCTCAATCCAAATTAAACATTTGACAATTTAAATTCAATTTAGGAAATTTAATTATAACAACTAACTTTAAATTGGACGGCTCCCCGAGGCTCAATCCAAAATAAAGAATTTTTAAATAATTTAATTTCCAATTATGAATTTAAATGTCAATTAATATTCCCATAATTTGTCTAGACTTTCTTGAAAGAAAGTACCCAAAATTACGAGCTTTCCATAAATGGAAAGTTTCCAAAAATAAAAAATTTTCAGAATAATTGTAAGTTTCTGGTACAAAGAAAACTTACGTATTTCCAAAATTAGAAAATTTCCAAAATTAGAAAGTTTCCAAAAATGGAAAGTTTTCACAATTATCATAAAATTTCAGAAACAGGGATATTTCAAAAGTTTGCGAAATTTCATGAGGATTTCCAAATTTTGAAATTCCTAAATCTAAAATTTACCATAATTGGAAAGTTTCCATAATTGAAAATTTTTCCAAAATTGAGATCATGATAAAGTTTTCCGCAAAACAATTATATGATTATGTCGAACACTAACCGGCTCTGAAACTACTGTTGGGACCGGGTGCATTTTGACATGGATGCGAGTTCGTAATTTTAAAATTAATTACGTGCAGCGGAAGGTTTAGCATAAATAATTTCTCAAATTATTTAAACGCACATCTAAGCATGCAACCTTATCATGTGTAGACATGATCATATATTTAAAATTTTGCAGAAACGTAAACTAATTTACTTGTTACCTCGCGTAACTCGAAGGAAGGGACGAGATCCAACCGTTAGCGTCCCTTGGAAGCTCCACCTCTATTCGCGTCCACGCCGAGTTTTCTTCAGGATGACTTCGGAAAGCCATGAGTTTCGTGCCGACAAGAACTATTAGATTCTCCAAAGGCACGACAATAATACCAAGAGAGATATGGGAAGACTAACCACCAAACGAAGAATGGAATCAAGATTCCGGGAAGGAAGGAGTTGCGCCCGCTTCTTCTTCTTCTTACGGGAGCTGTTTGGTGGCCAAGGGTGGCTGATGCTCACGGTAGCAAGGGCCTCCTTTAGGGCCGGCGGCACTAGAGAAGGGAGAGGGAGAAAAGGAGAGAGAGAGAGGGCTTATTCCTAGATCTCTTAGATTAATTTTGAAGCCTTGCCTTGGTTCCTTTATATAGTGGCCTCTCAACCACCAAGTCTCCTTTTTATGGAATAAATTTTTCATAAGAAATTTATCATATAAATTTTTCTATGATTTATTCCATCATGCCAAGTTTTTATCATAATTTAATTTATGATAAAAACAACCATATCTCCCTTTTCTTATGGAATAAATTTTCATAAGAAATTTATCATATAAATTTTTCTTATCATGAAAAATCAATTCATAATTGATTTTATAAAATAAAATAAACTATTCAAAGTTTATTTTAATTTCCATGAAAATAATAAACCAAACCTCGGTTTATAAAATTTATATTATCCATAATTTTATAAAACAAACCACACTTGGTTTATTTTATAACTTGAACCAAACAATTTGGTATTCCCTTTTGTTGTGGACGGCCAAGCAAAGAGGGTGGGGACCCTCTTTGGCCGGCCAAACCCAAGCCAAGACCTTATGAATTAAACTCATTTAATTCGTCCAATAAGTCTTCAAAAGACTTAGCCATTTTATGCTTCCGATGCGTCTCTGAAAAATTCAGATTCGATTTATCTCTCTTGATCGGAAAATCCAATTTTCAACTCGTTTTAAATCCCTCAGTTTACTCGTAGTGCGTGTGACTAAATAGGCTTTCGATTTATGTTAGCCATCTATAATTAACCAATTATATAACGATCATGAGTGGCACCTAGTAGTACATCATGATCCCCAATTAATCGAAAGATCAACGGTTGACCTCAGAAATGATTCTGAAACCCTTCAGCAGCTATAATGAATCGTGCCTCATTCCCTTCACCATCTTATACTCACTTGGTTCAGGACACGGTCTATGTGTGTCAGTCCCCACTAGGCTGACTACGTCACACCTAGCCCAAGCAATGTTTTTCTCGTCATACGGATTCTAACTACTCTCATGTATCTGAGAGATTCATACTCTGAACATGTGATGCTCTGGCCAGAGGCATCGAGTAACAATCCGACGATAGGCCTTGGGTATATATCTCCTCGCAAGGAGTGGTGAATCCTTTATAGGTTGTTCAAACATCTTCGGGCACTTCGGCTTATACCCAACCATCCTGGGTCCACACCTCCTTGGAGATACATGCTTAAGATGTCAGAGTATAAGTATTCATGACCAAGATGACTTGAACACCGCAAGTCAAAGGAACATCGCACTTAAGCTGCAGTAAGAACATCACTGACATGTCTATATGTAGACTACCATATGAAGTTTTACAGCCAGTCACTCCAATAAACTAGTTCCCTTAACTAGCATTCATGTTTATCTCCGGACATCCCAATGTCACCAGCTAGTGAGAATCAGCTGATTAGAGAATAACCCATGCTAGTCTCAACAGAATTGATAGTGTCCATATTTATCAATTCATCGACTAGGGACAATTTCAATACTTCACAATTGCACATGTAGAGATAATCACTAGTTGTGAATTTATCACAAATTCTCTCATGCTGTGAGTTGTATTGCGGACATTCAGTAAATGAGTTTAAGATCTCAATCAAATACACAAATATGTATAGTCAAATAGTGAATCTTCATTTATTAAAATAAACGATTACAATCATAAGGCGATTGCCTTAGGATACTTCTCTCATATTACTAACAGCATGAACCTTAGCATGATTCCTAAAAGCTAAGTACTAATAGGCCTTACATGAGCTCTTCTAGTACCATGGTTATTAGGGGACCTTAGGTAGAATTTTAATATAAATAGAAATAGGTTCCAATTAGGAATATTAGCATGACTCTTAATGGGCTCTTATGTGGGCCTTGCCAAAAAAAAATATAAGAGTAAATGCAATAAAAAGAAGTGCAAGCACCAAGGATTGAACCTTGGACCTAGAGTAGAGGCAAAGTCTCATCATGCATGTACTAACCAATTCACCTAGAAAGGGAGTGCTATTGGAAAAAGGAAGAGGATTTTAGTTGAGGCTAAAGGAAGTGAAGAGTCACCATGAGAGGAGGCACCATGTCTCTTCACTTGCCCCCTTCACTTAGTATAAAAAGGTTGGATGAGAAGTGAAGAGGCTTAAGTTACTTTTCTTCCACCAAGGCTCTTCCCCTTCTTTCTTCTTCCTCCTCCTTTCATCTTCCTTGCCGTGAGCCACAAGGGGCTTTTCCCTTGGAAAAGCTTCACAAGGGGACTCCCTCTTGAAGATCCAAAGCTTTCTACAAGGCTACAAGGGCTAGGGGTGGTTTAAGATCAAGAAGGTCTTCATCCTCTTCTCTATTTAAGGTTTATAACCAAGACAACAAGGGTAAGACTCCCACACCTGTGGTATAATCATTTCATGTTGTTTATCATGATTTAAGATGTTGGTTGGGATTTATGTTGAGAAAACAATGGATTAGGGCTTCTAGGGTTTTCGGCCAAAGCAAGTTTTTGGGTCTAGGATGATGTTAAAACCTTGCTTATGCTTCCTAATGCTTTCTCATGATAAATAAAGAATAAATTATGATTTGGGGAATTTTGTAGCACCCTAAGACCCTCTACAAGGTTCAGCCACCATCCTACCTTCATGGTTAGGATTAGATCTAACCCTCCAAGCATGTTTATTATGTTTCCCTATGATATAATGGATATTAATTGTGAATTTTATGAATTCTTCCATGGACTTAAGACCCCTACAAGTTTCGGCCAAGACCTATTCTAGGGCTAAGAATTAGGGTTAGTCCCAATTAAGAGTTCTAATAGCTTCCTATGGCATTGTATGTATTGTATTGGATGTTATTGTGAACTATATGAATTTTCCCATGTACTTGTGACCCTCTAGGGTTTCGGCCAAGACCAAGTTGTAGGGCTAGGACCTAGGGTTAGCCCAATCATGGGTTCTAATGGCTTCCTATGGCATTATATGTATTGTATGGGTGTTATGTCACTTATGGTACCTCACATGTCACTTGAATAATGGGAATCTCCACCTATAACTTTCGGCCAAGCTCAAGTCCTAGGGTTTGGGTTAGTCTAAGGTATCAAGTATACATGTTTACGATTTATCATGATGTATGTATGTGTCCAAGCATGTTGTATGAATTTTTATGTTACCTAAAACCCTAACTTTATGTGCTATGTATCATGACTTGGTAAGCTTATGTTATGTGCCATGTTTTATTCATGAATGTTTTAAACCATATACCATGAACACATGTGTTGTGAAGTAGGCCTCATGTTTGGTGTAGAATGATGCATGTATTATGTTAAATGCCTTGAACATATGTATTATGATAGATATATGGTTATGTAGACCTATGCAGGTTTTATGTTGAATGTCATGAACCTATGTAGTATGTATCATGTTCATATGGAACCTACCCATGCATGCTTTATGATAAATACCATGATCATGTATACTATATGATATGTATCATGTATGTAATGTATGCTTACCTTATGTACCATGATCATGCAAGCTTTATAAGCTAAGATGATTTTTATGCCTTAATGTCTAATTATGTATGTATGTCATGCCTTATGGATGAAGATGATGAATGAAGATAATGTTCATGCCTTTAAGGCACAATGATGTTATGCATTAAGTATGAATGATGAAATGCTAAGTATGCTTTATGTCATGCTTCATGTAATAAGATCATGTGTATGTCTTTAAATATGCTATGTATGTCCTATGAATGATGAAGCATGTGAAGCTATTTTACTTTATGAATGGGCTTGTACCGGACCCTAAAAAGGTCCAAGGGATGGGCACCTTAAGAACGCCTCGGTTCTGGACTACCGTAGCTGTCCACGGTTCTGGGACTACCGAAGCTGTCCAACAGGGATGAGCTCCTTATGAATGTCCCGGTGATGGACTACCGAAGCTGTCCCTAGGTTGAAGGTAACCTAATACCCTAGTAGGTCGAGACTAGCTACCTCGTATTTACTTAGGGATGCGCGCAAATGATGAATGTATGTATGTGGTACAAGCCTGGGACCCCCATGATGTTATGATTATGTTTAAGTATTTATAATTATGATTTTCAAATAAGCATCCTTATGTTATGTGCATTTAACTCATGCATTCATTCATGTTATGCATCTATGTCATGTCAAGTTTATCTTATTCTTATATTTATGTCAAGAACCATGTCATGTTAAGTATTTCATATGCTTATGTTTATGTCAAGAATCATGCCATGTTAAGCATGTCATATGCTTATGTTTTATATTGAGAACTTCTCTATGTTAAGTATGTTATATGTTTTATTTTAAGTGACGTATGGTTTTAGTGTGTAGGAAAGCGTCTTACTAAGCCTATGTGCTTATAGTTTTACTTTCTTATACCGCAGAAAGAGTCTTACTAAGCCTATGTGCTTATAGTTTTACTTTCTTATACCGCAGATCAAGCAAGAGGATACTAAACTAAGGGAAGCAGCGGGAGGGCAGGTGTGTGTGTGTGGGGCAGTGACTTGGCAAAAGAAAAAGAAAAGATCCAAATACTTATACTTTGTCACATGTCTTATATTTTGCAAAGTCTTATTTAGTTTCATGCTAGACTTATGATGGTTTTGCCTAACGAATAACTTACTACTTATATTGCTTATGGACGACTTATGTGATTTTCATATCATGATACTATGCTTATGTTGGTCTTAAGCTTGATGGTAGGATAATTGATGTTTAACGCAAGCATAATCAATAATGTTATGTCTCACATGATATGTCTTATATTTTTATATTATGACAATGCTAAGTTACCATGTCACCATGTTTAGGAATGATAGCTAAAGGGTGTCAACATGATTCAAGTTTTAATTTCATGGTTTAAACGCATATATATATATAAAAAATTTATTTCGCTGCATTAAAATCTCCACATGCATATATGTATGTTAGCGTAACGCCGCCTTCCACCCACACCGTAGGGCTAGGAAAGGCGGGCGTTACAGGTTGGTATCAGAGCCAGTTGCCATCTCACTACACACACATCAAGCCTTCTTCCTGCAGCTTCCAAGTAAGTACCTCTATGCATATCTTACATTCCTTTATAATTCTAGAGTATGCAAGTATAAATGATACCTCAGGATAGAGAGTATTTTTTTAGGATATGTAAACATGAATGATACCTTACCTTACTTTATGATATCGAATACTTTAGAGTTTGATACGTGGATAGGAATAACAATAACTTATATTAGCCTTACTTGCCTTTTATGAAGAAAAGCTTGGCTAGAAGACAGAGTAACAGAATTAATGAGACTACTCCATCGCCTGACCTGATGCAAATAGTGACCGAACTTCAGCGTCAGGTTACCGAGCAGCAGCAAACCATTAATACCTTGATGAACCAGCAAGAAAATTCTAGATACCACCCCACCGGCGAACCAGACTGTGACACCCGTCACGCCTACGGTTACGCAAACCCCTCTGACACGTCCCGCCACTGTAGCATGACAAGAGGCTTATCTAACCCAGTGGTTGAGGCTGAAACCGGAAAATTTCTCGGGTGCTGGCGAACCATGGGACGCCCAGGCGTGGTTCAAGACAGTGGAAAGTACAATGGAGTTGTTGGACTGGCCTGAACATGAGAAGATCAAGTGTGCATCGTTCTGCCTTTCTGGGGACGCCAGAATGTGGTGGGAAAAGGTCAAGGCCAAAAGACAGGTGAATCAAATGAAGTGGACGGATTTCGAATCGGAATTTTTCGAAGAATTCTTCAATATGCGTGTCACAAACAAACACTACGACGAGTTCACGGAATTCCGACAAGGCAACCTCTCAGTCAATGAAGCCGTGAAGAAATTTAACCGACTGGCTCGCCTATGCCCCAAGCTGGTCTGCACCGAGAAAGAAAGGGTCAGACTTATGCTGAAGATGTTGCGGCCCGTAATAGCCCTGAACGTGGCCGGCGGAGTTAACCGACCGCAGACCGCCGAGGAGCTGTTTAGTAGTGCCCTACTCACCGAGCACTACCTGAACCATATCATTCAGCAAAGGAAGGCACTAAATGAAAGATGTCAGAAACCCCAAAGTACCAACTGTTGGGACCGGGTGCATGTTGACATGGATGCGGGTTCGTAATTTTAAAATTTAATTACGTGCAGCGGAAGATTTAGCATAAATAATTTCCCAAATTATTTAACCGTACATCTAAATATGCAACCTCATATTATGTAGATATGATCATATATTAAAATTTTGCAGAAAGTAAACTAATTTACTTAATACCTCGCGTAACTCGAAGGAAGGGACGAGATCCAACCGTAGCGTCCCTTGGAAGCTCCGCCTCTATTCGCGTCCATGCCGAGTTTTCTTCGGGATGACTTCGTAAAGCCACGAGTTTCGTGCCGACAAGAACTACTAGATTCTCCAAAGGCACGACAAGAATACTAAGAGAGAGATGGAAAGACTAACCACCAAACGAAGAACGGAATCAAGATTCCGGGAGGAAGGAAGGAGTTGCGCCCGCTTCTTCTTCTTCTTCGGCAGCTTCTTGGTGGTGGAAGCTCACGGCAACAAAAGGGAGGGCTTCTAGGGCCGGCGGCACTAGAAGAGGGAGAGGGAGAGAAGGAGAGAGAGAAAGGGCTTATTTCTAGATCTCTTGGATTAAGAATCAAGCCTTGCCTTGGTTCCTTTATATAGTAGTCTCTCTACCGCCAAGTCTCCTTTTTATGGAATAAATTTTCATAAGAAATTTATCATATAAATTTTTCTATGAATTATTCCATCATGCCAAGTTTTTATCATAATTTAATTTACAATGAAAACAACCATGTCTCCCTTTTCTTATGGAAAGAAATTTCTTTATATAAACTTCTTTATATAAATTTCTTTATATAAATTTCTTTAGATAAATTTCTTTATCATGGTAAATCAATCTATTATTGATTTTATAAAATAAAATAAACCAATCTATGGTTCATTTTAATTTCCATGAAAAATAAATCCGTTTATATAAATTTCTTTATATAAATTTCTTTATCCATAATTCTATAAAACAAACCACACTTGGTTTATTTTATAACTTGAACCAAACAATTTGGTTCTCCCTTTTAATGTGGTCGGCCAAACAAAGAGGGTAGGGACCCTCTTTGGCCAGCCAAATCCAAGCCAAGATTATATGAATTAAACTCATTTAATTCGTCCAATAAGCCTTCAAAAGACTTAGCCATTTTATGCTTCCGATGCGTCTCTGAAAAATTCAGATTCGACTTATCTCTCTTGATCGGAAAATCTAATTTTCAACTCGTTTTAAATCCCTCGGATTACTCGTAGTGCGTGTGACTAAATAGGCTTTCGATTTATGTTGGTCGTCTATAATTAACCAATTATAGAACGATCATGAGTGGCACCTAGTAGTACATCATGATCCCTAATTAATCGAAAGATCAACGGTTGACCTCAGAAATAATTCTGAAATCCTTCAGCAGCTATAATGAATCGTGCCCCATTCCCTTCACCATCTTATACCCACTTGGTTCAGGACATGGTCTATGTGTGTCAGTCCCCACTAGGCTGACTACGTCACACCTAGCCCAAGTAACGTTTCCTCGTCCTATGGATTCTAATTACTCTCATGTATTTAAGAGATTCATACTCTGAACATGTCATGCTCTGGCCAGAGGCTTTGAGTAACAATCCGACGATAGGCCTCGGGTATACATCTCCTCGCAAGGAGTGGTGAATCCTTTGTAGGCTGTTCAAACATCTTCGGGCACTTCGGCTTATACCCAATCATCCTGGGTCCACACCTCCTTGGAGATGCTTGCTTAAGATGTCAAAGTATAAGTCTCCATGACCAAGATGACTTGAACACCGCAAGTCAAAGGAACATCGCACTTAAGCTGCAGTATGAACTTCACTAACATGTCTATATGTAGACTACCATATGAAGTTTTACAGCTAGTCACTCCAATGAACTAGTTCCCTTAACTAGCATTCATGTTTATCTCTGGACATTCCAATGTCACTAGCCAGTGAGAATTGGCTGATTAGAGAATAACTCATGCTAGTCTCAACAGAATTGACAGTGACCGTATCTATCAATTCATCGACTAGGGACAATTTTAATACTTCACAATTACACATGTAGAGATAATCACTAGTTGTGAATTCATCACAAATTCTCTCATGCTGTGAATTGTATTGCGGGCATTCAGTAAATGAGTTTAAGATCTCAATCAAATAAACAGACATGTATACTCAAATAGTGAATATTCATTTATTAAAATAAATGATTACAATCATAAGGCGATTGCCTTAGGACACTTCTCTCATATTACTAACACCAACGCTAACTGGAAGGGAGACCAAAGTGGTAAATGGAAGCCATGGAACAACTCCCAAGGGGGCCCAGCAAATAAAAAGTCTAGGTTTCCCCCGTGCGCTACATGCGGAAAACCGCATCCCGGGGAATGCCGCAAAGGTACGAACCAGTGTTTCATCGGCGGAGTGGAAGGGCACATGGCTGCTTACTGTCCTACCAAGAACCAAGCACCTCCCCAACAGATCGTTCAGTACCAGGGTGCACCAACAAAACTACACTATATGCAAGCTGAGCTGGAAGGTACCCCGATGAGCCAAGAGAGGTTAGAGGCCCCACCAACTATGACGAATGCCAGGATTTTCTCTATTACCAAGGAGGACGCTGTGAATACTTCTACGGTTGTCACAGGTCAGATATTTATTTACAGTCAGTATGCTACTGCATTATTTGATACTGGGGCAACGCACTCGTTCATTTCTGTGTCATACACTAAGAAGATAGATATGCCTCCACAAGTGCTAGACTGCAAGTTCTTGACGACCCTGCCTTCGGGAGAAATAATGACATCCACTCACATGTTGCGTGCTGTGCCAGTCGGAATCGCAGAAAGAGAACTCTACTGCGATTTGATAGTACTCGACATGCAGGATTACGATGTTATACTGGGTATGGATTTTCTGAGCAAATACGGTGCCTCTATCGAGTGCCGTAAGCGAAAGGTGGTCTTCCAACCCGAGGCAGACTCTATGTTTGAATTTATCGGAGAGCCAAGGAAAAGAACCAGGAAATTCTTATCGGCTCTCAAAGCATAGAAGATGATAGACAAGGGATACACTGGATTTCTAGCACATGTGGTCGACGCAAGTCAAACGAAGGACCAGAAGCTAGAAGATGTCAGAATTGTATGCAATTACCCAGAGGAATTCCCAGATGAATTACCAGGATTAACTCCTGATAGAGAAATAGAATTCGAGATTGAATTGGTTCCTGGTACTAACCCGATCTCCAAGGCACCTTACCGTATGGCGCCGGCTAAATTAAAGGAGCTTCAAGAACAGCTACAGGAGTTACTCAATAAGGGACTTATTCACCCTAGTCATTCTCCATGGGGAGCTCCGGTACTATTTGTGAAGAAGAAAGACGGATCTATGCGAATGTGCATAGATTATCGAGCGCTGAACAACGTGACGATCAAGAACAGGTATCCCCTTCTGAGGATAGATGACCTGTTTGACCAGTTGAAGGGAGCCACTGTTTTCTCTAAGATCGATCTGAGGTCCGGTTATCGTCAAGTCAGAGTAAAACAGGATGATATCCCAAAGACGGCTTTCCGAACGAGGTACGGACATTTTGAATTCGTCGCTATGCCCTTCGGCGTGACAAATGCTCCTGCTATGTTTATGGACCTTATGAATCGGGTATTCTCGTCTTTCCTCAACAAATTTGTGATCGTCTTCATCGACGATATCCTTATTTATTCGAGAAACCAAGAAGAGCACACCGAGCACCTGAAGATAGTATTACAGATTCTTCGGGAAAAGCAACTGTACGCAAAGTTCTCCAAATGTGAGTTCTGGCTTGACCAAGTAGCATTTTTGGGTCATATTATTTCCAAAGACGGGGTTATGATAGACCCAACAAAGATTGAAGCTGTGAATAACTGGAGCAGGCCGAAGAATGCCAGTGAAATCAAAAGCTTCCTAGGGATGGCAGGTTATTATCAGAAATTTGTGGGGGACTTCTCGAGAATTGTAGCTCCTCTAACGGCTCTCACCCAGAAGAATAAAAAGTATGAATGGACGGGAAACTGCAAAAGGAGTTTCCTAGAACTAAAAAGAAGACTTACAAGTGCTCTGATTCTTACTCTTCCGGAAAGTAACCAGAGCTTCGACATGTACAGCGACGCCTCCAAATTGGGACTCGGAGCTGTACTTATGCAGAGTGGTAAAGTCATTGCCTACGCCTCTAGGCAACTCAAAGAACATGAACAGAACTACCCCACTCATGATCTAGAACTGGCCGTTGTGGTCTTCGCTCTCAAGATATGAAGACATTATCTGTATGGAGCGCAGTGTAGGATTTATACAGACCACCAGAGTCTGCGATACTTCTTCACTCAGAAAGACCTGAATATGAGACAACGCCAATGGCTTGAGTTGGTGAAGGACTACGACTGCGAGATCTTTTAACATCCAGGGACGGCAAACAAAGTGGCCGATGCACTCAGCCGGAAGTCCAATGCCACCTTATTGTCCTTATCTATATTACCCCGCCCACTCGGAAGAGAAATTATGAATTTCGGGGTCGAGATCATTTCCGGACAGCTTTCCACCATGACAATATCATTGACGTTGTTCGACGACATATTAGAAAAACAAAATGGCAATCCGAGTCTTCAGAGAATCAAGCAGGAGATTCTAGAAGGAAAGGGCGATAGTTTTCGTATCGCCGACAGTGGAGTATTATACCTTAGGGATCGTCTATGTATCCCTAATGATCCGGAGCTACAGAGGGAAATATTGGCAGAAGCTCATGGAACCCCGTATTCGATGCATCCGGGATCCACCAAAATGTATCAAGACCTGAAGGAGAAATTCTGGTGGTTCGGTATGAAGAGAGACGTGGCTCAGCATGTCAGCACTTGCCTGACCTGCCAACGAGTGAAACCAGAACACCAGCGACCCAGAGGAGTTCTGCAGCCACTTCCAATTCCAGAATGGAAATGGGAAGATATCTCTATGGATTTCATTTCAGGACTTCCCAAGACTACAAACGGATATGATGCGATATGGGTAATTGTTGACAGATTGACGAAGTCTGCCCATTTCCTAGCAAACAAGATGACTTATTCGATTGAGCAACTAGCTCAATTATATGCTAAGGAGATAATCAGACTTCACGGAGTTCCCAAGACCATCATCTCAGATAGGGATGGTCGCTTTACCTCACATTTTTGGGAGTGCGTCCAGAAGTCTCTCGACACTAAACTACGATTCAGTACCGCCTTTCACCCTCAGACTGACGGGCAAACTGAACGAGTGAATCAAGTACTAGAGGATATGTTGCGAGCTTGTGCCCTGGATTTCAAAGGGAGTTGGTGTCGATATCTGTGCTTAGCGAAATTCGCTTACAATAATAGCTACCAAGCTACTATTGGAATGACACCTTATGAAGCTTTGTACGAGAGGAGATGTAGGTCTCCGATCTATTGGTACGAAGGTGGCGAAAAGAAGGAGATGGGGCTCAAGACGGATTTTATCGACGACACCACCGAGCTATACAGAACATCCGACAACGAATAGAAGCTGCTCAGAGCCGGCAGAAGAGTTATGCGGATGTCAGACGTAGGCCCCTGGAATTCGATGTTGGAGATTTGGTATTTCTCAAAGTGGCCCCTATGAAAGGGGTAACGAGATTCAGGAAGAAAGGGAAACTAAGTCCGCATTATGTGGGCCGTACCAGATCTTGAAAAGAGTCGGCAAGGTGGCGTATGAGCTGGAGCTACCCCAAGAGATGTCGGCTATTCATAACCTGTTCCATGTGTCGATGCTCAAGAAGTATATTCCAAATGCAGACCAAGAGATGGAGCTGCAGACAGTACAAGTTCAGGGGGACCTAAGTTTTGAAAGCCGGCCTATGCAGATCCTTGATCAGGAGTCAAAAAGCTAAGGAACAAGGAGGTACCCTTAGTCAAGGTCCTATGGCAAAGTCAAAGGTTCGAGGAAGCTACCTGGGAACGCGAGGAAGAGATGAGACGCAAGTACTCGGAGCTATTCTAAGTTCGAGGACGAACTTTCACGAGGTATAGGGGATTGTAACGACCATAAAAATCCTCTCAATATTTTTCTTTAAAATATTGATCATGCCTATATGGATTCATGAGTAACATATGAATACTAGCATGAACCTTAGCATGATTCCTAAAAGCTAAGTACTAATGGACCTTACATGGGCTCTTCTAGTACCATGGTTATTAGGGGACCTTAGGTAGAATTTTAATATAAATAGAAATGGGTTCCAATTAGGAATATTAGTATGACTCTTAATGGGCTCTTATGTGGGCCTTGCCAAAAAAAATATAAGAGTAAATGCAATAAAAAGAAGTGCAAGCACCAAGGATTGAACCTTGGACCTAGAGTAGAGGCAAAGCCTCATCATGCATGTACTAACCAATTCACCTAGCAAGGGAGTGCTATTGGAAAAAGGAAGAGGATTTTAGTTGAGGCTAAAGGAAGTGAAGAGTCACCATGAGAGGAGGCACCATGTCTCTTCACTTGCCCACTTCACTTAGTATAAAAAGGTTGGATGAGAAGTGAAGAGGCTTAAGATACCTTTCTTCCACCAAGGCGCTTCCCCTTCTTTCTTCTTCCTGCTCCTTTCCTCTTCCTTTCCGTGAGCCACAAGGGGCTTTTCCCTTGGAAAGGCTTCACAAGGGGACTCCCTCTTGAAGATCCAAGGCTTTCTACAAGGCTACAAGGGCTAGGGGTGGTTTAAAGTCAAGAAGGTCTTCATCCTCTTCTCTATTTAAGGTTTATAACTAAGACAACAAGGGTAAGACTCCCACACCTATGGCATAATCGTTTCATATTGTTTATCATGATTTAAGATGTTGGTTGGGATTTATGTTGAGAAAACAATGGATTAGGGATTCTAGGGTTTTCGGCCAAACCAAGTTTTTGGGTCTAGGATGATGTTAAAACCTTGCTTATGCTTCCTAATTCATTCTCATGATAAATAAAGAATACATTATGATTTGGGGAATTTTGTAGCACCCTAAGACCCTCTACAAGGTTCGGCCACCATCCTACCTTCATGGTTAGGATTAGATCTAACCCTCCAAGCATGTTTATTATGTTTCCCTATGATATAATGGATATTAATTGTGAATTTTATGAATTCTTCCATGGATTTAAGAATCCTACAAGTTTCGGCCAAGACCTATTCTAGGGCTAAGAATTAGGGTTAGTCCCAATTAAGAGTTCTAATAGCTTCCTATGGCATTGTATGTATTGTATTGGATGTTAATTGTGAACTATATGAATTTTCCCATGTACTTGTGACCCTCTAGGGTTTCGGCCAAGACCAAGTTGTAGGGCTAGGACCTAGGGTTAGTCCAATCATGGGTTCTAATGGCTTCCTATGGCATTGTATGTATTGTATGGGTGTTATGTTACTTATGGTACCTCACATGTCACTTGAATAATGGGAATCTCCACCTATAACTTTCGGCCAAGCTCAAGTCCTAGGGTTTGGGTTAGTCTAAGGTATCAAGTATACTTGTTTACGGTTTATCATGATGTATGTATGTGTCCAAGCATGTTGTATGAATTTTTATGTTACCTAAAACCCTAACTTTATGTGCTATGTATCATGACTTGGTAAGCTTATGTTATGTGCCATGTTTTATTCATGAATGTTTTAAACCATATACCATGAACACATGTGTTGTGAAGTAGGCCTCATGTTTGGTGTAAAATGATGCATGTATTATGTTAAATGCCTTGAACATATGTATTATGAAAGATATATAGTTATGTAGACCTATGCAGGTTTTATGTTGAATGTCATGAACCTATGTAGTATGTATCATGTTCATATGGAACCTACCCATGCATGCTTTATGATAAATACCATGATCATGTATACTATATGATATGTATCATGTATGTAATGTATGCTTACCTTATGTACCATGATCATGCAAGCTTTATGAGCTAAGATGATTTTTATGCCTTAATGCCTAATTATGTATGTATGTCATGCCTTATGGATGAAGATGATGAATGAAGATAATGTTCATGCCTTTAAGGCACAATGATGTTATGCATTAAGTATGAATGATGAAATGCTAAGTATGCTTTATGTCATGCTTTATGTAATAAGATCATGTGTATGTCTTTAAATATGCTATGTATGTCCTATGAATGATGAAGCATGTGAAGCTATTTTACTCTATGAATGGGCTTGTACCGGACCCTAAAAAGGTCCAAGGGATGGGCACCTTAAGAACGTCTCGGTTCTGAACTACCTAGCTGTCCACGGTTCTGGGACTACCGAAGCTGTCCAACAGGAATGAGCTCCTTATGAATGTCCCGGTGATGGACTACCGAAGCTGTCCCTAGGTTGAAGGTAACCTAATACCCTAGTAGGTCGAGACTAGCTACCTCGTATTTACTTAGGGATGCGCGCAAATGATGAATGTATGTATGTGGTACAAGTCGGGGAACCCCATGATGTTATGATTATGTTTAAGTATTTATAATTATGATTTTCAAATAAGCATCCTTATGTTATGTGCATTTAACTCATGCATTCATTCATGTTATGCATCTATGCCATGTCAAGTTTATCTTATGCTTATGTTTATGTCAAGAATCATGTCATGTTAAGTATTTCATATGCTTATGTTTATGTCAAGAACCATGCCATGTTAAGCATGTCATATGCTTATGTTTTATATTGAGAACTTCTCTTTGTTAAGTATGTTATATGTTTTATTTTATGTGACGTATGGTTTTAGTATGTAGGAAAGAGTCTTACTAAGCCTATGTACTTATAGTTTTACTTTCTTATACCGCAGATCAAGCAAGAGGATACTAAACTAAGGGAAGCAGCAGGAGGGCAGGTGTGTGTGTGTGGGGCAGTGACTTGGCGAAAGAAAAAGAAAAGATCCAAATACTTATACTTTGTCACATGTCTTATATTTTGCAAAGTCCTCTTCAGTTTCATGCTAGACTTATGATGGTTTTGCCTAACGAATAACTTACTACTTATGTTGCTTATGGACGACTTATGTGATTTTCATATCATGATGCTATGCTTATGTTGGTCTTAAGCTTAATGGTAGGATAATTGATGTTTAACACAAGCATGATCAATAATGTTATGTCTCACATGATATGTCTTATATTTTTATGTTATGACAATGCTAAGTTACCATGTCACCATGTTTAGGAATGATAGCTAAAGGGTGTCAACATGATTCAAGTTTTAATTTCATGGTTTAAACGCATATGTATAAAAAAAAATTTATTCCGCTGCATTAAGATCTCCACATGCATATATGAATGTTAGCGTAACGCCGCCTTCCGCCCACATCGTAGGGCTAGGAAAGGCGGGCGTTACAAAGGCTGAAATTGTTGGGGCTGAAAACTCTGATTTTGAAACTAAAAATTTTGATTTGAAGGCTGTGAATGATGAAAAGATTGTTGGAAATTCTGAATTGGTTGAAACCCTTGCTGATTTTGTTGAAAACCTTGCTGATTTTTATGAAAACCTTGCTAAAAATTCAAAAAATGTGGCTAGAATTGCTGAGAATGCTGCTGAAAACCATGGTTTGGCTGCTATAAGTTATGATAAGAAGGCTGATTTTGCTGTTGTCCTTGTTGTAGGGGTTGTTGTGAAGAGTTTTGTTGATAGAATGAATTACCGTACTTCAAATTAGGATGATCTCTCCATTCCGGATTGTAAGTAGATGAATATGGATTATTCCTTGATTGATATTGACCTCTATTCAAAGCGGCTAATGATTCATTTTGTTGTAAATTTGGACACAAATCCGAATTATGCTCTTGACTTGAACATATGCTACACAACCTCATAGCCGGATTTTGAAAAGAAGCTACTGGAAAGTTTTGAGGTTGGTTCACATTATTCAAAGTCATTTGTTTCACCAAAGAGGTTAACTCCAACAATGAACTCTTGATCTCTTTTTGTTCATTTGAAACCATTTGAACTTCATTCACCCATCTAGTAGTAAGAGCCCTACTTCCAAATTGTTGAGAATTCTCCGCCATATTTGAAATCAATTATCTAGCTTGTTCTGGGGTCTTGTTCACTAGAGCTCCTCCAGCTGCAGCATCAATCATGATTCTATCCATTTGAAGTAGACTTTCATAGAAATACTGAATAAGAAGTTGCTCACTTATTTGATGTTGTGGACAACTTGAGCACAACTTATTGAATCGCTCCCAATAATCATATAAGGTCTCTCCCACCACTTGTTGAATACCACAGATGCTCTTTCTAATAATAGTTGTTCTTGAAGCTGGAAAATACTTCTCTAAAATTGTATTTTTCATGGCAATCCAACTTGCAACATGTCCCGTAGGGAACTAATAAAACCAATATTTAGCTGTTCCAGTCAAAGAAAATGGAAATGCTCTAATTTGATGTCCTCTTCAGAAATCCCTTGAGGCTTCATAGTGGAGCACACTACATAGAACTCATGCAAATGTCTATTAGGATGTGTCTCCTGATTGTCCCTGAAACTTGGGAAGTAGATGAATTAGGCCTGATCTCAGCTCAAAATCTCCAGCTAACTCTGGATAAGCAATACAAGAATACTGAAATGCATCATCAGGGGTTGCAAGCTACTTCATAGTCTTCTGATGTTCTGCCATGGGACTACTTGAATGAGTAGAAATATTTCCAATAACTTCTGAAACTCTTCCTTGATCTCTCCTAGCTCTGAATGTTCTCTCAATCTCAGGATCAAACTCCACAATATCACCACCTACAGTCCTGGTCATAAATCAAACAAAATGGCAGCAAATGTATATGGAAAGCTAAAGCAAATGAAATAGAATCAGAAAATATGAAACTAAGCACAAGCTAAAATTAAGCAAACTCAACTAGTGTAATTCCCCAGCAACGGCGCCAAAAATTTGATGGGTGCCCACAACGAGTGTCATGATGAGCCTCAAATTTGAATTTATAAGTTGAAAACCCTTAAGCTCACAAAACTAAGTGTAGTATAGAGGCCTCAAGTCGTATTTTTCCAAGGACTAGTTAAGATTTCTTAATTCAAGCTAGATTTTGTCGTTTGCTATGTTTTGGGTTTTCAAGTAAGATGGGGGTTGTTTTTGCGATAATGGATGATATAACAGTTGGAAACCAATTGAAATCAGCTAAAGCAGAAACTAATTCGAAATTTCAGGAACTACACTTATCCTATTTGAAAAACTAAGCAATTCAATTTGAAGCTATGAGATTGAAGCTAATTTGCAGAATTGAAAAGTCTGAAACAAAACTTACTAAAGAACACGACTGAAATGTAGCTGATACACTTCCTGATCGGTCAACAGACCGATCAGATAGTAGCCTGATCGATCAAACAGACCGATCAGATACTGTGATGAAAACTAATACACGCTAAAACAACGAAGGAAGTAAGAATTCAGAAACAAAATTCTGAAGAAAATTAACACCAGGTCAATCCCTTCACCCAAAATCTACTTCTTGCCGCCACACGAGAACCAACTAGAAACCCTCTAGCTTAAAAACCAGCGAAGAAACACTTCCCATGAGCAATTTCCATTGGCTTGATGCATAGCTGAAATCTTCTTCCGATCTCTTCTCTCTTGATGAACTGAATGGCGAAATTGGCTCAGGAACTCTCAGAAACCTTCGAAGAACCCCTCTGAGTGCTCTGATGGCTCCAATTGATGAAGATAGCGATCAAGCAGGAATTGATTCAGAAGAAGCAGAGCCCTCGGCGAAACCCTCACCTGAGCCCTTCAGTGACGAGATTGATTGCAAACTTCACCGAAAATCTCCCTCTATGATTCGAGATCTTGGAATGAGCTTGGATCTGATGTGGCTGCGCAAAGAAACGGAGAAGAAAACTGCGAACACTCTAAGAACAGATGAAGAACTCGCGACGACAGAGCTGGGGGAAGGAATTCCTGATTTAACTAATTCCCATTAAAATTGAACGGCCATGATCATCCTCGCTTCATCCAACGGTCAGATCATCTCGTTTTGAATCCAAACCTTCCAGATCTCAATCAATAGTCAGGATCTGCTTCTCCTCAGCTTGGATCGATCAGATCTGTAACGGATGGCTCAGATTATCCTTCCTTTTGAATGGATGGCTTAGACTCCTCCCGAGCTTGATCCAACGACTAGATGACTTCTGATTTGAACCAAAACTTCATATCTTGATCTATGGTCTTGATTAACTCTACCTTGAGCTCGGATTGATCAAAAAATGAAAGATGGCTCAGATCTCCCCATGTCTTGATTGGACGACCCACATTTATCCAATGCTTGATCATCTTGATTAAAGCTAGATCTGACTCAAATTCGATCCAATCTGATCTAGGTCCATGATCATTCGGAGCCTACAAAATTATATTCAAATTTAATGCCAAAATATCTCAAATATAGAAAGAATTGCATCCAAAGCCAAAAATAGCAATAACTCATGGAACCTAGTGTAAATGTAAGATTAAGCATGTAAAAATGGATTAAAACATGGGTTTGAGAGCCTAAATTAATTGTCAAAATGGTAATTATCATCAACCTAACTTTTTAACAAATAAAATTAATAGTTGGTTCCTCTTCGGCCCTACAAATAATAGCAGTGACTCCGATGGGGAGGATAATATTATTTGCATCTAAGTGTTCACCATTACACGATACTAAGGCAATTATCTAGGATTATGTCCCTTCTGATGAGGAAGATCATACGCTCCTAAATAATTTCCTATAACCATATCTGACCTAGTGATCCGCGAAACAAACTCATCTGATATGGAAGAAGGTACTCAGAGCCAACGCACAAGTTTGTTTGCATCACATGTCAAATTTGTAATAGAGGCCATGGGATTCTTAGAATCCCTCTCCCACTTAGTAATTTATAATTGAGGAATTTTACCATGCAAGCACAACAAGCATATCAACAAAAAGCAATAAATAAGAAAATAAATTCCAACTATTATGGCCTTTTGTTCTTGAATATGTCTCTCGTCGTGTCGCCACCTCGTCTCTACCTTCAACTCCATGCGCAAGCTCCCATGAAGATGTTCTCTGAGCCGAGATAAAAATTATTTTAATTTACATGCTTCGATCCTACACTCCACGAAGGAGTGTATAATAAATCTAGATCGAATGTAAACTAAAATGTGCGGCTAAACAATGTCATATTTAATTACAAAAATTAAATACTATCTAGCCTCGTCAACCCCGATGATTCAAATAAATAATTACAATCATGCACACACAATCACATACAATCAACCATGTCAAATTTGTAATAGAGGCCATGGGATTCTTAGAATCCCTCTCCCACTTAGTAATTTATAATTGAGGAATTTTACCATGCAAGCACAACAAGCATATCAACAAAAAGCAATAAATAAGAAAATAAATTCCAACTATTATGGCCTTTTGTTCTTGAATATGTCTCTCGTCGTGTCGCCACCTCGTCTCTACCTTCAACTCCATGCGCAAGCTCCCATGAAGATGTTCTCTGAGCCGAGATAAAAATTATTTTAATTTACATGCTTTGATCCTACACTCCACGAAGGAGTGTACAATAAATCTAGATCGAATGTAAACTAAACTGTGTGGCTAAACAATGTCATATTTAATTACAAAAATTAAATACTATCTAGCCTCGTCAACCCCGATGATTCAAATAAATAATTACAACCATGCACACACAATCACATACAATCAACCATGTCATAATAGTCAGATCTTATGCCTGCAACCAAAGTGTTAGCCTACGCACATCCAACTATTATCCGACATATAATTATACATGATAAAATGCATAAAAGTAACCGAATCCAAAACACACAAAACCGGAAACCATTAGCTCTAATACCAAATGTTGGGTTTCGGTTGTTCGTACATGGGAATACTCTCCATATACCCGGATTAAAATTTCATTAATTGAAACAAATCCAGATGGAGAGTAATCACACATGCAACTGACACATCATTGTACTAATGACGGGCCCAAACTATGTGTCACAAAAGTAGGCCTCAAATTTAAAATTTATAAATGAATAACTGGAAACCCTTTTACAAGCAAAAATATAAGAATGTAGCAAAGGGGCCACAGGTCGTATTTTTCACGGGGATAGTTGTCGTGTTTGATTCAAACTTGTAGCTATGTGTCGTTTTTGGGGTTTCGAATAAGTAATGGGATTTTGGTTTTTTTAATTGAAAATGAAAATGAAATGGAAGTATAGAAACCTTGATTAAATAAACTTAAGCAAGAAAAATGGTACTACAAAGCTCAGCTAGTGAAACCTAAACAAGCACTTACAAATATTTTTTATGGAAAACGTTTCCTGTTTACAACAAACCAAAAGAAACTCCAAGCAATGAAGTAATGGCAGTGAAGGAATTTTCGAAAACAAACTAGATGGACATAAGGAAACACATGCAAAATTCCTAACTTGAACAAGTATCAATGAACAACTTGGCAAGCTGACCGAATGCAATTTAGCATGCAACTATCACTGAAGTATTTGACAGGAATGGATGAAGAACCAGCGCACTTGGACACCAACTAAAGCAAAGGAAAGTAAAGCAAAATTAAAGGAATTGCAGTAATGAAAACAGAAATTCAGTTTTGTAGTGCTAACTAAGCTGAAAACATGGAGAAACTTGCACGAAATCTAGAATCTAAGCTCTAAATCAACCAAGCAAGCCTATATCAGACTAAAATGCAGGAATTAACAACTAAGAAACAAGAATTCTGATACAAATTCAGAAACAGATAAGGAGAAAACAAAAACCGAATTGAACTTGGCACGCGACACTTGGAATTGGCACGCAGCAATTTGACTAATAAATGAGCTGAAATTTGATCTATGAATTCACCAAACAAGTTCCTAAATTACTCTACTTGCAGATCTGAAGCTAAATTATGGCTAACAACTCAGAAATCGAAATTTACAGTAGCTGAACAGAAATTTCAGAATAAAACAGTGCAAAAGTTGAAACTACAGCTATAACTTGGAAATTAAAGGTCTAATCTAATCCTTAACTCCTTCCTCAGCTCGAGAAACTCTTGGTTGTCAATCAAGAACCGGCTTCGAACCCCTAGGCTCAGCAAATCAGTGGACAATCAATTCTGAAATTGAATTTGCATCAAATCTGCGCTTGCTGAAACTTTCCATCCGATTTCTTCGTTCTCAATTGGTGGAGCTGCGAGGACGATTTGGGAAACTTCTAAGATCACTTGAGAACCCCTACAAGTGATTTGGAAGCTTGGAAATGGACTGTGGTTGAGAAGGAAGTGATCGGACTGAGGATTCCCGAAACCCTCAAGAAATCCCCTGTTCCAGCGCAATTTGAGCAGAATTCTTCAAACCTTGATCACCAAAGACTCGATTCTCGATCTGGATTGGAAGATGAGGTGGTCACGCCTTCATGGAAACAAGAATTTTCGAAATTGATGAAGAACTGATGAAGAAACGCGAAGAACAGTGGAGGCGGGCTGAAGACGCGACAAGGCTTAGGCTGCGGAAAAATTTCCTTAAGTATTAACCAACGGACGGCTGTGATTGATTTGCTTCAATCCAACGGCTGATCTTAGTCCGATTTGAGCCAAACTTTGATGATGAAGATCTGGGGTCAGGATCTGCCTCGTGGTAGCTCGGATCCTCCAGATTTGCAACGGATGGTCCAGATCAAGCTAATCTTTGAATGGATGATCTAGAGCCCTCCAAGCTTGATCCAACGGTTGATCTTGCTCTGATTGGGATGAAATCTTCAGATCTTGATCAGGGTGCTTGATCAACCCTAGCTTTAGCTTGGATTGCTTCAGATCATCCCGGATGGCTCCGATCTAGCCGCTTTCGAATCGAACGGCCCAGATTTAATCGTAATCTTGGTAATCTGATCTGGGTCAATTCCGACTCGAGTTTGACCCAATATGCCCTAGATCCTTGAACTTTGATGCCTACAAAAATAGATCAAGAATTTAGTGGCCAAATTAATCCAAAAATTTGCATATTTGCAATTAAGTCCAAAATAAAGGTAAGTTCTAAAACCTAGGGCAATTTCACAATTTTGACAAGAAAAACATAGATCAAACATGGATTTTAGTAGCTCAAATGATCAATAAAATGGAATCTATCAACTCCCCCACACTTAGCCTTGAGCGTCTCGCGAAAACAGTAAACAAGTATCCCTTAGGCTCTCTTAAGCATAATTAGAAGCAATTGAAAAGAAATTACCTAGGGTTGCCAATTCTCATAAATCTAAGCTCTATGGATTAATATCTTGTCCTTAAATCAACAACTTGGCCTTTTCATCTATCATGAGTCACTGAGATGAATCTAAGTCACTAGCCTTTCAAGGAAAATAGTGGTGGCTCTCTCCTTAAATTCTAAGTTGATGATGGAAGTGGAGCTCACTCAAACACACATGCTTCTTGCACTACCATAGGCTTGCTTATTATCTACTCTCTACCATTTATCATGATTGGGATCAACATATACAAAAACAAGTGAAAAGCAAGTAAATGGTAAGATGTGAAATATAAGACAAGGGAAAGGAAAAGTTGATAAAGTGGAAGACTTGGTTGCTTGGGGATATTTTTGATGCTCTTTGCTCTCCATGCAGTCCCCTAATGATCTCCAATAGTGTTGTGAAGTAAACTCTTGCCTTGCACTTCCAAAATTCAATAAAAATCCCTCACTAGTCCCTTTGTGCCAATTGTCTACCTTGCGTGCCAAATTCCTTTCTTCATTCTCTTTTCTGATTTTTCTCTTCTTCTTTTATCTTCTAGCAAGGTCAGAAGAGAACTGAGAATAAGCGTGGACTTGGATGAGAAAATTTTCACTTGATTTCATGGTGCCAAAATTCACTTGTTGTGCCACTTTGTTTCTCCTTTGTTCTTTTTTTTTTCTTCTTTTTCAAACTGTTTGACCAGCAGTAATTGCTCTCAATACCTTGTGACACATTTGTGTGCTTCATTTTTTAATTCATAGCCCTTGAAAAACTGAAATCAGCCAGAAGTTTACACAATTTCTGCACAACTTGGCACAAACTGCCTCACTAGCACTCCTTTATGTTTATGTTCTGATTTCATCCAATTTCTTTCATTTGAAACATGCTCCCCTCGAGGTTGAGTTCAGTCAAAAACCTCTCTGCCAGTTGTGTCTAATTGCAGCCAGGCATTGCTGATTTGATGGAAACACAATTCACCTCAATTCTGCACTGCAAAGATTTTGTTTGGCTTCAAGTTTTCCAGCTGTTTCAACTTCTGCTCAGCTTCAATTAGATTGTCTTCAGCTGGAATTTAAACTGTTGTCAGTTACAATTCAGATTCTAGCAAAACTTTACTGATCTTCCTAGCAAAGTTCCAGCTCACTGCAAAAATTTCAGCTTCAGATTCAGCAGCTACCCGGCTCAATTTCAGACTCTAGCATAGTTAGCTTCTTCATCCTTGCATCCTCTACTTCCTTCACATCAGTTAGCATCATATATATGCTAACCTGCACGAAAATTTTACTTTTGGCACAAAAATTCTGCATTGAATCTGATTTGTTCACAGCTTCAACTCTTCATCAGACTCAACTTTAACCCAGCAATTGACTTGTGTGGCACACTGAAAATTCTGCACGGATTCAATTCAGCTTCCATTTAATCATTTTCAAGTCTCTGATTTCTTCACATCAGTTAGCTCATAGGAGTAGTTGAGCAGAATGGCAGTGGACAGCCTTGAAAAATCAAATTCAGCCTCAAGTTAACATAAGTTCTGCTCAAACTGCACTACTAATCTGAATTTTTTCCGGCTGCAATTTTCAAACATTCCTTCAAGATATTCATCACTTTGCAGCTTACATGGAATCAGCTTGTATCATTTCAGTAGCTATCCTTGCAATTCAGCTCAGATTTTCCAGTTTTCAGCTTGCAATGCAGTTCAGTTTCAGCTCTGCACAGATTCAATTCCAGGTTTGTTTTTCAGCACTGCTCGATGAGGTTTCAGCATTTAAATTCAACTACCCTGCTGCTTTTTAAATTTCTGATGGCTTGCTGGTAGATAGACTTGTCCTTAATCATTGTCAGCAGCCCTTGAAAACTCCATTCAGTTGCAAGTTGGCACAAAACTGTTGCCATGTTCCAGATTTTTCAGCTTATGTCAAGCTGCTATTCAGCTTCAATTCAGATTTTACAGCCCTCAATTCAGGCTCAAACACAACATTTTAACTTCCATGATTCTAACTCCAAGGCTTGCTGACCAAATTATGCTTCATAGATATTTCCTTGGCACAGATTTTTTTAGATTCTCTTCACTTGTCACAGATTTTGTTCTCTTTGTTATGGCACAGATTTCTCAGCTTGTTTCCTTCAT
This sequence comes from Boesenbergia rotunda, assembly GCA_024364735.1. Lineage (NCBI taxonomy): Eukaryota > Viridiplantae > Streptophyta > Magnoliopsida > Zingiberales > Zingiberaceae > Boesenbergia > Boesenbergia rotunda. The sequence continues at coordinate 432,197 of JAGFNQ010003263.1, forward strand.
TCATCAGCCCTAAAATTCAGCACTCGGCAAACTCAGATTCAGCATTGCAAGCTCAGATTTTCGGCTGCAGATTTTCCTGCATTTCCTTGCTTCAAAAAGCTTCAATTCAGCCTCCATTAAACTTCTTTTCAGCCTTCCTCTGATTTTTACAGATTCTGCATTTGCTTCAACCTTTTTGCACTTTAATTCAGATTTTTCCAGCTTGGTTCCGTTTCAATTCAAATCCTAACAAGGTGTTGCTGATCTAGACTTCCATAATTCCAACTTTTCAGTTTTGATCCAAGTCAATTCCCTATCCAAGTTGGCCGATTTTCTTTTCTTCTTGGCACAAGTTTACTTCATTTGGTGCCATTTTTCTCCTCATTGCAGATTTTCTTTTTTTTTTTCTTTTTTTTTTCGTGTGGGTCTTCAAAGAATGATGAGAATTCTAGATTTCCTCAATTGCTTCCACACTAAACCACTCTTTCGTGGCATTCCAACTTACTCAAAATGTGATCGTTGCCATCCTTCCATTGCAAAAAATTTTTTTTTCGAAATGAAATTGCTTCCAAATCACTAATCACTCCCCCACACTTAAAACTTTGTCCGTCTCGGGCAAAATAGCATCAAGAAAACATCCCAAGCAAACAAATCCATAGAAAAATTATTGGGGTTAGAATTAGGAATAAGGAGAGACAATTCAAGAAGAGTATGTATCAAACATGATCATGGAAAAATGGAAACAATAGGATTAGTCTTCATAAATGTGATCCAATCAACGAAATATGGTTTTAAAAGAACCTAAGCAAGTTCTAGAGTTCAATAACATGTGTGTCACAAATAAGGCTAATCTCACTAGGTAAAAACCATTCATCTCAAATTCTCAATTAAGAATCCAAAGCAAAATCGTACTCAAGCATCCAAGATTTCATCCATCAACTTAAATCCTAAGTTTTGACAACCAAATTTGATTTATTTTCCAAAAGACTCTAAAATGCTATGGAGAAAACCTAAGGGATACATTTATTCCTAATCAAGCAATAAAACGTGCTAAAATGAAATACATGGTAATTACAATGATTTTATTCATGTAATGTATCTTAAGCATTTATTGTTAACTACCGACTTCAAAAAGAGAAAGAATTTATTTCTAGAACCATGAAAATGCGCTAAGAGAAAAGATATGGTATTTGCAATGAAGAATTTTATTCACACTTTAAAGTCCCTACTTGAGAAAATCAATTGCGCATGCAAATTTGAAATTATTCTTGCAAAAAGTAAGGAAATGGTATATACAAAGAAAAATGAGTGTAAAGTTTAGCGAACTCCCCTTTTAAGTTGGGTATATGGCATCAATATAGTCCACTCCATCCACCTCTATCTCCTTGACCTCTTCATGGAATTTCTTGAGCCGGTGGCCATTTACTTTGTACACTTGACTCGTGGCCTCCTCTTGAATCTCTTTGATCAATTTGAGTCTTGACTTGTATAATAGCACTTTGTCACCAATTTGAAATTCTTTGCTCACAATGTGCTTGTCATGAAATTTCTTAGTCTTCTCCTTGTAAATCCTTGAATTCTCAAATGCTTCCAACCGAATTTCTTCTAGTTCTTGAAGATGCAACTTCCTTTCTTCTCCCACCTTAGTAGCATCAAAGTTGCAAGCTTTAACTGCCCAGTATGCTTTATGCTCAATCTCTACAGGTAAGTGGCATGATTTCCCATACACAAGTCTATAAGGTGACATTCCAATGGGTGTCTTGTAAGCGGTGCGATATGCCCATAGTGCCTCTTCAAGCCTTTTACTCCAATCCCTTCTATGAGGTCCCATAGTTTTTTCCAAAATTGATTTGACTTCTCTATTAGACACCTCGGCTTGTCCATTTGTTTGGGGGTGATAAGCAGTAGAAACCTTATGTACAACCCCGTACTTATTAAGAAGAGCCTTCATGTGCTTATTGCAAAAATGGGACCCTTGGTCACTTATGATTGCTCTTGGTATTCCAAACCTGCAAAAAATGTGTGACCTGACAAAACTCACAACAACAGATGAATCATCAGTCCTGGTGGGAATGGCCTCCACCCATTTTGAAACATAATCAACAGCTAAAAGAATATACAAGAATCCAAAAGAAGCAGGAAATGGTCCCATAAAATCTATACCCCACACATCAAATATCTCACAATATAAAATAGTTTGTTGAGGCATTTCATTTCTAGCACTTATGTTTCCTGTTCTTTGACATCTATCACAACATTTACAAAACCTATATGAATCTCTAAATAGGGTGGGCCAGTACAATCCACATTCTAAAATTTTCCTAGCAGTCCTTTGTGGTCCAAAATGCCCACCACATGCTGAAGAATGGCAAAAAGTGAGTACAGAATGAAACTCATGATTTGGTACACATCTCCTAATGATTTGATCACTACAAAATTTCCACAAGTAAGGATCATCCCACACATAATATTTTGCATCACTTTTAAATTTATCCTTTTGAGCTTTCGAAAAGTGTGTGGGAAAAACATGAGCTACAAGAAAATTCACTAAGTCTGCATACCAGGGTGACTCACCATGCATCTGTAAAAGCTGCTCATCTCTGAAATCATCATCTATGGCCGTGGGATCTCCATCTCCCTCCAATCTGCTCAAATGGTCCGCTACTAAATTTTCCTTGCCACTCCTGTCTCGTATCTCCAAGTCAAACTCCTGTAGTAGTAGCATCCATCTAATAAGCCTTGGCTTCGCATCTGGTTTCTTCAGGAGGTACTTCAATGCTGCATGATCAGAAAACACAACAACATGAGAACACAATAAATATGATCTGAATCTATCTAAGGCAAAAACAATGGAAAGAAGCTCCTTTTCCGTCGTGGTGTAGTTGGCTTGGGCGGCATCTAGGGTTTTGGAGGCATAAGAAATGACATGTGGTGCTCCATCTACCCTCTGTGCTAATACAGCTCCCACTGCAAAATTAGAAGCATCACACATTAATTCAAAAGGTAAAGACCAGTCAGGTGATGTAATAATAGGAGCTGAGGTAAGAGCCTCCCTGAGCCTATGAAAAGCTTCCTTGCATTTTTCATCAAAATGGAACTCAACATCTTTCTGCAGAAGTCGTGTCAAGGGCCGAGCAATCAAGCTAAAGTCTCTAATAAATCTGCGGTAAAATCCTGCATGTCCAAGAAAGCTCGAATATCCCGTACGCATACGGGGTAAGATAAAGAAGAAATAACACTGATTTTAGCAGGATCTACCTCAATACCTTTCTGAGAGACTATGTGTCCAAGAACTATCCCATGCTCTACCATAAAGTGGCATTTTTCAAAATTCAAAACAAGGTTAGTTTCAATGCAACGATGTAAAACCTTAGACAAGTTATTCAAACATGAATCAAAAGACGTGCCATAAACTGAAAAATCATCCATAAATACCTCCATACAGTCCTCTAGCAACTCACCGAATATACTCACCATACATCTCTGAAAAGTACCAGGTGCGTTGCAGAGTCCGAAGGGCATACGTCTATAGGCGAATGTACCAAAGGGGCAAGTGAAGGTGGTCTTCTCCTGGTCCTTTGGATCTATGCAAATCTGAAAATAGCCTGAAAATCCGTCCAAGAAACAGTAGTGTGACTTCCCTGCCAGTCTCTCAAGCATCTGATCAATGAATGGTAGAGGGAAGTGATCTTTCCTTGTGACCTTGTTGAGTTTCCTGTAATCAATGCAGACTCTCCAGGAATTCTTGACTCTGGTGGGTACTAATTCATTACTTTCATCTGCCACCACGGTCACTCCAGATTTCTTAGGCACCACATGAATAGGGCTAACCCACTGACTGTCAGAAATAGGGTAAATAATACCTGCCTGTAGAAGTCTAGTCACCTCTTTCTTTACAACATCCAATATAAGTGGGTTGAGCCTCCTTTGTGGTTGCCTCACAGGTTTGACATTTTTCCTCTAAAAAGATCCTGTGCATGCAGATAGCTGGGCTGATACCTGGTATATCGTAGTGTCCACCAATTGCCTTTTTGTAGTGCCTCAGGACTTGCAATAATTTCTCTTCTTGTTCTGACTCCAAATGCTGTGCATAATAACAGGAAAAGTCTGCTCCTCACCTAAGTATGCATACTTCAAGTGACCTGGTAATGGCTTCAGTTCACTCTGGTCCTCTTCAGTAGAGATAAGTGGTCCCTGGGGCTTAGTGCAATCCCCTACACTCTGAATATCAGTAAAAATAGGTGATCCTTGGGACTCTGTGCAATCCCTACACCTAGAAAAATGTCACCAGCTGGAAGTGTGTCTGAAATGTCTTCTGTAAAATCCTCAGTATCAGCAGTCAGTACTCTCTCAGCCTCCTCTGAATCTGTAGCTTCTCCAGAAAAATCCTCCAGAATCCCTCAGTCTCCAACTCAGTCTGCGCCAGCTCCTCTAGAATGTCCATGCTCATGATAGAGTGGTCCTCTCTTGGATGCTTCATGGTATCAAAAAGGCTAACTGTACCACCGTATCNTATCCAAAGAAGGCATTCAAGTTGATCCAGCCAAGATAAGAAGCAGTCAGCAACTGGTGTAGACCCAAGAATGCCAAGTGAGATCAGAAGCTTCTTATGCCTGGCAGGATATTACAGAAAATTTGTGGAGGACTTTTCCAGGATAGCCTCTCCACTCACAGCTTTGACCAGAAAGAACAAGAAGTTTGAATGGTCAGATAAATGCGAGCACAGTTTTCTAGAGCTGAAGAAGAGACTGACCAGTGCTCCCATCTTGACTGTTCCAGAGAGTGACAAGGCCTTTGACATCTACAGTGATGCATCCAAGATGGGCCTTGGAGCTGTCCTCATGCAAGATGGTAAAGTAATAGCATACGCCTCCAGACAGCTCAAGGACTACGAGAAGAATTACCCTACGCATGACCTTGAGCTAGCAGCTGTGGTCTTTGCACTGAAGCTCTGGAGACACTACCTGTATGGAGTGCAGTGCAGAATCTTCACAGACCATCAAAGTTTGAAGTACTTTTTCACTCAGAAGGATCTGAATATGAGGCAGCGCAGGTGGCTAGAGTTGGTCAAAGATTATGACTGTGAAATCCTCTACCACCCAGGTAAAGCTAATAAAGTGGCGGATGCACTGAGCAGGAAATCCTGTGCAGCACTGATGTCCTTATCATCACTGTCTCTACCACTTCAGAAAGAAATAAAGATTTTGGAGTCGAGGTTATGGTTGGGCAATTTCTGCATTGACCCTAGAGTCAACCCTGCTTAAGGATATACAAGAAAAGCAAGATCAAGACCCAGAGATCCAGAAGATCAAGCAGGGGATCCAAGAGGCAGAAAATTCAGAGTTTCGAGTATCAGACAGTGGCATCCTCTATTTTGGAGACCGCCTTTGCGTCCCCAATGATGAGGAACTAAGAAGAATATTCTAGAAGAGGCCCACAGTACCCCATACTCTATGCATCCTGGTTCTACCAAGATGTATCAAGATTTAAAGAAAAGATTCTGGTGGTCTGGACTCAAGCGAGACGTGGCCAGATATATCAGTACCTGCTTGACCTGCCAGAGGGTCAAAGCAGAGCACCAGAGACCAGGAGGAGTTCTACAGCCTCTCCCATTCCAGAGTGGAAGTGGGAAGAAATATCCATGGACTTTATCACAGGTCTTCCAAGAACCACCCATGGACACGATGCAATTTGGGTGATAGTGGACAGATTGACCAAGTCTGCCCACTTCCTAGCCATCAAGTTATCGCATTCGGTAGAGCAATTAGCACAGCTGTACGTGAAAGAAGTAATCAGGCTTCACGGAGTTCCCGAAGTCGATCGTTTCTGACAGAGATGGGCGATTCATCTCCCATTTTTGGAGGTGTGTTCAGGACGCCCTAGGCACCAAACTTCAGTTCAGCACAGCCTTCCATCCCCAGACAGATGGACAAACAGAGAGAGTAAATCAGATTTTAGAAGACATGCTCAGGGCTTGTGCGTTGGACTTTAAGGGTAGTTGGTGCAAATTTCTGTGCTTAGCTGAGTTTGCCTACAACAATAGCTATCAGGCCACCATCAGGATGGCACCTTATGAGGCATTGTATGGCAGGAAATGTAGATCACCCATATGTTGGCAAGAAGCTGGTGAGAGGAAGGAGATGGAGTCAGAACTAGGCAGCCAGACTGAGCTTATAGATGAGACCACTCAGGCTATCCAGACGATCCGCCAGAGGATTGAGACTGCTCAGAGTAGACAGAAAAGTTATGCTGACACACGCCGTAGGCCACTTGAATTCCAAGTTGGAGATTCAGTATTTCTCAAGGTCGCTCCCATGAAGGGAGTGGTGAGATTTGGCAAGAAGGGCAAGCTAAGTCCTCGCTACATAGGACCCTATGAGATTATAAAGAGAGTTGGGAAGGTAGCCTATGAGCTGGACTTACCAGAGGATATGTCAGCTATCCACAGTACATTTCATGTCTCTATGCTAAAGAAGTGTGTTCACGACCCTAGCCAAGTGATTCAGCCTCAGTCAGTACAGATTCAAGAAGATCTTAGCTATGAGAGCAGACCGACACAAATAGTGGACAAAGCAGTTAAAAGATTAAGAAACAAAGAAGTGCCACTAGTGAAGGTCATCTGGCAGAATCAAAAGCATGAAGAGGCTACTTGGGAACGTGAGGACAGCATGAGAGAGAGATATCCAGAATTATTCTAAGTTCGAGGACGAACTTTTTATAAGGTATGGGGGATTGTAACGCCCCAAAATTTCCATTTTTAGTTCTTAAAGTCCTTAGAATTATTTAGAAATGGTTTAGAAATGTTCTAGATATTTTTAGGAATTTTTAGAGTATTTTTATGGAATTTTCCGAGTCCGTTTGGTATTTTTGGAAAAAGAAAAAGAAAAAAAAGGAAAAAAGGAAAAAAAAAACCAATTAAGTGCAGCGGGTGGATCGAACCCGCGACCAGCGCAAGACAAGGCAAGCGCGCAATCCAGCTGGGCTAGGGTATCAAGCACAACAAGGGATGGAGAGAAGGATATTTAAGGGGCAGTTAGGTCGATCCGCCCCATAGGTATAAATAGGTTATTTAAGAGAGAAGTTTTATTTTCTCTCAAACCCTCTCCCTCTCCCAAGGTTGCGCCGACCCCTCTCCCTCTCCTCTCTTGGGCGACGCCGACCAACATCAAGGCCAAGAGGGCCGGCCAAGACTCTTCTCCAAGAGATATTCCTATATTCGGGATCCCCGCGACGAGAGGAACGCGTAGGCGTGAAGAATTCTCCGAGATCTCAAGTTTCTCTCGAACCTCCGACTCCGTTCTTGGTTGTAAGTCCAAGATATCAATGTAAGTACTGCTCACCTGCAGTAAGAGGCGGTTTTTCCGCGAGAATTTCCTTTAAAAGTTTTTAGAAGAGATATTTCCTTTTTGTTTGAGTTTTTGCATGTGATCTTAGTTCATTATATGCTTATATATGTTGATTAATACCCTATGTGAGTTTAGGGTCCAAGAAAAGCTATGAGAAAAGAAAAGAAAAGATAAAGATAAGAAAAGAAAAGGCCAAGGCCTTAAGAAATCCCCAAAAGTCAAGACTTAGGGATTTTAGCACGCAAGGTGCTCGAGAAAATGCCAAGGCATTTACAGATAAGAAAGAAAAGAAAGAAAAGCTATTTTATTTTCTAAGGCCAGTACCCGGCGTCCAAGGGCGTCGTTAAAGAAATCCAGGTGTCCAATTCCAAGGTCTTGGCCCTGGTAGACCAAGGTCTGCTCTATTAGGATTGGTGGCTCGCTACCCCAACCTTTTAGGGAACGCGCATATGAGATGGTACTTACGTCTTCAGTGGATCCAAGTGATTATTATTTCAAGTATATGCTTTAGCAAAGTTTCAAAAGTTTAAGAAAGTTTTCAAAAGTTAAAGAATAGCTAAAGTTCAAGTTGAGCCATGAAAAGTAAATTGAGATTTATTATTGCTTGAGTATGCATGTTTTGAGTTATACATGTTCTTAGTTTTCTTTCAAGCATATTAGTATCTCATATGATTTTCATATTGTTCTAGAAGCATGTTTGCACATTTCGAGATTTTGTGAGATAAATAGTACTTACTAAGCTTTTTGCTTACTAGATGCATTTCCTCTTACTGCAGATAAAGGTAAAGGCAAGCAATTCTGAAGGAAGGCGACGAGGCGGTGCTGAGAAAAGTGTGTGTGGTGGCTGATTTTGGAGAGATCTTTGAGACGAGACAATTTAACTATCCAATTACAATGTTATAGTTTATTCAAATTTCAAGTTCTTGTTTTAGGGAGTTTAGCGAACATTTAAGTTTTGGATAGTTTTACATACTCAATTTCTTAGAGTAAAGATTCCATGTCATTTCTTTTAGCCTACATATTCTTATGATTGCATTGGATGAGTAGAAATGTGAGTAGTTGGAGATATTGATACTTTGTTAGAGAAATAGATGCATGTGCCAAGATAGTACCAATTTCTCTTGAATTAAGTTTTATTGCTTAAATATGTTTAGAAAAGTTGCATCCATATTTCATAATGCTTTAGCAAGGTTATAAAACATGTATTTGGTGTTAGGAATGCATAGGAGTCAAGATTGGTAAAAACTTTAGTGTTAAAGTTCATATAACTTGAATAGTTTATTTTCTTCCGCAAAAGTCCTAATTTCAAGTTTATGGATTGATTTTGTTTGGCTAAATTGTTTAGAAAACTGGCATAGAGTATAGAAATGGTATCATAGTTTTATATGGCTCGAAAATACATGATTGGTGGACCTTTGAAGCAAGTGCCGAAACCTGAATTTCAGATTTCAGGCCTATCAGTCGACTGATACAGTATCAGTCGACTGATACCCGAAAGATGAGTTGGGCGAGGCAAGCTTCAATGAGTATCATCTTGCGAGCTTTTGAGAAGGAAAGTGTGATATGGTATCGTGCATGACTACTTAAGTTAGAATATCATTGTTAGATGAATTTAAAAGAAAAAAAAAAGATTTCCGCATTTTTAGTCATGCATCAGAAGTCGAGAAGTAGAGAAAAGTAACGATCCGTCTAAGGTAGAAGAAGGCGGGTCGCTACATGTATACCCAGGCCTATCGTCGGATTGTTACTCAAAGCCTCTGGCCAGAGCATATCATGTTTAGAGTATGAGTCTCTTAAATACATGAGAGTAATTAGAAATCCAAAGGACGAGAAAGACACTACTTGGGCTAGGTGTGACGTAGTCAGTTTAGTGGGGACTGACACAAACAGGCCATGTCCTGAACCAAGTGGGTATAAGATGGTGAAGGGAATGAGGCACGATTCATTAGAGCTGCTGAAGGGTTTCAGAATTCTCTCTGAGGACAACCGTTGATCTTTCGATTAATTGGGGGTCATGATGTACTACTAGGTGCCACTCATGATCGTTCTATAATTGGTTGATTATAGACGGTCAACATAAATCGAAAGCCTATTTAGTCACACGCACTACGAGTAATCCGAGGGATTTAAAACTAGTTAAAAATTGGATTTTCCAATCAAGAGAAATAAGTCGAATCTGAATTTATCAGAGGCGCAATGGAAGCTAAAAATGGCTAAGTCTTTTGAAGGCTTATTGGGCGAATTAAATGAGTTTAATTCGAGATGGGTTCGGCTCGGTTTGGCCTGCCAAAGAGGGTGTCTACCCTCTTGGTTTGGCCGGCCAATACAAAGGGGAGAAACCAATTTATTTGGTTTAATTAATTAAAATAAATCTAGCGCGATTTGTTTTATAAAATTATGTATAAATAAATTGATATATAAAGAGATTTATAAAGAAATATGTAGAAATTTATTCTTTTTATGGAAATTAAAATGAACCATGAATTGGTTTAATTTTAATTTGTAAAATCAATTATGAATTGATTTTTCCATGATAAGACAATTTTATATAAATTTTATTCCATAATTAAAAGAGAGAAAGTATTTGTTTTATTATAAAGTTAGTTATAATAAAACTTGGTTTAAACAGAATAATTCATAAGAGAATTTATAGGATAAATTTCTTATGAAAATTCCGTTAAGAGGGAGACTTGGCAAGGGAGAGGCTACTATATAAAGGAACCAAAGGCTAGCCTTGAATTCCAATCAATAGAGTAATCAAGAGATTAATTCTCTCCCTCTCTCTCTCTCTTATTCTCTTCCTCCCCATATCTTCCCCTTAGGGCCGGCGCCCCTTGTTCCTCTTAGGGCCGGCGCCCCAAGCTCCCATTAGAGCCGGCACACAACACACCCCTCTAGGGTTGGCGTGAGCAACAACAACCAAGGAAGAGCCAAAGAAGAAGAAGAAGAAGCGGGTCGCAACTCCTTCCTTCCCGGAATTTTGATTCCGTTACTTGGTGGCTAGTTTCCTTTCTTCTCTCTTGATCTTCTAGTTGTGCCTTTAGAGAATCTAGTAGTTCTCGTCTGCACAAAACTCGTGACTTTGCGAAGTCATCCCGAAGAGAACTCGGCGTGGACGCGAATAGAGGCGGAGCTTCCAAGGGACTCTACGGTTGGATCTCGTCCCTTACTTCGAGTTACGCGAGGTACTAAGTAAATTAGTTTACTTTTCTGCAAGTTTTAATTTATGATCATGTCCACACATCATAAGGTTGCATGCTAGATACATGGTTAAAATAATTTGAGAAATTATTTTATGCTAATTCTTCCGCTGCACGTAAAAATTTAAAATTTTACGAACCCGTATCCTTGTCAACATGCACCCGGTCCCAACACCTCTCTCATATTTCTGCATCTGTAAAGTGGATGATCTTGCTGAAAAAGGTTTCTCCACCTCAAGGAGACTTTTCGATAGTGAAAAGTGGTGCTCGCGTGTAGATCCTTGGACTAGTCACCCATCTGGGTGGATACCATGTAAACGATAAGTGTTAGCATTGTTTTGAATTTCTTTTACATATTATTTCTGCTGCGCTAACAATTCTGTAGAGATCAAAGATCTGAACAAGTGCATTCACCCCCCGCCCTCTGCACGCCTAAAATGATCCTTCAGTTGGTATCAGAGCCGGTGCGTTTTGGAAGATCTAACAGTTAACCGGAACAATTGTGATGGCGTTTTAAGAGGGATACTCCACCGCACGACCTCCGTTCTTCGACGGGAACGACATTGCCTATTGGAATGGTAGGATGCAATACTACCTCATGAATGATATTGAAAATTGGATAAGTGTTGCAGATAGCTTCGAGGCACCCATCAATGAAAGAGGAGACCCAACACCAATGAGATCATGGTCGAAGGAGGTGATGAAGAGGGCGCAATCAAATGCCAATGCCACTACCACATTGCATTGCGGGCTCTCGAAGGAGCAATTGAACAAGGTGGAGCCATTCAAGAGCGCCAAGGAACTGTGGGACAAGTTGGTAGAGTTGAACGAGGGGTCAAACGAGTCCAGAAGAGCCAAGAAGGACTTGTTGGTGGCCCAACTGCAATCCCTTTCCATGAATAGCAACGAGATCGTCAGCCAGCTACATGGAAGGGTAAAGGAAGTGATAAATGAGCTCCATGTGATTGGAGAGAAGATCGAGAACTGGGACATCGTCAGGTATGTTTTACAAGCCTTCCCGAGAACCACCTTGTGGGCATCCATGGTTGATGCATACAAGGTATCGAGGGATTTTTTAATTGTTAAGTTAGACGATCTTTTCTGTGAATTTGAGCTACATGAGCAAGCTAATGTCTCCGCAAAAGAGAAAGGTATTGATTTCGTTGCAGAAAAGGAGAAGAAGAAGAGGAAGGAGAAGAAGAAGGTGGTTTACACATCCTCGTCAAACTCAGAAGAATCTAGCACCTCCTTGGATAGCGATCAAGAGGTGTTCATGGTATGAAAATTTCGTAGAGCGTTTAAAAGATTATCTAACAAATCCTATGCTAGGAAAGGGGCCAAAGGTAAGGGTAAGGCCAAGGACATAATCTGCTACAACTGCCATCAAGAGGGACACATGAAGAATGAGTGCCCTCAATTGAAGAAAAGGGATGACAAGAAGGAAGAGAAGAAGAAGAGTGACAAGAAGAAATCAAAGGGAAAGGAGAAGGGTGCCACCAACCTCAAGGCAACTTGGGATGATCCCTCATCCTCAGAGGAAGAAGAAGAGCAAGTCTCCCACGTTGCTCTTATGGCACAAGATCACTCAGACTCATCGGATGATGAATGAAGCTCAAGTAGTGAAGTTGAGAGCTCCTCCACTTCATCATCAGAATCGGAAGCTTCGGTAAGTGAGGTATACCACTTACCCTCTTCTACTTCAGTGAAAATAATTTCTAGCACGAACATGGACTTAGCCAAGGCTAGAAGTAAAGTTAGGGATCTAAAAGAATAAATTGCCATGCTTAGAGTAGAAGCTACTAAACTTAAAGATTTGCATGCTAGTTCTACCTCTTCACATGTTTCACACCTTAAAAATTAAAATAGGGAATTAAGGAAATAGGTAGATGACCTTACGAAGGCCCTTAAGAAATTCCAAGTGGGATCTAGTAACCTAGATATGATCATCAACAGTCAAAGGGCTGTTTATAACAAGGACGGTTTGGGTTATAGGCCTAAGACCAAGGAAATAGCATTTGTTTCACTTACCGGTAGGATTGGTGCATCTAGGAGACTAGGGGCTAGGGGAACCACTAAGAAGGCATGGGTACCTAAGAGATTTCTAAATGATGCTTATGGATCAAAGATATGGGTACCAAAAGAGTATATTTTCCATGTTGTTTAGGTAAAGGTGAAGGAGACCCCAACTATGTGGATAGTAGATAGTGGATGCTCAAGATACATGATCGGGGATGTGAGCAAGTTCACCACTATTAGCTACCTAAGAGAAGGGACGGACTCCTTTGGGAATAGTGGAAAGTTGAGAATCATTGGTAGGGGCACAATTGAGGTATCTCCCACCATTTCAATACATAAGGTACTTCTAATCAAAGACATGAAATTTAATTTATTAAGTGTAAACCAATTATGTGATGCCGGTTTTAAAGTTGAATTTCATGCTAGAAAATGCATCATTAGACATAATGAATCAAGTACTATCATATTAGAAGGGTTTAGAGAGGCGAATTTATATTATCTTGATCTTACCTATGCTACTAACAATGTTGCTAAGTGTCTCATGTCCAAAGAAGAAGAAGGATGGTTGTGGCACCGGAGACTTGGACACGTCAACATGAGCAGCATTGCAGGAGTGGTCAAGGAAGAGTTGGTGAAGGGGCTACCAATGATCAAGTATGAGAAGACCAAGTTGTGAATTGCATTCCAAGAGGGTAAGCAATCAAAAGCATCACACAAAGGTAAAACCCTAACCACTACCTCTTTGCCTTTAGAACTTTTGCACATAGATTTATTTGATTGCCATAGTACTCCCTCACTTGTGGGGAGTAAATATTGCCTAGTGATAGTAGATGACTTTTCTAGGCTTACTTGGGTTTACTTCTTGAAACATAAGGATGATACCCTGGAAATTTTTATAGGATTTAGTAAAAGGGTAGAAAATGAAAAACAAATCAAAATAAACCGAATTAGGAGTGACCATAGTGGGGAGTTCCAAAACGCAAGTTTCACACAATTTTGTATTGAAAATGGGTACAAGCATGAGTTTTCATGCCCGAGGACTCCTCAACAAAATGGGGTAATTGAGAGAAGAAATCGAGCCCTACAAGAAGCTGCTAGGACTATGCTTAATGCATATTTACTTCCTAGCTACTTTTGGGCCGAAGCGGTTAACACCGCTTGCTATATTCAAAATTGGGTGTTGGTACATAGGTTTCTAGGGAAAACACCCTTTGAATTGTGGAATGGAAGGGTACCTCAAGTCTACTATTTTAGGGTCTTTGGATGTAAAGTCTACATCTTAAACACCAAAGATGACCTAAGGAAATTTGAGTCAAAAGCCGATGAAGGAATTCTAGTAGGTTACTCCTTGACTAGTAGAGGGTATAGAGTCTACAACAAGAGGACAAAAATGATTGAGGAGTCCTCAAATGTCAAATTTGATGAAACAACTAGTACCTACCCTAGAAAGGCTTCAATTGATAAGGATATAGAAGAGGTCCAACCCCTTGCCCAAAGAATCCAAGACCTACATTTGAAGGGCAATGATCAAGGGGGAGTGAGAAGTACCCTAGAGGATGAGGAAGAAGGATTAAATGAACCGACAACCTCTAGGCCCCAGAGACATCACCATGATCACCCTATTGAACAAATAGTGGGTGATGTCACTCAAGGAGTAAGGACTAGGTCCTACTTTAGGGATCAAACTAGTCAAATAGCTCTTATCTCCCAATTAGAACCTAAGTCCATTGATGAAGTATTGGGAGATGTTGATTGGGTCTTAGCCATGCAAGAAGACCTAAATCAATTTGAGAGGAGTGAAGTTTGGGAGTTAGTTCCTAGGCCCACTGATTGTACCATTGTAACCACAAGATGGGTTTTTAGGAACAAACTAGATGACCAAGGTAAAATCACTAGGAACAAGGCTAGATTGGTAGCTAGGGGGTTTAACCAAGTTGAGAGACTAGATTATGATGAGACTTATGCCCCCGTAGCTAGGTTAGAATAAATTAGAATTCTACTAGCCTATGTCGCTCACATGGGTTTCACACTCCACCAAATGGATGTGAAGTCGGCATTCCTTAATGGGATCATTAAGGAAGAGGTTTATGTAGAACAACCCCCCGGGTTTGAGGACCCCAACTATCCAAGACACGTCTACAAATTAAGAAAAGCCTTATATGGATTGTAACAAGCTCACCGAGCTTGGTATGAAAGGCGTTCTTTATTTCTAGTGTCTAAGGGGTTTAGGAGAGGAACAATTGACCCTACTTTGTTCCTAAAATCTAAGGATAAGGACATATTTGTTGCCCAAGTCTATGTAGACGATATCATTTTTGGGTCAACAAATAATGACTTCCTACAAGAATTCATCAAGTGTATGGAAGATGAATTTGAGATGAGCCTTGTAGGAGAGTTAACCTTCTTTTTAGGCCTTCAAGTTAAGCAAACTAATGAAGGTACACATGTCTTTCAAACCAAATATGCTAAGGAGATGTTAAAGAAATTTGGTTTAGAAATTGCTAAGATAGCATCTACACCTATAGGAACCAATGTGAAAATGGATAGTGACATTGAAGGGAAAATGGTAGACTCTAAACAATATAGAAGCATGATTGGTAGCCTTCTATACCTAACCGCTAGTAGACTCGATATACTTTTTGCGGTAGGTATGTGTGCAAGGTACCAATCTTGTGCCAAGAGTTCCATTTGGTTGTAGTCAAGAGGATCTTAAGGTATGTGAAAGGGACCCTCAATGTCGAACTTTGGTATCCTAGAACCCCTAGTGTTGATCTAATTGGATACACCGACTCGGACTATGCGGGTTGCAAGTTAGATAGGAAGAGTACAAGTGGAGGGTGTCAATTCCTTGGGTCTTCCTTAGTTAGTTGGAGTAGTAGGAAACAACCATGCGTTGCCCTATCAACAATAGAGGCGGAATATGTGCCAATGGGTGGGTGTGTGTAACGACCCGGAAAATTCTCTCAATATTTTCTTTAAAATATTGATCATGTCTAGATAATTTTCCGAGGGATCTAGAGATATTAGTACGAACCTTAGCCTAGAAATCCATGATTTTTCTCATTTAAATTGAGAAACTAAGTACTAATGGGCCTTATATGGGCTTTTCTAGTACCCTAATTATTAGTGGATTTTAGATAGAATTTAATATAAATATAAAGGGATTTTAATTAGGAATATTAGTATGATTATGGGTGAGTTTTAGCATGGTTTCCTATTTAAATTGAGAAGTTAAGTACTAATGAGGCTTATATGGGCTTTCTAGTACCATGATTATTGGTGAATTTTAGGTAAAAAATTAATATAAATATAAAGGGGTTTTAATGAGAAATATTAACATAATTATAGGGGAATTTTTAGAGGATTTTCAGAATTTTAGGGAAAATAATAGAAAATAAAAGGAAAAATAAAAAAAATAAGGTGCATGGACCAAGGATTGAACCTTGGACCTCTTGTACAACCATGCATGCTCTAACCAACTCACCTAGCAAGGGAATGCTATGAGGAAATGAAATGGATTATGGTTAAGGCTTAAGGAAGATGAAGAGACACCAAGACTCTTCACTTACCCTCCTTAATGTGTTATAAAGAGGGGGCATGGGAGTTACTTTCTTCTTCCTCCCTCATTCTTGCCAAAATCCCAAGAGGGGATTCTCCCGTGGAAAAGTTTACCTAAGGCTCCATCACCAAGATCCAAGGCTTTTACAAGGATACAAAGGCTAGGGGTGGTCAAGGAGCAACAAGATCTTCCTCCTTCCTTCAAATCTAAGGTCTATAACCAAGATCAACCAAGGTAAGACTCCCTCACCTGTGGTATAATGGCTTTTCTTGAAGATTAACATGATATGAAAGTTGTATATGATGTTTATGTTGGAAATACCAAAGGAAACCCATGAATCTAACCTTATAGGTTTCGGCCCATGGGATTCTTTGTCTAAAATGATGATTAAAATCCAAATCATGTTGTCTAATGTACTCTCATGATGTCTAGAGGTTTCATACAATTTTTGAGAATTTTTGGGGTACCCTAGAGGCCCTATATGTTTCGGCCAACCTCAAGGACCCAAGGGTTAGGGTTGAGCCTTTAACTCCAAGTATATGTTTTATGTGTTGCCATGATATAAGGGTGATGGAGGGTGATTATGTGAATTTTCACATGGCCTAGAGACTCTATAAGTTTCGGCCAAGAAGGGTTAATAGGGTAAAAGTTAAGAGTTATTTCAAGTAAGGGCTCCAATGGCTCCATGGTAAGATGTGATTAGTGTTTTATGAGTTATTGGGGATTTTAATGGAATTTTTCCATACCCCCATGGCCTTATAAGTTTCGGCCAGCCCTAGGAAAGTGGCCTAAAGGTTAGGGTTAACCCTAATCATGAGCCCAAGGACTTCCTATGGTCTCATAAATGATGTATGGTTGTTCCTTTACCTTATGCTATACTACATGTTTATGGAAGTGATGGAACTCCACCTTAGAAGTTTCGGCCAAGCCTTGTATCTAGGGTTTGGGGTGGAGTTAGGGTTCAAAGAATGATGGTTCATGTTTACCATAAAGTATTTATATGTATAGGATCAAGCATGTGGTAGAAATCATGTTAACCATAACCCTAATGGTTAAGCACCATGTTTTATGCTTTTATGTTTTATGTTTATGATTGGATGCCATGCTTAATATGGTTTATTATGAAGGCCTTACATCTTCATGCCATGTATTTGGATGGTAGGTAGAATGTTATGGAAATCCTACCTATGTATGCTTATGTGATGTAGAGAACCATGCTAAGTTATATGCTCATGTTATGTTAAGAACCATGCTAAGTTATTGTGTATGTTCATGATAGGAATGATGCCATGATAAGTATGATAGGTTTATATTCAGGATATGAATGATGCCATGATAAGTATGATAGGGTTATGTTCACGATAAGAATGATGCTATGATAGGTATGTTATGTTAGGTTCATGATAGGAACGATGCCATGATAAGTATGTTATGTTTATGTTCATGATGAGAATGATGCATGCCATATTGTATGAATAAAGATGCATGTCATGCTTATGAAAGAAGATGCATACCATGTTTATGAATGAAGATAATGCTCATGCCTTACAGGTATCATGATGTTAAGCAATAAGAATGAACAATGAAAGGACAAGCATGTGTTAAGTCATGATTTATGTAACATGGTTGTGCTATGAATGTCTTATGAATGATGAAACATGAAAAGTATTTTACTTTATGTATGGGCTTGTTCCGGACCGAAGTATGGGTCCAAGGGATGGGCACCTTAAGAACCCGGTTTTGGACTACCGAAGCTGTCCACGGTTCTGGCACTACCGGAGCTGTGCAACAGGGATGGGCACCTTAAGAACGCCTCGGTTCGGGGACTACCGACTATGCTGTCCTTACCCTAGTAAGTCGGGGCTCGCGACCTCGGACTTGCTAGGGATACGCGCTATGATGTATGTATGTGGTACATGTTAGTGATATGAGAGAAGTGTCCTAAGGCAATCGCCTTATGATTGTAAAACATTTATATTAATAAATAATAATTCACTATTTGAGTATACATGCTTGTGTATTTGATTGGGATCTTAAACTCATCTACTGAATGTCCGCAATACAACTCACAGCATAAGAGAATTTGTGATGAGATCACAACTAGTGATTATCTCTAAATGCGCAAATGTGAAGTATTAAAAATATCCCTAGTCGATGAATTGATAAAAATGGACACTATCAATTCTGTTGAGACTAGCATGGGTTATTCTCTAATCAGCTGATTCTCACTGGCTGGTGGCATTGGGATGTCCGGAGATAAACATGGATGCTAGTTAAGGGAACTAGTTCATTGGAGTGACTAGCTGTAAGACTTCATATGGGAATCTACATGTAGATATGTCAATGAAGATCTTACTGCGGCTTAAGTGCGATGTTCCTTTGACTTGCGGTGTTCAAGTCATCTTGGTCATGGAGACTTATACTTTGACATCTTAAGCAAGCATCTCCAAGGAGGTGTGGACCCAGGATGATCGGGTATAAGCCGAAGTGCCCGAAGATGTTTGAACAGCCTACAAAGGATTCACCACTCCTTGCGAGGAGATGTATACCCAGGCCTATCGTCGGATTGTTACTCAAAGCCTCTGGCCAGAGCATATCATGTTTAGAGTGAGAGTCTCTAAAATACATGAGAGTAATTAGAAATCCAAAGGACGAGTAAGACATTACTTGGGCTAGGCGTGACGTAGTCAGCCTAGTGGGGACTGACACCATTGACCGTGTCCTGAACCAAGTGGGTATAAGGTGGTGAAGGGAATGGGGCACGATTCATTAGAGCTGCTGAAGGGTTTCAGAATAATTTCTTCTGAGGTCAAACCGTTGATCTTTCGATTAATTGGGGATCATGATGTACTACTAGGTGCCACTCATGATCGTTCTATAATTAGTTAATTATAGACGGCCAACATAAATCGAAAGCCTATTTAGTCACACGCACTACGAGTAATCCGAGGGATTTAAAACGAGTTGAAAATTGGATTTTCCGATCAAGAGAAATAAGTCGAATCTGAGTTAGTCAGAGGCGCATTAGAAGCTAAAAATGGCTAAGTCTTTTGAAGGCTTTTTGGGCGAATTAAATGAGTTTAATTCGCGACGGTCCGGGTTGGGTTTGGCCGACCAAAGAGGGTGTTAACCCCTCTTTGGTGGCCGGCCAAATAAAAGGAGAAAACCAATTTAATTGGTTTAATTAATAAAATAAATCTAGCGCGATTTATTTTATAAATTATGGATAAATAAATTTGTATAAAGAAATTTATATAAATAAAATTTATAGAAATTTATTCTTTTATGGAAGATTAAAATAATCCATGAGTTGGTTCATTTTAATTTTATAAAATCAATTATGAATTGATTTATCCATAATAAGAAAGTTTATAAATTTCTTATAAAATTTATTCCATAATTTAAAGAGAAGAAGAATTAGTTTTTATTATAAATTAGTTTATAATAAAGACTTGGTTTAAACGGAATTAATTCATAAGAATTTATAGGATAAATTTCTTATGATAAATAATTAGTTTTATTATAAAGTTAGTTATAATAAAATTCATAAGAAATTTATAGGATAAATTCTTATGATAACTAATTTGTTTTATTATAAATGGTTATAATAAAACTAGGCTTAAAAGGAATAAGCAATAAGAAAATTTATAAGATAAATTTCTTATAACTAATTCCGTTAATTCGGTTTAGAGGGAGACTTAGCAAAGGAGTTGCTACTATATAAAGGAACCAAAGGCTAGCCCTTAATTCCAATCAAGTGATTATTATTGAGCTCTCCCTCTCTCTCTTCTCTTCTCTCCTCCTTCTCTTCTTCTTTCCTTAGGGCCGGCGCACCCTAGCTCTCTAGGGCCGGCCACCCTAGTTCCTCTAGGGCCGGCGCCCAATCACAACACCAAGGAGGTGTTGCCGTGAGCCACTAGAAGAAGAAGAACCCGAACAAGAAGAAGAAGAAGCGGATAGCGACTCCTCTCCTCTCGGAATTCGATTCCGTTGCTTCTTGTTGGTTAGTTTCTAACTCCTCTCTTGATCTTTCAAGTTGTGCCTATAGAGAATCTAGTAGTTCTCGTCGGCACAAAACTCGTGACTTTGCGAAGTCATCCCGAAGAGAACTCGGCGTGGACGCGAATAGAGGCGAAGCTTCCAAGGGACGCTACGGTTGGATCTCGTCCCTTACTTCGAGTTACGCGAGGTACTTGGTAAATTAGTTTACTTTTCGCAAACTTTTATTTTATGATTATGTCGATACACTATAAGGTTGCATGCTAGATACGAAGTTAAAATAATTTAGGAAATTATTTTATGCAAACTCTTCCGCTGCACGTAAAAATTTAAATTTTACGAACTCGTATCCTTGTCGACATGCACCCGGTCCCAACAGTGGTATCAGAGCCGGTTAGTGTTCGACTTAATCAAATAATTGTTTTGTGGAAAACTTTGTCATGATCTCAATTTCGGAAAAAATTTTCAATTATGGAAACTTTCAAATTATAATAAATTTTAGATTTAGGAATTTCAAAGTTTGGAAATCCTCATGAAATTTCGCAAACGTTTGAAATTTTCTATTTTCTGAAATTTTATAATAATTTCGAAACTTCCCATCTTTGGAAACTTTCCAATTTTGGAAATTTTTCTATTTTAGAAATTTTCCAATTTTGGAAATATGTAAGTTTCCTTTGTACCAGAAACTTACAATTATTCTGAAAATCAATTTTCGAAATCTCGCAATTTTGGGCACTTTCTTTTAAGAAAGTCTAGACAAATTCATGGACAGTTAATTGACAATTAAATTTGAATTGGTTTTTAAATTGACAACAAAATTCTTTATTTTGGATTGAGCCTCGGGGAGCCGTCCAATTTAAAGTTAGTTGTTGTAATTTAATTTCCCAATTTTTAATTGAAATTGTCATGTTTGATTGGATTGAGCCTCGGGGAGCCGTCCAATTGGATTTACAACACATTACTTTTCTTTGGGTATCTGAGCCTCGGGGAGCCACCCTTAGAAAACAATTTGTTGTAATTAATTAAATCCATGAATAAAATATGTTTAAGAGGTGATGCTCTTACATATTGTTGTCTCCAAAATTAATTAGGAAAATGGTTTCCTATAGAGTTTCTTAAATGAGATTTTCATGAAAATAATATGTGGTTGAATTAAGGGATTTGTCTCTTAATTTAATAAGATTTGATTTAGAGAAATCAAAGTCTTGAACATATTATTTCCGAAATTAATTATGACAATTTAGGAAATTGTTTCCCAAAACAATTCCTTTAATAAAGTATGAAATTATGATTAGGAAATCCGGTTCCTAATTTAATTCATGAGACTTGATAAATTAAGTCACATACATACTTTATTAAGGAAATCGTTAGTCATGACATAATTTTATGTCATGAATGTGCTTAAAAGAATGAGACCCAAAACCCCTTACAAAATATTAAGGCCAACACCTTCCATTAATATGGTTAGAATCGGAGTTTTGTTTCTCGCTTGGGTTGATGGACACATCCATGCCCGACTTGAACCTCAACATGTTCAAACCATGGAATTAGTTTATGAATAATATAGTTCGAGTCAGAGGTCAATCATTAGTTTTGGTTGTTGGACACATCCAAGCCTGACTAAGCGGTTGAATGAGCTCCAACCATATTAAAACTATTTCTTGATTAATGGGTCAGCCTTAAGCTTGGAGCATCGATTTGTTGTGCCACAGCCAAGGTCGATGTAAAGAGAGGTGCAGTTGGGTGCTATGTATAATGATACATACTTGTTAATGAGTTAACAACCCAATGTTTTATGCAAACATTCAATTAGTTGATAGCATAATGTGATAGTTACATATATGTGATGTGTAATCGGTATAATTACCTACCTTCATAGCTAAGAAGAACTTGATGGCCACAGCCATGGTTGTTCTTATCTATGGTTGGATATCAACCTATTTGGAGATGTTCCTACGATCTCCCGAATTGATAATAAGGGTGAATCAATTCGTAAAATAAATAGGATTTAATTTATGTATGTTGATACATTCTTTAATAAATCTTCTCACATAATCTCAATTTGTATTTCTAGGTTAATCACTCGATCATGTCTTCTCTGAATTTGCGTTCCATCTTGGACACCAACAAATTAACTGGGCCTAACTTCATAGACTGGCTTCGAAACCTGAGGATAGTCCTCAAGGCAGAGAAGCTTGCTTATGTCCTTGAAAATCAACTTCCCAACCGTCCTCCTGAAAATGCAACTCTAGACCAGTTTCCTGAGTTGCTCAACCTGCTGAAGACTGTAGAGCCTTCTGTGAAGCAGGATCAAGAGACGGTACTGTTAGTTGGTTCCTCGAAGAAAGGTTCTAAGAGGAAGGCCAAAGAACAAAATAAAGGAAAGAAGAAAAAGGCCAAAAAGACTGAAAATATCCTAAAAGGCACTTGCCATCACTGTGGCAAGGAGGGTCACTGGCGAAGAAACTGCAAGATTTATCTTGAGTCCTTGAAAGAGAAGGCATCCGATGCCCCATCCTCTTCAAGTATCTTCGTTATTGAATGTCACTCTATTTCCTCAAACACATGGGTACTTGATACTGGGTGTAGCTCACATATATGTAATGACATACAAGGGCTAAGGAATAGAAGAAGACTCGTCAAGGGAGAAGCGAATTTGCGAGTTGGAAACGGAGCAAAGATTGCTGCTGTTGCCATCGGAACATATTTGCTAAAGCTCCCACTGGACGTGTCTTAGAATTGGATAATTGTTATTTCGTTCCTTCGTTAATAAAGAACATTGTATCTATTTCATGTTTGAATGAAAAGGGTTATCATTTAACTTTTAGTAACAATTGTTGTTACATAACTTTAAATGGCGTTCTTTATGGGAATGGAACTTTGTGCAATGGCATCTACACGTTAGATTTATCCAGTGACGTTTTCAATATCGAAGTTAGCAACAAACGTGCTCGAATAGATAATCGAATAGACTCCTACACTTGGCATTGCGTCTTGGCCATGTAAGTAAGAAACGCATGACCGAATTGCACCGATGTGGAATTTTGGAATCATTTGAACCCGATTCATTTGATACATGCGAATCGTGCTTAAAAGGCAAGATGACCAAATTACCCTTTACCGGAAAAGGTAATCCAGTGGGAGAATTGCTTGGTCTAATACATACTGATGTATGTGGACCAATGTCAACTCTTGCACAAGGAGGCTATAGCTACTTCATCACCTTTATCGATGATCACTCACGATTCGGGTACGTGTTCTTGATGAAACACAAATCTGAAGCCTTTGAGAAATTCAAAGAGTTCAGAAATGAAGTAGAGAAACAGCTTGGCAAAAGTATTAAAATACTTCGATCCGATCGGGGTGGTGAATACTTAAGTCAAGAGTTTCAAGATTATCTAAGGGACAATGGGATATTATCCCAATGGACTCCGCCATATACACCACAGCATAATGGTGTATCTGAGAGGCGCAACCGAACCTTGATGGACATGGTTAGGTCGATGATGAATCATGCAACTCTTCCAAAATCCTTTTGGGGTTATGCACTTAAGACAGCTGTTTATTTATTAAACAGAGTCCCGACCAAGGTAGTCTCTACTACTCCATATGAGATTTGGAATAGTAAGAAACCTCACTTAACTCACCTTAAGATATGGGGTTGTCCTGCTTATGTGAAGCGGGTTGTATCAGACAAATTGGATGCTAAGTCTGATAAATGTCTATTTATTGGATACCCTAAGGAAACGAAGGGTTACCAATTCTATCATCCCTTGGAACAAAAGGTGTTTGTTTCAAGGCATGCTGTATTTCTAGAAAAAGAATTTCTTTTACAAGAAAACAGTGGGAGTGGCATTGAACTTGATGAAGTTCAAGAAACTCCAATAGACATTACAGAGACACCGAGTCTAGGCCCACAACCGATAATTCATAATGATGAGCTATCAGTTGAACCTAAAACTACACCACCTCTTCGTAGGTCTGATAGGACACGCAACATTCCAGAGAGATACGGATTTCTCGTAAGTGAATCGAACGACGTGTTGCTCATTGGCGATGACGAACCTATCAGTTATGAAGATGTTCTGAAAAGTTCAGAAAGGGACAAATGGCTTGAAGCCATGAAGTCGGAAATGGATTCCATGTACGAAAATCAAGTATGGGACTTGGTTAACCCACCTGAAGGGATTAAACCCATAGGGTGCAAGTGGGTTTTCAAAAGAAAACCGACATGGAAGGTAATGTTGTTACCTTTAAGGCTAGATTAGTGGCAAAAGGATATCGTCAGAAACAAGGAATTGATTATGACGAAACCTATTCGCCAGTAGCTATGCTTAAATCCATTCGGATGCTCCTAGCCATAGCAGCTCATTATGATTATGAGATTTGGCAAATGGATGTGAAAACAGCTTTCCTTAACGGAAACCTGCTTGAGGACGTATACATGATACAGCCTGAAGGTTTCACATCGGTTGATAAAACCAAGGTATGCAAGCTTCGACGATCCATATATGGACTGAAGCAAGCATCTAGGAGCTGGAATATCCGTTTTGATGAGACAATCAAAAAGTTTGATTTCTCACAAAATCCTGACGAACCCTGTGTGTACAAGAAGGTTAGTGGGAGTGCAGTCGTATTCCTAGTATTATATGTCGACGACATCTTACTTATAGGAAACGATATTTCAGTCTTACAGACAGTTAAAATTTGGTTATCCAAAACTTTCTCCATGAAAGACCTGGGAGAAGCAACCTATATCCTTGGGATTAGAATCTATAGAGATAGATCAAAACGGTTGCTTGGTCTTTCGCAGTCTACATATATAGACCGAGTGCTAAAAAGGTTTAGCATGTCGGAATCCAAGAAAGGTTACCTTCCCATCAGGCATGGGATCAACCTTTCAAAGTCTATGTGTCCGCGCACAGAAGACGAGAGGATTTGCATGAATAAGATTCCCTATGCATCCGCGATAGGATCTATCATGTATGCTATGTTATGTACTAGGCCTGATGTATCGTATGCTTTGAGCGTCACAAGCAGATACCAGTCGGATCCAGGAATGGATCACTGGGCGGCTGTTAAGACAATCCTTAAGTACTTAAGAAGAACTAAGGATGTGTTCTTAATATATGGAGAAGGAGATTTGGTAATACGTGGGTATACAGATGCCAGTTTCCAGACAGATAAAGATGACTCCAAATCGCAGTCTGGATACGTATTTACTTTGAATGGAGGGGCAGTAAGTTGGAAAAGTTCCAAACAAGACACCGTAGCGGATTCTACCACGGAAGCGGAATATATCGCAGCTTCGGAAGCAGCAAAGGAAGCAGTCTGGATCAAGAAGTTTGTCTCCGAACTTGGTGTGGTTCCAACCATTGATGAAGCAGTGCCGGTTTACTGCGACAACAATGGAGCTATTGCACAAGCAAAGGAACCAAGGTCTCATCAGCGATCCAAACACGTGCTTCGCCGCTATCATCTGATCAGAGAGATTATAAGTAGGAATGACATACAAATTGACAGAGTTCCCACTGAAAGGAATATAGCGGATCCTTTAACTAAGGCCTTGCCACAAAGCAAGTTTGAGGGTCATGTTAGAGCCTGTGGTATTGGATACCGTAGCGATTGGCATTAGGCAAAGTGGGAGTTTGTTAATGATATGAGAGAAGTGTCCTAAGGCAATCGCCTTATGATTGTAAAACATTTATATTAATAAATGATAATTCACTATTTGAGTATACATGTTTGTGTATTTGATTGGGATCTTAAACTCATCTACTGAATGTCCGCAATACAACTCACAGCATAAGAGAATTTGTGATGAGATCACAACTAGTGATTATCTCTAAATGCGCAAATGTGAAGTATTAAAAATATCCCTAGTCGAT
Organism: Boesenbergia rotunda; assembly: GCA_024364735.1. Classification (NCBI taxonomy): domain Eukaryota; kingdom Viridiplantae; phylum Streptophyta; class Magnoliopsida; order Zingiberales; family Zingiberaceae; genus Boesenbergia; species Boesenbergia rotunda. The sequence goes on from JAGFNQ010003263.1 coordinate 458,184, forward strand.
GAATTGATAAAAACGGACACTATCAATTCTGTTGAGACTAGCATGGGTTATTCTCTAATCAGCTGATTCTCACAGGCTGGTGGCATTGGGATGTCCGGAGATAAACATGGATGCTAGTTAAGGGAACTAGTTCATTGGAGTGACTAGCTGTAAGACTTCATATGGGAATCTACATGTAGATATGTCAATGAAGATCTTACTGCGGCTTAAGTGCGATGTTCCTTTGACTTGCGGTGTTCAAGTCATCTTGGTCATGGAGACTTATACTTTGACATCTTAAGCAAGCATCTCCAAGGAGGTGTGGACCCAGGATGATCGGGTATAAGCCGAAGTGCCTGAAGATGTTTGAACAACCTATAAAGGATTCACCACTCCTTGCGAGGAGTTGTATACCCCGGCCTATCGTCGGATTGTTACTCAAAGCCTCTGGCCAGAGCATATCATATTTAGAGTGAGAGTCTCTAAAATACATGAGAGTAATTGGAAATCCAAAGGACGAGTAAGACATAACTTGTGCTAGGCGTGACGTAGTCAGCCTAGTAGGGACTGACACCATTGACTGTGTCCTGAACCAAGTGGGTATAAGGTGGTGAAGGGAATGGGGCACGATTCATTAGAGCTGCTGAAGGGTTTCAGAATAATTTCTTCTGGGGTCAAACCGTTGATCTTTCGATTAATTGGGGATCATGATGTACTACTAGGTGCCACTCATGATCGTTCTATAATTTGTTGATTATAGACGGCCAACATAAATCGAAAGCCTATTTAGTCACACGCACTACGAGTAATCCGAGGGATTTAAAACGAGTTGAAAATTGGATTTTTCGATCAAGAGAAATAAGTCGAATCTGAGTTAGTCAGAGGCGCATTAGAAGCTAAAAATGGCTAAGTCTTTTGAAGGCTTTTTGGGCGAATTAAATGAGTTTAATTCGCGACGGTCCGGGTTGGGTTTAGCCGACCAAAGAGGGTGTTAACCCCTCTTTGGTGGCCGGCCAAATAAAAGGAGAAAACCAATTTAATTGGTTTAATTAATAAAATAAATCTAGCGCGATTTATTTTATAAATTATGGAATAAATAAATTTGTATAAAGAAATTTATATAAATAAAATTTATAGAAATTTATTCTTTTATGGAAGATTAAAATAATCCATGAGTTGGTTCATTTTAATTTTATAAAATCAATTATGAATTGATTTATCCATAATAAGAAAGTTTATAAATTTCTTATAAAATTTATTCCATAATTTAAAGAGAAGAAGAATTAGTTTTTATTATAAATTAGTTTATAATAAAGACTTGGTTTAAACGGCAATTAATTCATAAGAATTTATAGGATAAATTTCTTTGATAAATAATTAGTTTTATTATAAAGTTAGTTATAATAAAATTCATAAGAAAATTTATAGGATAAAAATTCTTATGATACCTAATTTGTTTTATTATAAATGGTTATAATAAAACTAGGATTAAAAGGAATAAGCAATAAGAAAATTTATAAGATAAAATTTCTTATAACTAATTCCGTTAATTCCGTTAATTCGGTTTAGAGGGAGACTTAGCAAAGGAGTTGCTACTATATATAGGAACCAAAGGCTAGCCCTTAATTCCAATCAAGTGATTATCATTGGAGCTCTCCCTCTCTCTCTTCTCTTCTCTTCTCTCCTCCTTCTCTTCTTCTTTCCTTAGGGCCAGCGCACCCTAGCTCTCTAGGGCCGGCACACCCTAGTTCCTCTAGGGCCGGCGCCCAATCACAACACCAAGGAGCAGTTGTCGTGAGCCACTAGAAGAAGAAGAACCCGAACAAGAAGAAGAAGAAGCGGATAGCGACTCCTCTCCTCTCGGAATTCGATTCCGTTGCTTCTTGTTGGTTAGTTTCTAACTCCTCTCTTGATCTTTCAAGTTGTGCCTATAGAGAATCTGGTAGTTCTCGTCAGCACAAAACTCGTGACTTTGCGAAGTCATCCCGAAGAGAACTCGCCGTGGACGCGAATAGAGGCGAAGCTTCTAAGGGACGCTACGGTTGGATCTCGTCCCTTACTTCGAGTTACGCGAGGTACTTGGTAAATTAGTTTACTTTTCGCAAACTTTTATTTTATGATTATGTCAATACACTATAAGGTTGCATGCTAGATACGAAGTTAAAATAATTTAGGAAATTATTTTATGCAAACTCTTCCGCTGCACGTAAAAATTTTGAATTTTACGAAATCGTATCCTTGTCGACATGCACCCGGTCCCAACAGTACAAGCCGGGGACCCCAAATGATGTTATGATGATTATGTTTAAGCAATTAAAAGTATATTTTTAAAAGTTAAGTATTCTTATGTATATGCATTCCACTCATGCATCCATTCATGTTATGCATTATGCTATGTTGATAAGATTTTATGCTTACGTTTCATGTTAAGAAGTATGCATGAGAATGAATGATCTATGCCATGATTATGTTAAGAAGATGTTCATATGCTATGATAGGTATTATGCCATGTCAAGAATGTTCACTATGTTTATGTTCATGCCACGTATTATGCCATGCTTAGAATGTTCACTATGTTTATGTTTATGTCACGTATTATGCCATGCTTAGAATGTTCACTATGTTTATGTTTATGTCATGCTTAGAATGTTCACTATGTTTATGTTTATGCCATGTATGATGTCATGCTTAGAATGTTCACTATGTTTATGTTTATGTCATGTATCATGCCATGATTAGAATGTTTACCATGTTTTTGTTCATGTCATGCTATGTATACGATAGGTGATTTAAGATGTTATGTTCTAAGTAGAGCACCAAGTATGTTAATGTTTCATGTGCTCATTATGAGATGATGAATGATGAATGGTTTTTGTGAGTAGGAAAGAGTCTTACTAAGCCTGTGTGCTTATAGTCTTATTTTCTTATACCGCAGATCATTCAAGGGGACAATGATGGAAGCAGCAGGAGGACAAGAACGCATGTGTGTAGTAGTGACTTGGCCCAGGAAACCATATGTTTACTGTTTATGCTAGAACTTCACCTTGGTTACTTATATGTTTGAATAATGACTTCTGGAACCTTATGATATGACGTTATGTATGACATGATATGATGCTTAAGTTCAAAGTTAATATGCTAAGGTTCCCATGTCATTAAGTTAAGAATGGTAATAGGGCATGTATAAGTTAAAGTTATTCCGCTGCCTTATGATGTCTACATGCCCTAAGCATGTTAACGTAACGCCGCTTATGGAAAAAAAAAGCGGGCGTTACAGGTTGGTATCAGAGCTGTAACCATCTCACTACACACACATCAAGCCCTCTTCCTGTAGCTTCCAAGTAAGTACCTCTTTACATATCTTATAGTAATAAGATGTTTTATGGTTTTAGGATATGCAAGTATGAACGATGTTTATGATGAAAAGTACTTTAGGATATGTAACTATGAACGATTCTTTACTTTAATTTTTTTTTGTATGAAACCAAATACTTTCGAGATTGATATATGGGTAGGAATAGCAATCACTTATAGTAGCCTTGTATTTTATATGTGAGTGATAGAGAGCGAGGGTGATCCATAGAGATTTAACTTAAGTAGCTACAGTCAGGTAGAATAGATATAGGAAATGATTGAGTGGTGGCAAAACGGAGTAAATCGGAAAAGGAGAGCAAGTAGATGGGAGAGGAGGAATGTGTAAAGTAATGAGGGCATTATCTGTATGAGTGTCATGACTGTATGGAATTAAGAAAAGTGGTAAACCAAAGCAGTTTGTACTGCTGATAAAAGGTGTATGTTAATATTTAGTGATGAGCATAGAAGTAAAGAAAGGATGGTGCTTTATTAAGGGAGACTTATTAACTGTAGTATTAAGGGAGTAGAGTATTTGGTATGGGTATTCTAAGTGATTGTAGTGGTTATGAAATGAAGACTTAGTGATGTATATCTATTAGGAATAGATTAATGTGTTAAGTTATTTGAATTCTCAAGCAGATATATATATATAGTAGTAGCCATAGGGTAATATTCTTGATACAGGAAAGAAAGAGAGTAAGAACTAGATATGCAAAAGGAGGCGTGATAGAGATCAGCGAATAGGACCTTAGCTATAACTCTGTATGAAGGAACTAGAGGTTAGTGTTATCAGAGGCAAGAAGGTAGTAAGAGCTTCTTTTCAAGCAAACTTACTAGGTGAAACGATCTAATAAGGTATAGATTTTGGAAAAGATCGATATAGGAATATTTTATAAATTCTTGATAGAGAAGTGAGATACGGAGATCATAAGAATGTGATTTTTGCGATTAGAGTGGAGAAAGCATGGCTGATAAATGAGAAAAGGTATTTGGATACGTGAAAGAAGACTATGGAAAGATAGAACAGAAAGTTAGAAGTTTAGTATAATATGTGGTTCAATTAAAATAGTAACAGTTCATGCGAACAGTAAAGAATGGACAGTAAAGTATTTTGGATTGAGCGAAAACAATGAAATGAATACTCCAAATCATCTTTCTTACAAGTGTAAGTGGTATTTTCTTTTAGATTATGATGGGTAGAGTTAGGCAATGAATATTTAATATAATGTAACAGATAGTATATATCAGAAACGATACATGTGAGTGAAATAGACCAGCATAAAAGATAATAGGCTAAGATGAATAACGCAAATTCACTATGACGAATAGGCATTATAGCTAAGATAATAAGCTAATTTTATGAATTTAATTGAGAAATTTTAGTATAATTAACAGGGACGGTATGCATTATAGGTTAGGTAGTTAAAACAGAGTAAGTAGCTCAAATAACGAGAATAGGAAGTAATTAGACAAGCGATACATGAGTTTATGTACTATGAGCATAGAAACAAATATAGAATAGACAATAATAAAGTAAGAGTAATTCTCGGAAAAAGGGGAAGGAGATTCGAGTGGAAAGGACAAAGAGTTGTACTTATATAAAGTGGTAATCATGGTGTTGAGGAGTAGACTTGAAGTATGATACTGAATGTAATAAGAGGGAATCATATAATAATAATTGTAATTTTCGTTTAGTTGAATACAGATAAAAGATGTATGTGAGAAGCAAAGACACTGATATCAGTACTAATTGAGAGGAGCTTCGGAGTGATAAGTTGGTGCATAGATGATAAATATGTGCATAGTAAATGAAAGTTAGATTCTAGTTTGAAGTAGCGAATGCAATTAACCAGGAATAAGTTAAATTATATTCTTTCGTGAATAGCTTAATAATAGACAAAACTAGAGCAAGAAGGTACCCTTAGTCAAGGTCCGATGGCAAAGTCAACGGTTTGAGGAAGCTACCTGGGAACGCGAGGACGAGATGAGACGCAAGTACCCGGAGCTATTCTATGTTCGAGGACGAACTTTCACGAGGTATGGGGGATTGTAACGACCCGGAAAATTCTCTCAATATTTTCTTTAAAATATTGATCATGTCTAGATAATTTTCCGAAGGATCTAGAGATATTAGTACGAACCTTAGCCTAGAAATCCATGATTTTTCTCATTTAAATTGAGAAACTAAGTACTAATGGGCCTTATATGGGCTTTTTTAGTACCCTAATTTTTAGTGGATTTTAGATAGAATTTAATATAAATATAAAGGGATTTTAATTAGGAATATTAGTATGATTATGGGTGAGTTTTAGCATGGTTTCCTATTTAGATTGAGAAGTTAAGTACTAATGGGCCTTATATGGGCTTTCTAGTACCATGATTATTGGTGAATTTTAGATAAAAAATTAATATAAATATAAAGGGGTTTTAATGAGAAATATTAACATAATTATGGGGGAATTTTTAGAGGGTTTTCGAAATTTTGGGGAAAATAATAGAAAATAAAAGGAAAAATAAAAAAATAAGGTGCATGGACCAAGGATTGAACCTTGGACCTCTTATACAACCATGCATGCTCTAACCAACTCACCTAGCAAGGGAATGCTATGAGGAAATGAAATGGATTATGGTTAAGGCTTAAGGAAGATGAAGAGACACCATGACTCTTCACTTATCCTCCTTAATGTGTTATAAAGAGGGGCCATGGGAGTTACTTTCTTCTTCCTCCCTCATTCTTGCCGAAATCCCAAGAGGGGATTCTCCCGTGGAAAAGTTTACCTAAGGCTCCATCACCAAGATCCAAGGCTTTTACAAGGATACAAAGGCTAGGGGTGGTCAAGGAGCAACAAGATCTTCCTCCTTCCTTCAAATCTAAGGTCTATAACCAAGATCAACCAAGGTAAGACTCCCTCACCTGTGGTATAATGGCTTTTCTTGAAGATTAACATGATATGAAAGTTGTATATGATGTTTATGTTGGAAATACCAAAGGAAACCCATGAATCTAACCTTATAGGTTTCGGCCCATGGGATTCTTTGTCTAAAATGATGATTAAAATCCAAATCATGTTGTCTAATGTACTCTCATGATGTCTAGAGGTTTCATACAATTTTTGAGAATTTTTGGGGTACCCTAGAGGCCCTATATGTTTCGGCCAACCTCAAGGACCCAAGGGTTAGGGTTGAGCCTTTAACTCCAAGTATATGTTTTATGTGTTGCCATGATATAAGGGTGATGGAGGGTGATTATGTGAATTTTCACATGGCCTAGAGACTCTATAAGTTTCGGCCAAGAAAGGTTAATAGGGTAAAAGTTAAGAGTTATTTCAAGTAAGGGCTCCAATGGCTCCATGGTAAGATGTGATTAGTGTTTTATGAGTTATTGGGGATTTTAATGGAATTTTTCCATACCCCCATGGCCTTATAAGTTTCGGCCAGCCCTAGGAAAGTGGCCTAAAGGTTAGGGTTAACCCTAATCATGAGCCCAAGGACTTCCTATGGTCTCATAAATGATGTATGGTTGTTCCTTTACCTTATGCTATACTACATGTTTATGGAAGTGATGGAACTCCACCTTAGAAGTTTCGGCCAAGCCTTGTATCTAGGGTTTGGGGTGGAGTTAGGGTTCAAAGAATGATGGTTCATGTTTACCATAAAGTATTTATATGTATAGGATCATGCATGTGGTAGAAATCATGTAACCATAACCCTAATGGTTAAGCACCATGTTTTATGCTTTTATGTTTTATATTTATGATTGGATGCCATGCTTAATAGGGTTTATTATGAAGGCCTTACATCTTCATGCCATGTATTTGGATGGTAGGTAGAATGTTATGGAAATCCTACCTATGTATGCTTATGTGATGTAGAGAACCATGCTAAGTTATATGCTCATGTTATGTTAAGAACCATGCTAAGTTATTGTGTATGTTCATGATAGGAATGATGTCATGATAAGTATGATATGTTTATATTCAGGATATGAATGATGCCATGATAAGTATGATAGGGTTATGTTCACGATAAGAATGATGCTATGATAGGTATGTTATGTTAGGTTCATGATAGGAACAATGCCATGATAAGTATGTTATGTTTATGTTCATGATGAGAATGATGCATGCCATATTGTATGAATAAAGATGCATGTCATGCTTATGAAAGAAGATGCATACCATGTTTATGAATGAAGATAATGCTCATGCCTTACAGGCATCATGATGTTATGCAACAAGAATGAACAATGAAAGGACAAGCATGTGTTAAGTCATGCTTTATGTAACATGGTTATGCTATGAATGTCTTATGAATGATAAAACATGAAAAGTATTTTACTTTATGTATGGGCTTGTACCGGACCGAAGTATGGGTCCAAGGGATGGGCACCTTAAGAACGCCCCGGTTTTGGACTACCGAAGCTGCCCACGGTTCTGGCACTACCGGAGCTGTGCAATAGGGATGGGCACCTTAAGAACGCCTCGGTTCGGGGACTACCGACTATGCTGTCCTTACCCTAGTAAGTCGGGGCTCGCGACCTCGGACATGCTAGGGATGCGCGCTATGATGTATGTATGTGGTACAAGCCGGGGACCCCAAATGATGTTATGATGATTATGTTTAAGCAATTAAAAGGATGTTTTTAAAAGTTAGGCATCCTTATGTATATGCATTCCACTCATGCATCCATTCATGTTATGCATTATGCTATGTTGATAAGATTTTATGCTTACGTTTCATGTTAAGAAGTATGCATGAGAATGAATGATCTATGCCATGATTATGTTAAGAAGATGTTCATATGCTATGATAGGTATTATGTCATGTCAAGAATGTTCACTATGTTTATGTTCATGCCACGTATTATGCCATGCTTAGAATGTTCACTATGTTTATGTTTATGTCACGTATTATGCCATGCTTAGAATGTTCACTATGTTTATGTTTATGCCATGCATTATGCCATGCTTAGAATGTTCACTATGTTTATGTTGATGCCATGTATGATGCCATGCTTAGAATGTTCACTATGTTTATGTTTATGTCATGTATCATGCCATGATTAGAATGTTTACCATGTTTATCTTCATGCCATGCTATGTATACGATAGGTGATTTAAAATGTTATGTTCTAAGTAGAGCACCAAGTATGTTAATGTTTCATGTGCTCATTATGAGATGATGAATGATGAATGATGAATGGTTTTTGTGAGTAGGAAAGAGTCTTACTAAGCCTGTGTGCTTATAGTCTTATTTCCTTATACCGCAGATCATTCAAGGGGACAATGATGGAAGCAGCAGGAGGGCAAGAACGCATGTGTGTAGTAGTGACTTGGCCCAGGAAACCATATGTTTACTGTTTATGCTAGAACTTCACCTTGGTTACTTATATGTTTGAATAATGACTTCTGGAACCTTATGATATGACGTTATGTATGACATGATATGATGCTTAAGTTCAAAGTTAATATGCTAAGGTTCCCATGTCATTAAGTTAAGAATGGTAATAGGGCATGTATAAGTTAAAGTTATTCCGCTGCCTTATGATATCTACATGCCCTAAGCATGTTAACGTAACGTCGCTTATGGAAAAAAAAGCGGGCGTTACAGTATGTTTCCCAACTCCTTTGGATCATGCACATCCTAGAGGATTATGAGTTACATTACACCAAGGTCAAAGTCTTGTGTGATAATGTAAGTACAATCAACTTAACCAAAAATCCGGTTCACCATTCTAGGACAAAACACATTGAAGTGAAACATCACTTCATTAGAGATCATGTGGAAAGGGGAGACATAGACCTACACTATGTTGAATCAAAGTCGAACCTAACCGACATATTTACAAAGCCTCTTCCCGAATCGGAGTTTACATCCTTAAGAAGAGGCTTGGAATGTGTTTTGTGGAAGTATAGGGTGAACTTGGAGATATTAGCTTTGAAAAAGGGTGTTTGATCCATTAGGGTGATACATTTGGCTCACTTGTGCTTGTGGCACATTGTTGGACCATTAGAAGTATCAATATATGAAAACTAGACTAACTATAGGGAAGACAAGTGTTCAATCAATGGACACCTTGCCCAAAGATCATAGTTGGACATTTTAAACCTTTGAAAACCATTTTATGCTTTACATACTTTGCCATGTTTTTAAAAGTCATATGATTGCAAAATTGGTTTCAAAGTTTGATACAAAATGTAGTGGTTCCCAAAACTTTTGAATTTTTATCAAAAGTCATGCATGTTTGAAATTATATATGGTTTAATATTTTTCCCTGATAGAGTATAACATTTCAAATATGTATGCAAAATTTTACAATTTTTGGAATTTTCTGGAATTTTTCGGGAGTTTTTGAAATTCGGCAGAAAAGCTGAAATTGGTTACTGATAGCGTATTAGTCGACTGCCCCATTGGCAGTCGACTGGCACGCAAGTTTTCAGCCACTGTGAGAAATTTCAGAAATTGAAAATTATCTCATTTGATACCATGGGTTTTGGTTGCTTGCGGCAATCATTTTGATGATGTCAAAAGGGGAGAATGAGTAATTTAAGTTAGAATTTTAACTTGGAATGGTTGGTTTTATGTTTCCTTTCTAACTTAGACCTTGAATGATTGAAAATGGGGAGAAGACATGGATTAAGGGGGAGGTACCTTTTAGGTTCTGGTATGTCTTATATTTTTAACATATTGCTGATTGTTATGTGGAAACTTAACTTGGATTGTGACTAGAATTGAAAATGAGGGAAGACATAGGTTAAGGGGGAGGTTACCTTTTAGGGTTACTATGTCTCATGATTTTTCAATTGCTATCTGTCGCTATTATTATTATGGTTGTTATTTATCTCTTACTTAAATATATTGTCACATATCAAAAAGGGGGAGATTGTTGAGGCAATCAGCCCTTAAATGATTGGAAGATCATGGTTTTGATGTGTGGGCGAATATGTTTAAGGTTAGAGTGTTATGTTGTATTTGATATGTGTGATTGAGTTTGTAGGACTTGGAGAATCACACATGGTGGGCATATCCGAGGGAGGAGAGCTCCAAGGGCAAGCCAGGAAGTGGACTTCAAGGGCATACGTGAAGGGGAGCATGAAGGCAAGCCAAGGGAAGGCTTGTGTGCGCATCCGAGGGGCGATAGCCAGAGGAAGAGGACTTCAAGGGGTGAGCCAAGGGAGCAGACCTGAAGGCACACATGAAGGAGAAGGTCCGGAGCGGCTGGAGCTGAGCTGGGAGGCAGGGCAGTCGACTGGCACTGAGGCAGTCGACTGCCAAAACCCATAGAAAGTTTGCAGCCTCGGACCAGTCGACTGGCCTTGGGGCAGTCGACTGCTATACCCCGAAACTAGCCGTTGGCTAGCAATTAATGCTAGGCCAGTCGACTGCCCCAGGGGCAGTCGACTGGTGTGGGCTGGACAGATTGCGATTCTGTCCTGTTCAACTATAAAAGGAGCACTTTTTGTACGTGTACGGTACGGTTCCGTACAGTGTCAAAGTGCTGCTCGTGTGTAGAGTGATTCTTGCTTCCTCTCTCGTATTTCTGCATTTGTAAATAGGAAGATCTTGCTGTAAAGGTTTCTCGACCTTAAGGAGACTTTTCGATAATGAAAAGTGGTGCTCGCGTGTGGATCCTTGGACTAGTCACCCATCTGGGTGGATATCAAGTAAACGATAAGTGTTAGCATTGTTTTGAATTTCTTTTATATATTATTTCCGCTGCGCTAACAATTCTGTAGAGATCAAAAATCTGAAAAAGTGCATTCACCCCCCCTCTGCAAGCCTGAAACAATCCTTCAGGTATCCTTTACCCAAACTTTCTAGAGTTGTCACCTTGAAATGGGGGTCAATTCTCTACAAGGGATTAGATAATTAGAATTTAATGGGGTTCCCCAATTTAATGTTAGGAAGTAACTTGTATAATCTAGATTGTATGACTGGGGGCCCTCATGTGATAAGGGGTATCCCTTTAAACAGACTTTCTAATGGTCCTCTTTACATAATAACATTGAATGTGGTGTAAACACTCCGCTATAACGTCATGGGTTCGTACTAGTAATTTGGTTAGAGTCCCTACAAGAGTATAAACATGGAGGTAAACAATATATAAAATATTAACTAGCATTATAATGAAACCAAAATCCTAGAATCGTTTTCCCTAGCCAATTCCTCCCTCTTTGATCATTTGCTCTCACTAGATCTCTCTCTCTCTCTCTCATTTTATCTCTTGCTCTTAAGCATTCACACAACTTTCGATTGTTTAGATAACTTGTTTTGCAAATTCGACTAGTGTTTAATCAACTGCCCCTATGGATTAAATATTTTATTGTTTGATGACATAACCATACACTGGTGGTTAGACAACAAAGATAGCAAGCTAAGCAAGATCTCATTGTAAAGGGTTTACTTTCGTTTTTTGCTTGTGTATTTTATTGTGCTTGTTATGTTCTTGTGAGAACAAGTGTACGAGGCTTCTCCATCCCCGGAAAGTTTCGGAGAATGAGACATTCATAGTGGAGATGTGAGTTTGAAGAGTGGACCCTTGGATTAGTCACCTTAAGAAGGTGGATACCAAGTAAAATCAAAGGAGTTAGCATCGTATTTGTTTTGCTTCAAGCTTGTGTTGTCATTCAAAGTCAAAGAAGCAAAGTGAGATATTCACCCCTTCTAGCTCATATGTGTATTAATACATTACTCCACGTTGAATGCTTATTACTCTTGTTAGTCATTTTCCCCTTGATACACTCAATACAGATTCCAAAATCTGACATATCAAGGGAATCGAGATTTCCTACTGACATTAGCCTTTCTAGGCATTGTTTAGAGATATGTCATAACATGGATGAATTCTTATTTGTCACACTATGCTTCATACGTATACTATGCATCACAATATCATCCATATGAGTTTCAATGTCCAATCTATATAGTTTGGCAATCAAGGAACTAATACTAGACAAGATAGAATTTAAACAAATACTAAACTTTCTATTTTCAAATGAACAAGTGTATCCTGATTTTTTCAAACATGAAATAGAAATTAAGTTCCGTTAAATTGCATGAATACTAATTTCTTGAGAAATGTAGTAGTCTCGATCTTTTAGTTTGATGTGAATCAGTCTGCTAACTCCCTAATGAAGGTCTTAGTATCTTCATTCTCGATAATTGATCTTCTAAGTAATTCCAGAATAGACATCTTCATGACCATTAGACTCATGCGATTTGATCGCTCTGTTAGTAATATGAGAGAAGTGTCCTAAGGTAATCGCCTTATGATTGTAAAACATTTATATTAATAAATGATAATTCACTATTTGAGTATACATGCTTGTGTATTTGATTGGGATCTTAAACTCATCTACTGAATGTCCGCAATACAACTCACAGCATATGAGAATTTGTGATGAGATCACAACTAGTGATTATCTCTAAATGCGCAAATGTGAAGTATTGAAAATATCCCTAGTCGATGAATTGATAAAAACAGACACTATCAATTCTGTTGAGACTAGCATGGGTTATTCTCTAATCAGCTGATTCTCACTGGCTGGTGACATTGGAATGTCCGGAGATAAACATGGATGCTAGTTAAGGGAACTAGTTCATTGGAGTGACTAGCTGTAAGACTTCATATGGGAATCTACATGTAGATATGTCAATGAAGATCTTACTGCGGCTTAAGTGCGATGTTCCTTTGACTTGCGGTGTTCAAGTCATCTTGGTCATGGAGACTTATACTTTGACATCTTAAGCAAGCATCTCCAAGGAGGTGTGGACCCAGGATGATCGGGTATAAGCCAAAGTGCCCGAAGATGTTTGAACAGCCTACAAAGGATTCACCACTCCTTGCGAGGAGATGTATACCCAGGCCTATCGTCGGATTGTTACTCAAAGCCTCTGGCCAGAGCATATCATGTTTAGAGTGAGAGTCTCTAAAATACATGAGAGTAATTAGAAATCCAAAGGACGAGTAAGACATTACTTGGGCTAGGTGTGACGTAGTCAGCCTAGTGGGGACTGACACCATAGACCGTCTCCTGAACCAAGTGGGTATAAGGTGGTGAAGGGAATGGGGCATGATTCATTAGAGCTGCTGAAGGGTTTCAGAATAATTTCTTCTGAGGTCAAACCATTGATCTTTCGATTAATTGGGGATCATGATGTACTACTAGGTGCCACTCATGATCGTTCTATAATTAGTTAATTATAGACGGCCAACATAAATCGAAAGCCTATTTAGTCACACGCACTACGAGTAATCCGAGGGATTTAAAACGAGTTGAAAATTGGATTTTCCGATCAAGAGAAATAAGTCGAATCTGAGTTAATCAGAGGCGCAACGGAAACTAAAATGGCTAAGTCTTTTGAAGGCTTTTTGGGCGAATTAAATGAGTTTAATTCGCGATCGGTTCGGGTCGGTTTTGGCCGGCCAAAGAGGGTATTAACCCTCCTTGTGGTGGCCGGCCATTAAAGGGAATTAAATCAATTTATTTGGTTTAATTAATAAGATAAATCAAGCACGATTTATTTTATGAATTATGGATAAATAAATTTGTATAAAGAAATTTATATAAATAAATTTATAGAAATTTATTCTTTTATGGAAGATTAAAATAATCCATGAATTGGGTTTATTTTAATTTTATAAAATCAATTATGAATTGATTTTTCCATAATAAGAAAGTTTATAAATTTCTTATAAAATTTATTCCATAATTTAAAGAGAAGAAAAATTAGTTTTTATTATAAATTAGTTTATAATAAAGACTTGGTTTAAACGGAATTAATTCATAAGAATTTATAGGATAAATTTCTTATGATAAATAATTAGTTTATTATAAAGTTAGTTATAATAAAATTCATAAGAAAATTTATAGAATAAATTTCTTATGATAACTAATTTGTTTTATTATAAATGGTTATAATAAGACTAGGCTTAAACGGAATAAGCAATAAGAAAATTTATAAGATAAATTTCTTATAACTAATTCTGTTAATTCGGTTTAGAGGGAGACTTAGCAAAGGAGTTGCTACTATATAAAGGAACCAAAGGCTAGCCCTTAATTCTAATTCAAGTAATTGAATCATAGAGCTCTCCCTCTCTCTCTTAATCTCTTCTCTTCTCCCTCTCCCTCTCTTGCCTAGGGCCGGCGCCCACTTGGAGCCTAGGGCCGGCGCCCACTTGGTGACTTAGGGCCGGCGCAACTCCTCCCTTAGTTGAGGTTGGCGTGAGCTTCAAGAAGAAGAAGGAGAACCCGAACGCGAAGAAGAAGAAGCGGATAGCGATTCCTCTCTTCCCGGAATTTGATTACGTTACTTCGTTAGTTAGTTTTTCATTATTTTCTCTTATCCTTCTAGTTGTGCCTTCCGATTGACAATTAATTGACAATTAATTTTTCATTACTTCGTTAGATAGTTAATTGACAATTAAATTTGAATTAGTTTTTAAATTGACAACAAAATTCTTTATTTTGGATTGAGCCTCAGGGAGCCGTCCAATTTAAAGTTAGTTGTTGTAATTTAATTTCCCAATTTTTTAATTGAAATTGTCATGTTTGATTGGATTGAGCCTCGGGGAGCCGTCCAATTGGATTTACAACACATTACTTTTCTTTGGGTATCTGAGCCTCGGGGAGCCACCCTTAGAAAACAATTTGTTGTAATTAATTAAATCCATGAATAAAATATGTTTAAGAGGTGATGCTCTTACATATTGTTGTCTCCAAAATTAATTAGGAAAATGGTTTCCTATAGAGTTTCTTAAATGAGATTTTCATGAAAATAATATGTGGTTGAATTAAGGGATTTGTCTCTTAATTTAATAAGATTTGATTTAGAGAAATCAAAGTCTTGAACATATTATTTCCGAAATTAATTATGACAATTTAGGAAATTGTTTCCCAAAACAATTCCTTTAATAAAGTATGAAATTATAATTAGGAAATCCGATTCCTAATTTAATTCATGAGACTTGATAAATTAAGTCACATACATACTTTATTAAGGAAATCGTCAGTCATGACATAATTTTATGTCATGAATGTGCTTAAAGAGAATGAGACCCAAAATCCCTTACAAAATATTAAGGCCAACACCTTCCATTAATATGGTTAGAATCGGAGCTTTGTTTCTCGCTTGGGTTGATGGACACATCCATGCCCGACTTGAACCTCAACATGTTCAAACCATGAAATTAGTTTATGAATAATATAGTTCGAGTCAGAGGTCAATCATTAGTTTTGGTTGTTGGACACATCCAAGCCTGACTAAGCGGTTGAATGAGCTCCAACCATGTTAAAACTATTTCTTGATTAATGGGTCAGCCATAAGCTTGGAGCATCGATTTGTTGTGCCACAGCCAAGGTCGATGCAAAGAGAGGTGCAGTTGGGTGCTATGTATAATGATACATACTTGTTAATGAGTTAACAACCCAATGATTTATGCAAACATTCAATTAGTTGATAGCATAATGTGATAGTTACATATATGTGATGTGTAATCGGTATAATTACCTACCTTCATAGCTAAGAAGAACTTGATGGCCACAGCCATGGTTGTTCTTATATATGGTTGGATATCAACCTATTTGGAGATGTTCCTACGATCTCCCGAATTGATAATTAGGGTGAATCAATTCGAAAAATAAATAGGATTTAATTTATGTATGTTGATACATTCTTTAATAAATCTTCTCACATAATCTCAATTTGTATTTCTAGGTTAATCACTCGATCATGTCTTCTCTGAATTTGCCTTCCATCTTGGATACCAACAAATTAACTGGGCCTAACTTCATAGACTGGCTTCGAAACCTGAGGATAGTCCTTAAGGCAGAAAAGCCTGTTTGTGTCCTTGAAGATCAACTTCCCAAACGTCCTTCTGAAAATGCAACTCCAGACCAGTTTCCTGAGTTGCTCAACCTGCTGAAGACTATAGAGCCTTCTGTAAAGCAGGATCAGAAGACGATACTGTTAGTTGGTTCCTCAAAGAAAGGTTCTAAGAGGAAGGCCAAAGAACAGAATAAGGGAAAGAAGAAAAAGGCTAAAAAGACTGAAAAGAAACCAAAAGGCACTTGCCATCATTGTGGCAAGGAGGGTCACTGGCGAAGAAACTGCAAGATTTATCTTGAGTCCTTGAAAGAGAAGGCATCCGATGCCCCATCCTCTTCAAGTATCTTCGTTATTGAATGTCACTCTATTTTCTCAAACACATGGGTACTTGATACTGGGTGTAGCTCACATATATGTAATGACATACAAGGGCTAAGGAATAGAAGAAGACTCGTCAAAGGAGAAGCGAATTTGCGAGTTGGAAACGGAGCAAAGATTGCTGCTGTTGCCATCGGAACATATTTGCTAAAGCTCCCCACTGGACGTGTCTTAGAATTGGATAATTGCTATTTCGTTCCTTCGTTGATAAAGAACATTGTATCTATTTCATGTTTGAATGAAAAGGGTTATCATTTAACTTTTAGTAACAATTGTTGTTACATAACTTTAAATGGCGTTCTTTATGGGAATGGAACTTTGTGCAATGGCATCTACACGTTAGATTTATCCAGTGACGTTTTCAATATCGAAGTTAGCAACAAACATGCTCGAATAGATAATCGAATAGACTCCTACACTTGGCATTGTCGTCTTGGCCATGTAAGTAAGAAACGCATGACCGAATTACACCGATGTGGAATTTTGGAATCATTTGAACCCGGTTCATTTGATACTTGCGAATCATGCTTAAAAGGCAAGATGACCAAATTACCCTTTACCGGAAAAGGTAATCCAGTGGGAGAGTTGCTTGGTCTAATACATACCGATATATGTGGACCAATGTCAACTCCAGCACAAGGAGGCTATAACTACTTCATCACCTTTATCGATGATCACTCACGATTCGGGTACGTGTTCTTGATGAAACACAAATCTGAAACCTTTGATAAATTCAAAGAGTTTAGAAATGAAGTAGAGAAACAACTTGGCAAAAGTATTAAAATACTTCGATCCGATCGGGGTGGTGAATACTTAAGTCAAGAGTTTCGAGATTATCTAAGGGACAATGGGATATTATCCCAATGGACTCCGCCATATACACCACAGCATAATGGTATATCTGAGAGGCGCAACCGAACCTTGATGGACATGGTTAGGTCGATAATGAATCATGCAACTCTTCCAAAATCCTTTTGGGGTTATGCACTTAAGACAACCGTTTATTTATTAAACAGAGTCCCGACCAAGGTAGTCTCTACTACTCCATATGAGATTTGGAATAGTAAGAAACCTCACTTAACTCACCTTAAGATATGGGGTTGTCCTGCTTATGTGAAGCGGGTTGTATCAGAGAAATTGGATGCTAAGTCTGATAAATGTCTATTTATTGGATACCCTAAGGAAACGAAGGGTTAACAATTCTATCATCCCTTGGAACAAAAGGTGTTTGTTTCAAGGCATGCTGTATTTCTAGAAAAAGAATTTCTTTTACAAGAAAACAGTGGGAGTGGCTTTGAACTTGATGAAGTTCAAGAAACTCCAATAGACATTACAGAGACACCGAGTCTAGGCCCATAACCGATAATTCATAATGATGAGCTATCAGTTGAACCTAAAACTACACCACCTCTTCGTAGGTCTGATAGGACACGCAACATTCCAGAGAGATACGGATTTCTCGTAAGTGAATCGAACGACGTGTTGCTCATTGGCGATGACGAACCTATCAATTATGAAGATGTTCTGAAAAGTTCAGAAAGGGACAAATGGCTTGAAGCCACGAAGTCGGAAATGGATTCCATGTACGAAAATCAAGTATGGGACTTGGTTAACCCACCTGAAGGGATTAAACCCATAGGGTGCAAATGGGTTTTCAAGAAGAAAACCGACATGGAAGGTAATGTCGTTACCTTTAAGGCTAGATTAGTGGCAAAAAGGA
>JAGFNQ010003263.1:482886-605799 GCA_024364735.1 Boesenbergia rotunda
GGAAGGTTGGGTGAAAAGTCCTAGCTTGGAGGGCTAGGTGAAAAGTCCTAACTTGGAGATTAGGTGAAAAGTCCCAACTTGGAGGGTTAGGTGAAAAAGTCTTGGCTTGGAGGTCAGGTCCTAGCTTGGAGGGCTAAGGTGATAAGCACCTTGGAATGGATCGCCTTGAAATTCAGATGTAGGGAAGGATATTGACGCCACACTCAAGAAAGATGAGAGGGTGAGTGATAAGTCATGGGGGTTTCGATCGCCACAAGTTGCCTTGATAAGATCACGATTAGTTCTTTGCCTAAGAACCAAAGGAAGCTCTCACAATAGAGAAAACTCTGATTTCATTCAAACTTAACATGCCTTGGCCATACAAGAGTTCTCCTATATATAGACTTAGTGGAGGTTGAAACATTAACCTCTACCACACTTCCCACTAAGCACTAATTATGCACCATTATCATGCATGCATGCATGCATGATGTTTATTTCCCACAATTCCCTAATACTAGCTTAGGAACTCCCAAAAGCATTAAAAACCCACCAAAAGACATCAAAAATAACTTCAGAAAATTCCCCCAAAAATACCCACGAAAATTGGACACTTGTAGCCCTTGAATGCATCTTGGATCATGTGGTTTTGGGCCTTCAAGTTTTGTCTTCATGTGGGCTCAATTTCACTTTCAATTTGAAGGAATGTGATCCATTTAGTTGTTGCCTCCATTGTGCATTGATCCTTCTTCTCCTTGAGCTCCATTAAGCCTTCCAAAGCTTGCTTCATTCTCTTAGTCTTGGATCTTGTCATGGGTCCTCAATTCCTGTCAATGCCTCTTCCTCTATGGCTTTGTTTGTAAGCTTGTATCCCCTCCTTGGTCCACATCATTCCCTCCTTCTTTAGGTGAATTCGTCCTCGAATTTAGATCTTCATCACCTACATCAAATGGACGCAAATCAGCCACATTAAATGTTGCACTAACACCATACTCACCGGGCAAGTCAATTTTGTAAGCATTGTCATTAATTCTTTCCAACACTTGGAATGGTCCATCTCCTCTTGGTTGAAGCTTTGATTTCCTTTGGGCAGGAAACCTTTCCTTTCTCATATGAACCCACACCCAATCACCGGGTTCAAGGACAACTCTTTTTCTCCCTTTATTGGCTCTCTTCGCATATTGCTCCATTTTCTTCTCAATTTGAGCTTTAACTTGCTCATGAAGCTTTTTCACATATTCTGCCTTTGCTTGACCATCCTTGTGAACTAAAGAAGAAGTGTTAGGTAAAGGAAGCAAATCAAGAGGTGTTAGCGGATTGAACCCATAAACAATCTCAAAAGGGGAAAATTGAGTAGTAGAATGGACAGCCCTATTATAAGCAAATTCAACATGAGGTAAACATTCTTCCCAAGACTTAATGTTCTTCTTAATAATTGCTCTAAGAAGAGTAGAAAGAGTCCTATTTACCACCTCAATTTGGCCGTCAGTTTGAGGGTGACATGTAGTGGAGAAAAGAAGCTTTGTTCCTAGTTTGTTCCATAAGGTCCTCCAAAAATGACTTAAGAATTTGGTGTCACGATCTGAAACAATGCTCCTAGGCATGCCATGAAGTCTTACAACCTCTTTGAAAAACAAATTTGCCACATGAGTTGCATCATCCACTTTGTGGCAAGGTATGAAGTGTGCCATCTTAGAAAATCTATCAACTACCACAAAAATGGAGTCCTTACCTTTTTGAGTGCGTGGTAGCCCTACAACAAAATCCATAGACAAGTCAATCCAAGGGGAATCAGGAATAGGCAAAGGAGTGTAAAGTCCATGAGGTGATACCTTAGATTTTGCTTTTCTGCACACAATGCACTTTTCACAAAATTTTTGCACATCATGCCTTAAGTGTGGCCAATGAAAATGTTCATGCAACATTTCTAAGGTCTTTTGAACCCCAAAGTGTCCCATTAGACCCCCCTCATGTGCTTCCCTAACTAGCAATTCACGCATGGATCCTCTAGGCACACAAAGTCTATTGTTCTTAAACAAGTAATTATCATGCCTAACAAACCCATTTTGTGATTTCTTTTCACACGCAGCATATAATTCAGAGAAGTCACTATCATGTTCATACAACTCTTTGATATGTTCAAAGCCAAGTAATTTAGTTTCAAGTGTAACAAGCAAATTATACCTTCGTGAAAGTGCATCTGCTACAACATTTACCTTTCCTTGCTTATGCTTAATCACATACGGAATTGTTCAAGAAATTTAACCCATTTGGCATGCCTTTTGTTGAGCTTCCCCTGCCCTTTCAAATACTTCAAAGATTCATGATCACTATGAATAACAAATTCTTTAGGCAAAAGATAGTGCTGCCATGTTTGCAAAGCTCTAACAAGTGCATACAATTCTATATCATAAGTGGAATAGTTGAGAGTGGCGCCACCTATCTTCTCACTAAAATATGCAATGGGATGTCCATTTTGAAGTAAAACAGCCCCAATACCCACATGAGATGCATCACATTCAATTTCAAATGATTTGGAAAAATCAGGCAAAGCAAGAATGGGTGCATGTGTGAGTTTGTCCTTAAGTGCTTGAAATGTATTTTCTTGATTCTCTCCCCACTTAAAACTCATATTTTTCTTGACAATTTCATTTAGGGGTGCTGCCAGTGTGCTAAAATCCTTCACAAACCTTCTATAGAAACTTGCCAACCCATGGAAGCTCCTAACCTCACTCACAGTTTTGGGGGTTGGCCAATCTCTAATGGCCTTAACCTTCTCTTCATCAACCTGCACTCCTTTAGAACTTATGACAAATCCAAGAAAAACCACATGATCAGTGCAAAAAGAACACTTTTCTAAGTTAGCATACAGTCTCTCCTTTCTAAGGACATGCAAGACAGATTTGAGATGTGCTACATGCTCAACCAAACTCTTGGAATATACCAAAATATCATCAAAGTATACTACCACAAATTTTCCTAGGAATTCTCGTAAAACATGGTTCATAAGCCTCATAAAAGTGCTTGGCGCATTAGTTAACCCAAAAGGCATTACCAACCATTCATACAATCCATATTTAGTTTTGAAAGCAGTTTTCCATTCATCCCCTTCCCTTATCCTAATTTGATGGTACCCACTTTTCAAATCAATCTTAGTAAAGAAGCAAGCACCATGCAATTCATCAAGTAAATCATCAAGTCTAGGGATAGGATGTCGATACCGAATTGTGATGTTGTTGATAGCTCTACAGTCCGTGCACATCCTCCATGATCCATCCTTTTTAGGTACCAAAATTACTGGTACAGCACAAGGACTTAAGCTCTCTCTCACCCATCCTTTTTGTAATAACTCCTCCACTTGATTCTGTATCTCCTTTGTTTCTTGAGGGTTGCTCCTATAGGCAGGCCTATTGGGAAGAGAAGCACCAGGAATAAGGTCCATTTGGTGTTCTATTCCGCTCATTGGTGGCAAACCGTGAGGTACTTCCTGGGGAAACACATCCTCAAAGTCCTGCAAAATAGCAACAACATCACTGGGCAAGGAGTTAGTATTAGTTTCCAAGCAAGTTTCCTTGCACAAAAGAAGAAATATAGGTTGCCTTGTCAAATAAGCTCTCTTCACCTCACTTCCTCTTGCAAACAAATTTTCTATTCTTCTCTCTTTCTTTTCCTCGTTCTCTCTTTTCTTTTCCTCATTCTCTCTTTTCTTTTCTTTCCTCATTCTCTCTTTCTTTTCCTCATTCTCTCTTTTCTTTTCCTCATTCTCTCCTTTCTTTTTTTAAGCTCTCGCTCTTCTTTTTCTCTTTTCTCTCGCATTTTTTTTTGATCCGCACAAACCTCCCTAGGTGATAATGGTACAAGTGTGACTTTGTGGGAATTGTGAAGAAATGAGAACTTGTTGGAGAATCCATCATGGTGAGCTCGCCTATCAAACTGCCAAGGTCTTCCAAGAAGAATGTGGCTTGCCTCCATAGGTACAATATCACATAGAACTTGATCTTCATATTTTCCAATGGAGAAATTAATCATCACTTGTTGATTCACCACCAATTCACCACTATTACTTAGCCATTGGAGTTTATATGGTCTTGCATGCGGTGTAGTCTGGAGGTTGAGTTTGGTAACCAACCTAGTGCTTGCCACATTGGTGCAACTTCCACCATCAATGATCATAGAGCATGTTTTACCTTGAATAAGGCAACGAGTATGAAAAATATTCTCTCTTTGGTCCTCCTCATGCTCCTTGGCTTGACTTCCTAATAACCTTCTAACCACCAAGAGATCGCCATCTTGCGCATAGGCTGCTCCATCATGTTCCTCATCGCTTGAAGAAGAAGAATGAGAAGAAGTTTCTTCACTAGAGATGCTCCCATTATCCCTAACCACCATAGTCTTCTTATTCGGGCATTCGGATGCGATATGTCCTTTTCCCAAACACTTGAAGCACTTGATATCCCTGCTCTTAGAAGTAGAAGAAGTAGTAGTAGGAAAAGGCTTCTTAGCGCTTGTTACCTCCTTTGAATTAGAAGAGGAACCCTCCTTCTTTGGCTTGTCCTTCAATTTGAAGAGTAGTTTGAAGAAGATGGTCTTTTCATAACGCCCTTTCTCTTTAATTGTTGCTCCACTTTCATTGCTTGATGAACTAAGTCTTCAAGCTCCACATAATGTTGTAGCTCTACAATGTCTCCAATATCTCGGTTTAGGCCATGGAGAAATCGAGCCATAGTTGCTTCTCTTTCCTCCTCAATATTGGCCCTAATCAAAGCCACCTCCATCTCCTTGTAATACTCATCCACACTCCTATTCCCTTGGATGAGTCTTTGCAATTTGTTGTGCAACTCCCTATGGTAGTGGGAAGGCACAAATCTCCTTCTCATCAAAGTCTTCATTTCACCCCAAGTGTTGATAGGGTGCTCTCCATACCTTCTTCTCTCCTTTTGCATTTGATCCCACCAAATTAAAGCATAATCGGTGAACTCAAGGGCAGCCACCTTCACTTTCTTTGCATCAGGGTAATTGTGGCATGAGAAGATTTGCTCTATTTTCATTTCCCACTCAAGATATGTGTCGGGGTCATTCCTCCCTTGGAAGGAAGGTACCTTGACTTTCACCCCTCTTAGATCGTCTTCATGTTGATGGTTTCTACCTCCTCTTTCGTGTCTTCGTCCCCCTTCACGCCTCCTTCTTTCTCTTGGAGGACTATAGAATAGGTCACTTCCCGGATGAGATTCTTCATGATTAGAATTTCCCCCATGGTTGGAAACTCTTCCTCCTTCAAGTCGGTCCATCCTTTCATGTAAGCCTTCAAGTTGTCTTTGAAGCATTCTCTCAAAGTGTTGAGTAAGCGCCTCCATTTGAAGCCTATTAGGATCTTGCCTAGGGGAGTTTTCCCCACTCATGCTTGCAACAAAAAAAAAGATGACAAGGAAAATTGCACAAGAAATGTTAGAAAGACCTCACCACTCGCCTCACGTGGTTGCACTCAAATTTATCCACTCAGCTTCCTTTATAAGCCCTTAAGAAAAGAACCTTATCAACGATTTTCTCAAGACAACAAGTAGACAATCAAGTGAGCAAGAAACCAACAAGAGAATATGAGTAGAACAAGAGAAATAAACGGTTAGAACAAGAAATTCAGCAACGATCAAGAGCAATGAGAGAAATATTGGGTCCTTTCAATTCGCCGATCTTCCTTCTTTTTTTTTTCGAATTTCCTTTTTGTCCCTTTTTTTTTTCTTCAGTCAAAAAAAACACAATGACTCAAGTAACACCCTTTTTTTTTCAACTCTTTTTTTTTTTTTTGAGTTTAGGACCCAAATAGAGAAGCGATAAATAGAGTTGGAGAATGAAAACACCAATGGAATACTATGGATGAGAGATTAACAAAGATGAACAAGAACACAAATGAAGAAGAACAAAACGCAAACCTGAAAATCAAGGAGCCAAGGCTCTGATACCAAATGATAAGCACCTTGGAATGGATCGCCTTGAAATTCAGATGTAGGGAAGGATATTGACGCCACACTCAAGAAAGATGAGAGGGTGAGTGATAAGTCATGGGGGTTTCGATCGCCACAAGTTGCCTTGATAAGATCACGATTAGTTCTTTGCCTAAGAACCAAAGGAAGCTCTCACAATAGAGAAAACTCTGATTTCATTCAAACTTAACATGCCTTGGCCATACAAGAGTTCTCCTATATATAGACTTAGTGGAGGTTGAAACATTAACCTCTACCACACTTCCCACTAAGCACTAATTATGCACCATTATCATGCATGCATGCATGCATGATGTTTATTTCCCACAATTCCCTAATACTAGCTTAGGAACTCCCAAAAGCATTAAAAACCGACCAAAAGACATCAAAAATAACTTCAGAAAATTCCCCCAAAAATACCCACGAAAATTGGACACTTGTAGCCCTTGAATGCATCTTGGATCATGTGGTTTTGGGCCTTCAAGTTTTGTCTTCATGTGGGCTCAATTTCACTTTCAATTTGAAGGAATGTGATCCATTTAGTTGTTGCCTCCATTGTGCATTGATCCTTCTTCTCCTTGAGCTCCATTAAGCCTTCCAAAGCTTGCTTCATTCTCTTAGTCTTGGATCTTGTCATGGGTCCTCCAATTCCTGTCAATGCCTCTTCCTCTATGGCTTTGTTTTGTAAGCTTGTATCCCCTCCTTGGTCCACATCACTAGGTGTGGAAAAGTCCTAACTCGGAAGGTTGGGTGAAAAGTCCTAGCTTGGAGGGCTAGGTGAAAAGTCCTAACTTGGAGGGTTAGGTGAAAAGTCCCAACTGGAGGGTTAGGTGAAAAATTCTGGCTTGGAGGGTCAGGTCCTAGCTTGGAGGGCTAGGTTGGATGAAACCCTAGCTTGGAGGGCTAGGTTTGAGTCCCTGGATCGGTCTGGTGACCGATCAGGGAAGTTGGCACGCTGCTCCTTCGTGGATCGGTCTGGTGACCGATCCAGCGATGGCTGATCGGTTGGGTGACCGATCAGGGAGCACACAGTGAGGTTGGGAACCTACTGTGCGGCTCCTGATCGGTCTGGTGACCGATCAGGGAGTGTGCAGTTCACCCATTGCTTGGGTCCTGATCGGTCCGGTGACCGATCAGGGAGCACACAGTGAGGTTGAGTTCCCCTGCTGATCTGCTCCTGATCGGTCTGGTGACCAATCTGGATCACTGTGCAGATCGTTCTGGAGAACGATTGTAACGACCCGAAAAATTCTCTTAATATTTTCTTAAAATATTAAGCATGTCTAGATAATTTTCCGAGGGACCTAGAAATATTAGTACGAACCCTAGCCTAGAAATCCATGATTTTTCTCATTTAAATTGAGAAACTAAGTACTAATGGGCCTTATATGGGCTTTTCTAGTACCATGATTATTAGTGGATTTTAGGTAGAATTTAATATAAATATAAATGGATTTTAATTAGGAATATTAGTATGATTATGGGTGAGTTTTAGCATGGTTTCCTATTTAAATTGAGAAGTTAGGCATTAATGGGCCTTATATGGGCTTTCTAGTACCATGATTATTGATGAATTTTAGGTAAAAATTTATAGAAATATAAAGGGGTTTTAATGAGAAATATTAACATAATTATGGGGGAATTTTTAGGGGATTTTCGAATATTAGGAAAAATAAAATAAAAATAAAATGGAAAATTAATGCATGCACCAAGGATTTGAACCTTAGACCTCTTGTATAACCATGCATGCTCTAACCAACTCACCTAGCAAGGGATTTCTATGAGGAAATGAAATGGAGTTTGGTTAAGGCTTAGGAGAAGAGGAAGAGACACCATGACTCTTCACTTACCCTCCTTAATGTGCTATAAAGAGGGGGTTTGGGAGTTTCTTTCTTCCTCCCTCATTCTAGCCGAAAATCTCAAGAGGAGATTTCCCTTGGAAAAGCTTCACAAGAGGGTCTCATCTCCAAGATCTAAAGGGTTCCCAAGGTTACAAGGGCTAGAGGTGACTTAAGGTTTAAGGAGTTCGACTTAAGGTCTAAGGAGTTCTTTTGATTCTCTTTCAAGGTTCGAAAAATCAAGAAACCCAAGGTAAGACTCCCTCACCTGTGGTATAATAGTTCCTTATGATTTTCATGATTTTTAGCATGATATATTGGTTAGTTTTTGAATTTGATGTTGAAGGAAAAGAAAACTAAGGACCTTAGGCTTGAGGGTTTCGGCCACCATGATTTAAAGGTCTATAATTATGCCAAAAATCTTGATAATGTTATTTAATGTTCCCTTATGATGTGTAGAGGTTAAGTATAATTTTTGGGAATTTTTGGAGTACCCTAGGACACTCTAGGGTTTCGGCCAACATGAAAGGAACAAAACCAACACCTAGAGACCCTATGGGTTTCGGCCACAATGTTTTAGGGTCCATAATGATGCTAAAAATCTTTATAATGTTATTTAATGTTCCCTGATGATGTTTAGAGATTAAGAATAATTTTTGGGAATTTTTGGAGTACCCTAGGATACCCTAGGGTTTCGGCCAACAACAAGAACCCTTGTGTAGGGTTGGGTTTAAAACCTCAAGTGTTTGTTCATGTATTGTCATGATATAAGGGAGATGGAGGGTGTTTATGTGAATGTTTCACATGACCTAGAGACCCTATAGGTTTCGGCCAAGTACCTTAATAGGGTGGAAAGTTAGGACTTATTTCATGTAAGGGTCCCAATGGCCCTATGGTAAGGTATGGTTGGTGTTTAAGCAATTGATTTGGGGATTTAAGGGAATTTTTCCATACCCCCCATGGCCTTGAAGTTTCGGCCAAGAGTGAGATTAGGACTAAAGGATTAGGGTTGGCCTTAAGTATGGACTCAAAGGGGGTCCAATGGCCTAGTATATGTGTATGAGATGTTGTTTGGAAGTTATGTGAAGGTTTATGGATCTAGGGTTCCTTGGGGACTTTCGGCCAAGGACATAACCTAGGGCTAGGGGTTGGGTTAAACCTACCAAGATGCTTATGTATAGGTTACCCAAATCATTAGTTTATATGCCATGAATGATATGATTAGGTCTTAAATGGTTAAGACATGTGCCATGATTTATGAATGATATGTATGTATGCCATGTCTTATGAATGATATGCCATGTTTTATGAATAATATGCATGTATGCCATGTCTTATGAATGATACGTATGTATGCCATGATTTATGAATAAGATGTATGTATGCCATATGAATGAAGTTAAAGTACATGCCTTTAAGGCATAACGATGATTAAGTATGATGAATGAATGATGATGAAAGACAAGTATGATGAATGAAAGATGATGCTTATGTATTTAAGGCATAAATATGCTAAACGGCACGGTCGATGGTCGACGGTACGACGGTCGAGAGGACCGGTAAATGGGCCGGTAGACGGGCCGAGCCGTAACAAGTTATGCTATGTTAAGTATGCCATGAATGTCTCATGAATGATGAAGCATGTAAAGTATTTTATTTTACGAATGGGCTTGTACCGGACCGAAGTATGGGTCCAAGGGATGGGCACCTTAAGAATGCCTCGGTTTTGGACTACCGACTATGCTGTTCACGGTTCTGGCACTACCGAAGCTGTGCAACAGGGATGGGCACCTTAAGAACGCCTCGGTTCGGGGACTACCGACTATGCTGTCCTTACCCTAGTAGGTCGAGGCTAGCTACCTCGTATTTACTTAGGGATGCGCGCTTATGATGAATGAATGTGGTACAAGCCAGGGCCTAATGAATGATATGATGATTATGTTTAAGCATTTAAAAGTATGTTTTAAAGATTAAGCATCCTTATATATATATATGCAATTGCCACATGCATTCATCCATGTTATGTATTATATTTATGATAAGAATATTATGCAAAGTAAGTTTATGCAAAGTATGTTTATGCAAATGATTTTATTTATGTTCATGTTAGTTTTATGATGCCATGAATTAATTGTGTTTATGCTAAGTTAGAATGCCATGATTTTATTTATGTTCATGCTAGTTTTATGATGCCATGAATTAATTGTGTTTATGCTAAGTTAGAATGCCATGATTTTATTTAAGTTCATGCTAGTTTAGGATGCCATGATTTATATATGTTTATGCTAGTTTAGGATGCCATGATTTAATTATGTTTATGCTAAGTTAGAATGCCATGATTTTAGGGTTATGCTAGTTTAGGATGCCATGATTTAATTATGCTATGCTAGTTTAGGATGTCATGGTTTTAATTATGTCTATACTAATTTATGATGCCATGATTTAATTATGTTATGCTAAGTTAGGACGCCATGATGTTATATAGGTTCATGCTAAGAATGTTTATGAGGTTATGATTATTATGTCTATGTCTATGCCAAGCACTATGCCATGCTATGAATGTTAACGATGTTTATGTCTATGCCAAGTATTATGTCATGCCATGAATATTTTTATGGTTATGTTTATGCTATGACGAATGTATGCTAAGTGATGAAAAGACTTATGTTCTAAGTAAAGCACTAAGTATGTTAATGTCTTATGTACTCATGATGAAAAGATGAATGGTTTTAGTGAGTAGGAAAGAGTCTTACTAAGCCTGTGTGCTTATAGTCTTATTTCCTTATACCGCAGATCACGCAAGGGGACAGTAAGGAAGCAGCAGGAGGGCATCAAAGAATGTGAGTGATAGTGACTTGGCCAAGGAGCAATATGGTTGCTCGTCTTATGATAGAACTCTACCTTTACTATTAAGTACTTGAATGTGACTCTATAACATGATGCTAAAGTATGACATGATATGATGCTAAGTATGACATGATGCTAAGTATGACATGATATGATGCTAAGTATAAAGTTAATATGCCAAGTTCCCATGTTATGATGCTAGGAATGGTAGTAAGTGCATGTAGGTGTAAGTTTAAAAGTTTCCGTTGCATTATGATGTCTACATGCCCTAAGTATGTTAACGTAACTCCGCTTTAGGAAAAAAGAAAAAAAAAGCGGGCGTTACAACGATCAAGCGTCGCGAGTTCCTCACTATGACCGATCAGTACGGAGCCTGATCGGTCTGATCATGACCTGATCGGTCTGGTGACCGATCAGGAGGCTCACTGATCGGTCCGGTGACCGATCAGGAGAGTTGGATTGTAAAGCTCAGAAATCGCCCGGGAAAGGGGTGAATCGGTCTGGTGATCGATCCAGAACCTGGGATCGGTCTGGTGATCGGTCCAGGAGAGTCCCAAAGAAATCGCGATTTCTGATTGAGCATTGGGGACCAATCAGGATGGAGCCTGATCGGTCTGAACCCAGCCTGATCGGTCTGGTGACTGATCAGGAGGCTGCCAGATCGGTCCAGTGACTGATCACTTTAATTCAAAATGCACTGTCAGACGCTCTGATCGCGTCTGAACGTATCTGATTCTCTGCGCTTAACATCTGATACACGATTTTCTGCTTGATATGCTGTGATAATACTCTGATTGAGCTGCAGGTGATAGGGAAGGATTCAAACACTCAAGGAGAGTCAATGGAGGCCTTTCCTTGGAGCAGGTTTGTCCATTTGCCATCTCAGGTTGCAACGGCTGGAGCTGCAGACTGGAGCTGCTGACTGGAGCTTGGCTGAGGGAAGCTTAGGGAGTCCAGGGAGAGCTCAGTGGTAGCTGGCATTGGCAGGTGAGCAGCTGGAGGCTGCAGTGAGATGGTGTCACCTGGCGTTCAGTGGAGAAACAAATGGAGCGGAGCGCAGAAGAGCAGAGAAGAGTTCTGGGAAGTGACTTCTGGCTTGAGTTCTTGCTGCGCGATTGTCTTCTCCACACTGTGCTTGTGTTCTCTGCAATCTTTGAAGCAACCATCCCTTACTTGAACACTCACAGGAAGGAACAAGAGGCTTGGTGAGTCCATCAACGAGAAGACACGAAGAAGGGAGTTCTTGCGTGAGATCGTCGCTGGGTGGAGCTCGAGAGAAGCTTGCTGTGTTCTTGTCTGTCCTAAGTGCTAAGTAAGATCTTTCTTGTGTTTCATTGTGCTTAAAACTCTAACTTTGTTGAAACGCCGTGGAGAGATTACTCCACTGAGAAGGAGGTTTCGTTTTATCCGGTGTTCACCGGGGCTTGATCTGCCGACGATCAAGGGATCGCCCACCTCACGGGCACGCCAAGGAGTAGGGGCAAGTTATCCCCATACTTTGTAAACCCTCCTTGTTAGCGATCTTGTTAGTTATTTTAGTTTGTTTTTGTTTTCTGCATTTCTGCACTTCTTTGTTTCTATTGTTTCGGCTGCCGTGCTACTAATCGTGAAGTGCAGAGAAACCCTTAACCGAAAGAAGTTTGTGTCTGGCTATATTCACCCCCTCTCTCTAGCCATCCAAGTTCCAACAAGTACTTCTTGATTTATTTTGGCAGTCGATGTGAAAATTTCGTGAGGTTTGATCGATCGTTCAAGATTCGATATTATTCAATCTCATTAATTATTATTATTTTATAAGTCTTTGATATTCATTAGTCAAAATTGTTGGTATTGTGCAGATGAAACCTTTAGTTGTGGGGCTTTCAATGAAATCCTGCCCGATATTCCAAATTGACATCGCTCCTTGATCATACGGGATCCTCTGTCCTAGAGGATCCTTGTCCCATCTGTCCTACACTCGTCGGTGATGGCCGGCGAGTTCCGATCGTCGATCAAAAACTATTGATAATTTTTTATCGTCATTCCAAATCAAACGATATCTTGGGATAACGGTGAATCAGTCGAAATCGTCGTATTACAATCTCATCGGATTCAACGTTGAATACGGCGAGATCGCAATTGCAACGATACCCGACGGATTCACCGTACCCTCTAGGGTATAGTTTTGTTCGGGACGCGGCCGGAGGCCTTCGGTAATGTCCGATTGACGATCGGAAGGCTCATCGGTCATCGTTGACGAGTGGGACAGAGATCCTCTGTGTCGGCCTCCTCCTTGATTCTTCTAGTCTTCTTCCACGTTTCATTTCTTATTCTCTTGCATCATATTACTTGTATGAGATAGGATGATTAAATTTTAAAGGTTAAATTAAAAAATAATTTTGAAATAATTTTGAAATTTTTTTAATTTTTTTTGGATTTTAATGGAATACTTTTATAGTTTATGGGGCTAAACGAGATAGTAAAAGGTATGTTTTAGGATATCCTAATTAAACTAGAAAATATTTATTTTTCAAAATTCATTTTATTTTTGTTTCCTTAACCTAAAAACTTCACCCGACCCTCTCCCTCATTGTTGCCTATCTTCCGATAGATCGCTTGACGTTGCCATTGTTGGTGCTTGGATGACTAGAGGGGGGGATGAATGTAGCCAGACACAATTTTCTTTCACTTTTGAAACTCTGCACTTAGGGTTAGTCGCAGCACAGCGGAAGTAATACAAAAACAGAGAGATGCAGAAACTAACCCCTAAACTAAGCACAACACTAAACACTAACAAAGAGGATTTACAAGGTTCAGGGATAACTTGCCCTTACTCCTTGGCGTGCCCGTGAGGTAGGCGATCCCTTGATCGTCGGCAGATCAAGCCCCGAAAAATCCGGATATCAACTGAACCTCCTTCTTGGTGTAGAAACCTCTCCACAGCAGTTTCAACAAAGATATGAACTTAAGTACAATGAAACAAGGAGGTTTACTGAGCACTAGGAACGAATGAACACAAGAGAACTCCTCACCGAGCTCCACTAAGCACAGATCTCACGCAAGAACTCCTTGCTCTTCGTGCCTTCTTGCTGATGGACTCACCAAGCTTCTTGTTTCTTCCAAGTGCTCAAGAGTATCATGAAAGTTGTCGCTCAAGTGATTCACAGTTGCTTGCTCAAAGAGATGGATCAAAATCTTCCTAAGACTTCTTCGCCACAAGCCCTTAAGTCTCTGCCCAAATCCCAGGTCGCAGGCACGCCTCTGCAGCTCCCAGCTGCTCACCAGCTAGTCTGCAACAACCTCAGCTACTCCTGACCTCCTCTGGACTCACTGAACTCCCTTCAGCCAAGCCCAGGTTAGCTCGTCAGCTTCCCAGCCGTTGCCAGCCCGCGCCAGACGTCCGTTGAAACCTGAGAAGGTAAACTACCAAACCTGATGAAGAAAAAGCCTCCGTTTGACTCCCCTTGAGTGAACCTGAGTTATCTGCACACTTAGCAGGTCATTAGCACAGCAAATAAACAGAGAATCACATATCAGAAGAATCAGAACAAAGATCAGTAGTGTATCAGTAGCAACAGAATGCGATCAGAGCTCTGATAGCGCTTTTGAATTAAAGCTGTCAGCTACTGATCGGTCCCCGGACCGATCAGAGTAACTCCTGATCGGTCACCAGACCGATCAGGATGGGTCCAGACCGATCAGGATGGGTCCAGACAGATCAGGATGGGTCCAGACCGATCAGGATGGGTCCAGACCGATCAGGCTCAAGCCTGATCGGTCCCCAGTGAGAAATCAGAAATCGCGACTTCTTCGTGATCGATCACCAGACCGATCCCAAGTCGTGGATCGGTCACTAGAACGATCCACCCCTTTGCAGAGTGATTTTCCAGCATTGCAGCCCAAACCCACTGATCGGTCACCAGACCGATCAGAGTACCTCCTGACCGATCAGGCTCCAGCCTGATCGGTTATAGTGAGAGGCTCGCGACAAATGATCGTTCACCAGAACGATCTGAATAGTCTTCCTGATCGGTCACCAGACAGATCAGGAGACGATTAGTAGCCTCACAAAGTCACTGTATGCTCCCTGATCGATCACCAGACCGATCAGAAATCATTGGATTGGTCACCAGACCGATCCACAAAGGAATTCCGTGCCAGCTTCCCTGATCAGTCACCAGACCGATCCAAGCAAGGCCAAATCCACTCGAAGTCAAGAGAACGGGCTCCTAGCCTTCTCTGACTTGTGTTCAGTCCCCCGGACTAAGACTCCATGCTCAGTTTCACTCACCGGGACTTCAACCTAGCTTCCCAAGCTAGGACCTGACTTCACTCACCAGGATTTCATCTAACCTAGCTTCTCAAGCTAGGACCTGGCCCTCTATGTCAGGGTTTCATCCAACCTAGCTTCTCAAGCTAGGACCTGGCCCTCCAAGCCAGGGTTTCATCCAACCTAGCTTCCCAAGCTAGGACCTGGCCCTCCAAGCCAGGGTGTCATCCAACCTAGCTTCTCAAGCTAGGACCTGACCCTCCAAGCCAGGGTTTCATCCAACCTAGCTTCTCAAGCTAGGACCTGGCCCTCCAAGCCAGGGTTTCATACACCTAGCTTCCCAAGCTAGGATTTCATCCAACTCCGTGCCCAGTCCCCGACCAGGACTTAATCTCAATCATCTCATTAATCTAAACTAAAATCGGTGTCAACACCAAAACAATAATCAGTTGGTATTGACTGCATCAACAGCCATCCTAGTGTCGCCTCCCATTCGCATGAGGCCAGCCATCAACGTCGCAGCCGTTGACATCGCAGGAGGTGACGTCGTAGCCGTTGATGTCGCAGGAGACTATAAGTATCCCGAGTAAGCTTTGATAAGGTTAATCGAGTCAAGTTAGGTCTTGTTATGTCTAATCTTTGTGTCTAAGTGTGCAGAAACTTATGAGCACAAGAAGTCAGCGGAAGATGTGGCGAACGAGAAGAATGGCACGTATGTGATGTCTAAGGAACAAGAAGTCGAGGAGGAAGTCTGCTCGAGGAGAACGACGCAATTGGGTTCGGGTGAGCTTAACACCGAACGGGCGGAGCATCACCCAAGCAAGCAAACTCCAAAAATGTTAACTCGGGGGCTGACCTTAAAGACTCGAGGCATCTCAGTTGTGACTGAGGGCATCTCGGTTGTGAAGATTGGGACTTCTACAGAGATGAACTGAGGCACCTCAATTGTAACTAAGGGCACATCGGATGAACAATACTCGAGGTGCCCTCACTGTGGACTAGGCCATCTTACTTGTGAACTGAGGCACCTTCCTTGTGAACTGAGGTGCCTCAGGTGAATAGTTGTCGTTAGGTTACCATTGTTGGGTGGATAAACTTCTATCCATTGAGGGAGCCCTGAGTCTCAAGGCACCCTAAGTGTCACGTCAACAAACAATCACTTTAACCGTTGGGCTATAAATAGCTCGTATACCTAGAAATTATTTATAATAACTTGTATTCAATTTCCAAACTCTTTTGTGAGCTTTTCAGCAGCTGTAAGTGGCTTCTCCATGTTCAACAAAGGAGTTTTTCAGTGTGCTTTCATTGTCATAGATTAACAACCTCCCTTGTTGCAACTAAGTAAATTCTGAACCTCTTTCCTTGGTTATGTTGTTGATTAATATTTATTGCCTAATTAATTAATTGTCCTTGCTAAGATCAAAAAGCAAGAGAATTCTCTAACTTTGCTTGTAGGGCTATTCACGCCTCTCTTTCCGGCCTATACCAATCATATAATTGATATCAGAGCTCAACCGCTTTAGGAGGACTAGCTACCACCTAAAATAATAAGACGATGATCGGACCAAGCATTCACCCATAGAAATTCAAGAGAGATTTTGCGATATGGAAAAGAGAATGAAAGTATTCTTTAAGATTGACTTTGAAATTTTACTAACCATTAAATATGACTTTGTAGTACCCAGAGATCCACAAGGAGAGGAACAAGAGGAACATCTCTAGAGCAAAAAGGAGCAAGTCAACTTCGTGGGCAACGAAAAAGTAAAATTCCATCTGCTAACCGTGTTACTTCAATAAGAAGTCAACTGCGTCAGCAGCTATCACTCGGCCAAAGAACTCTAGAAGAAGTTTCTGGAGCTTCATGAAGGAACATCGAAGGCAAAGCTAGCAAGATGGGGCATCCTCCGAAATCAACTGACAAACCTCAGATGAAACAAGGAGAAATGATGGGTCAACTACACGCAAAGATCAAGGAGCTGATTACTGGACTCACCAACCTCAGAGAAACAGTAACCAATCAAGACTCAAACTAATATAAACTCAATGACTTTTCGAGAACTCAAGAGTGGATATTAATAGTGGATGTTGGGACTTGATCGTACGGCTAGAGGGGCGTGAATAGACGTTGCCCCCAATTTGTAGTTCTCTTCATACACTTTGTTAGTTGCACAAGTGGAATACAAAATAAGCTAAACTAATAAATTAAGAAACCAAACCGCTAACACATGTTGATATACGTGGTTCGGAGATGACGCTCCTACTCCACAACTGTCCATGTAAGGTGGACGATCCCGATCCGTCAAGGGATGACTCCCCGGAATGCTGGTGCAAAAAGCATCAGACATGAACAGTCAAACTTTGGTGTTTCGATGTTTGACAATATACCAAGGTCTGGTCAAAGTGATCAAGGGTTAAACCAAACAAGACCTGATATTTAGTAGGGTAAACCCAGGTTTGGTCAGTTTGACCAAGGGTTAGCCAAACATGATTTGATGTTTGGCAGAGTGATCAAACCTAGATTTGATATATGTGACAATATACCGAGGTTTGGTCAGTTAGAACAAGGGTTAGCCATGTTGATGCAGTCCGACCCTGATTATTGTTTTGGTGTTGACACCGATTTTAGTTTAGGTTATTAAGATGATTGAGATTAAGTCCTGGTCGGGGACTGGGCATGGAGTTGGATTTAAACCCTGGCTTGGAGGGCCAGGTCCTAGTTTGGAGGGCTAGGTGGATGAAACTCTAACTTGGAGGGTCAGGTCCTAGCCTGGAGGGCTAGGTGGATGAAATCCTAGCCTGGAGGGCTAGGTGGATGAAACCCTGGCTTGGAGGGCCAGGTCCTAGCCTGGAGGGCTAGGTGGATGAAACCCTGGCTTGGAGGGTCAGGTCCTAGCTTGGAGGGCTAGGTTGGATGAAACCCTGGCTTGGAGGGCCAGGTCCTAGCTTGGAGGGCTAGGTTGGATGAAATCCCGGCTTGTGAAGCCAGGTCCTAGCTTGGAGGGCTAGGTTGAAGTCCCGGTGAGTGAGACTGGGCATGGAGTCTTGGTCCGGGGGACTGAGCACAAGTCAGAGAAGGCTGGGAGCCCGTTCTCTTGACTTAGAGTGGATTTGGCCTTGCTAGATCGGCCTGGAGACCAATCAGGGAAGTTGGCACGATGTCCCTCTTGGATCGGTCTGGTGACCGATCCAGCTATGTCTGATCGGTCTGGTGACCGATCAGGGAGCATACAGTGAGATTGGGAACCTTACTGATCGACTCCTGATCGGTCTGGTGACCGATCAGGGAGCATACAGTGAGATTGGAAGCCTACTGATCGGCTCTGATCGGTCTGGTGACCGATCAGGGATACTATTCAGATCGTTTTGGTGAACGATCATTTGTCGCAAGGTCCTCACTATAACCGATCAGGCCGAAGCCTGATCGGTCAGGAGGTAGCCTAATCGGTCTGCAGACCGATCATGCCACACCCTGATCGGTCTGGTGACCGATCCGGAGGGTTGGGCGGTGAAGCTGGAAAGACTTGGATCGGTCTGGTGATCGATCCCGGAGAAGTCGCGATTTCTGATTTCACACTGGGGACCGATCAAGCTAGAGCCTGATCGGTCTGAGCCCATCCTGATCGGTCTAGTGACCGATCAGGAGTCACCCTGATCGGTCCGGTGACCGATCAGTAGCTGACAGCTTTAATTCAAAAGCGCTGTCAGAGTTCTGATCGCGGCTGATTCGCTACTGATCTCTGCTCTTATCTTCTGATTGATGATTCTCCATTGATATGCTGAACTAATGAGCTGCTAAGTGTGTAGGTAAATCAGGTTTACTCAGGGAGAGTCAAACTGAGGCTTTATCAACAGCAGGTTTGGTTGTTTGCTTCCGCAGGATATAACGTTCTCTGGCGTGAACTGCAACGGCTGAGAGGCTGATGGCCTAGGGCTCGACTGGAGGTGATTCAGTGAGTTCAGAGGAGGTCAGGGATAGCTGGGCTGTTGCAGGTGAGAAGCTGGCGAGCTCCAGAGGAGCGTCTGTGACCTGGCGATGCAAAGCAGGTTAAGCTGCGGAGTGGAGAAGGAGCTGAGATACAACTCTACAGAACTCACAGAGTGAACTCTTCTTTGGCAACAACACTTGTGCTTGTGCGACAACTTCGATCCATCTCTTTGAGCAAGCGACTGTGATTCTTGAGCAACCTACTGATACTTGAGGACTTGGAAGAAACAAGGAGCTTGGCAAGTCCATCAGCAAGAAGACACGAAGAGCAGGTAGTTCTTGCGTGAGATTTGGGCTGAGTGGAGCTCGGTGAGGAGCTCGCTTGTGTACTTACTGTCCTAAGTGCTCTGTAAGCTTCCTTTGTGTTTCATTGTGCTTAATTTCATATACACTGATTGAAACGCTGTGGAGAGGTTACTCCACCGAGAAGGAGGATTTGATATCCGATTTTTCGAGGCTTGATCAGCCGACAATCAAGGGATCGCCCACCTTAAGGGCACGCCAAGGAGTAGGGGCAAGTTATCCCCGAACCTTGTAAACGATCCTTGTTAGCGTTTTCGGTTTGCTTTCCATTTCTGCAGTTATACTCTGTTTTGTTTTTGCTTCCGCTATGCTACTAACCTAACTGCAGAGAAAACCTAAAAGTTCAAAGAAGTGTGTGTCTGGCTATATTCACCCCCCCTCTCTAGCCATCCAAGTTCCAACAAGCTAAACATGATCTGATGTTTAGCAGAGAACCCAGGGTTGGTCAATTTGACCAAGGGATAAACCAAACAGAACTTGATGTTTGACAGAGTAATTAAAACATATATGGACTGAGCCCAATAGGACTTGATGTTTGACATAAAGAAGTATAGTCAGGATTAAAATGACTAGTAAAGAAATCCTTATCAAGGCACCGAAGTCCTAGTTTGAGGAATCGGGCACGAAATCCTGGTGAGTGAAAATGGGTCATAGTGAGTGAAGATGGGTCATAGTGAGTGAAGCTAGGTGGACAAAGTCCTGGTGAGTGAAGTTGGGCACAAAGACCTGGCCGAGAGTTGGGCACCGACTTTGAGGAATTGGGCACGAAGACCTGGCCAAGGGTTGGGCACGAAGTCCTGGTCAGGGACTAGGCACGAAGACCTAATCCGGAAGATCGGGAAGAAGACTTAGCCGAGCGAGGATTACGGACAGACGTAGAGACGGGTCGAGGTATGGATGTTTCGAGATCTGAGAGTCTTGGAGGCCGAGCAAAAGTCCAATCGGAGGAGCCGGTTGGCAAAAGATAACTTCTCCATGGTGGAGTAGGTGAGGACGAGATCCCCGGAAGAGGGAATAGTAGGCGTCGGTTCGACCTAGGATTTCATTTGAAATCCAAAGTCAGAACCAGATAGCTCTAGCTATCATTCATGCATGCATTTACTTTGTTATATTGTGTTCTTAGACTAACCATGGTTGTAGGCTAAAGGAATCAACTGCTATGTTCTGGGGCACCTAAGAGGGCTCAATCGCCCGAGAATCCAGGCGCCTGAGAGGACTCAACCACCCCAGAAGGGTTTTATCAGCAGGTGGCGAAGCTGAGTTGGCGGTCGCTGGTTGGGCGTGCCACATCAGCTCCCGGTGCCTCGTTGCTCCCAGGCGCCCCAGTGTTCCCAGGCGCCCAAGAACAGGATAAAGGTTGGCCGAGTCTGCGGATAAGGACATGGTTGAACGGATGATGTGGAGGGCACACCTATAGCCTATCAGGCGCCCAAGATCAAGTATAAAAGGGGTTTCACCCCTTTGCTTCAGATCATCAATTTTCCAATCCGATTACTCATTCCCTGCGAAGAAAAAGTGCTAAGACGAAGCTCTATGACCAAGGAGGCTTCAGGAGGAATTGTGTGACGTTTCAGACTTTTGGATTGGTTAGGATTGTCATTGTTTGTTGGTTTACATTTACTTACAAGTTGTAATTCTTTATATTATTTGTGCTTGTACCAAAATCTGTAAGACGAGTTTCTCCACCTCCAGAAAACTTTCGGAAAGGAGACCACTAGTTGACGGGCAATACCTGTAATTAGGCATTGGACGTACTAACCCTGGAGGATTGGGAACCAAGTAAAAATCCCGCTTGTATGAGTTGTGTATTTTCGCTCTATTTATTATTCCGCTATGCTACTAACGACTCTGTTACGAAGTTGACCGAATGAACGACTCAAAAACGACAAAAAGTTACAAGTAAAAAATCACCCCCGCCCCCCTATAGACCCCACCGATCCCATAATTGGTATCAGAGCAGGTGGCTCTTATCAAACTCACCGCAGAAGGAGCAAGAAGGTCAGGAATTGAGGGGGAGTCAAAGGTGAAAGAGGTATATATATTTTTTTAAATGTCTAATTTCAAATTTAACATAATTTCTTTCAAGTGCAGGGAGAGAGAGCGCTATAAAAATAAGTATCCTACTCGTAAGCTTCGTACATCACCACCGGCAGCAACGAAGGTATCGGCGCCAGGAGTCCGGAGGGACAATAACCATATCAAATGCTTCAAGTGCCAAAAACATAGGCACTACAAGAACCAGTGTCCAAACTTGATAACCCGACCCACAATGCCAGAAAATTATACGAAGGTAAAAGAGGTACAAAATTTTAATTTCTGTAAAAATATTTTTCAAATTCTTGTAAGGTTACAAAATTTTTTTTGGTAATTTAGAAAATATGTATGATAATAATGTTGATTTTTCTATCAAATTAGATTTTCTGCATGAGATTAGATATATTACATGATAGCTTAAATAATAATGATCTAATATCAAAATCATGAATATCAATTCTAAAATTTTTTAAATTAATGCTGTAATATCAAAAATTAATTCTGAAATTTTATCACATAAATCTTTAGATAATACTCAAACATTAATTAATAAATTTTCAGATAATGCTGATATCTTAATAATTCATTAAATAATACTTTAATTAATATTTCTGAAGATAACCTTAATAATTCTGAAGATAATAATAAAACTGTAATTAATAATTCTGAAGATAATAATGAAACATTAATTAATAATTCTCATGCTAATTCAAATAATTTTGAAGATAATAATGAAACCTTAATTAATAATTCTCAAGATAATTCAAATAATTTTAAAGATAATTATGAAACCTAAATTAATTATTCTACTATTTTTAAAGATAATGATACAACTTTAATTAGTAATTCAGAAAATTATTCTACTTATTTTGAAGATAATAATACAACTTTAATTAATTTTGAATATAACTTTGAAGATGAAGAAGAATATAATTATGGAGATGAAGATGAATTCACCAAGCTATAATTAAAAGGGTTTATAAGAATTCAAATAAAATAGAAGTATTAAATATAATTGAAAACATAAAATCAAAAGAAATAATAGATGAATCAGAATTCTTTGAATTAATAGAAATGATGTAATTTGACCCAATATTATTATTTAATTCATAAAACTTAAATCTTAATTAATAATCATAAATTTTAAATTCTAATTTAATTCTTAAAAATGTAAATCTTAATCTTAAATTCTAATTTATTTCTTAAAAATTTAAATCTTAATTAACCTCAAATTCTAATAATAAGTTAATTCTTAAAATATTTAAAACTAATTTAGTAAATCTTTAATTTTATTTTAATTAGAAACTCAATCATTAATTCAAAATTCAAAATTTGCTAATCCACGAACTAAATTCAAATTAATTATCTCCAATTATGAAACTAACAAAATTCTACCCAACTAGAACAATCAACTTAATAATAATAAATATGTCAAAGTGGATTGATATATTCACGGGTTCACATGATCTGTATTAAATCGAGAATTTGATACTACATTAGAAATCAAATTAAAATACTTTGACTTGATTGACACATGTATAACTGTCATACTCATGCATTTTTTTCACATACATCTGCTTGTCATTTATACTAGTTTATTTTTTGCTTAGTTTAGAATGGCTAGATAGGAAAAAGATTGTTTGACACTTGCCTAACATAGTACTAGGGTGGGGCGAGTTGATAGTCAGGAAAGGTAAGGAGTACCCGACTTGGCCAACCTAGCTAAGTGGAACTAGCCGAAACTACCTCGCCACATCCTAGACTAGTTAGACCAGGGTTTCTCAAAGAGTAAATTAAAAGTATCATTTTTAAAAGACTTTACTAAGGAAAGGGTCATTGTTATGATATCTGAGAAGGCCCCTGTGCCTCGCCAAGGCCTCGAAGCCAAATATTAAAATTTACTTTTAAATTACTACTTGTTAAACTTGAATCTAACTCAAGGTCTAACAATATATAAAATTAAATTGAGAAAAATTAATCAAGCATCTCACAAACACCCATAAGGCTACCATGCTTATTTGTATTGCGACACTTAAAATGGGTGAGATGACAAGGACTAATCAATTGATAAATATTTTCAAAAATTCTTAGAATATTTTCTTTAAAAAAACTTATTTTCAAAATAGTGACTAAACATAATAATGTTTTAATGAATTTCATGCGTGATTGTGTGTACTTATAAATAGATTTCAAAAAATATATATCTTTTCGAAAATTGTTTGACCTATACTTAGACACAAACCCTCTAGGTCAACACGAAAGTCCCTTAAAATATTTAGGTAGAGTTCCTTATAGTTAACAAGGGTAGCCAGAAAGTGTCAGGTTCAAGGGAAGTCAATTTTTATCGTGTTTTCAAACATTTCTGTTGAAAAATTATTTTTCAAAAACTATTCTTTCCAAAAATTATTATCTCTTTCAAAATGACATTTGCTAAAAAAATTATTTTTACAAAAATATTATTTCAAAAATTTATTTCTTTCAAAATGTTTTTTCAATAT
The DNA here is from genome assembly GCA_024364735.1 of Boesenbergia rotunda. Classification (NCBI taxonomy): domain Eukaryota; kingdom Viridiplantae; phylum Streptophyta; class Magnoliopsida; order Zingiberales; family Zingiberaceae; genus Boesenbergia; species Boesenbergia rotunda. The sequence continues at coordinate 506,598 of JAGFNQ010003263.1, forward strand.
TACTTTAAAAGTTAATATGCCTTTCAAAATATTTTCGAAAAATACTTCTTCAAAATTTATTATATTTGTTTTAAAATATTCTTCTAAAAATACTTTAATTTCTCTTATGATTTGGATAAACTCTGAATACACATATGATGTTTTCTTTATAATTTGCAAGGATTCCTATGATTGTGTCAGGCTTAGGGGGAGTCTCAATCAAAAGAATAATTCATCTTTTTGATTACTTTAAAGTTGAAAAAAATTATTATGTAATTCTTTTCGTTTGAATCAAAACTTAAGACTCAGAGGAAGATCAACTTGTGGTCAACAAGCTTCCTAGGACTGTGTTCGTTTTACGGAGAGTTCAAATTAAAAGAACTATTAGAAGTTTCAAAAATATTATATTTTAAAAATACTATCTTTTCAAAAACACTTTATTTTTTTTGAAAATATAATATTCTCATTTTTATAAATATTTTTTAAAAATCTTTTCGTCTTTTGAACATCTTTAAAAACCTTAAAAAATTACTTGAGTCTGGAAAAATCTCTAAGGCATATAGGAAAGTTTTCCTTGTGGTTAATAAGGTTTTCTAGGATTGTGTTAGATTGGGGAGGAATCCAAATCATGAAATCTATTATTTTTCATGAATTTAAGTACATATATTGAAAATTCTTTATCTTAATTAAAAAATCACTAAGACACATAGGAAATTTTCTTGCAGTCAACAAGATTCCTCGGATTGTATCAGATTTAGAAAAATTCAAATTAATAAAGTACTTATCTTTTCAAAAAAAATTCAAGTACTTAGCGGTCTTTAAAATATTTTTTGAAAAAGATACTTGATTTTTTAATAAAAAAGAAGGATTTTTGAAAATTATGTTTTCTTTAAAACTCATAAATACTTTCAAAAATCGTATTATTGGTCCAAAGTTTTAACTTAAAATATTTGTTATTATCTTATATTTCTTTTTGATGCCTGTCAAAGGGGGAGAGAGTACCTTAAGTTAGATTTTTTCGATTTCTCCCAAGTATTGACCTAAAACCCTTAGACATTAACTTAACTTAAGATTATTGTCAAACATCAAAAAGGAGAAGATTATTGATGCAAAAAGCATCAGACATGAACAATCAACCTCTAGTATTTCGATATACCAAGGTATTAAGGGTTAAGCCAAACAGGACCTGATGTTTGGTAGGGTAAACCCAAGTTTGGTCAGTTTGACCAAGGGTTAGCCAAATAGGAATTGATGTTTGGCAGTGATCAAACCTAGATTTGATATATGTGACAATATATTGAGGTTTGGTCAATTAGAACACGGGTTAGCCAAACAGGAACTGATATTTGGCAGAGAACCCAGGGTTGGTCAATTTGACCAAGGGATAAGCTAAACAGGACTTGATATTTGGCAGTGTAACGACCAAACCTCAATATAAGCCGAGGACCTTTAACGTCTGAAATTCCAGTTCTAGACTTTAGAAACATTAATCGATTCCATGAAATACATTTCTACTTCAACTACACTAAGATTTATAGAACTCACAAACATAATAACCCAAAATACATAGACTAGATCGTACTCCATTTAGCATGCATCTCAAACTTCAAATCTTTTGCGGAATAACAACTCAAACTTATAATCTTTGCGGAACTAAAACTACTATCATGAAACTTAAGTAAATAACTTAAAGTGCTAGCAAATCTCATCCCAAAGGATTTCACTCCATGGTTCCGCCGCCACTGACACAAATCATCCTTCCTTGAGCCTCCTTGTCTTACATCCTTTCTTTACCTTTATCTGCAGTAAAAGATGCAAACTATGAGCAATCTTAGTAAGTAGATACCTACTCTCACAAAACATACAATCGATAGTAAACATGTTCTTAGTCAAAAGAATGCTTACCTTTAAACATATGTACTGAAAATGATATACTAACATGAATATGCTCATGAATTCACTTGTAACAAATGCTTGCATTTGAAAACTTTGCATGAAATGAAAAATGCTTATCATGCTTGAAATAAATGCATGCTTTTGAAAACTTGAAACATTTATATTTTTATACTTCTTATACTTCAAAATAATAAACATCTTTCTTTAGGCCCGGCAAAGTACCAATGCGGGCATCCCTAATAGGTTTCAGGATAGCTAGCCACCGAACCCTACTAGAGTGTCTCTACTAGGCTTGCCTAAATCTTGTGGGCCTTGGCCTGGTACATGCTACTTAATAAAAGTAATATGTTAGGACCGTGTCGTTAAGCTAGAGGGGGGGGGTGAATAGTTTTCGTTCGATTTTCTACCTACAATGATAGCGTGCGCAAGCGGAAATACTAAATATAAAAATAAACAACCGCTAACACGTTACCGTTTACGTGGTTCAGAGATAAGCTCCTACTCCACGGCTGTCCGTAAGGTGGACGATCGCGATCCATCGGTGGATGACTCCCGGATGCCCTCCGGCTAGCTCGTGTATCTCCTTGTGGGTGGAGAAACCTCGCCACAACCCGAACGACACTTATAAGCACAACAGACTATAATGAGCTCCCTTAAACGAGCTCATTTCGTCAAGAAGAAAAAGCCTTAAACGAGCTCCCTTAAATAGAGCTCGAAGCTGAGAAGATGCCTACCAGTCGATTGGTCCATTACCAGTCGACTGATCCCACTCAATTTTGACCGTTACAACTTAACGTTCGAATTTCTAGCCACCACCAGTCGACTGCCCCATTACAATCGACTGATCATTCTGTGGTATTTACCAGTCGACTGCCCAGACACCAGTCGACTGCCCCACTTCCACACCTAAGGTTTCCCTTCCCGAGTACACTTCTCTCAGGACTCGAACCCTAGGATTTCCCAAGTACATTTCACTCAGCACTCGTACCCTCACGACCCAGCTGACTCTTCACCAGCAGCCTCGATCTGTTGCCTTCGCGCCCTTTTCGTCTTCGGCTCCCGTCCCTCAGATATGCACACAAGCCCCTCGGCTTGCCTCCATGCCTTCCTTCACGCATGCCTCGAAGTCCATGTCCCTCGGCTCATCGTCCCTGTTATATCCATGGTCCCTCGGATGCGCACACAAGCCCACGGCTTGCCTCCATGCCATCCTTCACCGTACCCAAAGACGTCCAGCCAAGTCCATGTGTATCCTGCAAGCCTGCACACTCAAATACACATATCAAATACAAGGGTGAATCTAACTTAAACCCTTTGCCCAAACATCAAAACACATGGTCACTCCGGACCATAGATTGCCCCAACAATCTTCCCCTTTTTGATGTTTGGCAATACGTTTAAGTTAGGGAAAACAAATAGCAACAACAATGCTAATAACCATATTGGACTTACGTCGCCAAGACTCCATCTCGGACTTACACTGCCAATGCATATGCAATGCAAACATGGATCCTATCACAAGGCATCCCAATACCTATCCTCCCCAAGAGTTAGGACTTTTTCCAAAACCGGGCTTTTTAAAACCTCAAAGGCTTTTTAAGAACCTCTCCAAGGTTCCCCTTACGCCACAAATGAGCAACAATGCTCCTTTACCTAAGCTCCCCCTAGACCTAGGATTTTTTTGCAAAGGCGTGTTTGGTTTCCCACTTAAACCCAACACTTCTCCCCTTTGTCATACATCAAAAGTACTCCAACAATTTCCCCTTATTGATCTCTTTAACCCCTAATGATCATAAACACAGTGTACTAACCCTCCATAAGATTACATACTTGTTTCTAATCATTTGGACACCTTTCATTTGCTGAAAAATCAATTCAGCCTTTACCAGTCGACTGCCTCCTGGGTCAGTCGACTGGCACCCTGAAAAATCCAATTTCAGCATTTCTGACTCAAATTCAGAAATGCACCAGAAATTTCATAAATCTCCAAAAATTTCCAAATTTTCTGGAGAGGTTTGTGGTACTCATATCTACTTGGGAAAAATACATTCAAACATGTATCTATCATCATTCCCATGATTGACACAAACCCCAAAACTAGCTAAATGTTTCAATTGAACCTTGACCTAAAGTCCTAGTTTTGGCTTCCCCTTGATGTCTTTTCCCATACCAACCCATAATGCATCCCTAGCATTGATTTATATGACATTTATACATCAAAAATCAATTTTCATGCTATATGACCCCAATGTCATATTTTCATGCATGATACACAACTTTAATGTGCCAAAACCCATGAATTGAGACTCAAGTCCGTCTCCAATTTCCTTGGCACACTTCATAACCCATGTAGACTTCCGAGAGGAATCCTCCCGGGATCCATAAACTATGGGTCCCAACTTGGCTTCTAGAACTCCCCCTTGAGCTCTTAGCCTTAGCTACCTCCCTAGGTGACTCAACTAACGCTAGACCGCAACGGTGTACCTCCGGTGATTCTTGGTCTACAACCCTAACATTCTTAACCTTGGACCCATTGACCTTAGTTAAAACTTTCTTCTTACTTTTAAATGACACCCCTTGTCATTTTTGGACTTCCCCTCCTTGTCGTAGTTATATGCTACCCTAGCATATTTCTTTTCATTGGCATCGGAGAACTTAGATCGGTACCCCAACCTCGATCTATCATTGTTGGGTTCTTAACTACCCAACCCCATACCTAAACCCTTAGATTCAATAGTGAATCTATATAGGGACTTTTCTAATTTATCAAGCTTTGCCCTTAAAGTTAGATTTTCCCTTTCTAGGTTCTTAAACCTAGAATCAACATGTTCACCTTGGACATTCCTAGACCTACGCATCCTAGGCATGTGCCTCCCCTTCTTGGGGTTAATGCCTTGGTCCTTGGGTCTAATGGTCTTGGATTTATCATGATGCATGATTTTGCTAGCATGATCTACAATATTAACCCTACTCCTATCATGATATTTAAATCCAAAACTATGCATGGGTAAATAATTGACATTATTTCTAACATGCATGGAGGAGTTTAAATTTGAATTACATTTAAACTTAAAGTTAGGAATTACCTCTCTTACCCTTGTAGCTCCCCGTTGATGTGAGCTTGTCTTCTTCTCCTTCTTTTCCCATTTTCTCAAATACTCTAATTTCTTGACTTCCCCTTTTCTTGAGCATTTGGTGTGGTAGTGTTTTAGCTCACCACATGTGTAGCATCTTATATGCAATATCCTTCTTTGCTCCATCCCTATAACTCATGTTAGTTTTTCAAACTATTTGAATTGAGTTTAGGGTTTACCTTCTTTTTTTTACGCAATGGACGCTTGTCCTTGTAGTGTCCCTTTTGATTGCACCTAAAGCAAATTATGTGGTCTTTTGTCCATGCTTTGGTGGAGGTTGAGGCTTCTTCTTGCTCCGGTATTGAAGTGGGTCTCTCCTCCCCGTCAATCCTTGAAGTGGAGACCTCTTCTTCTTCCCTTGATGAAGTGGATGATCATTCACTTTCTTGAGCCACCTCACTTGATGAGATGGAGGAATTTCTTTCTTCTTCCTCCTCTTGGACCATTGAACTTATTTCCTTTGGCTCTTCTACTAATTGAGCTTGTGTAGGGTTTTCATGAATTACTTCAATTTTGTTCCATAGCTCATGTGTATTCTTATACTCACCTACACCACTAATTACATCATTAGGCAAAATATTAAGCAAGATTGAAATTACATTTTTATTTGCCTTTGATTGACTTTGTTGCTCTTTTGGAATTTCGAAGGGCTCTTCTAGAACCATTATGTACTCCTAATCCATGCCAAACCAAGTCTTCACTCGCATCCTCCAATAGTCAAAATCTTTGCAATCATAGGGAGGTGGAATGTTGATGTCATCACCCAATTTGTCATCAATATCATTTCCTCTAGCTTGTTGCTCTCTCGGCGGTTAGTCCGTAGATGCGCGACCTTCGCTCTGATACCACTTGTTAGGACCGTGTCGTTAAGCTAGAAGGGGGGGTGAATAGCTTTCGTTCGATTTTCTACCTACAATGTTAGCATGCACAAGCGGAAATACTAAATATAAAAAAACAACTAACACGTTACCATTTACGTGGTTCGGAGATAAAGCTCCTACTCCATGGCTGTCCATAAGGTGGACGATCCCGATCCGTCGGTGGATGACTCCCCGGATGTCCTCTGGCCTCCTCGTGTAGCTCCTTGTGGGTGGAGAAACCTCGCCACAACCCGAACGACACTTCTGAGCACAACAGACTACTAATGAGCTCTAACCAAGCTCATTTTGTCAAGAAGAAACAACCTTAAACGAGCTCCCTTAAATAGAGCTCGAAGCTGAGAAGACGCCTACCAGTCGACTTGTCCATTACCAGTCGACTGATCTCACTCAATTTCGACCGTTACAGCTTAACATTCGAATTTCAAGCCACCACCAGTCGACTGCCCCATTAGCAGCCAATTGATCTTTCTGTGGCATTTACCAGTCGACTGCCCAGCACCAGTCGACTGCCCTATTTCCACACCTAAGGTTTTCCCTTCCCGAGTACACTTCTCTCAGCACTCAAACCCTAGGATTTCCCGAGTACATTTCACTCAGCACTCGAACCCTCACAACCCAGCTGACTCTTCACCAGCAGCCTCAATCTGTTGCCTTTGCGCCCTCTTCGTCTTCGGCTCCCGTTCCTCAGATGCACACACAAGCCCCTCGGCTTGCCTCCATGTCATCCTTCACGCATGCCTCGAAGTCCGCATCCCTCGGCTTATCGTCCCTGCTATATCCATGGTCCCTCGAATGCGCACACAAGCCCACGGCTTGCCTCCATGCCATCCTTCACCGTACCCGAAGCTGTCCAGCCAAGTCCATGTGTATTCTGCAAGTCTGCACACTCAAATACACATATCAAATACAAGGGTGAACCTAAATTAAACCCTTTGCCCAAATATCAAAACATATGGTCACTCCGGACCATAGATTGCCCCAACATAATATACTTAAACTTGTAATTATGCTTGTGCTTAAAATGCATAACTTAGCATATTCTTTGCACCAAAAATAATAAGGTTCCCAAACTTGTTTTGAAAACACATCAAAACCTTGTTCTTGTACTTATCTCATTTCTTAGTCCCAGAACTCATTCTAGGGCTTAGTAAGTCCTCGGTCTTACTCAAAACTTTTATCGAGCAACTTGCGTGTCCTAACTCCCCAAAACTTGTTTTAGGGTAGATCAAGACCTTGGTCTCGCTAAACTCATGATCACACACACAAAAGACTTAGGAAAGTTTTACGAAAACCATACGAGAACTACTTTTACTGCAGGTAAGTGATCTACTTACATCTTTACGCTTCTAAACTTACTACACCGGCGTGGGATCTAGCGTGGTACTCCTCGTCTACTTCCTTCGCACGATCCAGATCTTGGGCGCAACAAAAGTAGAGAAACCCTAGTTTTCCTCTTCTTGTTTTCGCAGGGAAGAAGGAGGAATGAGAAAACCCTTGGTTTTCTCTTCTTTCTATTACTTTATATACTAAGTGGAAGTTGAAGCAACTTTCATAAAAAATACTTACTATCACTTATCTTATATCGTTTCCATATCCCAGTGTGATACTTTACCACCACCTAATGGAAACTTAAACCAATGCTAAAGAGGGTTCTCGGGTTCAAGCCTTGGCTCCGACCCCTTTTTACAGAAATTTTTATTTTTTATTTTTTTTGGAAAAATTCTGGAAAATTTTGGGCGTTACAATCCTCCCTACCTTATAAAAAGTTCGTCCTCGAACTTAGAATAGCTTCGGATACTTTTGCCTCATACTATCTTCAGTTTCCCAAGTTGCCTCCTTAAACTTCTAGTCTAGCCATATAACCTTTACTAAGGGTACCTCTTTGTTCCTCAGTTTCTTGACTGCTCAATTTATTATCTAAATAGGTTGACTTTCATAATTGAGATCTTCTTGAACTTGTACCGTCTGTGGCTCAATCACTTGGTTGGCATCGAGAACATGTTTCTTCAGCATTGAGACATGAAACACATTATGAATAGTTGACATCTCTGGAGGTAGCTCTAACTCATTAGCTACTTTGCCAACTCTTTTAATTACTAGGTAGGGTCCTATGTAACGAGGACTTAACTTGCCTTTCTTGCCGAATTTCATTACGCCTTTCATGGGAGCTACTTTGAGGAGAACTGTATCCCCAACTTTGAACTCCAGTGGTCTACGACGCACATCGGCATAACTCTTTTGCCTACTCTGAGCAGTTTCTATCCTTTAGCGGATGCTTTTTATAGCTTCTGTGGTATCATTAATAAGGTAAGTCTGATACCCGATTTCTTTCTTCTCACTACTTTCGTACCAACAGATAGTGGATCTGCACCTTCTATTAGGACCTTTCCGTTTGCTAGGGGGGTGAATAGCAACTTTTCAATCTTGTCTTCCTACAATGGTTAGTGTGCAAGCGGAATAACAAAAACTAAAAACTAACACACAAGAAAGACACACCGATTTATGTGGTTCGGAGATAAAACTCCTACTCCATGACTGTCCGTAAGGTGGACGATCCCGATCCTTCGGTGGATGATTTCTCGGAGCACCTCCGGCTAGCTCTTGTCACTCCTTGTCGGTGGAGAAACCTCGCCACAATCCCTTGACACGACCTGAGCACTTGTAGGCTACTAACAGGCTTTTACCAAGCTTGTTTCGCCAAGAAGAAACAACCATAAACGAGCCCTCTTAAATAGTGCTTGAGGCTGATTTGACCGTTACTAGTCGATTGCCCCAGGGCCAGTCGACTGGTCCTTCACGAATTTAAATGTCACGCCTTGACGATTCGCATTCTGGTTTACACCAGTCGACTACCCAGTCGATTGCACGAGTCGATTGCCCAGTCGACTACACGAGTCGACTGGTCCATTACCAGTCAACTGATTTCTCTGTGCTCTTTACCAGTCGACTGATCAAGCATCAGTCGACTACCAACTCTCGAAGCCTAGGGTTTCCCCTTCCCGAGTACATTTCTCTCAGCACTCGAACCCTCATGACTCAGTCCCAGAGTTTCCCTACCCGAGTACAATCTCTCAACACTCGAACCCTCACGACTCAGTCGACTCTTCATCCAGTAGCCTCGACCTGTTGCCTTCAAGCCCTCTTCGACTTTGGCTCTCGTTCCTCAGATGCGCACGCAAGCCCTCGGCTTGCCTCCATGCTATCCTTCGCGTATGCCTCGAAGTTCGCTTGCCTCGGCTCATCGTCCCTGCTTTGTCCACGGTCCCTCAGATGCGCACACAAGCCCTCAGCTTGCGTCTATGCCATCCTTCACCGGCTCCGAAGACGTCCAACTAAGTCAATGTGTATCCTGCAATCCTGCATACTCACATACACATATTAAATCAACATGAAACCCTAACTTAATCATATTGACATACACATAAAAACTCATGATCTTCCCGATCAACCTTGGGCCAATTGCCCCAACAATCTTCCCCTTTTTGATGTGTGGCAATATGTTTAAGTTAAATACAAACAACAATAACAATAGAAAATTACAGACATAGTAAGCAGCATAACCATGGATTCTCCCCCTTGACCTATGCCCTCCACATAATTTTTAATTTTCCACATGTTAAGTTAAAACCTAACTTAACACTATAAGTTCTCCCCCTTTGACACTATCAAAAAGATTGCCCCAAGTAATCCTAACACTAGTATCAATGAGAACACCTTTCTATTTCTGAAAACCCCAGAAATCAGAAATCAGCAGGACCAGTCGACTGCCCAATTCCCAGTCGACTAGGGTTTGCAAACTAGAAACCTACAGAAAGATTAGTCGACTGCCCCAAGGGCAGTTGACTGATACACAGAAATCTAAATTATTCTAATTGAAATTCAGAAATCCCTAAAAAATTCCACAAAATTCGAAAAATTCTGAAATTTTACAAGCATATTTCATATGATGTATTCTATCCTAGAAAAATATAGTTTTATGAAAATACCAAATATGCTTGACTTCTTGACAAAAATTCCAATTCTTTGAAAAACCTCTATTTTGTATCAACTTTTTGCTCTAGATTGAATTCATGTGTTTTCCAAGTCTATCCTATACCATTTAAAACATAGAAATGTTTTCAAGCCTATCCCCTTTTGTGATATAGATCCTCAAGACAAAATAAGCGATAAAAACTCCCCCTTTATACCATAATCTATTGAAGAAGACATAGTAAAAATTCATCATATAACTGATAACCGTTTCAGTCGTGTCACAGTTTCAAATACAATTTAAGTACCGAATTCCTCTAAACTAATGTAGCATAGAGTAACTCGAGTCGTCTCCCAACGAATGTAGTTGGTACATGATAAATCTCAGGATTGTATTTTATTGCTTTTGGGTTTTTGATATCAAACTGGGGTTTGGATTTGAATGTAAAGACTACGAAAAGCAATAGCAAGCAAGTATGAAATCTAGTTCTAATTAAGGAAAGACAGTGCAGGTAATGAAATCTAATTTAACCTGACTACAATTGCAGTAAAGAAAAGGACAACTAGAAACTAAGCATCAACGAAACTAGACATGGAACAAAAAACCTATAGCATTAAAGAAATTTACTCTCCTAACTTACTTGCATGTAATAAAGGCCTAAAACTTAAAGCAATGGGAAAAACAATCCAAAATAGAAGTTAATCAACTAAGAAACATCACAATTGAAATTAACTGTTCTAAGAGGCATTTAATCTAACACATGATAGGCATGCTAAAAATTGATTCGAGTACGTGCCAATTGATGTGGAAAAGATCTATCCAATACAAACACTTAATAGTCATTCACAAACAGCTCAAACATCAACACAATCAACACGTGAATACAAACACTTAATAACCAATTGATGTGGAATAGAATTTGCTGAAGGAGCTGCTGGAAGGCAAAGCTGTGAAGAAGAATTCAAATTGCTGGAAATGCAAGAAGAACTGCTACTCGGCCTTGGCCCTGTGAAGAAAAACTGAATTGCTGATAAAGCATTCTGGACAGAAGGTGAAGCTGGAAGGTGCTTAAAAGAAGATGCTATGAACGAAATAAGCTGTGAAAAACTACTGCCGGAATTGAGGAATTGCTGCTACTGGGAATGGAAGAACTGTGAAGAAGCTGCCGGATGAACTTGAGATGAAGGATTGCTGTAAAGAAACAAACTGCTATAAAGGAAAGCTATGCAAAAAGAAACTGCGGGGATTGAAACTGTGAAGAAACTGTGACGGAAGAAATTGCTGAAGGAAAAGCTGCGATGCTGCGTTCGGCTAGGGTTCGGAACCCCTGAACCCTAGCTCGTGCGACCGGCGGCGTTGAAGATGACTAGGGTTGGAACCCCTAACCCTAGCTGTGGTTGGCGTCTAGATGGAGGAGAGTGGATGGAATTGATCGGATCGAGTCGGGAACCCCTCAAACTGTGATCGATCAAAGCTCCGGTGGCGATGAAGATGAAGAAGTGGAAGACCGTGGCGATGATGAACTCCGGCCGGTTAAGGTTGGAACCCCTAACCCTAGCTGTGTAATGGCCGGAGGAGATGAAGGTGAAGGTGAGGAGGAAGAAGAGAATCGGGAACCCCTCGACTCCCCCCGTTCCGATCTGCCCTCGTTCCCAATCTCCCCTAGCTTCTCTGCGCGATCCCCTTTTGTTCCTGCTGCGCATGGGTTCGGTCAACCAAGCCACAGCTTCAGCGGTTCGATTCAATCAACTTGAGTTCAGTCCAGCAATCCGGTTCAGTCAAGATTCAGCCCAGGGTTCAGTTCTTTGGTTCAGCCAAGAGTTCGGCTTGCGCTTGAGCTTGGCTTGGGTTCAGTTCTTCAGCCCAACAGTTCAGAAGGTGGTTCGGTCCAGCCTGGGTTCGGTCCAGTCAACTCAACTCAGCCTTGGTTCAGCCAGCTTTGGGAGAAGAAGAACTTGAATACTTAGCAACGGACGGCTGAGATCAATCTGACTTCATCCAACGGTCGGATCTCTTCAGATCTGAACCAAACTCCACAGATCCCAATCAATGGTCCTGATCTACCTATCCCCAGCTCGGATTAACCAGATCAGTGGCGAATGGTCCAGATCTTCCCTTTTCTTGAATGGATTGTCTAGAACATCTTGAGCTTGATCCAACGGTCAGATTACTTCTGATTTGGCTGAAATTTTCAGATCTTGATCTATGGTCAGGATTGATTCTATCTTGAACTCGGATTGACCAGAAGTTGACCGATGGCTCGGATCTAGCCGTTCTCTGGAATGGACGGCTCCTAATAATCCGATGCTTGATCCCTTTAATCTGGATCCAATGCTAACTCAAGTCTGACCTGATTTGATCTAGGTCCATGATCAATTGAAGCCTACAAAATAATATTCAAATTTAGTGCTAAAAATATCCCAAATATACAAAGATTTGAATTAAAAGCCAAAATGAAGGGAATACATGAAACCTAAACAATTGCAAACTAAAGCATATAAAGTATGGATCAAACATGGATTTTAGAGCCGAAAATAATCAACAAAATGATGGTTATCAATAATCACAAAGTAATAATAAGGAAATGAAACTTCATATGAGCAATATCAAACATGAATTAGAAGTTCACAGGAAATCATAATTAAGTGCTACAAACATCTTCAAATATTACAATATGAAATATAATGTTTGAGAGATAAATGAATACTAAAGCTGAATACACTCTCAACACTATCACTACCAACTCAAGCTGAGCCTACATGTCATCGCCTGGAGGAGGAGGAGGAGGAGGAGAGGCCTGATACATGAGGTTCCAATGCTGCATCATCTCATACATCTCGTCCTGGCACTGCTGGAACCTCTGAAAGTCACCTCTAAGACCCTCCTGATGCTGCTGAAAAGTCTAAAAATCCTCCCTGAGTCCATGCGCTCTGCCTCTAGTCGAGAGAACCGCTCCTCTGTAATCCCAGTAGGAGCAGCAGCAGGTACAACAACAGGAGCAACCTCCTCATCATCGTTAGAGCTGGAAGAACCAGGACAACGTCGCCAGACTATTACTCCCTGGCGCCTCTCGATCCCAGCCAAGGTGAGCTGTCGAGAACCTATCTGGTCGTAATCCTTTGACAGCTGATGAATCTGACCTCTGACGACTCTAATACCTTTAGACTGAAAGAATTCGGTCAAAATATGACCGAACGACATGTAGAGCTTCCTATTGACATCATGTGAAAAATGGACAATAGATGCAAATATATGGCGGGTAATGTCAATGTTTAGTCTCCTCTCTAGAGCATACATCATCACCAAGTGAGGTAGTCGGATCTTTGACCTCCCCTTGGTGACAATAGGCAGAATGCAATCTAAGACAATTTTGTACAAAATGATGCTAATAGGACTCATGCACTTAGCTATAAAGATGCGCTCTAGAGGAGGTCGAGGATTATTGAAATAATAACGATGAATTTGATCAATGGTGAAATTGAGCAAGGTCAATAGCTCAGTGACAGTGGGGAAACAAGTAAACAGATTCGACACCCTACACCCTAAAAATGCTCCTAATAATGCAAGTGTGAACGGAATGGTAACTCCTTGTACCATAGACTCATATGTCCCGTTATGGGTATCAGTACATGTAAGATTGGCATAAAATTTTTTGTATAGGTCAAAATTGACAAAATGTTGACAATATACTAACTTCTCTAGCCCAAAATGCGTGATTATCTCAATAATATGAAGAGTAATCTCCTGAAAGTATATTTGATTGAGATAATGACAATTCATCAGAATAAAGTCAACATTGTTAAATATGTTAGGACCGGTAGGAGAGCTAGATCTTTGCTCGTTGATGGTTTGTTGAGGTGGAAGACTTGAGCAATGCTAACACCTCTATTTTACTTAGTATCCACCTCCTTGAGGTGACTAATCCAAGAGTCCACTCTCCTCACTCTCTCATACACTATGAAAGATCTCCTTCTTGAGGTGGAGAAACCTCTTACAAGCTTCCAAGAAGATACAACAAGAATCCAAGCAAATACAAAAATGAAATCTTACAAGATTTACAATGATAACCCTTGAGTTTTAGGTCTTGTCTCTCAGTAGACTTCTACCTTGCCAGCATGTGATCTCCCGGATCCACCTGGACTTCACCTAGTTCCACTAGGTGTGTCTAGTCCCACTAGGTCTTTTCCCATGCCAGGGTGCGATCTCCCTGATCCACCTGGACTTCACCTAGTCCCACTAGGTGTGCCTAGTCCTACTAGGTCTTTTCCCATGCCAGCGTGCGATCTCCCCGATCCACCTGGACTTCATCTAGTCCCACTAGGTCTTTTCAGTCAAGCCTCCAGTCAACCTTGACCCACTTGACATCATACGATATTCAAACATCATATGACATTCAAACATCATTATCAAACATCGAAACATCCAACCTTAAGCTTACCAAGCTTATCAGACATAAACTCATCCGAGCCTAGTCAAACTAGGTCAACCCTGACATAACAAAGATTGCACCAACAAAATACTTGCTGACAAGCCTCGGAACGGAACCGAGGTGCTGCAGGATCTGAGGCTTGTTGTTGTGTTGAACCCTCACCAACCTTCTTCTTTGCCCTAGCCCTAAATGCAACCACACATGCATGTACCAACAATGACCCAATCAAGAGGACAAGACAAGGTAAACATGCACAAATTGAACAGTAAGTCATGAATCACGAAGTAAATGATAAAAATATACCACACGATCCATTACCATTTCTCCTGTCGTTGCATGATGTTGAATGACTAAGATTGACTTACGGAGAAGTTCTTTTTGCCCTAAACTTGGATCAAGGGTGAAGGAAGGCTAGGAATATGATTCCAGGACTTGGGGAAGGTCTAAAACAGTTGGGGAGGTCGAGGGAGAGGAGAAATTGCAAGGGGTGGCACTTGAAACCCTAGGTTTGGTCGCCCCCACACGGGGTTTTCTTTTAAAAACTTGCAGCATCAGTTGACTGACCCCTGATCAGTTGAATGATGTATCGAATATCCTAGTTTCTGATTTAAACTGGATCAGTCGACTGCTTCTGCATCAGTCGACTGATACCCTAATTTCAGCATTTCTAATCAGTCTTCAGAAATGCACCAGAAACTCTACAAATCTCCAAAAATTCTCAAATTTTGTGGAGAGATTTGTGGTACCCGTGTCTACTTGGGAAAAATACATTTACCCATGTATCTATCACCGATCCCAAGAATGACACAAAACTCAAACCTATCTAAATGGCTTAATGTAACCTCGACCCAAAATCTAAATTTTGATCTTTCCTTGATGTATCTTCTCATCTCCAACCTCAATGCACCCTTAGCATCAATTTATATGACATTTCCACATTAAAAATCAATTTTCATGCAATGGAGCTCCATTATTATATTTTTGCATGAAACCTTACTTTTCATGTGCCAAATCCCTAGGATTAAGTCTCAAATTGTCTCCAAATCCTTTGGCACACTCAATAATTCATCAAGTCCTTTTGGAGGAACCCTCTTGAGATCCATTGACCACAAATCCCAACTTGACCCCTAGAGCTCCCCCTTGAGCTCTTGGCCTTACTCACCTCCCAAGGTGACTCATCTATAATGGCAAGGGCACACATGTGTGCCTTCGGTACTTCTTGACCTACCACCCTTGCTTACTTAACTTTCCACACCTTGTCCTTGGTTAAAGTCATCTTCTCTCCTTTGAATGGCTTTTCCATGCCATTTTTGGCCTTCCCCTTGCCATAGTCATATGGCATCCTCGCATATGTCTTTTTAATAGCATTTGACCTAATAGATTGGTATCCTAGACCCAGTCTATCATTGTTGGGGTTTTGGCTACCAGACATCATGCTTAAACCCTTAGGTCCACTAGTGAATCTTTCTAGGGTTTTCTCTAATTTATCAAGCCTTGCCCTCAAGACATGATTTTCCCTTTCTAGGTTCTTAATCTTAGCCTTAGCATGTCCATTTTGGACATTCCTAGACCTACCCATTTGTCAATGTGGGAGCCGGTGTCGTCGATAGGAGGGGGGGTGGATATCGACTCGTAAAAATATTCCGGAAACTTGTCTTTCGATTCTCGTTCGTTCTAATCAGAGGGTTAGTAGCAACGAAAATAATAAAGAAAGAAAATAGAACAACCCAGTATGTACACGGATTTTTACTTGGTTCCCAAACCCCCAGGGTCAGTACATCCAAGGCCAAAGCACGGGAAACACCCATCCACTAATGGTCTCCTTTCCGGACTTTCTGAAGGCGGAGAAACCCGTCTTATAGTGCGCGTTTTACAAAAAAAAATATAAGGAAATTAATTACATAAAAGTAAAAGCAAACCAAAATAGAAAAGTCGAACACCCGGCCGATCTGGAACTCCGAAATGTCGTGCACTTCCTCCTGGAGCCTCCTTAGTCACAGAGCTTCCCCTCTAGCACTTTTTCTTTGCACAGAACGCTTAGAATGTCGTTGTGATTGCTGTACTGAGTTGAGGGGTCGAACCCCTTTTTATAGTCATGTCCAGGGGCGTTTGTGTTGCAATGGGGCGCCTCACAAGTCTCGGTCAAACCTCATCTTCACGCCGAACTCGCAGCAGGGATAACACCCCCTTCCCAGGTGACTGTATCAACACAGGCGCCTGGGAGCCCTCAGGCGCCTTGGAGGGGCTGCCCAGTCCAGGGCGTCCTAAAGGTCTGGGGCGCTTGTATTGATACAGGCGCCCTAGATGACCTTCTAGGCAGCATTTTCTCCTCCGTTAGCTCTTCTATCTTGGCTCCAATTGTAGGTACTTGTAATACAATAAAAGACAAGACAAATATGCAGATAATCTTAACTTTAAGGATTTGGTTCTGACTTCGAATTTCCGTGAAACCCTAGGTCGAACCGACGCCTGTGTTCCCTTCCCGGGGAATGCGCCTTTCACCTACTCCTCTCAGGAGAAGGTTGCCACCCGGACCTTCCGGTTGGAATTTTGCTCAGCTTCACTCACCAGGACTTTTGCCCAATCTTACGACCAGGACTTATTGCCCAGCTTCACTCACTAGGACTTTTGCCCAACTTCACTCACCAGGACTTATTGCCTAAACCCTATGTCAGAACTTCGGTGCCCAGCCCTCGGCCAGGACTTATTCCCCAATTCCTCGAATTAGGACTTCGTGCCCAACCCTCGGTCATGTCTTCGGTGCTCTGCCCGCGGCCAGGACTTAGTGCCCAATTCTTTGAACCAGGACTTATTGCCTAGGTTAACTAGGACTTTTCTTCACTTTGGTACTGATTTCTTGACTTACCCTTCCCTTATTTAATGTATCACTAACTTAAGCAAATTGTTAAACATTAAAACACTAGAGGAGGACATCACTGATGCCTCTTGCACAAACAATCTACCCCTTTTTTATGTTTGACAATATCTTAAGTTAGATTGGATTAAAGGGTTAAGTTATGATCCTTGGGATAAACTGGAAAAAATTGATCTAAGTTTTGATCCTTGAAAAAAAACATTTTGATTTAAACTTTGACCCTTGGAAAAAAAATTTGATTTACATTTTGATCCTTTGAGAAAAAATTTCGAACTTACGTTCTCTATTCCTTTGGGAGAGAAAAAAAAATTTCCTAAGAAAAAATTTCTAACTTAAGCTAACTCTCCCCCTTTGTCATACATCAAAAAAAAGATGACAAAACAAACATGCACCAACAATGAAAATTTAAAAAAAAAATCTTTTCCTTTTGAAAGTACTTAGTATAATTCTTTGAAAGCATATCATTTTTGATAAAACAATTTTCGAAACTCTTCCCTTTTTGTTTAAAAAAATCTAAGTACTAGTAAAAAACTAAGTACCTAAATTCCACCAAAAAAATTTGTACTTTGAAATGTATTGTGCACTTGGAAAAATATTTTCTACTTTTTAGAAAAATAGTTTGAACTTAGAAAATTTTGTACTTTGAAAAATATTGCCTTAGAAAAATTTTCATTTAGAAAAGATTTGCAAAAAAAATTGCACTCATAAAAGATTTTCACTTAAAAAAAAATTATGCACTTTAGAAAAATATTTTCACTTAGAGAAATACAGTACATTTAGAAAAATTAGTATTTTGAAAGAAATTTGCACTTAGTACTTTGAAAAATGTTTTGCATAAAAAATTTGTACTTTGGAAAAAATATTTGCACTTTAGAAAAATATTAGTATTTTATAAAATATTTTGCACTTTAGAAATAATATTAGTACTTTGAAAAATATTTTGCACTTTTGAAAATTATTAGTACTCTAAAAAATATTTTGTACTTAACAAATATTAGTACTTTGAAAAATATTTTGTACTTAACAAAATAAATAATCTTTTAATATTATTTTTGCTCTGAAAACATAATATTTTACATGACTTGGTTTCTTTTCCAGTCTGACACAATCCTAGGAAACCTTGTTAATTACAAGGGCATTTCCCTAGGTGTCCTGGAAATTCTCCAAACTCAAGTAAATATTATTTCAAATTTATTCCAAAAGACAAAAGGATTTTGAAAATAAGTTCTTGACTTCGATTCTTTTCCAGTTTGACACAATTCTAGGAAACCTTGTTAACTGCAAGGACATTTTCCTAAGTGTCTAGGAAAATTCTCCAAACTAAAGTAAGATTATTTTCAAAAGTGATTCCATAAAAATGATAAGTTTTTGAAAGTGATTTTTAGAAAAAAATGACTTTAAAATGATAGTATTTTAAAGAGAAAATACTTATGTTTTCAAAAAGATTTTGAATCTACAGTGTATGAAAACATTTTGAAATGTTCAATAATTCTTTTAATTTGAACTCCCCCTAAATTTGACATAGTCCTCGAAAGCTTGTTGACTACAAGTAATTTTCTTCTGAGTCTTAGGGTTTGATTCAGACCAAAGAATTATCTAATAATTAAAAATTGTCAGAAAATAGAATTACTTTCTTTTGACTTAAACTCTCCCTAAATCTGACACAATCCTAGGAGTTCTTGTAGATCAAGACGAAAACTCCCTATGTGTCTTTCAGGGTTTATCAAAATCAAAAGATTAATTTGAAACAATTTCTGACCGATATTTTGAAATGATAGTATGATAATTTCCAAAGAATTAATTTTCGAAAGAATGGAATATAATAAGTTTCTTAAACATTTTTCGAAAACATATTTGAAGTGATAGTGATTTTTAAAGCACAAGACTTTTTGAAAAATATTTGAAAAAAAACACTCCCCCTGTGACTCGACACCGTCTGACTAGATCTAGGTGTCTTAAGGGACTTTAGTGTTGACCTAAAAGGCTTGTGTCTAATTGTGTAGATCAAACAATTTTTCGAAAGGATATAATTTGAAAATGTATTGTTTATAAGCAATCAGACAAGCATGAAATCCATAAAAAATATTATTATGTTAAAACATTATTTTGAAGATAGATTTTTAGAAAAATATCCTAAAAATTTTGAAAACAATTTTGAAAAGCATCTTTCAATTTATTAGTTCTTAACATCTCACCCATTCTAAATGTCTCAGTACAAGCAAGCATGGTTGCCTTATGGGTGTATTGTGAGATGCTTGAGTAATTTTTCTTTGAAATAATGTTAAATTTATGATTTAATTAAAACTTGTGTTAGATTCAAATTTATCAAATAGTAAATAAAAAATGAGTTTCGATAATTGGCTTCCAGGTCTTGGCGAGGCACAGAGGCCTTCTTTAGCCGTAGCCTTATTGGAGCAACAACCCTTTCCTTGACAAAGTCTTTTACCGAAAGTTCATTTTCAAGTTACTTCTTGAAAAATTTAGTCTAACTAGCTTTGGTTTTGGATCGGTAGCTTCGGCTAGTTCCGCCAGACTAAACAGACCAAGTAGGGTACACCTTACCCCACTTCACCTTATTAGAAGGGCTTACCAAACGTACTATCATCTCACCTCCACCTAATATTATGTTGTTCAAGTTTCAAGTAAGTCTTTTGTCCTTAACTAACCGTTCTAAATCATGCAGAAATTTAAACATGAATGTCATGGCATATATTTTAAAAAAATTAGCAAATGCATGAGCATGACATTTATGCATGATTCAATGACATTTTAAAATAAGTTTCTAATAATGTATTAAATTATCAATTGGATACATATCGTGTGAATCCGCAAATATGCCAACCCACTTTCACATATTTAATTTTATTAAATTTATTGTTGTAGTTGGTTAATATTTTATTTAGTTTGAGTTTAAATTATTAAGATTTAATTAGAGGTTAAAATTATTTAAGAGTTAGAGTTAATGTTGAGGTTATTTAAGAATTAATTTGAGTTAAATTAATTAAGAATTAATTGAAGTTACATTAATTAAGAAATAATTGGAGTTAAATTAATTAAGAATTAATTGGAGTTAAATTAATTAGGGATTTAATTAATGTTAAAATAATTAGGATTTAATTAAGAATTAAATTAATTAAGGATTAATTAGGATTAACTTAATTAAGGATTAATTAAAATTAAAATATTAATGATTAATTAAAATGAATTAATTAAGGATTAATTAAAATTTAATTAATTAACCATTAATTAAAATGAAATTAATTAAGGATTAATTAAAATTAAATTAATTAAGGATTATGGTAAAAATTAATTGAGATTTAATTATAGTTAAAATAATTAAGGATTAAATTAAGGTAAAGATTAATTAAGATTTAATTACTACTAAAGATTTAATTTGATTTAAATTTTAAAATTTTTGGGTTGATTAATAGTTGTGGGCTTAATTGCATCATTTTCATTATTTCAAAAATGTTTGACTTATCTACTATTTCTTCTTCATTTAATTTTTCAAGTTTTTCTATCACTTATGCTTTGTTTGAATTTTCATAGATTTTATTAACTGTAGCCTTGATTCTAGAAAATTCATCGTCCTCCTCATCCTCATCATCAAGCTCATATTCTTCTATATTTTCATAGTAAGTAGAGAAATTTTCAAGGTTGTTGATTAGTGTTGTATAATTATCTTAAAGATTATCCGAGAACTTAATAATTAAATTATTATCTAAAGGGGTTTTATTTTCAATATCCTCAGAGTTATCTTCAATATCCTCAAAATTATTTTCAATATCCTCAAAATTTTGTTCAACAACCTCAAAATTATCTTTAATATTCTCAAAAACATTATCAGAGATATTAGTGGGTGAGGGAGATGAATGGAAAACTGTATTTAAGACAAGGTATGGTTTGTACGAATGGTTAGTAATGTCATTTGGGCTTACTAATGCACCCAGTATTTTCATGAGGTTAAAGAACCATATTTTGCGAGCTTTTATTGGAAATTTTGTTGTAGTATATTTTGATGACATCTTGATTTATAACAAAAATTTAGAGGAGCACTAAAAATTTTGTTGTAGTATATTTTTGGTGAATGACCAACACCAAAAATAATAACTGAGGTACGTAGCTTCCGTGATTTGGCATGTTTCTACAGAAGGTTTGTTAAGAATTTTAGCACTTTAGCTTCACCCTTGACCGAAATTGTTAAAAAGAATGTTGGATTTCATCGGATAGTGAATAGGATTCAGCCTTCAACTTACTTAAGGAGAAATTAAGTTCTGCACCATTATTTGCGTTACCTAACTTTGCTAAAACTTTTGAAATTGAGTGTGATGCATCAGGAATAGGTATTGGAGCTGTGCTAATACAAGAAGGTCGACCCCTTGCTTATTTTAGTGAGAAATTGAGTGGAGCACCTTTGAACTATCCCACTTATGACAAAGAGATGTATGCATTGGTGAGGGCTTTAGAGACTTGGCAGCATTACTTGTGGCCCAAAGAGTTTGTCATTCACACTGATCATGAATTATTGAAGCACTTGTAGAGCGAAAGTAAGTTGAATAGACGTCATGCGAAATGGGTGGAGTTCATTGAATCATTTCCTTATGTGATCAAGTATAAACGAGGTATGGAAAATACTGTTGTAGATGCTTTTATCTTCCAATAAGGTATATTAACCTTGCTCTCATACTTTTGAAACAATAAATTGTTCTGTTAAAGATTTGAATACATTAAAGGATCTAATATTCTAAAAGATCATATGACTTTTGGAAATGTATTTGTAGTCTTCAGCTACTGCATTTCGTGGATTTGGGAATTTTAATTAGAGCTGATGGAGTTCTAAGTATTGGATTGGGATACATATGTGCATGATTTATGGCATAAGTTTATATTTAAGTTAATAGTTATATGTGTGCCTAACTGGTTTCATTTGAGGGGGAATTATTAGTTCAAGAAGCCCATGGTGGGGGGCTAATGGGACATTTTGGAGTGAGAAAAACATGAGATGTTTTGTTGGAGCATTGCTTTTGGCCACATATGAAAGGAGATGTAGTAAAATTTAGTGAGAAGTGTATCACATGTAGGCAAGCAAAATCTAAATCTTTACCTCATGGGTTGTATACATCTCTACCAATTCCTAGTGATCCTTGGGTTGATATTTCTATGGACTTTATTGTAGGTTTACCAAGGTCAAAACGAGGTATGGATTCTATTTTTGTGGTTGTAGACAGATTTTCCAAATTGACTCATTTTATTACTTGTAGGAAAACACATGATGCTAACCATATTGTTGATCTCTTTTTTAGGGACATTGTACGACTTCATGGAGTGCCGAAATGTATAGTTTCAGATCGTGATGCAAAGTTTGTAAGTTACTTTTGGAAGACACTATGAGGTAGTAAATCGTACCTTAGCTACTTTATTAAGAGCTATCATTCAAAAGAATTTAAAAGGTTGGGATGATTGTTTACCACATGCTGAATTTGCATATAATAGATCTATACATTCTGCTACTTAGTGTTCACCTTTTGAAGTGGTGTATGGTTTCGATCCGCTAACTCCTTTGGATTTATCACCTTTGCCTACCTCGGAGACAAAAAAGGCGAAATCGCTCGCCCCCAGCGCCCCCGCCGCACCCGTCCCAAGGCCATCACGAGGAGGTAACTCCTTGGATTTATCACCTTTGCCTACCACTGAGCATGCTAGTTGCTGAATTTGTGAGGCAAATGCATGAGAAAGTAAGGATGCAAATTGAAAAGAAGACTGAACAATATGCTACGCAAGCCAACATGGGACGAAAGAAAATAATCTTTGAACCTGGTAATTAGGTTTGGGTTCATATGAGAAAGGAGAGATTTCCTACTAAAAGTCGTACTAAGTTACATCCAAGAGGCGATGGACCATTTAAAGTCATGGTGCGAATCAATGATATTGCCTACAAGCTTGACTTGCCGGGTGAGTATAATGTGAGTTCCACATTTAATGTTTCTGATCTCTCTCCCTTTGATGTAGGTAATCAAGATTCAAGGACGAATCCTTTTGAGGAGAGGGTGAATGATGGAGTCAAAGGAAGTGAACAAGTTGCCCAACAAGCTAACGATATGGATCATACTTAAACCACTCTAGATGATGTTGATGATCCATTAAGCATGAAAGGAGGCCCAATTACAAGGGCTAAGGCTACAAAGATGAAAGAAGCATGTAATGTGCTAATTGAAGAAGTGAAAGCCAAAGCTACCATTGAAGAAGGTTTGACCAAGAGCAAGTCATAAGGCTTAGTCGACCTAATTCAAGCCTTAGATTAGCTTAACTAGTCACTTAAGTCTCTTGTCTACGTAAGAAATATGTTAATTTTGTGGGTTCAATTTAGGCCCAATTTCTAGCTTTATTTGAGTTGTAATGGTGTCAAGAGCTCAATATGGCTATGTAGTCTACATAGGCCTCTACTAAATGGGCTTCCTTTTGGCCTTTTAGGATTTTTATGTCACCCTATAGCTATAAATTAAGGGGGTGGCGGCCACAACATGACACTTTTGGCTTATTCAATCTTACTACATGGTGAGACTCTCACTTGTTTGTTCTTCATTGAACTCGAACTTATCAAGGCATCCCCTTGTGGCGTTCAAGACTTATCAAACTCCATTCCAATGTTGTGGCGTCTATCTTCTTCTTCTTCTATACCAAGGTTTGTGCTTCCTTAAGGTCGAGGTTTCTTTCTTTCATTCTCTATCTTTTTGATTTAGACTATCTATATCTCTTTCTTCCATTTGTTGTGTGTTCATGAGAATTCTTCTCTTTGGGCTCGCATCACATGTGCTGAGCTATCCCAAATCAGAATATGTCTTAGATTAGACTTTCGCCCAATCCACACTTCTATGGGAGTAGAGAGTACTAACCTAGATGGTATCAAGTATGTACGTTGTCGTTTCCTGAGCATATCCCCAGAAAGAATTCGGCAACTCGGAGCGACTCATCATTGTCCTAACCATCAGCATAAGAGACCTTTTCCTTTGCTCTGTCGCACCGACGTGTGGGAGGCGGCGGTGCAAGGGAGTGGCGGCACCGCCGCAAGCTAGGGAAAGGAGGAGGTCTTAGTTGGTTTTAGATGAGAAGGAGACTTTTTCTCTCCTTCATCTTCTTCTTCATCATCCTCCTTGGAGCTTCCTTGTGGCCGGCGGGCTTGGGAAGCTATTGGAGGCCCAGGGTTTTGATCGCCGCATGAAGAAGCGGTTAATTAGATCACCGATTTTTGTGTTTATCTTCGAGGTTCATGACACAATTAATTATCAATATTAATTAACAATTAATTAAACTATGATAATTAATTAAAATACATGCAATAACATCCTATTACATGAAATAACAAAGAAAACAAAGAGGAGCCAAAGAAAGATATACCTCGTCTTCCCCTTTTGGACTTCGTGTGGGTGACGAGCTACCAAGACGTGGAGTCACCAAGGCCTCCAATTCATCCTCCTATCTTCTTCCTTACTGTCGGCAACCCTTCAAGGAGGAAGAACTCTTTCTTCTTCCTTGCGCCGTCCACCAAGTGGACAATGATGACGGAATCAAAGATCTTCTTCCCAACAAACCCTAGCCGAAACCACTCTCCACCACTCCTTCCTTACTGTCGGCCAAGAGAAGATATATGTGGTCTCTTCTCTAGCCACTTGTGGATCCTCCTTGCTCCCAGCGTGCACACGTCAAGGAGGAAGAAGCAAGCAAGATGATGGAGAGGAAAGGAAGAAGATGAAGCGGATGAAACTTCTCCTTCTTGCACCTTCTATCCTCCTCCCGCTAGCGCCGCAAGCTTCCTTTGAAGTCACCGCCGGCAAACCTCCCTTCCGCCTCCCTCTCCTACTGAACACTACCCGGTGGTGCATCCTTTGATCAGGTTCCACGCCCAAAGAGGAGGAGAAGAAAACCTTGCTTCCTTGCTCCATTTGATCCGGTGCAACCTTATACCCTAGGAGAGAGAATTTGTGAGGTCTCGAAGGAAAGGCTCTAAGGGTTTTGTGTGGATGAGTAGGATTGATTAACCTTGGTTTCATGACTCCTCTGGGGTATATATAGGGCTACGATAGGGACCACCATGAGGAGGAGTTGGGTCTTAGCCCGCTAATAGATCCAAATCCATTCCACTAAAGGATCCCCATTGAACTTCCTCTCCAACCCCCATATTTTCATATGAGCTCCACTTATTATGAGCACATCCATCTCACCGTGTTTATGATATCGAATGCCCGTTGATTAATTTAAATTACTCCCAATTTTAATTAATCAACCTCTTTATCCTTGATTAGTAACACTCAACCTTTTCATCATGTTGGACCATAGTCCACTTGCAGATTTAATATGATGAACTTTATGATCTCATCAAGTGGGCATCATCATCCCGACTCACTAGGACACGGATTCCGTCAATAATCAACGCACACCATGTGAATAACATTTTTTTCCAACTTACCGGGCCTATCGATTTAGCAGAATAAATCTAGCCCATTAGTAAATCAAAGAAAAAATAATTAATCTCACGTGCCCGTTATTATTTTGGGATTTATAGATTGTACTCCATAATATAACCGAGGTCTAATCCAATTATAAAGTCAGAATAAATTGGATGACCTCTATTTTTGGTCCTACTCAATGCACACAAAGCGCACTAGTGTAATTCTATGGTTAAGACAAACCACACCTAATTATACTACTACCATCCCGATGGTTTGTCCAACTCCATCTCAGTTATGAGCCTTTTCTTATACTCTGCAAGGAACTGATAACATGATCTTCTGTGCGTCACCACACACCATGTTATCTACAATGCAATGCATGAGACATTTTGTGCATATACTAATATAAATATGCATCCTGTGATTATGTTATTCACTTTCAAAATGCAGTTGTTCTTATACATCCTAGCAATCTCCCACTTATACTAAAAGACTTTGCTGTCTTCAAAATGTCATACATCTGACCCTTGATCCTCCACATGCCTAAAAGCTCTCGCTACCAAGGCCTCCGTGAAAAGATCTTCCGAGGTCATCCCCTGATGTAATCTAGGCAACAACAGCTATTCCTCATCATGGTGGTACTTGCGCTCTCACCTTATGGGCTCGCGATTCCTTCGAGTTTACAACTGCACCATTTTTATCAAAACAAATGTGACAGCTCTAAGTAAACTAGGAATCACATCCAAAGTGATGTAGACCAAGGAGTTGTTCATCAAGACCAGGTTAAAACTGCAAGAGATCATTTGTCACTTCCTGAAGGGCCAATTACAAGACTTCAAGCAAAGCGTTTCAAGGAAGCACTAAACGGGAACAATGGCCTGGCTATGAAAAACGAGAACCCAAGTTAAGCCCAAGTACAAATCAAGGCTTAACCCATGTGATCGGTCTTATTCAGCCATGACTCATCCCTAGCATGATGGTTGGAAAAGGGAAAGGAGAAAAGAAGTATGGAAACTTGGGATTTTGGGTTTCTAAGTGTTCTAATTTCATGCATGCAAAAGTATGGAGACTTGGAGTTTTTTTTGGGTTTCTAAGTGTTTAAATGCTTGCATGCAACATAAGTACTTGTATTTGTTTGCATGCATGCATGTAGGTACTTTAGTTGCTTACTCCCATTATATAAGGGAGAGAATTCCGAATTTGTAAGGACTTTTGGTTTTGGAAA
This sequence comes from Boesenbergia rotunda, assembly GCA_024364735.1. NCBI lineage: Eukaryota > Viridiplantae > Streptophyta > Magnoliopsida > Zingiberales > Zingiberaceae > Boesenbergia > Boesenbergia rotunda. The sequence goes on from JAGFNQ010003263.1 coordinate 533,434, forward strand.
ACATCCTAGTAAGGATTTTGTGATCTCTTGGTTCTTAAGGGAACTTCTGAACTTATCGAGTCTATCCCGTGGCGTTCAACAACCGAAACTTATCACCATCCTGGTGTGGCGTTTCCTTCTTTCGTAGTCTTTGTTTGTGCCAGTCTTGGTTGCGGGTAAAGGCTCAAACTCTTGTCATCTTGTTCCTAGGCTTTTATCAATCTTTGTCTTAGGTTCCATCACGTATGTTGGCGGGGTTCGTATCACAAAGCCCATCTTGAGGTTCCTGAACCATATCGCTTCCTTGGCTGCCACTTATTCAGTTCCACGATGGAGACTGCCACGCAGTCGCTGCGCGACACTCCTTCAAAACTATGGTTCCACCTCATAGAGTAAACACAAAACCCCGAGGAATGCTTCAAAACTATGGTTCAACTCACTTAAGGAGAAATTAAGTTCTGGACCTTTACTTGCGTTACCTAACTTTGCTAAAACCTTTGAAATTGAGAGTGATGCATCAGGAAACAGCATTGGAGCTGTGCTAATACAAGAAGGTCGACCCCTTGCTTATTTTAGTAAGAAATTGAGTGGAGCAGCTTTGAACTATCCCACTTATGACAAAGAGATGTATGCTTTGGTGAGGGCTTTAGAGACGTGGCAGCATTACTTGTGGCCCAAAGAGTTTGTCATTCACACGGATCATGAATCATTGAAGCACTTGAAGAGCCAAAGTAAGTTGAATAGACGTCATGCGAAATGGGTGGAGTTCATTGAATCATTTCCGTATGTGATCAAGTATAAACGAGGTATAGAAAATACTGTTGCAGATGCTTTATCTCGAAGGTATACCTTGCTCTCTACTTTGAACACTAAATTGTTAGGATTTGAATACATTAAAGATCTATATTCTAAGGATCCTGACTTTGGAAATGTATTTGAAGTTTGTGAGCATGCTGCATTTGGGAAGTTTTATAGGCATAATGGATTTCTATTTAGAGTTAATCGGTTATGTGTGTCTAACTGTTCATTGAGGGAATTATTAGTCAAATAAGCCCATGGTGGGGGACTAATGGGACATTTTGGAGTGAGAAAAACACTAGATGTTTTGTTGGAGCATTTCTTTTGGCCACATATGAAAGGAGATGTTGTAAAATTTTGTGAGAAGTGTATCACATGTAGGTAAGCAAAATCTAAATCTTTACCTCATGGGTTGTATACACCTCCACCAATTCCTAGTGAACCTTGGGTTGATATTTCTATGGATTTTATTGTTGGTTTACCAAGGTCAAAACGAGGTATGGATTCTATTTTTGTGGACGTAGACAGATTTTTTAAAATGGCTCATTTTTTTATTCCTTGTAGGAAAACAGATAATGCTAACCATATTGCTGATCTCTTTTTTAGGGACATTGTATGACTTCATGGAGTACCAAAAAGTATAGTTTCAGATCGTGATGCAAAGTTTCTAAGCTACTTTTGGAAGACACTATGGGGCAAGTTGAAACAAAGTTGTTGTTTTCTACAACGTGCCATCCCCAAACAGATGGACAAACAGAGGTAGTAAATCGAACCGTAGCTACTTTATTAAGAGATATCAATCAAAAGAATTTAAAAGGTTGAGAGGATTGATTACCAAATGTTGAATTTGCATATAATAGATCTATACATTTTGCTACTATGTGTTCACCTTTTGAAGTGGTATATGGTTTCAATCCGCTAACTCCTTTGGATTTATCACCTTTGCCTATCTCTGAGCATGCTAGTTTGGATTGTACAAAGAAAGCTGAATTTGTGAAGCAAATGCACGAGAAAGTATGGATGCAAATTGAAAAGAAGACTGAACAATATGCTAAGCAAGCCAACAAGGGACGAAAGAAAATAATCTTTGAACCCAGTGAATGGGTTTGGGGTCATATGAGAAAGGAGAGATTTCCTGCTAAACGTCGTACTAAGTTGCATCCAAGAGGAGATGGACCATTTCAAGTCGTGGCACGAATCAATGATAATGCCTACAAGCTTGACTTGCCGGGTGAGTATAATGTGAGTTCCACATTTAATGTTTCTGATCTCTCTCCCTTTGATGTAGGTAATCAAGATTCGAGGACGAATCCTTTTGAGGAGAGGGGGAATGATGGAGACAAAGGATGTGAACAAGTTGCCCAACAAGCTAACGATACGGATCATGCTCAACCCACTCTAGAAGATGTTGATGATCCATTATGCATCAAAGGAGGCCTAATTACAAGGGCTAAGGCTAAAAAGATGAAAGAAGCACTTAATGTGCTAATTGAAGATGTGAAAGCCAAAGCTACCATTGAAGAAGGTTTAACCAAGAGCAAGTCATACGACTTAGTCAACCTAATTCAAGCCTTAGATGAGCTTAAATAGCCTCCTTAGTATCTTGTCCATGTAAGAAGGATATGTTAATTTTGTGGGTTCAATTTAGACCCAATTTCTAGCTTTATTTGGGTTGTAATGGTGCCAAGAGCTCAATAGGCCAATGTAGTCTACATATACCTCTACTAAATGAGCTTCCTTTTGGCCTTTTATGGTTTTGAGGTCACTGTATAGCTATAAATATAAGGGGTGGCGGCCACAACATGTAACTTTTGGCTTATTCAATCTACTACATGGTGAGGCTCTCACTTGTTGGTTCTTCATTGAACTAGAACTTATCAAGGCATCCTCTTGTGGCGTTCAAGACTTATCAACCTCCATCCCAAGGTTGTGGTGTCTATCTTCTTCTTCTTCTATACCAAGGTTTGTGCTTCCTTAAGCATTGGGTCAAGGTTTCTTTCTTCCATTCTCCTTTTCGGTTTAGACTATCTTTCTCTCTATCTTCCATTTGTTGTGTGTTCTTGAGACTTCTTCTCTTTGGGTTCACATCAGCATTATCATTGTTCGCGCCACGACTTGAAATGGTTCATCTCCTCTTGGATGCAACTTAGTATGACGTTTAGCAGGAAATCTCTCCTTTCTCATATGAACCCAAACCCAATCACCGGGTTCAAAGATCATTTTCTTTCGTCCTTTGTTGGCTTGCGTAGCATATTGTTCAGTCTTCTTTTCAATTTGCATCCTTACTTTCTCGTGCATTTGCCTCACAAATTCAGCTTTCATTGTACCATCCAAACTAGCATGCTCTGAGATAGGCAAAGGTGATAAATCTAAAGGAGTTAGCGGATTGAAACCATATACCACTTCAAAAGGTAAACACTTAGTAGCAGAATGTATAGATCTATTATATGCAAATTCAACATGTGGTAAACAATTTTTCCAACGTTTTAAATTCTTTTGAATGATAGCTCTTAATGAAGTAGCTAAGGTTCGATTTACTACCTCAGTTTGTCCATCTGTTTGCAGATGACACGTTGTAGAAAACAACAACTTAGTTCCGATCTTGCCCCAAAGAGTCTTCCAAATGTAGCTTAGAAGCTTTGCATCATGATCTGAAACTTTACTTTTCGGCACTCCATGAAGTTGTACAATGTCCCTAAAAAAGAGATCAGCAATATGGTTAGCATCATCTGTTTTCCTACAAAGAATAAAATGAGCCATTTTTGGAAAATCTATCTACGACCACAAAAATAGAATCCATACCTCGTTTTGACCTTGGTAAACCTACAATAAAATCCATAGAAATATCAACCCAAGGTTCACTAGGAATTGGTAGAGGTGTTGTTGATGCAGTCTGACCCTGATTGTTGTTTTGGTGTTGACATCGATTTTAGTTTAGGTTGATGATTATGATGATTATGATTAAGTCCTGATCGGGGATCAGGCAGGGTATTGGAAAATCCTAACTTCGAGGGTTAGGTGTGGAAAATCCTTGCTTGGAGGGCTAGGTGTTGAAAAGTCCGAATTCGGAAGGGTTGGGTGAAAAGTCCTAGCTTGGAGGGCTAGGTGAAAAGTCCTAACTTGGAGGGTTAGGTGCAATGTCCCAACTTGGAGAGTTAGGTGAAAAAGTCCTGGCTTGGAGGGTTAGGTCCTAGCTTGGAGGGCTAGGTTTGGAAAAGTCCTAATCCGGAAGAGTTAGGTGAAAAGTCCTAGCTTGGAGGGCTAGGTGAAAAGTCCTAACTTGCAGGGTTAGGTGTAAATTCCCAACTTGGAGGGTTAGGTGAAAAATCCTTAGCTTGGAGGGCTAAGGTGGATGAAACCCTAGCTTGGAGGGCTAGGTTGGAGGCCCTGGATCGGTCTGGTGACTGATCAGGGAGTTGGCATAGTGCTCCTTCGTGGATCGGTCTGGTGACCGATCCAGCGATGACTGATCGGTCTGGTGACCGATCAGGGAGCAAACAGTGAGGTTGAGTTCCCTTGCTGATCTGCTCCTGATCGGTCTAGTGACCGATCAGGGAGCAAACAGTGAGGTTGAGTTCCCTTGCTGACCTGCTCCTGATCGGTTTGGTGACTGATCAGGATCACTGTGCAGATCGTTCTGGAGAACGATCCAGCGTCGCGGGTTCCTCTCTATGATCGATCAGGACGGAGCCTGATCTGTCTGGTCATGACCTGATCGGTCTGGTGACCGATCTGGAGGATCCCTGATCGGTCCGGTGACCGATCAGGAGGTTTGGACTGCGAAGTTCAGAAATCACCCAATAAAGGGGTGGATCGGTCTGGTGATCGATCCACAACCTGGGATCGGTCTGGTGATCAATCCAGGAGAGTTCCAAAGAAATCATGATTTCTAATTGAGCATTGGGGACCGATCAGGACGAAGCCTGATCGGTCTGGACCCAGCCTGATCGGTCAGGTGACCGATCACTTTAATTCAAAATGCACTATCAGACGCTCTGATCGCGTCTGAACGTATCCGATTCTCTGCGCTTAACATCTGATATATGATTTGCTGTGTGATATGCTGCTCTAACACATTGATTAAGCTGCAGGTGACAGGGAAGGATTCAAACACTCAAGGAGAGTCAATGGTGGCCTTTCCTTGGACTAGGTTTGTCCGTTTTCCATCTCAGTTTGCAACGGCTGGAGCTGCTGACTGGAGCTTGGCTGAGGGAGGCTCAGGAAGTGCAGGGAGAGCTCAGTGGTAGCTGGCGTTGACAGGGAAGCAGCTGGAGGCTACAGGAGATGGTGTCACCTGATGCTGAGTGGAGAAACAAAAGGGCGGAAGAAAGCTTCTTTGAAGCAGAGTTCACGAATTGAGTTCTTGCTGTGCCTTTGGGTTCTCCACAACTTGCTTGCGTGTTCTGAAGTTTCATCACTTTGAGCAAGCTACTGCAATCTTGAAGCAACCATTCATTACTTGAGCGCTAGAAGGAAGGAACAAGAAGCTCCGAGTCCAACAGCGAGAAGACACGAGGAGAAGGCTCTTGCGTGAGATCGTCGCTGGGTGGAGCTCTGAGGGAGCTTGTTGTGTTCTTGTCTTTGCTAAGTGCTAAGTAAGATCTTTCTTTGTGTTTCATTGTGCTTAAACCTATATCTGTGATTGAAACGCTGTGGAGAGGTTTCTCCACCGAGGAGGTTGCTTTCTATCCGATGTTAACCGGGGCTTGATCTGCCGACGATCAAGGGATCACCCACCTTAAGGACACGACAAGGAGTAGGGGTAAGTTATCCCCGAACCTTGTAAACCCTCCTTGTTAGCGATCTTGCTAGTTGTGTTTGTTTGCCTTCATTTTCTGTTTTTATTTTTTGCACTTCTTTGTTTTCATGGATTCTTCCGCTGTACTACTGATAAGTTTGAGTGCAGAATTCGATAAGTGCCTAAAGTCCAAGTGTTTGGCTATATTCACCCCCCCCCCCTCTCTAGCCATCCTGGTTCCAACAAGTGGTATCAGAGCGTGGGGCTCTGTTTTTGCGGATTAACAACCGAGAGCTATCATCCATGGCGTTGAGAGAAGGATTTTCCACCACCCGACCTCCTTTCTTTGATGGCGCTGATTTCCAATATTGGAGATCAAAGATGGAGTATTATTTGAAGATGGACATCAACACTTGGTTCGCGGTGAAGGAGGGTTTCACTCCTCCTAAGGATGACATGAAGGAGACATGTGAAATGGAATTACATGAAATGGCTAACAAAGGTCCCAAGGAGAAAGGGATTGCCTTAGTTGCAGGGGATCGATCCAATAAGAAGAAAAAGGAGAAGAAGAAGGAGAAGGAAGTCACTTCATCTTCATCTTCTTCCGAATTCGAGTCCGATTCCGAGGAAGATGACAGCGGCTCCTCATCCTCCGAGATGGCGAACTTTGTGAGAAGGATGATGAGAAGGGATCGACACTTCAAGAGTAGAGGTAACTCTAGTGAAGCCAAACTTGATAAGACTAATGCTTCTTGCTTTGAGTGTGGTAGGAAAGGGCATTTCAAGAATGAATGCCTGAAGCTAAAGAAGAAGGAGGAAAAATCCAAAAGGAAAGAAGAAAAATCCAAGAAGTTTGAAGGCCACTTGGGATGAATCCTCCTCGAGCTCATCCGATGAAGAGAATGAGGAGAAGAGCACAAGGCATGTGGCACTCATGGCTCTTGGAGAGGAAAGCGGTTATGAATCTTCTAACTCCTCAAACGCGGCTTCATCATCTTCGGATGATGAAGAGGTAACTTCTCCCGAACTTGAAAAATGTTATAGAGCAATTGCATGTTTAACCAATATGCTAAAGAAGTCAAAAAATAAGCTTAAAGCATTGCAATTAGAAATTGATCAATTGAAACTATCTAGGGATGATAACATTGATGACCTACATGTTGAATTGTTATAAGATGAGATTAAGTCATTAAAACTTGAGGTTGAACATTTGAAATCCTCTAAGGTTGAGGATGTAGATGATTTACATGATGATTTGCTAGTAGAAGAAAACCAATCATTAAAGAGTGAAGTTGAGAAACTCAAGAATATTCTTGAGAAGTTCTCAACTAGCTCTAAGACCCTAGACATGATCTTGAATGCCCAAAGGGCAGTCTACAATAGGGTCGGTATTGGTTACCGTCCTAAAGAACCTCATTTGTGTCTCTTATGTCTAGGACTGATATGAGACAATCTAGGACACCCAAGGTTCAAAAGAAAGTAGTCAAGGCATGGGTGCCTAAGTCTTGTTTAGTTGATGCTTTAGGTCCCAAGTTTTGGGTACCTAAAACTTCTATTTTTCGAATTGTGTAGGTTATGATTGAGGGGGAGCATCTATCAACTTGGTTCGTTAATAGTGGATGCTCCAAACACATGACCGGGGATAGATCATTGTTTACCACACTTCACAAGAAAAGTAAAGGTAATGTTTCATTTGGTAACAATGGTAGCCTTAAGGTCATAGGAATAGGAGACATTCAAATATCAGAATGTCTTAGAATTTCAAACGTCCTTCTAGTCAAGGGGATGACATTTAATCTCCTAAGTGTCAGTCAATTGTGTGACACGGGTTACACAATTGATTTTCAACCAAGTCAATGTCTAGTTAGACAACATGACACCTTGGACACGGTACTAGTAGGAGCAAGAGTAGACAATATTTATCAAATTTTATTTAAAAGTGCTACTAATGCTTTTGCTAAGTGTCTTATGTCAAAAGACGAAGAGTCCACTCTTTGGCACCGGAGACTTGCACATGTGAACATGAAGAACATCCGGAAGTTGGCCAACAAGGGATTAGTTCGTGGCTTACCAAGTATCAAGTATGAAAAGGACAAACTTTGTGATGCATGTCAAATGGGTAAGCAAACGAAATCTGCACATAAAGGTAAAAGCACTGTAAGTACTTCTACAGCTTTAGATTTACTTCACATGGATCTATTTGATTGTAGTACTATCATATAGATATACATGGACCTACTTTTTAAAATATAAGGACCAAACCTTAGATGTTTTCATTTCTTTTTGTAGAAGAGTTGAGAATGAAAAATCATCAACAATTAAGACAATTAGAAGTGATCATGGAGGTGAATTTCAAAACCAACGGTTTTTAGAATTTTGTCAAGATAGAGGTTATAGACATGAGTTCTCTACTCATAGAACACCACAACAAAATGGTGTTGTAGAGAGGAAGAACCGTGTTCTACAAGAGGCTGCACAAGCATGCTTAATGAGTACTCACTCCCGAGTTACTTATGGGCTGAAGCTGTAAATACAGCTTGCTATGTGCAAAACCGAGTTCTCATCCATAGGTTTTTAGGAAAGACTCCCCATGAACTTTGGTTTGGGAAACCACCTACGGTTAAACATCTTAGGGTGTTTGGTTGTAAGGTGTTCATCCTAAACACCAAGGACCATTTTGGAAAGTCCACGGCAAAGGCTGATGAGGGGATTCTAGTCGGGTATTCCCTAGTTAGTAAAGCCTACCGAGTCTACAACAAAAAGTCTAGATTAATTAAAGAATCTTCTGATGTTGTCTTTGAAGAAATTCCAAAAGTCAATGGTCAACCAGAAGATGAAGTCCAATTCGAACTTAGGAGACTAAGTTTGAATGAGAGTCCAAATGTTGTTGATGGTGATGAATCCGATGACGGTGAGCCTAGACAATCCATTGATCAGCCGGATCCTGAGACTGAGCTTATGTCTAGTGAACCTGTTCAAGAACCACCACCAACACCTAGGCAAACTAGATTAGCCTCTAGTCATCCCCAAGACCAAATTGTTGGAGACATCCACCATGGGGTTAGGACTAGATCATTCTTCCGGAATGAGGCTAATGAAGTTGCTTTAATTTTCGAAATTGAACCTAGAAAAATTGATGAAGCATTAAATGATCCCGATTGGATCATTGCAATGCAAGATGAACTAGGTTAATTTGAGAGGAGTCAAGTGGGACTTATTAGTCCCTAGACCTAAGAAGACCACCATCATTGGAACCAAATGGGTCTTCAAGAACAAATTGAACCATAAGGGAGAAATCATTAGAAACAAGGCACGCTTAGCAGCCAAGGGTTATAGTCAAGTTGAAGGCCTTGATTATGATGAGATCTATGCTCCCGTGGCACGATTAGAGTCCATCCGATTGATGCTAGCATTTGCAGCACATCATGGTTTCAAATTATATCAAATGGACGTCAAATCGGCTTTTCTAAATGGTTTGATTAGGGAAGAGGTCTATGTCGAACAACCTTCGGGGTTTGAGAGTACCGAATTCCCAAACCACGTGTTTAAGCTCAAAAAGACACTTTATGGTCTTAAACAAGCACCCCGAGCTTGGTACGAGCGGTTGTCAACTTTTCTGATTGAAAAAGGCTTTGTAAGAGGCCAAATAGACCCTACACTATTTCTACGGAAAGATGGTGACAATATTTTTGTAGCCCAAGTATATGTCGATGACATAATTTGTGGCTTGAACAACAAGGGCTATTTAAATGAATTCATTGGACACATGGAAAGTGAGTTTGAAATGAGTCTAGGGGAGAGTTGACTTTCTTCCTTGGACTCGAAATCAAGCAAACTCGCGATGGTATCCATGTGCATCAATCAAAATACACACAAGAAATGCTTCGAATATTCAATATGAGTGATTCAAAAGAGGTAACCACTCCCATGGCTACAAATACAAGATTAGATAATGATGAGAGTGGTAAACCCGTTGATTTGACTCAATATCGAAGCATGATGGGAGTTTGCTATACCTCATAGCTAGTCGACTTGATATTCTTTTCGCTGTGGGTAAGTGCGCTAGGTATCAAGTCTGTGCCAAGGAATCTCATTTAATCGCTGTTAGGCGAATTTTGAGATATCTTAAAGGCACAATTGGAGTCGGTCTATGGTACCCCTGTACTGAATCATTTGATTTAATTGGCTATACGGATTCCGACTACGCTGGATGTAAGTTGGACCGGAAAAGCACAAGTGGGGGCTGCCAATTCTTAGGTTCATCCTTAGTAAGTTGGTCAAGTCGGAAGCAACATTGTGTTGCTCTCTCCACGACCGAGGCAGAGTATATTGCTATGGGAGAGAGCGTATCGCAATTGTTGTGGATGATTCACACTCTAGAGGACTATGGATTGAGTTACAAGGGTGTGCAAGTGTTATGTGATAACATTAGCACAATTAATCTAACCACAAATCCAGTCCATCATTCTAGGACCAAACATATTGAAGTGCGTCACCACTTCATTAGAGATCATGTGGCTAGGGGAGATATTGTACTCTCGCATGTAGAGTCCAAATCAAACCTAGCTGACATTTTCACTAAACCACTCCCCGAAAATGAATTTAGTTTCCTAAGAAAGGAGTTGGGAATGTGTCGTGCTTCTTGAATTTCAAAATGCATTCAAACCCCTTCATGATTATTTCAAATTGTTGGGAAACAATTGGGTAACTTTGGGGACATCTCACACAAACTATAAGGTTTACCAAAACGTTTTTGTTTGCTAGAAATGGGGTGAGATGCTAGGATCAACTTGATTTCTCAAAATGTCAATGCATCCCTTTAGAATTTAAGTTGACGAGATAAAAATCACTTTGGTGACCAAGTATGGGGAAAACCAATGCATAACACATGTGTATTTGGCTCCATGATCATACTTGGACATTCTAATCAAGGAAACTTGATTGGAAACTTGGATTTGGCACAAATTGTTTGAATGATTGTTGTTTGAGTTTGACTCCACTTGGGTGGAGCAAAGCGACTTGTTCAAACCCTAAGGACCTTTGATCCTTGATTGGGGATCAATTATTGACGAGGGACTGCTTCCAAGATCGATATCCTTCACCATATCCCTTTGAAAATCGTGTAACAATCTGAAACTGAAAGTTTCAGATCGTATCTGAAAGTTTCAGGAACCTTGATCGGTCATTGGACCGATCAGGTGTAAGGTTGATCGGTCCCCGGACCGATCTGGATCCATCCTGTAACGATCGGTCCACAGACTGATCAGAGCGGCAGAAGTGACTTTACGAAATCCTGATCAAACTTACTGAGCTAGCCTGGATCGATCCCCTGACCGATCTGGCACCTTATGGTGATCGGTCCATAGACCGATCAGGGGGCTCACAGGTTTCCCTCCGAACCCTACTGTTCATGTCCTGATCGATCAGCTGATCGATCAGGAGTGCGCCTGATCGGTCACCAGACCGATCAGGCCCAGGTCAGTCCGATAAGGCTATAGCCTGATCGGTCTGAGCGCAATCAGATCAAACGGTGATCCATTCAAACGCATTAAAGTCTGGTTGGTGGACTGATCCACCAACCGATTAACTTCTTCGAAACCTCTCATTGCCAAACCCTAGCGCCGAAACCTCCCACTCACGTGACCTTCAGTGTGTGCGAGAGCTTTCCTAGTGCCTTCGTCTTCCTCTTGCGAGTGCGCGCGTGCGGTTCTAAGAGGGTTCTTACGAGCTCTGTCTTCTTCCTACGGTTTTCTCTCTCGCTGAAGGGCTTTGCGATCATCTCTTGCGCCGAGAACTTTTCCTGCGCAAGCTTTTTTTCCCTTCTAGACTTCAAGAACTTCACCAATGACACCAAAGTGAGTTTTTGACTTAGTTTTTCTTGCAAATCGGTTCATAGTATATGTTTTTGCGCTAATCATGTCTTTATTTTCTTGTTGTGCCGTGACCTCTTGTTTTTGGCCGTGACCCATCTGTGTCATATCTTACCCTTGATCAATTCTACCTTATGATTGAATTGTGTTCTTATGATCATGTCTACCTTGTGTCTCTGACTAAACTGTGTTCCTTTAATCTTACCTTGTCTTGTTCAATCTGATCGAATCCTTTTCTTGTGTTTTGGTTTACCTATCTTGATCAAATTTGTTTATTCAATCTTTAGAAAATCTTCTAAAGGTAAAGAAGCCGTTGAGGGCAGCTCAAAGGGGAAAGCCCCTTCATCATCTACCCCTCTCTCAAGGCCTCCACCACCTCCATATACTAGATTTCAGAATATTACTTTGGCTCTAAACTTCCAATGGCACAATTTCAAACTCATGCCATGTCGGACAGTAGACCAAACATTTATCTACGAACATTGTCCAACGATACGACAAATTATTGAATACTATGAGCTTCAACCCATCCTTTTCTTAGAGAGGCCAATAAACTTTGATTTGGTCTCTGAATTCTATAATAATATGGTTAGTGGAGAGGGCACGGGGTGGAGGACCCGTGTCGCTAGCGTTGACCTTGACTTTACTCTGTCTGCTTTCACTACCTTTCTTGGATGTCGTCGGTCCGAGAATGCCTTTTCGTTCTACCCTTACCTTCCGGATCCCTTACCAGTTCCCTTTGGTGGAGTCACTCCTGACTCTATCCATGAGCATTTTCTAGGCCATCCCAGGCCAAGGGGTTCTGGTGCGTGCGCCTGTGATTTTCCCACATTTCCTGCTCTCCAACTTTCCTCCATTAATTATGTCTTGTTTAAGATCATCACCAACTGTCTCCTTCCTACTACAACAAAGCACCTCGATGAGATTCATCCATTCCACTGCTTGATGCTCTATGGGATGCATCGGCAGTTAGACGTTGATATCGTGCCACCCATCTATTTCTCCATCATAGTCCATAGTCTGAGGTACGGCCAGACAGTTCACATGGCATTTGGCCATATCATTACGGCTTGGCTTGAGTCAGTGGGTATCGATGTTTCACAGGGCCGTATTGTGCCCATGATTCGACAGGACTGCCGCCTGGATCGTCGCATGCTCGCTCAGTCCGGCATTATTGTTGGGCCACAAGGGCTAAGGTGGAAGGATAGGAGACGTGGAGGGGAGCTACCGAGAGCAGCCCATGATCAGGAGCCGCCAGTTGATGCTGCAGATTATGATGAGTGGGCTCCTGACCTCCGCTGGCAGGTTGCGGAGCTAGAGCGGATGATGGAGCGCGAGTTGCATATCTCCGAGCTCTGGCGACAGGAGGTCCGCTCAGAGTTTCAGTCTTTTGATCGCCGTCTAGATGCTCTAGCATCCAACATCTCTGAGGTCAGCTCTCTACAGGACCAATGGTATGAGGAGTGGTATCATCATACATTTCCGGATGGTGCGTCCCCTAGTGGCATTTCACCAGGGGATATCATATACATTGATGATTCAGACGATGATCCAGTTGACGATTGACTGCTCTATGATCTTGTTTGATAAATTCTGACTATTTGACGGATGTGTCTGACTTGATTTTTGTCTGTTATGGCATGATATTAACTTTACTGAATTTACTTGCATCGAACAATTTGTCTCATTCTACATTGCCATGCTTATACTTATGATGCCATGTTCATATGCTGCATGTGAATGCTATATCTTGCTCTATCTTTGTCATATGTGTTCATAGGTTTATCAAAATTCAATCCAATCATTGATATTTGGGAGTACCCCTAGGGTTGAGGGGGAGTATGGTTAAACTTAACAGCACGTCTAGACCCTTTTCGGTGTTCGACAAAGGGGGAGAGTGTTGGTTGGTAAAGTTTAGGATGATAATGTTGTAGGGGGAGGATCTTGATATCCCTATGATTCTGAATTTGAAACACTTGATTGAGAATCCCTAAACTTAAAATCGGATTGTCAAACAACAAAAAGGGAGAGATTGTTGATGCAGTCTGACCCTGATTGTTGTTTTGGTGTTAACATCGATTTTAGTTTAGGTTGATGATTATGATTAAGTCCTGATCGGGGATCAGGCAGGGTATTGGAAAATCCTAACCTGGAGGGTTAGGTGTGGAAAATCCTAGCTTGGAGGGCTAGGTGTTGAAAAGTCCTAATTCGGAAGGGTTGGGTGAAAGGTCCTAGCTTGGAGGACTAGGTGAAAAGTCCTAACTTGGAGGGTTAGGTGCAAAGTCCCAACTTGGGAAGTTAGGTGAAAAAGTCCTGGCTTGGAGGGTCAGGTCCTTGCTTGGAGTGCTAGGTTTGGAAAAGTCCTAATCCGGAAGAGTTGGGTGAAAAGTCCTAGCTTGGAGGGCTAGGTGAAAAGTCCTAACTTGGAGGGTTAGGTGCAAATTCCCAACTTGGCGGGTTTGGTGAAAAATCCTTAGCTTGGAGGGCTAAGGTGGATGAAACCCTAGCTTGGAAGGCTAGGTTGGAGGCCCTGGATCGGTCTGGTGACCGATCAGGGAGTTGGCATGGTGCTCCTTCGTGGATCGGTCTGGTGACCGATCAGGGAGCAAACAGTGAGGTTGAGTTCCCTTGCTGATCTGCTCCTGATCGGTCTGGTGACCGATCAGGATCACTGTACAGATCGTTCTGGAGAACGATCCAGCGTCGCGGGTTCCTCTCTATGATCGATCAGGACGGAGCCTGATCTGTCTGGGCATGACCTGATCGGTCTGGTGACCGATCAGGAGGATCCCTGATCGGTCCGGTGACCGATCAGGAGGTTTGGACTGCGAAGATCAGAAATCGCCTAATAAAGGGGTGGATCGGTCTGGTGATTGATCCAGGAGAGTCCCAAAGAAATCGTGATTTCTAATTGAGCGTTTAGGACCGATCAGGACGGAGCCTGATCGGTCTGGACCCAGCCTGATCGGTCTGGTGACCGATCAGGAAGTCTCCTGATCGGTCCGGTGACCGATCACATTAATTCAAAATGCACTGTCAGACGCTCTGATCGCGTCTGAACGTATCTGATTCTCTGTGCTTAACATCTGATATATGATTTGCTGTGTGATATGTTGCTCTAACACACTTATTAAGCTGCAAGTGACAGGGAAGGATTCAAACACTCAAGGAGAGTCAATGGTGGCCTTTCCTTGGAGCAGGTTTGTCCGTTTTCCATCTCAGGTTGCAACGACTGGAGTTGCAGACTGGAGCTGCTGACTGGAGCTTGGCTGAGTGAGGCTCAGGAAGTCCAGGGAGAGCTCAGTGGTAGCTGGCGTTGGCAGGGAAGCAGCTGGAGGCTGTAGGAGATGGTGTCACCTGATGCTGAGTGGAGAAACAAAAGGGCGGAAGAATGCTTCTTTGAAGCAGAGTTCACGAATTGAGTTCTTGCTGCGCCTTTGGGTTCTCAACAACTTGCTTGCGTGTTCTGAAGTTTCATCACCTTGAGCAAGCTACTGCAATCTTGAAGCAACCATTCATTACTTGAGCGCTAGAAGGAAGGAACAAGAAGCTCCGAGTCCAACAGCGAGAAGACACGAGGAGAAGGCTCTTGCGTGAGATCGTTGCTGGGTGGAGCTCTGAGGGAGCTTGCTGTGTTCTTGTCTTTGCTAAGTGCTAAGTAAGATCTTTCTTTGTGTTTCATTGTGCTTAAACCTATATCTGTGATTGAAACGCTGTGGAGAGGTTTTTCCATCGAGAAGGAGGTTGCTTTCTATCCGGTGTTAACCGGGGCTTGATCTGCCGTCGATCAAGGGATCGCCCACCTTAAGGGCACGCCAAGGAGTAGGGGCAAGTTATCCCCGAACCTAGTTGATGCGAACCCAATGAGAAGAAATCTCAAGAACACACAACAAATGGAAGAAAGAGGAAAGATAGTCTAAATCGAAAAGATGGAGAATGAAAGAAAGAAACCTCGACCCAATGCTTAAGGAAGCACGAACCTTGGTATAGAAGAAGAAGAAGATAGACGCCACAACCTTGGGATGGAGGTTGATAAGTCTTGAACGCCACAAGGGGATGCCTTGATAAGTTCTAGTTCAATGAAGAACCAACAAGTGAGAGCCTCACCATGTAGTAGATTGAATAAGCCAAAAGTTCCATGTTGTGGCCGCCACCCCCTATATTTATAGCTATAGGGTGACCTAAAAACCCTAAAAGGCCAAAAGAAAGCCCATTTAGTAGAGGCCTATATAGACTACATAGGCCTATTGAGCTCTTGGCACCATTACAACCAAAATAAAGCTAGAAATTGGGCCTAAATTGAACCCACAAAATTAACATATCCTTCTTACATAGACAAGAGACTAAAGATACTAGTTAAGCTCATCTAAGGCTTGAATTAGGTTGACTAAGCCGTAAGACTTGCTCTTGGTCAAACCTTCTTCAATGGTCGCTTTGGCTTTCACATCTTCAATTAGCACATTAAGTGCTTCTTTCATCTTTTTAGCCTTAGCCCTTGTAATTGGGCCCCCATTGATCCATAATGGATCATCAACATCTTCTAGAGTGGGTTGAGCATGATCCATATCGTTAGCTTGTTGGGCAACTTGTTCACTTCTTTGTCTCCATCATTCCCCCTCTCCTCAAAAGGATTCGTCCTCGAATCTTGATTACCTACATCAAAGGGAGAGAGATCAGAAACATTAAATGTGGAACTCACATTATACTCACCCGGCAAGTCAAGCTTGTAAGCATTATCATTGATTCGCACCACCACTTGAAATGGTCCATCTCCTCTTGGATGCAACTTAGTACGACGTTTACCAGGAAATCTCTCCTTTCTCATATGAACCCAAACCTAATCACCGGGTTCTAAGATTATTTTCTTTCGTCCCTTGTTGGCTTGCGTAGCATACTGTTCAGTCTTCTTTTCAATTTGCATCCTTACGTTCTCGTGCATTTGTCTCACAAATTCAGCTTTCTTAGTACCATCCAAACTAGCATGCTCAGAGATTGGCAAAGGTGATAAATCCAAAGGAGTTAGCGGATTGAAACCATATACTACTTCAAAAGGTGAACACTCAGTAGCAGAATGTATAGATCTATTATATGCAAATTTAACATATGGTAAGCAATCTTCCCAACCCTTTAAATTCTTTTGAATGATAGCTCTTAATAAAGTAGCTAACGTTCGATTTACTACCTCAGTTTGTCTATCTGTCTGTGGATGACACGTAGAAATCAACAACTTTATTCCCAACTTGCCCCATAGTGTCTTCCAAAAGTAGCTTAGAAACTTTGCATCACAATCTGAAACTATGCTTTTCGCCACTCCATGAAGTCGTACATTGTCCCTAAAAAAGAGATCAGCAATATGGTTAGCATCATCTGTTTTCCTACAAGGAATAAAATGAGCCATTTTGGAAAATCTAGTTACAACCACGAAAATAGGATCCATACCACGTTTTGACCTTGGTAATCCAACAATATAATCCATAGAAATATCAAGCCAAGGTTCACTAGGAATTGGTAGAGGTGTATACAACCCGTGAGGTAAAGATTTAGATTTTGCTTGCCTACATGTGATACACTTCTCACAAAATTTTACAACATCTCCTTTCATATGTGGCCAAAAGAAATGCTCCAACAAAACATCAAGTGTTTTTCTCACTCCAAAATGTCCCATTAGTCCCCCACCATGGGCTTCTTGAACTAATAATTCCGAAATGAACAGTTAGGCACACATAACCGATTAGCTCTAAATTGAAATCCCTCATGCCTATAAAACTTCCCAAATGCAGCATGCTCACAAACTTCAAATACATTTCCAAAGTCAGGATCTTTAGAATATAGATCATTAATGTATTCAAATCCTAACAATTTGGTGTTCAAAGTAGAGAGCAAGGTATACCTTCGAGATAAAGCATCTGCAACAGTATTTTCCATACCTCATTTATACTTGATCACATAAGGAAATGATTCAATGAACTCCACCCATTTCGCAAACGTCGATTCAACTTACTTTGGCTCTTCAAGTGCTTCAATGATTCATGATCAGTGTGAATGACAAACTCTTTGGGCCACAAGTAGTGCTGCCAAGTCTCTAATGCCCTCACCAAAGCATACATTTCTTTGTCATAAGTGGGATAGTTCAAAGCTGCTCCACTCAATTTCTCACTAAAATAAGCAAGGGGTCGACCTTCTTGTATTAGCACTGCTCCAATACCAATTCCTGATGCATCACACTCAATTTCAAAAGTTTTAGCAAAGTTAGGTAACGCAAGCAAAGATGCAGAACTTAATTTCTCCTTAAGTAAGGTGAAGGCAGAATCCTGTTCACTATCCCAATGAAATCCAACATTCTTTTTAACAATTTCAGTTAAGGGTGCAGCTAAAGTGCTAAAATTCTTAACAAACCTTCTGTAGAAACTTGCCAAACCATGGAAGCTAGGTACCTCAGTTATTGTTTTTGGTGTTGGCCATTCACGAATAGCCTTAACCTTCTTCTCATCAACTGCTATTCCGTTAGCACTAACAATATAACCAAGAAACTCAATTTGATTAGTGCAAAAAGAACATTTTTGAAGGTTAGCATACAACTTCTCATTTCGCAAAACAATTAGAACATTTTGTAAATGTTGTAAATGCTCTTCTAAATTTTTGCTATAAATCAAGATGTCATCAAAATATACTACGACAAAATTTCCAATAAAAGCACGCAAAATATGGTTCATTAACCTCATGAAAGTACTAGGTGAATTAGTAAGCCCAAATGACATTACTAACCATTCGTACAAACCATACCTAGTCTTAAATGCAGTTTTCCATTCGTCTCCCTCACGCATGCGAATTTGATGATAGCCCGACTTCATATCAATTTTATAGAAAATGCAAGAGCCATGTAGTTCATCTAGCATATCATCAAATCTAGGAATAGAATGACGATACTTTACCGTAATCTTGTTGATAGCTCTACAATCAACGCACATTCTCCAAGTTCCATCCTTCTTAGGTACTAGCAAAACCGGACAGCACATGGACTCAAGCTTTCTCGGACGTACCCTTTTTTCATCAACTCTTCAACTTGCCTTTGAAGTTCTTTTAACTCAGCAGGGTTACACCTATAGGCTAGCCGATTAGGAATTGCGGCTCCAGGGATGAAATCAATTTGGTGCTCTATTCCTCTAAGTGGTGGCAATCTGATGAAGACAAAGGAAGTGAACAAGTTGCCCAACAAGTTAACGATACGGATCATGCTCAACCCACTCTTGAAGATGTTGGTGATCCATTATGGATCAAAGGAGGCCCAATTACAAGGGCTAAGGCTAAAAAGATGAAAGAAGCACTTAATGTGCTAATTGAAGATGTGAAAGCCAAAGCGACCATTGAAGAAGGGTTGACCAAGAGCAAGTCTTATGGCTTAGTCAAGCCTTAGATGGACTTAACTAGTATCCTTAGTCTCTTGTCTATGTAAGAAGACTATGTTAATTTTGTGGGTTCAATTTAGGCTTAATTTCTAGCTTTATTTGGGTTGTAATGGTGCCAAGAGCTCAATAGGCCTATGTAGTCTATATAGGCCTCTACTAAATGGGCTTCCTTTTGGCCTTTTAGGGTTTTTAGGTCACCCTATAGCTATAAATATAGGGGGTGGCGGCCACAACATGTAACTTTTGGCTTATTCAATCTACTACATGGTGAGGCTCTCACTTGTTGGTTCTTCATTGAACTAGAACTTATCAAGGCATCCCCTTGTGGCGTTCAAGACTTATCAACCTCCATCCCAAGGTTGTGGCGTCTATCTTCTTCTTCCTCTAAACCAAGGTTCGTGCTTCCTTAAGCATTGGGTCGAGGTTACTTTCTTCCATTCTCCATCTTTTTTATTTAGACTATCTTTCCCTCTTTCTTCCATTTGTTGTGGTTCGCATCACAATCCATCAGGAACCTCATCAGGAAATACATCATCAAATTCCTGCAAAAGAGATTTAACAACACTAGGCAAAGTAGGGTTAAGATCGTTAGTGTTAAAATCGACCTCCTTGTACAAAATTACAATCATCGGCTGTGAAGCATAAAACGCAACCTCTCTTTCTTTTGCATAAAAGCTCCCTTTTTTACACTCTTGCTCTTGAATTTCTTTTCCCCTTTCATTCAATTTTCCACTCATCTCATCCTCACCTTTTCTTTTCTCACACTCTTTTTTTCCACTCTTTTTCTTTTTCTCACTTTCTTTTTTCTCACACTCCTTTCTTTTTTCACTCTCATTTTTTATCCTCAATTGATCTTCATAGACTTGCCTAGGAGTCAATGGTACAAGAGTTACATGTTTACCTTGCATCATAAAAGAATACTTATTTTTAAACCCATCATGCATGACCTACCTATCAAATTGCCATGGTCTACCTAAAAGTAAATAACTTGCATGCATTGGCACTACATCACATAGTATCTCATCATGATATCTACCAATGGAAAATGAAACAAACACTTGCTTGTTGACCTTGACTTCCCCGCAATCATTCAACCATTGTAGTTTATAAGGTCTAGGATGCTTAGTGGTAGGCAAACATAATTTTTCAACCAAAATAGTACTAGCCACATTAGTGCAACTTCCCCCATCTATAATCATACTACATACCTTGTCTTTGATGTGGCAACGGGTATGAAATATGTTGTCTCGTTGTTCTTAATTATCTTTTTTCACTTGCACATTTAGAGCACGCCTAGTGACAAGGACTTCACCATCAACGTGATACTCTTCTTCACATTCCAATAATGGGGGCAAGACACTATCATCTTCATACTCACTTTCAGTCTCGATGTCACCATTTTCTTTCAAAATCATGATTCTTTTGTTTGGGCATTGTGAAGCGATATGACCCCTTCCCAAGCACTTAAAGCATTTAATATCTCTATTTCTTGAAGGTTTGAGGGGTTCTTTTGACCGATGGAGAGCTTGCATCTTTATTCTTTGAAAAATCGGGCTTTTTCTTTGATTCAACTTTATCATCTCTTTTTTTCCAATTAGATTTCCATGTTGACGGATTAGAATATTGCCCCCCATGCTTGATTGATCCCTTCTTTTTGAGTTGTCTTTCAACCTTCATGGACATATGCACCATGTCTTCAAGCTCCACATAATGTTGCAACTCCACTACATTTGCAATTTCTTGATTTAATCCTTGTAAAAATCGTGCCATGGTCGCTTCTCGGTCCTCCTCCACATTTGCTCGAATCATTGCGATTTCCATCTCTTTGTGGTATTCCTCCACAGTCTTGGATCCTTGTGTGAGACTTTGTAACCGTTGATACAAATCCCGATAGTAATGTGTTGGAATGAATCTCTTTCTCATAATAGTCTTCATCTCCTCCCAACCGTCAATGGGTCTCTCTTTGTTTCTTCGCCTACTTAGAATAATTTGATCCCACCAAATAATTGCATAATCAACAAATTCAACGGCAGCGAGTTTTACCTTCTTCTCTTCAGAATAGTTGTGACAATCAAATACTAACTCCACTTTTTTTTCCCACTCCAAATAGGCTTCAGGATCACTTTTGCCTCGAAATGAAGGAATCTTCATCTTGATATTTCCGAAGTTTCTATCCATATGATCATTTATCCTTCCTCTTCTACCACCTACTCGTGCATGATCCGATCTGCCACTTGAAGCTCTATCATCAATGTCCTCGGATACGCCATCATCATCATCATCATCATGGTCACCATGGTTATATTGTCTAGCACTTCGTGAAGGAACTCTACCAACTTGGCTATGTCGCAATCCTTCAATTACAGCTTCTTGTTTCTCTAATCTGTCCATTATCTGACTAAAACGAATTTTCATGCGTTCCAAGTGTTGTCTCAAAGCACGTTGATCAAGGGATTCTCTAGGTCTTGCATCTTCTCCACTTGTCGCCATTGAACAACCTGTTTCACTCAAACACTCTAAGTCACGAATGTTAGCTCTTAAAATAACTTGATCTTGGAATTGAGACAAATACCTTGTAAGCGTTCGTGGACTATCAAAATTCCCAAGTGTGTTAGGACAAAAGATAGGAATTCAAGATAAAAAGTGCAAATTGCAGAATTGAAAACTTGAAATAAGTGCTGAAAGGAAATTTGTCAGAATTGAATCTAGGCAAAATTGAGGATAATGCGGAAATGAATATAGCAAAACGTGAATTAAAAGCTGAAAGGAAAGTTGCCAGAACTTAATCTAGGTTGCCAGAATAGAATCTAGGCAACTTAAAGGAAAATGAAAGTACTTGAAATAAGAGCTGAAAGGAAAGTTGCCAGAACTTAATCTAGGTTGCCAGAATTGAATCTAGGCTAACTTGCAATGAAAAGAGAATACTTGAAATAAGAGCTGAAATGAAAGTAGCCAGAACTTAATCTAGGCTGCCAGAATTAAATCTAAGCAAACTTTAAAGGAAATGAGAAAAATAAATTTGCAAATAACGTCTCTACTTCCTTTTTTTTCAGCCTCTTTTGTTCTCTTTTTTTTTTGTCCTTTTTTTTTTGGCTTTTCTCTTTTTTTTTCCTTCCTTCCTTTCTTGGCTTTTTTTTTGGCCAAATTTTTTTTTCCTCCTCTTTCTTTTTTTTTTGAGCACAAAGCAAGTAAGGCTTGCTAAGCAAAAGAAAAGAAACAAAAATAAGATAGAGACTCAAGAACACAAAGAAAAGGATAACCAAATCGATTTAGAAAAACTATGGATCTGATACCAAATGATGGAATCCAATGAGAAGAAGTCTACACAACAAATGGAAGAAAGAAGATAGTCTAAATCGAAAAGATGGAGAATGAAAGAAAGAAACCTCGACCCAATGCTTAAGGAAGCACAAACCTTGGTATACAAGAAGAAGAAGATAGACGCCACAACCTTGGGATGGAGGTTGATAAGTCTTGAACGCCACAAGGGGATGCCTTCATAAGTTCTAGTTCAATGAAGAACCAACAAGTGAGAGCCTCACCATATAGTAGATTGAATAAGCCAAAAGTTCCATGTTGTGGCCACCACCCCCTATATTTATAGCTATAGGGTGACCTAAAAACCCTAAAAGGCCAAAAGAAAGCCCATTTAGTAGGGGCCTATATAGACTACATAGGCCTATTGAGCTCTTGGCACCATTACAGCGAAAATAAAGCTAGAAATTGGGCTTGAATAGACAAGAGACTAAGGATACTAGTTAAGCTCATCTAAGGCTTGAATTAGGTTGACTAAGCCGTAAAACTTGCTCTTGGTCAAACCTTCTTCAATGGTCGCTTTGGCTTTCACATCTTCAATTAGCACATTAAGTGCTTCTTTCATCTTTTTAGCCTTAGCCCTTGTAATTGGGCCCCCTTTGATGCATAATGGATCATTAACATCTTCTAGAGTGGGTTGAGCATGATCCATATATTAGCTTGTTGGGCAACTTGTTCACTTCCTTTGTCTCCATCACTTGTAAACCCTCCTTGATAGCGATCTTGTTAGTTGTGTTTGTTTGCCTTCGTTTTCTATTTTTGTTTTCTGCACTTCATTGTTTCCATTGATTCTTCCGCTGTGCTACTGATAAGTTTGAGTGCAGAATTCGATAAGTGCCTAAAGTCCAAGTGTTTGGCTATATTCACCCCCCCCTCTCTAGCCATCCGGGTTCCAACACATGTGATACACTTCTCACAAAATTTTAAAACATCTCCTTTCATATGTGGCCAAAAGAAATGCTCCAACAAAACATCCAGTGTTTTTCTTACTCTAAATGTCCCATTAGTCCCCCGCCATGGGCTTCATGGACTAATAATTTCCTCTATGAATAGTTAGGCACACATAACCTATTAATTCTAAATAGAAATCCCTCATGCCTTTAAAACTTCCCAAATGCAGCATGCTCACAAACTTCAAATACACTTCCAAAGTTTGGATATTTAGAATATAGATCTTTAATGTATTCAAATCCTAACAATTTAGTGTTAGGATTCAATGAACTACACCCATGAACTACACCCATGTCTCATTTATACTTGATCAGATAAGGAAATGATTCAACGAACTACACCCATGTCGCATGACGTCTATTCAACTTACTTTCGCTCTTCAAGTGCTTCAATAATTCATAATCAGTGTGAATGGCAAACTCCTTGGGCCACAATTAATGCTGCCGAGTCTCTAAAGCCCTTACTAATGCATACATCTCTTTGTCATAAGTGGGATAGTTCAAAGCCGCTCCACTCGATTTCTTACTAAAATAGCAAGGGTCGACCTTCTTGTATTAGCACAGCTCCAATACCTATTCCTGATGCATCATACTCAATTACAAAAGTTTTAGCAAAGTTAGGTAACGCAAGTAATGGTGCAGAACTTAATTTCTCCTTATGTGAGTTGAAGGCTGAATCCTGTTCACTATCCCAATGAAATCCAACATTCTTTTTAAGAATTTCGGTCAAGGGTGAACTAAAGTGCTAAAATTCTTAACAAGCTTCTGTAGAAACTTGGCAAACCATGGAAGGTATGTACCTCGGTTATTGTTTTTGATGTTGGCCATTCACGAATAGCCTTAACCTTCTTCTCATCAACTGCTATTCCCTTAACACTAACAATATAACCAAGAAACTCAATCTGATTAGTTCAAAAAGAATATTTTTGAAAATTAGCATACAACTTTTCATTACGCAAAACAATGAGAACATTTTCCAAATGTTGTAGATGCTCCTCTAAATTTTTGCTATAAATCAAGATGTCATCAAAATATATTACAACAAAATTTCCAATAAAAGCAGGCAAAATATGGTTCATTAACCTCATGAAAGTACTAGGTCCAATAAAGCATCTGTGACAGTATTTTCCATACCTCGTTTATAAGTGATCACATAAGGAAATGATTCAATGAACTCCACCCATTTCGCATGACGTCTATTAAACTTAATTTGGCTCTTCAAGTGCTTCAATGATTTATAATCAGTGTGAATAACAAACCCTTTGGGCCACAAGTAATGCTGCCAAGTCTCAAAAGCCTTCGCCAAAGCATACATCTCTTTGTCATAAGTGGGATAGTTAAAAGCTGCTCCACTCAATTTCTCACTAAAATAAGCAAGGGGTCGACCTTCTTGTATTAGCACAGCTCCAATACCTATTCCTGATGCATCACACTCAATTTCAAAAGTTTTAGCAATGTTAGGTAATGCAGCTAATGATGCAGAACTTAATTTCTCCTTAAGTGCGTTGAAGGCTGAATCCTGTTCACTAACCCAATGAAATCCAACATTCTTTTTAATAATTTCAGTCAAGGGTGCAGCTAAAGTGCTAAAATTCTTAACAAACCTTCTGTAGAAACTTGCCAAACCATGGAAGCTACGTACCTTAGTTATTGTTTTTGGTGTTGGCCATTCATGAATAGACTTAACCTTCTTCTCATCAACTGCTATTCCCTTAGCACTAACAATATAACCAAGAAACTCAATTTGATTAGTCCAAAAAGAATATTTTTGAAGGTTCATTTCACAAAACAATTAAAACATTTTGTAAATGTTGTAGATGCTCCTCTAAATTTTGGCTATAAATGAAGATGACATCAAAATATACTACGACAAAATTTCCGATAAAAGCACGCAAAATATGGTTCATTAACCTCATGAAACTACTAGGTGCATTAGTAAGCCCAAATGGCATTACTGACCATTCTTACAAACCATACCTAGTCTTAAATGCAGTTTTCAATTCGTATCCCTCACGCATGCGAATTTGATGATAGCCCGACTTCAAATCAATTTTAGAGAAAATGCAAGAGTCATGTAGTTCATCTAGCATATCATCTAATCTAGGAATTGGATTACGATACTTTACCGTAATTTTTTTGATAGCTCTACAATCAACGTACATTCTCCAAGTTCCATCCTTCTTAGGTACTAGCAAAACGGGGACAGCACATGGACTCAAACTTTCTCGGGCATACCCTTTTTTCTCAGCAGGGTTATACCTATAGGTTGGTCGATTAGGAATTGCGGCTCTAGGGATGAAATCAATTTGGTGCTCTATTCCTTTAAGTGGTGGCAATCCATCAGGAACCTTATCAGGAAATACATCATCAAATTCCTACAAAAGAGATTTAACAACACTAGGCAAAGTAGTAGGGTTAAGATTGTTAGTGTTAAAATCGACCTCCTTGTACAAAGTACAATCATCGGCTTTGAAGCATAAAACACTCTCTTAACCTCTCTTTCTTTTGCATAAAAGCTCCCTTTTTTATTCTCTTGCTCTTGAATTTCTTTTCCTCTTTCATTCTTTTTTCCGCTCATCTCATCCTTACCTTTTCTTTTCTCACACTCTTTTTCTTTTCCATTCCTTTTCCTTTTCATTTTCTTTTTCTCACACTCTTTTCTTTTTTCACTCTCATTTTTTATCCTAAATTGATTTTCATATACTTGCTTAGGAGTCAATGGTATAAGAGTTACATGTTTACCATGCATCATAAAAGAATACTTATTTTTAAACCCATCATGCATGACCTTCCTATCAAATTGCCATGGTCTACCTAAAAGTAAATGACTTGCATGCATTGGCACTACATCACAAAGTATCTCATCATGATATCTACCAATGGAAAATGAAACCAACACTTGCTTGTTGACCTTGAGTTCCCCGCAATCATTCAACCATTGTAGTTTATAAGGTCTAGGATGCTTAGTGGTAGGTAAGCATAATTTCTCAACCAAAATAGTATTAGCTACATTAGTGCAACTTCCCCCATCTATAATCATACTACATACCTTGTCTTTGATGTGGCAACGGGTATGAAATATGTTGTCTCGTTGTTCTTAATTATCTTTTTTCACTTGCACATTTAGAGCACACCTAGTGACAAGGACTTCACCATCAACGTGATACTCTTCTTCACATTCCAATAATGGGGGCAAGATACTATCATCTTCATACTCACTTTCAGTCTCGATGTCACCATTTTCTTTCAAAATCATGATTCTTTTGTTTGGGCATTGTGCTTAAAGCATTTAATATCTCTATTTCTTGAAGGTTGAAGGGATTCCTTTCCCTTGACCAATGGAGAGCTTGCATCCTTATTCTTTGAAAAATCAGGCTTTTTCTTTGATTCAACTTTATCATCTCATTTTTTCCAAATAGATTTCCAAGTTGACGAATGAGAACTTTGCCCCCCATGCTTGTTTGATCCCTTCTTTTTGAGTTGTCTTTCAACATTCGTGGACATATGCACCATGTCTTCAAGCTCCACATAATGTTGCAACTCCACTGCATTTGCAATTTCTTGATTTAAACCTTGTAAAAATCGTGCCATGGTTGCTTGTCGGTCCTCCTCCACATTGGCCAGAATCATGGCAATTTCCATCTCTTTGTGGTATTCCTCCACAGTCTTAGATCCTTGTGTGAGACTTTGTAACCGTTTATACAAATCCCGATAGTAATGTGTTGGAATGAATCTCTTTCTCATAATAGTCTTCATCTCCTCCCAACTACCAACGGGTCTCTCTTTGTTTCTTCTCCTGCTTAGAATAGTTTGATCCCACCAAATAATTGCATAATCAACAAATTCAACGGCAGCGAGTTTTACCTTCTTCTCTTCAGAATAGTTGTGATTCCCACTTCAAATAGGCTTCAGGATTACTTTTGCCTTGAAATGAATGAATCCTCATCTTGATATTTTCGAAGTTTCTATCCACATGATCATTCATCCTTCCTCTTCTACCACCAACTCGAGCATGATCAGATCTGCCACTTGAAGTTGTATCATCAATGTCCTCAGATACGCCATCATCATCATCATCATGGTCAACACAGTTATATGGTCTAGCACTCGTAAAGGAACTCTACCAACTTGGCTATGTTGCAATCCTGCAATTACAACATCTTATTTCTCCAATCTGTCCATAATCTGACTAAGACGGATTTCCATGCATTCCAAGTGTTCTCTCAAAGCACGTTGATCAAGAGATTCTGATAAGATCGCCTTGAATTGAATCGCCTTGAATTTCAGTTTGGGGAAGGATATTGACACCACACTCAAGAAAGATAAGAAGGTGAGAGATAAGTCATGGGTGTTTTGATCGCCACAAATTGCCTTGATAAGATCAGATTTAGTTCTTAGCCTAAGAACTCGAAGGAAGCTCTCACAATAGAGAAAACTCAAATTTCAATCCAATCAAAAACTACATAGCCATACAAGAGTTTTCTTATATATAGACTTAGTGGAAGTTGAAACATCAACCTCTAATAAACTTCCCACTAAGTACTAATTATGCAACATTATCATGCATGCATGAATGCATGACATTTATTTTCCACTAATGTAACCAATAATCCCTAATAATAGCTTAGTAACTCTCAAAAAAGCATTAAAACCCACCAAAGGACTTCAAAAGTAACTCTAGAAAAATCCCCCAAAAATACATACGAAAATGGTCCTCATGTTGGCTCAATTTCATTTTAGTTGAAGAAATGGGATCCATTTAGTTGTTGCCTCCATTGTGCATTGATCCTCCTTTTCCTTGAGCTCCATTATTAAGCCTTCCAAGGTTTGTTTCATTTTCTTAGTCTTGGACCTTGTCATGGGTCCTCCAAATCCCTTCAATGCCTCTTCATCCTCGGCTTTGTCTTGTAAGCTTGAAAAACCTCCTTGGCTTTCATCATTCCCTCCTTCTTTAGGTGAATTCGTTCTCGAATTTAGGTCCTTATCACCTACATCAACAGGACACAAATCAGCCACATTAAATGTTGCACTAACAACATACTTACCGGGCAAGTCAATCTTGTAAGTATTGTCATTAATCCTTTCCAATACTTGGAATGGTCCATCTCCTCTTGGCTGAAGTTTTGATTTCCTTTGGGAAGGAAACCTTTCCTTCCTCATATGAACCCACACCCAATCACCGGGTTAATGGACACTTTTTTTCTCCCTTTATTGGCTCTATTTGCATATTGCTCCATTTTCATCTCAATTTGAGCTTTAACTTGCTCATGAAGCTACTTCACATATTCCGCCTTTGTTTTGCCATCCTTGTGAACTAAAGAAGAAGTATTTGGTAAAGGAAGCAAATCAAGAGGTGTTAGTGGATTGAACCCATAAACAATCTCAAAAGGAGAAAATTGAGTAGTAGAATGGACAACCCTATTGTAAGCAAATTCAACATGGGGTAAACATTCTTCCCAAGACTTAATGTTCTTCTTAATAATTGCTCTAAGAAGAGTAGAAAGAGTCCTATTTACCACCTCAGTTTGGCCATCAGTTTGAGGGTGGCATGTGGTTGAGAAAAGAATTTTTGTTCCCAGCTTGTTCCATAAGGTCCTCTAAAAATGGCTTAAAAATTTGGTGTCACGATCTGAAACAATGCTCCTAGGCATGCCTTGAAGTCTTACCACCTCTTTGAAAAACAAATCTGCCACATGAGTTGCATCATCCACTTTGTGGCAAGGTATGAAGTGCGCATTCTTGGAAAATCTATCAACTACCACAAAAATGGAGTCCTTACATTTTTGAGTGTGTGGTAGCCCTAAAACAAAATCTATAGACAAGTCAGTCCACGGGAAATTAGGAATAGGCAATGGAGTGTAAAGTCCATGAGGTGATACCTTGGATTTTGCTTTTCTACATACAATGCATCTTTCACAAAATTTCTGCACATCATGCTTAATGTGTGGCCAATAAAAATGTTCATGCAACATTTCTAAAGCCTTTTGAACCCCAAAGTGTCCCATTAAACCCCCCTCATGTGCTTCCCTAACTAGCAATTCACACATGGATCCTCTAGGCACTTAACAAACCCATTTTTTGATTTCTTTTCACACATAGCATATAATTGGGAGAATTCATTATTATGGACATATAATTCTGTAATATGTTCAAAGCCAAGCAATTTAGTTTCTAGTGTAGCAAGTAAATTATACCTTCTTGAAAGTGCATCTGCTACAACATTTGCCCTTCCTTGCTTGTGCTTAATCACATAAGGAAATTGTTCAAGAAATTAAACCCACTTGGCATGCCTTTTGTTGTGCTTCCCCTGCCCTTTCAAATACTTCAATGATTCATGATCACCATGAATGACAAATTCTTTAGGCAAAAGATAATGCTGCCATGTTTGCAAAGCTCTAACAAGTGCATATAATTCTATATCATAAGTGGAATAGTTGAGAGTGGTGCCACCTAACTTCTCACTAAAATATGCAATGGGATGACCATCTTGAAGTAAAACAGCTCCAATACCCACATGAGGTGCATCACATTTAATTTCAAATGATTTGGAAAAATCAGGCAAAGCAAGAATGGGTGCGTGTGTGAGTTTGTCCTTAAGTGCTTGAAATACATTTTCTTGATTCTCCCCCCATTTAAAACCCATATTTTTCCTAAGAATTTCATTTAGGGGTGCTGCCAATGTGGTAAAATCGTTCACAAACCTTCGAAAGAAACTTGCCAACCCATGGAAGCTCCTAACCTCACTCACAGTTTTTGGAGTTGGCCAATCTCTAATGGCCTTAACTTTCCCTTCATCAACCTGCACTCCTTTAGAACTTATGACAAAACCAAGAAAACCCACATGATAAGTGCAAAAAGAACACTTTTCTAAGTTAGCATATAATTTCTCCTTTCTAAGGACATGTAAGACAGATTGGAGATGTGCAATATGTTCAACAAAACTCTTGGAATATACCAAAATATCATCAAAGTATACTACCACAAATTTTCCAAGAAATTCTCGTAAAACATGGTTCATAAGCCTCATAAATGTGCTTGGTGCATTAGTTAACCCAAAAGGTATTACCAACCATTCATACAATCCATATTTAGTTTTGAAAGTTGTTTTCCATTAATCCCCTTCCCTTATCCTAATTTGATGGTACCCACTTTTCAAATTGATTTTAGAAAAGAAGAAAGCACCATGCAATTCATCAAGCAAATCATCAAGTCTAGGGATAGGATGTCTATACCGAATTGTGATGTTGTTGATTGCTCTACATTCAGTGCACATCCTCCATGATCCATCCATTTTAGGTACCAAAATTACGGGTACAGCACAAGGACTTAAGCTCTCCCTAACCCATCCTTTTTGCAATAACTCCACTTGATTTTGTATCTCCTTTGTTTCTTGAGAGTTGCTCCTATAAGCTGGCCTATTGGGAAGAGAAGCACCAGTAATAAGGTCTATTTGGTGTTCTATCCCCCTCATTGGTGGCAAACCATCAGGAACTTCCTTGGGAAAGACATCCTCAAAATCTTGCAAAATAACAACAACATCACTAGGCAAAGAGTTAATGTTAGATTCCAAGCAAGTTTCCTTGCACAAAAGAAGAAATATAGGCTGCCTTGTCAAATAAGCTCTCTTCACCTCACTTCCTCTTGTAAACAAATTTTCTATTTTCCTCATTCTCTCTTTTCTTTTGAATTTTGCCCTCAAAATCAATTATTTTCTTTTTCACACACTCTTTCTCTTTCTTAAGCTCTCGCTCTTCTTTTTCTCTTTTCTCTCTAATTTTTATTTGATCCTCACAAACCTCCCTAGGTGATAATGGTACATGTGTGACTTTGCGAGAATTGTGAACAAGAGAGAACTTGTTGGAGAATCCATCATGGTGAACTCGCCTATCAAACTGCCAAGGTCTTCCAAGAAGAATGTGACTTGCCTCCATAGGTACAATATCACAGAGAACTTGATGTTCATATTTGCCAATGGAGAAATTAATCAACACTTGCTTATTTACTATCAATTCACCACTATTACTAGCCATTGGAGCCTTGCATGTGGTGTAGTCTTTAGGTTGAGTTTGGTGACCAACCTAGTGCTTGCCACATTGGTGGAACTCCCACCAGATCATAGAGCATGTTTTACCTTGAATAAGGCAGCGGGTATGAAAAATATTTTCTCTTTGGTCCTCCTCATGCTCCTTCGCTTGACTTCCCAATAACCTCCTAACCACCAAGAGATCTCCATCTTGTGCATAGGCTGCTCCATCATTTTCCCCATCACTTGAGGAAGAGGAATGAGAAGAAATTTCTTCACTAGAGATAATCCCGTTATCCCTCACCACCATAGTCTTCTTATTCGGGCATTCGGATGCAATATGTCCTTTTCCCAAATACCTAAAGCACTTGATATCCCTACTCTTAGAAGTAGAAGAAGAATTAGTAGGAATTCCAACTTGAAGAGTAGTTTGAAGAACATGATTTCTTCATAATGCCCTTTCTCTTTAATTGTTGCTCCACTTTCATTGCTTGATGAACTAAGTCTTCAAGCTTCACATAATGTTGTAACTCCACAATGTCTCCAATATCTCGATTTAGGCCATGGAGAAATTGAGCCATGGTTGCTTCCCTATCCTCCATAATACACCTCCATCTCCTTGTAATACTCATCCACACTCCTACTCCCTTGGGCGAGTCTTTGCAATTTGTTGTGCAAATCCCTATGGTAGTGGGAAGGCACAAATCTCCTTCTCATCAAAGTCTTCATTTCATCCCAAGTGTCTATAGGATGCTCTTTATACCTTCTTCTATTCTTTTGCACTTGATCCCACCAAATTAAGGCGTAATCAGTGAACTCAAGGGCAGCCACCTTCACTTTCTTTGCATCATTGTAATTGTGGCATGAGAAGATTTGTTCAATTTTCATCTCCCACTCAAGATATGTTTCAGGGTTATTCCTCCTTTGGAAGGAAGGTACCTTGACTTTCACATCTTAGATCATCTTCACGTCTTTGGTCTCTTCCTCCTCTTTCACGTCTTCTTCCCCCGTCACCCCTCCTTCCTTCTCTTGGAGAACCATAGAATAGGACACTTGCTTGATAAGCTTCTTCATGATTAGAATTGCCCCCATGGTTGGAAACTAAAGTTGTCTTTGAAGCATCCTCTCAAAGTGTTGAGTAAGTGCCTCCATTTGAAGCCTAGTAGGATCTCGCCTGGGGGAATTAGATGTTCTTTCCTCACTCATGCTTGCAACAAAAAGAAGATGACAAGGACAATTACAAAAGAAATGTTAGAAGTACCTCACCACTCTACTCACGTGTTTGCACTCAAATTTAGCCACTCAGCTTCCTTTATAAGCTCTTAAGAAAAGAACCTTATCAATGATTTCTTTTTCAAGACAGCAAGTAGACGATCGAGTGAGCAAGAAACCAACAAGAAATATGAGTAGAACAAGAAATTCAATAACGATTAAGAGCAATGAGAGGAATATTGAGTTCTTTTAATTCACAAATCCCTTTTTTTGTATTTTTTTTGCTGCTGCCTAGAATTTTTTTTTTCCGAATTTTTTTTTCTTTTCTTTTTTTTCAACTAGAAACACAATGGCTCTAGTAGCAGCTTTTTTTTTTAAGTTTAGGACCCAAATAGAGAACAAAAATTGGGGACAAATAGAGATGGAAAATGAAAAGATACCAATGGAATACTTTGGATGAGAGATCAACGAAGATGAACAAGAACAAAACGATTTTTTTTTTGAATTGACAAACAAAACACAAACCTGAAAATCAAGGAACTAGGCTCTGATATCAAATGATAAGATCGCCTTGAATTTCAGTTTGGGGAACGATATCGACGCCACACTCAAGAAACAAAGGAGATACAAAATCAAGTGGAGGAGGTATTGCAAAAAGGATGGGTTAGGGTTTTCTTGGTTTTGTCATAAGTTCTAAAGGAGTGCAGGTTGATGAAGGGAAAGTTAAGGCCATTAGAGATTGGCCAACTCCTAAAACTGTGAGTGAGGTTAGGAGCTTCCATGGGTTGGCAAGTTTCTATCGAAGGTTTGTGAAGGATTTTAGCACACTGGCAGCACCCCTAAATGAAATTCTTAGGAAAAATTTGGGTTTTTGATGTGGACCAAGGAGGGGATACAAGCTTACAAGACAAAGCCATAGAGGAAGAGGCATTGAAAGGAATTGGAGGACCCATGACAAGATCCAAGACTAAGAGAATGAAGCAAGCTTTGGAAGGCTTAATAATGAGCTCAAGGAGAAGAAGATCAATGCACAATGGAGGCAACAACTAAATGGATCACATCCTTCAAATTGAAAGTGAAATTGAGCCACATGAAGACAAAACTTGAAGGCCCAAACCACATATCCAAGATGCATTCAAGGGCTACAAGTGTCCAATTTTCGTGGGTATTTTTGGGGGAATTTTCTGAAGTTATTTTTGATGTCTTTTGGTGGGTTTTTAATGCTTTTGGGAGTTCCTAAGCTAGTATTAGGGAATTGTGGGAAATAAACATCATGCATGCATGCATGCATGATAATGGTGCATAATTAGTGCTTAGTGGGAAGTGTGGTAGAGGTTAATGTTTCAACCTCCACTAAGTCTATATATAGGAGAACTCTTGTATGACCAAGGATGTTATGTTTGAATGAAATCAGAGTTTTCTCTATTGTGAGAGCTTCCTTTGGTTCTTAGGCAAAGAACTAATCGTGATCTTATCAAGGCAACTTGTGGCGATCGAAACCCCCCATGACTTATCACTCACCCTCTCATCTTTCTTGAGTGTGGCGTCAATATCCTTCCCTACATCTGAATTTCAAGGCGATCCATTCCAAGGTGCTTATCAGTTTTAAATAGGGGGAGAATCAAGAAAATGCATTTCAAGCACTTAAAGACAAACTCACACACGCACATTCTTGCTTTGACTGATTTTTCCAAATCATTTGAAATTGAATGTGATGCATCTCATGTGGGTATTGGGGCTGTTTTACTTCAAGATGGTCATCCCATTGCATATTTTAGTGAGAAGTTAGGTGGCACCACCCTTAACTATTCCACTTATGATATAGAATTGTATGCACTTGTTAGAGCTTTGTAAACATGGTAGCATTATCTTTTGCCTAAAGAATTTCATTTAGGGGTGCTGCCA
This sequence comes from Boesenbergia rotunda, assembly GCA_024364735.1. Taxonomy (NCBI): domain Eukaryota; kingdom Viridiplantae; phylum Streptophyta; class Magnoliopsida; order Zingiberales; family Zingiberaceae; genus Boesenbergia; species Boesenbergia rotunda. Next base: position 567,630 of record JAGFNQ010003263.1, read on the forward strand.
ATGTGCTAAAATCGTTCACAAACCTTCAATAGAAACTTGCCAACCCATGGAAGCTCCTAACCTCACTCACAGTTTTAGGAGTAGGCCAATCTCTAATGGCCTTAACTTTCCCTTCATTAACCTGCACTCCTTTAGAACTTATGACAAAACCAAGAAAACCCACATGATCAGTGCAAAAAGAACACTTTTCTAGTTAGCATATAATTTCTCCTTTCTAAGGACATGTAAGACAGATTGGAGATATGCAATATGTTCAACAAAACTCTTGGAATATACCAAAATATCATTAAAGTATACTACCACAAATTTTCCAAGAAATTCTAGTAAAACATGGTTCATAAGCCTCATAAATGTGCTTGGTGCGTTAGTTAACCCAAAAGGCATTACCAAATATTCATACAATCCATATTTAGTTTTGAAAGCAGTTTTCCATTCATCCCCTTCCCTTATCCTAATTTGATGGTACCCACTTTTCAAATCGATTTTAGTAAAGAAGCAAGCACCATGCAATTCATCAAGCAAATCATCAAATATAGGAATAGGATGTCTATACCGAATTGTGATGTTGTTGATTGCTCTACAGTCAGTACACATCCTCCATGATCCATCCTTTTTAGGTACCAAAATTACGGGTACAACACAAGGACTTAAGCTCTCCCTAACCCATCCATTTTGCAATAACTCCTCCACTTGATTTTTTATCTCCATTGTTTCTTGAGTGTGGCGTCAATATCCTTCCCCAAACTGAAATTCAAGGCGATTCAATTCAAGGCGATCTTATCATTTGGTATCAGAGCCTATTTCCTTGATTTTCAGGTTTGTGTTTTGTTTGTCACAAGTTGCCTTGATAAGATCAAATTTAGTTGTTAGCCTAAGAACTCGAAGGAAGCTCTCACAATAGAGAAAACTCAAATTTCATTCCAATCAAAAACTACATAGCCATACAAGGGTTTCCTTATATATAGACTTAGTGGAAGTTGAAACATCATCCTCTAATAAACTTCCCACTAAGTACTAATTATGCACCATTATCATGCATGCATGAATGCATAACATTTATTTTCCACTAATGTAACCACTAATCCCTAATAATTGCTTAGTAACTCTCAAAAAGGCATTAAACCCCACCAAAGGACTTCAAAAGTCACTCTAGAAAAATCCCCAAAAATACATACGAAAATGGTCCTCATGTTGGCTCAATTTCATTTTAGTTGAAGAAATGTGATCCATATCCTCTTTTCCATGAGCTCCATTATTAAGCCTTCCAAGGCTTGCTTCATTTTTTTAGTCTTGGACCTTGTCATGGGTCCTCCAATTCCCTTTAATGCCTCTTCATCCTCGGCTTTGTCTTGTAAGCTTGAAAACCCTCCTTGGCATTCATTAACGTTGATCAAGGGATTCTCTAGATCTTGCTTCTTCTCCACTTGTCGCCATTGAACAACCTGTTTCACTCAAACACTCTAATTCACGAATGTTAGCTCTTTAAAGAACGTCAACTGAGAATTGAGGCAAATACCTTGTAAGTTTCGTGGACTATCAAAATTCCCAAGGGTGTTGGTTAAAAGATAGGAATTAAAGACAGAAAGTGCAAATTGTAGAATTGAAAACTTGAAGTAAGTGCTGAAAAAAAATTTGCCAGAATTGAATCTAGGCAAAATTGAGGATAATGCGGAAAAGAAAGATAGCAAAGCGTGAATTAAAGAGCTGAAAGGAAACTTGCCAGAACTTAATCTAGGTTGATTCTGGCAACCTATAGGAAATGAAAGTACTTGAAATAAGAGCTGAAAGGAAAGTTGCCAGACTTAATCTTGGCTGCCAGAATTGAATCTAGGCTAACTTGAAATGAAATGAGAATACTTGAAATAAGAGCTGAAATGAAAGTCGCCAGAACTTAATCTAGACTATCAGAATTAAATCTAGGCAAACTTTAAAGGAAATGAGAAAAATAAATTTGCAAACAAAGTCTCTACTTCCTTTTTTTTCAGCCTCTTTTGCTCTTTCTTTTTTTCCGGCTTTTCTCTTCTTTTTTTTTCTTTCTTTCTTCCTTCCTTCCTTTCTTTGTTTTTTTTTTGGCCGAATTTTTTTCCACCTCTTTTGTTTTTTCTTGAGCAACAAAGTAAGTAAGACTTGCCAAGCAATAGAAAAGAAACTAAAATAAGATAGAGACTCAAGAACACAAAGAAAAGGATAACCAAATCGATTTAGAGAAACAAAGGCTCTGATACCAAATGATGTGAACCCAAAGAAAAGAAGTCTCAAGAACACACAACAAATGAAAGAAAGAGAGAAAGATAGTCTAAATCGAAAAGATAGAGAATGAAAGAAAGAAACCTCGACCCAATGCTTAAGGAAGCAAGAACCTTGGTATAGAAGAATAAGAAGAAGATAGACGCCACAACCTTGGGATGGAGGTTGATAAGTCTTGAACGCCACAAGGGGATGCCTTGATAAGTTCTAGTTCAATGAAGAACCAACAAGTGAGAGCCTCACCATATAGTAGATTGAATTAGACAAAAATTACATGTTGTAGCCGCCACCCCCTTAATTTATAGCTATAGGGTGACCTAAAAACTTTAAAAGGCCAAAAGGAAGCCCATTTAGTAGAGGCCTATGTAGACTACATAGGCCTATTGAGCTCTTGGCATCATTACAACCCAAATAAGAGACTAAGGAGACTAGTTAAGCTCATCTAAGGGTTGAATTAGGTTGACTAAGCCGTATGACTTGCTCTTGGTCAAACCTTCTTCAATGGTGGCTTTGGCTTTCACCTCTTCAATTAGCACATTAAGTGCTTCTTTCATTTTTTTAGTCATAGCCCTTGTAATTAGGCCTCCTTTGATGCATAATGGATCATCAACATCTTCTAGAGTGGGTTGAGCATTATCCATATCATTAGATTGTTGGGCAACTTGTTCACTTCCTTTGTCTCCATCAATTCCCTCAGCACTCGAAACCTCACGACCTGGTTGACTCTTCATCCAGCAGCCTCGATATGTTGCCTTCATGCCCTCTTCGACTTTGACTCCCGTCCCTCAGATGCACACACAAGCCCTCCGCTTGCCTCCATACCATTGTTCATGCATGCCTCGAAATCCGCTTCCCTCAAATCATCGTTCCTGCTCCAGCAACCTCGACTTGTTGCTTTCAAGCCCTCTTTGACTTTGGGCCTCGTTCCTCAGATGCGCACACAAGCCCTCGGGTTGCCTCCATGCCATCCTTCACGTACGCCTCGAAGTCCGCTTCCCTCGGGACATCGTCCCTACTTTGTTCATGGTCCCTCGGATGCACACACAAGCCCACGGCTTGTCTCAATTCCACCCTTCACCATACCCGAAGGCGTCCAACAAATTCTATGTGTATCCTGCAAACCTACACACTCACATACACATATTAGATCACCATGAAATCCTAACTTAATCATATTGACACATACATCAAAACCCATGATCCTCCCGATCATACTTAGGTCGATTGCCCCAACACTTCCTTACTTTGTGCCAACCTAAAACCCTAGGTTAGGGTTTTACCATGGGCAACCCTTCAAGGAGGAAGAACTCCTTCATCTTCCTTGCGCCGTCCACCAAGTGGACCAAGGAGAAAGATGATGACGAAAACATAGAAGAGAAACAAAGATCTTCTTCCCAACAAACCAAAGCCAAAACCTCTCTCCCCCACTCCTTCCTTGTTGCCGGCCAAGAGAACATAGAAGTGGTCTCTTCTCTAGCAACCGGTGGATCCTCCTTTCTCCCAGCGTGTGCACGTCAAGGAGGAAGAAGCAAACAAGAAGATGGGTGCTCATGGGGGCAACCCCCGGTTCGAAAGGGCCGTTCGGGGTGACAATTTGGGTCGTCGCCCAACCATGCGAACGGACAAGCCGACGGGAGGCACATCTATAGAGTGGCACGGGGGCAACCCCCGGTGCCATGCATTCGGTTCGAAAGGGCCGTTCGGGGTGACAATTTGGGTCGCCGCCCAACCATCGAACGGACAAGCCGACGGGAGGCACATCTATAGAGTGGCACGGGGCAACCCCCGGTGCCATGCATTCGGTTCGAAAGGGCCGTTGGGGTGACAATTTGGGCACCGCCCAACCATGCGAACGGACAAGCCGACGGGAGGCACATCTATAGAGTGGCACGGGGGCAACCCCCGGTGCCATGCATTCGGTTCGAAAGGGCGTTGGGGGTGACAATTTGGGGCACCGCCCAACCATGCGAACGGACAAGCCGACGGGAGGCACATCTATAGAGTGGCACGGGGGCAACCCCCGGTGCCATGCATTCGGTTCGAAAGGGCGTTGGGGGTGACAATTGGGTCACCGCCAACCATGCGAAGGACAAGCCGACGGGAGGCACATCTATAGAGTGGCACGGGGGCAACCCCCAGTGCCATGCATTCGGTTCAAAAGGGCGTTGGGGTGACAATTTGGGCACCGCCCAACCATGCGAACGGACAAGCCGACGGGAGGCACATCTATAGAGTGGCACGGGGGCAACCCCCGGTGCCATGCATTCGGTTCGAAAGGGCCGTTGGGGGTGACAATTTGGGTCACCGCAACCAAGCGAACGGACAAGCCGACGGGAGGCACATCTATAGAGTGGCACGGGGGCAACCCCCGGTGCCATGCATTTGGTTCGAAAGGGCCGTTCGGGGTGACAATTTGGGTTGGGGTGACAATTTGGGTCACGCCCAACCATGCGAACGGAAAAGCCGACGGGAGGCACATCTATAGAGTGGCAGGGGGCAACCCCAGGTGCCATGCATTCGGTTCGAAAGGGCCGTTGGGGGTGACAATTTGGGACACCGGCCAACCTTGCGAACGGACAAGCCGACGGAGAAGCACATCTATAGAGTGGCACGGGGGCAATCCCCGGTGCCATGCATTCGGTTCGAAAGGGCCGTTGGGGGTGACAATTTGGGACACCGGCCAACCTTGCGAACGGACAAGCCGACGGGAGGCACATCTATAGAGTGGCACGGGGGCAACCCCCGGTGCCATGCATTCGGTTCGAAAGGGCCGTTGGGGGTGACAATTTGGGTCACCGCCAACCATGCGAAGGACAAGCCGACTGGAGGCACATCTATAGAGGCACGGGGGCAACCCTCGGCGCCATGCATTCGGTTCGAAAGGGCCGTTGGGGGTGACAATTTGGGCACCGCCCAACCATGCGAACGGACAAGCCGACGGGAGACACATCTATAGAGTGGCACGGGGGCAACCCCCGGTGCCATGCATTCGTTCGAAAGGGCCGTTGGGGGTGACAATTTGGGTCACCGCCCAACCATGCGAACCGACATTCCGACGGGAGGCACATCTATAGAGTGGCACGGGGGCAACCCCCGGTGCCATGCATTCGGTTCGAAAGGGCGTTGGGGGTGACAATTTGGGGCACCGCCCAACCATGCGAACGGACAAGCCGACGGGAGGCACATCTATAGAGTGGCACGGGGGCAACCCCCCGGTGCCATGCATTCGGTTCGAAAGGGCCGTTGGTGGTGACAATTTGGGGCACCGCCCAACCATGCGAACGGACAAGCGACGGGGGGCACATCTATAGAGTGGCACGGGGGCAACCCCCGGTGCCATGCATTCGGTTCGAAAGGGGCGTTGGGGGTGACAATTTGGGATCGTCGCCCAACCATGCGAACGGACAAGCCGACGGGAGGCACATCTATAGAGTGGCACGGGGGCAACCCCCGGTGCCATGCATTCGGTTCGAAAGGGCCGTTGGGGTGACAATTTGGGTCACCGCCAACCATGCGAACGGACAGCCGACGGGAGGCACATCTATAGAGTGGCACGGGGCAACCCCCGGTGCCATGCATTCGGTTCGAAAGGGCCGTTGGGGGTGACAATTTGGGCACCGCCCAACCATGCGAACGGACAAGCCGACGGGAGGCACATCTATAGAGTGGCACGGGGGCAACCCCCGGTGCCATGCATTCGGTTCGAAAGGGCGTTGGGGGTGACATTTGGTCGTCGCCCAACCATGCGAACGGACAAGCCGACGGGAGGCAATCTATAGAGTGGCACGGGGGCAACCCCCGGTGCCATGCATTCGGTTGAAAGGGCCGTTGGGGGTGACAATTTGGGTCACCGCACAACCATGCGAACGGACATTCCGACGGGAGGCACATCTATAGAGTGGCACGGGGGCAACCCCCGGTGCCATGCATTCGGTTCGAAAGGGCCGTTGGGGTGACAATTTGGGGCACCGCCCAACCATGCGAACGGACAAGCCGACGGGTGGCACATCTATAGAGTGGCACGGGGGCAACCCCCGATGCCAAGCATTCGGTTCGAAAGGGCCGTTGGGGGTGACAATTTGGGGCACCGCCCAACGACGCACTGGGTGCGTCCGCTCTGCGCACCACCAAGGCACTGGGTGCCTCCGCTCCGTGCACCACGCACTGGGTGCTTCCGCTCTATACTGGGTGCGTCCGCTCTGCGCACCACCAAGGCACTGGGTGCCTCCGCTCCGCGCACTACACACTGGGTGCTTCCGCTCCGTACTGGGTGCGTCCGCTCTGCGCACCACCAAGGCACTGGGTGCCTCCGCTCCGCGCACCACGCACTGGGTGCGTCCGCTCTGCTCAACCCTAGATAATGTATACAAGAACTAGAAATAATATACAAGACTGAGACTTCTGATTAAGAACGAGAAAGAACTTAGAACTTACAAGCTTAGAGCTTCTCAAAGTAAGACTTGTAGCAAGATGTGCTGTGTCTTGCAATTGAGAGAGCCTTGGGTTTTATAGAGTTTCAGCCGGTGAATGGGTGCTCATGGGGCCCCATCAACATTCAGCCGATGCTTATCCTCTTAAACCCAACAAACACTAGACTCCATATAACTTTTACAGACAAGGCTAAAGTGGATTCCCTAGGTACCCTAGGTGCTCCATTATTGTTATCTTTCTGACTAGGCATTCTTATCTTTTGAACAGATGAGCAGTTCAGGACAGAGGGTTGGTAAAGTGCTTTTGGATTTGTGGGTCCATCATGCTTCCTTCAATTATGGTGGCGTGTCTTTGATATGCTGAAGTATGCTTTGCATTCTTATAAAAGCTTCCAATAATTCAATTCTAGTGCTGGTTACTGTTGGTAGTGCGTCTTTGAAGTAGAGCCCACGTTTCTGGATGCTTCTGGCCTTGAAATCATCTTCTTTTGCTTTGCAGATAAGCTCAAGTTCTCTGATACTGTTGATGACGTTTCTTGAGGCTGTCCATTCAATGTCCTCCATGTGAGATCTTTTGGCGTGTTCCTCAGTGTGGAGGATTCTTGTTCCACAGTTTTGGGCCAATTCTTCGTACTGCTCCAGGAGATGATAAGGCCCGCTAGGTGCTGGGATGCTGCTGTATTTGGCCTAGTTTCGAGTTGCTTCAAAATCTCCTCCACTTGAATGAGTATGAGAAGATCCTTCTCCGTATATGTCCATGGACATGTAAGAACACAAAGTAGGCGGGATAGAGCGTCAGCAAGGAGATTGTCTTTACCTTCGATATGTTGGAAATGGACTGGAATGCCTAAGCCAGTGATAAAATCTGTAAAATTTATCCATCTCACTCGAGATGGCTTGTTTTGTGCAGATTTATTGAAGAAGCTAATAATAGCCTGGCAATCCGTCCTGATCAAGAGTTCCTCCTTGTCTAAATAGTATATCTTAAAACTATTTAGGTTGTTCATTACAGCATGAATCTCAGCATCAATAGTGGACTTTGGACGTGAAAATTTGCCACTTGCATAAGCGCATATCTTCTCATCTGCTTTTGAATCATGCTTTTGAGATTTCCATTTGCAAATGCCACCCCATCCTTCCATACATCCTTCCACCCACTTTTGATTAAAAGACGCTTTCGCAACTCGGTAAAGTAGAAGATGTATTTTTAAGATGGGAAGCTATTACCAAAAATTATGTTGCCTTGCAGAACTTTACAGATAATCAAGACAAGGCAGATTTCATAGAAAACCTTTTGGGAGAAGCAGAAAGGCTGACGTGGATACAATGGAGAATGGCTTTCCCCGATGAATATCAAGAATTGGTTAACTCAGCTGAAGGAAGAAATGGTACTCAAAATATACTGTCTCATGTAAGAAGGATATTTATTCTTGAAGACTCTTTCCAAGGATCTACTGATATGCAGGACAATGCTTATAGAGATCTTGAAAGAATATCCTACCCCCATATTAAAGATATTCTTACATTCTTAAATGATTACATGAATTTGGCTGCAAAAACTGGAAGATTATTTACTGGTCCTGAACTTTCTGAAAAGTTTTGGTTAAAATTACCAGGTGACCTTGGCAGAAGGATAAAAGCTGCATTTGAAGAAAAATATCGGGGGAATACAATTGGAGTACATCCAAGAGTCATCTTCACTTACAAATATTTAGAGGAAGAATGTAAGAGGGCTGCGTTTAATAGATCCTTAAAGGACTTATCTTTCTGTAACAAATACCTATACCCGGCTATTATCAGAAAAAGGGGAAATTCGGAGCAAGAAAATCCACAACCTATAAAGGGAAACCACATAGTTCCCATGCCAGGATAGAAAGGAAAAAGCACCTCCTTAGAGGCAAAAAGTGTAAATGTTTCCTATGCGGAGAAGAGGGCCACTTCGCAAGAGATTGCCCAAAGGAGTACAGGAATACAAAAAGGGTGGCTATATTTGAAGACCTGGAACTACTAGAAGATTATGAAATAATGTCTGTTCAAGAAGGGGATGAGCCATCTGATGCATTTTACAGCGTATCTCAAGGAGAAGACCACCAGGTACTCATGAATCTTAATGAATCCCTATTTGTGTTTATAGAAGAAAAGAATTGCTATATGATAGGGAAGGAAAGTGGATGGCAACCAATGGTGCGAGTTAGCAAGACTCAACATGACTGCAACCATATCTGGGTAATCAATGATGAAATTCCATATCCTTATGAAAGATGCTATTGCTGCAAAAGAATGACAATGCAGAAGCACCGAATGCATTGTTCAACCTGCAAAATAACATCATGTGGTATGTGCTCAAACATTATTTCAATACAACAATTCCCATTCAACAAAAGGTGCCGGTCCCATATAACCCAAACAGCCTAGTCCAAGAACAGCAGGCATACATAAATTGGGCCGAGGCAGAGATAGCCCGGCTCAAGCAAGAAGTTGAAGCAACCAAAGCACTCTCCATTTTGCAGATGGAACAATTAAGAAGGAATTCCAGAATAAGGAAGAAGAAATGATAAGAAATACATCAGCTGATAAACTCGAAGCTGACACAGAAAATGAAGAACTCCGCCTAAAGGTAGACCTCCTGGAGTTAGAAAATGCGGACCTCAAGAAGCGAATATCCCAGAATCAGAATTTGCATGAAGAAGAAGAAGCCTACATGTTCATTACTGAAGGACAAGAAAAGGGTTTTTCTATCTCTGAAGCAATCTCCCCAAGAAAGAAAGTAAATGGCCTTTTCAACCTCACTGTGGAACTCAATATACCAGGGGTAAAGAATTTCAAAGTTAATGCAATCCTGGACACTGGAGCTACAACATGCTGCATAGATCAGGTATCTATCCCGCCAGAAGCTATTGAAGATAACACTTTTATGGTCAGCTTCAGTGGAATAAACTCAAAAACAACGGCCAACAAGAAGCTGAAATATGGAAATATGAAGATTGGGGAGCACACTTTCAGAATACCATATACGTATGCTTTTCCTTTAACAATTGGTGGAAATATTGCTATGATAATAGGATGCAATTTTATCCGATCCCTTTATGAAGGCATTCGAATAGAAGGAGATGAAGTGACCTTCTACAAAAATATTACCACAATCAAGACTCAACAAACTGTGGCCCCACAGCATCCACCATTGAAGAACTCGAATTAGAAGAGGAGGAATACAACCAAATTCAGGAACAACTGTGTACATGGAAGTCAGGTACTCTCCATCAAGATTTAATTCAAGAACTTACTGACACTGGTTATATTGGGGATAATCCCACCAAATATTGGGACAAAAATAAGGTTACATGCAAACTGGAAATCAAAAATCCTGATCTTACTATTGAAGACAGGCCCTTAAAACATGTTACACCTCTAATGCAGAAAGCTTTTCGTAATCATATTAATATATTGCTCAAGTTAAAGGTGATCAGGCCAAGCACCAGCAGGCATAGAACCACAGCAATTATTGTACATTCTGGAACCACCGTCGATCCAGCAACAGGAAAGGAGACAAAAGGGAAGGAACGAATGGTATTCAATTATAAACGCCTTAATGATAACACTCACAAGGATCAGTACAGCCTCCCTGGCATCAATACTATTATTCACAAGGTAGGCCGAAGTAAGATATACTCAAAGTTTGACCTTAAAAGTGGGTTTCACCAGGTATCAATGGATCCTGAATCAGTTCCTTGGACCGCATTTTGGGTCCCTAATGGGCTTTATGAATGGCTGGTCATGCCTTTCAGGTTGAAGAATGCCCCAGCAGTTTTTCAGAGAAAGATGGACAATTGCTTCAAAGGTACTGAGGAATTCATTGCAGTTTATATTGATGATATTCTGGTCTTTTCTGAATCTGAACAGGAGCATAGAAGGCATCTGAAGGTATTATTAGACATCTGCAAAGATAATGGGCTAATACTAAGTCCAACAAAAATGAAGCTCGGGAGTCCAACTATAGAATTTCTGGGAGCAAAATTGGAGCATCAAAAATTAAACTCCAGGCTCACATTATCACAAAAATAGCCGATTTCAGTGACAAAGAACTACAAACCACAAAAGGGCTTCAATCTTGGTTAGGCCTTCTCAACTATGCCAGATCATATATACCTAATTTAGGAAGGATACTTGGCCCCTTATACTCAAAAACAAGCCCAAATGGTGAGAAAAAGATGAATTCGCAGGACTGGGCATTAGTTCACAAAGTCAAAGCCATGATAAAGGGGTTGCCTGACCTAACCATACCACCAGCCCAGTGTTATATGCTCATAGAAACTGATGGCTGTATGGAAGGATGGGGTGGCATTTGCAAATGGAAATCTCAAAAGCATGATTCAAAAGCAGATGAGAAGATATGCGCTTATGCAAGTGGCAAATTTTCACCTCCAAAGTCCACTATTGATACTGAGATTCATGCTGTAATGAACAGCCTAAATAGTTTTAAGATATACTATTTAGACAAGGAGGAACTCTTGATCAAGACGGATTGCCAGGCTATTATTCTTCTTCAATAAATCTGCACAAAACAAGCCATCTCGAGTGAGATGGATAATTTTTACAGATTTTATCACTGGCTTAGGCATTCTAGTCCATTTCCAACATATCGAAGGTAAAGACAATCTCCTTGCTGACGCTCTATCCTGCCTACTTTGTGTTCTTACAGGTCCATGGACATATACGGAGAAGGATCTTCTCATACTCATTCAAGTGGAGGAGATTTTGAAGCAACTCGAAACTAGGCCAAATACAGCAGCATCCCAGCACCTAGCGGGCCTTATCATCTCCTGGAGCAGTACGAAGAATTGGCCCAAAACTGTGGAACAAGAATCCTCCACACTGAGGAACACGCCAAAAGATCTCACATGGAGGACATTGAATGGACAGCCTCAAGAAACGTCATCAACAGTATCAGAGAACTTGAGCTTATCTGCAAAGCAAAAGAAGATGATTTCAAGGCCAGAAGCATCCAGAAACGTGGGCTCTACTTCAAAGACGCATTACCAATAGTAACCAGCACTGGAATTGAATTATTGGAAGCTTTTATAAGAATGCAAAGCATACTTCAGCATATCAAAGACACGCCACCATAATTGAAGGAAGCATGATGGACCCGCAAATCCAAAAGCACTTTACCAACCCTCTGTCCTGAACTGCTCATCTGTTCAAAGGATAAGAATGCCTAGTCAGAAAGATAACAATAATGGAGCACCTAGGGTACCTAGGGAATCCACTTTAGTCTTGTCTTTAAAAGTTATATGGAGTCTAGTGTTTGTTGGGTTTAAGAGGATAAGCATCGGCTGAATGTTGATGGGGCCCATGAGCACCCAGTTCACCGGCTGAAACTCTATAAAACCCAAGGCTCTCTCAATTGCAAGACACACAGCACATCTTGCTACAAGTCTTACTTTGAGAAGCTCTAAGCTTGTAAGTTCTAAGTTCTTTCTCGTTCTTAATCAGAAGTCTCAGTCTTGTATATTATTTCTAGTTCTTGTATACATTATCTAGGCTTTTGATTAAAAGACGCTTTCGCAACTTTATGGTAATACTTGTATACAACTAAGGTGGTTCCTCTCTAAGGTGGTTCCTCTCTGAGACAATGATTGTGTTCATGTGGATACACTTAGAGGCACGGACTCTTGAATGTGTAAGAGATCCGGCATACCTCGGATAAGCGGGATAAGCGAAGGGCGCGCGCCAAATGTATACCTATACGATTGGATTTTTGTAAATTTACTTCATATGAGTTTTCTTTCGCATGGATCACTCGAGGGATCTTATTTCCGCTGCGAATTTTAAATATTTTTTCCCATAGATCTTTACAATTATGGATGTACATGCTCTTAATCCCGATATAATAACGGGCAGATATACTTATTATTTATTTCTTTAATTGACCAATGGGTGAGATTTATTCGCTAATTCAATAAAGACCGGTAAATTGAGAAATAATATTTTCTATATGGTGTGTCGTTGATTATAGAAGGAAATTGTGTCCTAATTATTTTGGCTGATAATGTCCCCTTGAGGTGCTCATAAGGATTATCATGTAAATCTTGCAGGTGGACTTGGTCCGACATGATAATGAAGTTGAGTGGTACTACTGTTGGAGTTATATGTTAATTAATTAAATTGTTGACATACGAATTCTTAAACACGGGGAGATAATTTAATCATAATAGGAGGGAACCCATATTTTAAATATGAGGTCGGTGCGGTAGTTCAATAATAACCCTTTAGTGGATCGGGTTATTATTAACGGATCGGGTTAAAAATCTGTTAGGAACCCTCCTTTTGGTCTCTATTGTAGGCTATATAAACCCTCTTAAGCCGTGATTAGAAACCCTATCTAATCTATTCCTCTTTCCCTTGGGTCTTGGGCATGCGACACAATTGGAGGGGGCTAGGGCCGGCGCAACCTTGTGAAAAGTCTAGGGCCGGCACAACCTTGAAGAAAGGCTAGGGTCGGCGCACCAAGAAGGAAAGGTGGAAGTAGAAGAGGAAGAAGAAGGGTGAACGACGGCTGCGATTCTTGGAAGATTGTCACCCACACGACATCCAAGAAGAGGATAGGAATACAATAGAAGTTTGAGAGGTATATCATTGTTTTTTATTCCGCTTAATTGTATTCATTTTTCTCTTGGATCCCGAATCAAACACAAGAACCGGCAATCGAAGCTTCATCAAACAGAACCGCTGCTGATTGATCAGGAGCTTGATTACTTGAACAACTAGTTTGTTCAAGCGATCACACAATCGATCAATGCAAGGTTGATGAAGTAGGTCATTCGGGAAGCTTCCTGTCCCTGTGCGGATAAATTCTGTCTATAGAATTTAATCCAGGGAAACAGGGTGGGTGGAATCCCAACGCCATCAAGGCCAACGGTCCTTGACCGATTTTGTTGGATAATATTATATTTCGAAAATGATATACAATAATTAAGTACAGAAATAAAGAATTTATACCGACGACACTTTAATAAATAGAACTTTGTTGTAGAGATGGCATGTCATCGATCTTGAACTTTGTGAGCGCAGAGAATTCGAGCACGGAAGCTTCAACGTTGAGAAATGAGAGAGTTTGAATTGATGTTGGAGCTCATGGGCGCCTGGGAGCTGACGTGGCGCAACTGCTAGAAGAACCCCTTCTAGGGCACCTGAAACCATTCAGGCGCCTGGGTTCACTGGTGCCTGAACCCTTACAGGTGCCTGGGTTTGCAGTAGCCAAATCCTTCAGGCCTGCAACCATAGTTAGTCCAAGAGCACAAAATAATATAACTAATATGCATGAATAACAGCCTAAGCTGCCTTGGTTCTGACATTGGATTTCAAAGGAAATCATAGGTCGAACCGATGTCTACTGTTCCCTCTTCCGGGGAACGCGTCCTCACCTACTCCACTCTGGAGAAGTTACCTTTTGCCAACCGACTCCTCCGGTTAGACTTTTAATCGGCCTCCTAGACTCCCGGATCTCGAGACGTCCATACCTCGACCCGTCTCTACTTTTGTCCATAGTCCTCGCTCGGCTATGTCTCCTGCCCGATCTTCCGGATTAGGTCTTCGATGCCCAGTCCACGACTTGGTCTTCTTACCCAATTCCTGGAACCTGGTTTTCATACCCAACCCTCGGTCAGGTCTTCAGTGCCCAACCCTCGGCTAAGACTTCGTGCTCAACCCTGCAGGTGAAGACTTCGTGCCTAGCTCAACTAGGACTTTCCTATACACTTGGTAAAATCATCTTATCACAATATAAACTTAACTTTGAACTCTTTGACATTATCAAAATCATGTTCAATCTGGAGCTTCTGGCACCAACACTAAGGAATCTCATTTATGTGTTGTCAAGAGAAGCTTTAGGAACATTAAAGGCTCTCAAAATATAAGAATATGGTATCCTAGGACCTCCAGTTTTGACCTACTAGATTACTTTGACTCAGACTAAGCAGGGTGCAAATTAGATAGAAATGTTAGGATGTATACTAAATGCCTTGCATTTGGTTAAGAACATCTATATGTTAAAAGAGAATAAAAAAAATCACAAGTAGCATATTTATATTAGTATATCCACAAAATGTCTCATACTTTGCATTGTAGACAACATGGTGCGTGGTGATGCACAGAAGACCTCGGTTTGAAAGAGGCTCACAATCGAGATGGAATTGGACAAACCATCAGGATTGTTGTAGTGTAATTAGGTGTGGTTTATCTTAACTATAGAATTACACTAGTGCACTTTGTGTGCATTTAGTAGGACCAAAAGAGAGATCATCTAATTTTATACTGACTTGATAAATTGGATCAGACCTCGGTTTTATATTATGGAGTACGATCTCTAAATCACGAAATAATAACGGGCACGTATATTTAATTATTATTTCTTTTATTTATCAATGAGCGAGATCTATTCTGCTAGATCGATAGGTCCGGTAAGTTGGAAAATAATATTATCTATATGGTGTGTCATTGATTATTGAGAGAATCCGTGTCCTAGTAAATCAGGATGATGATGCCCCCTTGATGAGCTCATAAGGGTCATCATGATAAATCTTGCAAGTGGACTATGGTCCGTCATGATGAAAAGGTTGAGTGGTACTAGTCAAAGATCAAGAGGATGATTAATTAAAATTGTCAATAATTTAAATTAATCGTCGGGCATTCGATATCTTAAACACGGGATGGATGACTCATAATAGGTGGAGCCCATATGAAAATATGGGGGTTAGTGAGGAAGTTCAATAGGGATCCTTTAGTGGAATGGATCTCCATTAATGGATCGGATTTGGATCCATTAGTGGGCCAAGACCCAACTCCTCCTCATGGTCCCTACCATAGCCCTATAAATACCCCATAAGAGTCATGAAACAAGGCTAATCAATCAATCCAATTCATCCATACAAAACCCTTAGAGCCACTTCTTCTGTCCCTCATAATTTCTCTCTCCTTGGCCATTGGGTGTCGCCGGACCAAAGGGAAGAAGGGAAGAAGCTTTTCTTCTCCTCTCTATTGGGCGTGGTACCTGATCGAAGGGAGCACCACCAGGTGGTGTTCGGCGAGAGAGAAGGGCTGTGAAGGATCGCCGGCGGTGGCTTCTTCAAGGAGGTTGCGGCGCCGGCGCTAGGAGGAAAGAAGAAGGAAGAAGAAGTTTCATCCTCTTCTTCTTCACCCTTTCCTCTCCATCTTTGGCATAGCTTTCTTCTTCCTTGCAGTGCACAAGCTTGCAAGGAGGAGCCACCGATGGCTGGGAAGAAGAAGGTTCTTCCTCTCTTGGCCGGCGGCAAGGAAGGAGAGGATAGGAGAGGTCTCGGCTAGGGTTTAGTCGGAAGGAGAGCTCTGTTTCTCTTCTTCATCTTCATCATCTTCTTCCTCCTTGGTCTACTTGGTGGATGGCATAAGGAAGAAGAAGAAACTTCTCTTAGCCAGCGGCAACCCTAAGCCCTAGGGTTTTGGTGCAAGGAAGAAGGAAGAAGGAAGAGGATTGATTGGTGGCCCTTGGTGACTCCGCGCCTTGGTAGGTCATGGTCCACACGACGTCGAAGAGGGGAGGTACGGTAGAAGACTGCGAGGTAAAAGACTAGGTATACCTCTCTGCAGCTCCTTGTTCATTTCTATTGTTTGATTATTCTTATCATCGCATGTGTTTTTGTTAATTATCATAGTTTAATTATTTGTTAATTAATATTGATAATTAATTTATATCATGGACCCCGATAATATACACAAAAATAGGCGATCAATTCATCGTCTTTTCCATGGTCGATTGATTCGGAAAGTTACAAGGCCTTACCTTTGGTTTTGGCTAAGTTGTGACTTGAATCAGTTGATACGACGACGAGACGGTCGTTTGTGAGACAGGTCTCTATTCGGATTAAATTTTTAATCCGTATACATAGAGAGGTCTCTCATGTTCGACCCCGTGGTTGCATAGGAAACCCGCCGAGCTATAACCAACAATTTGTATTAGAGCTGAGGTTTCCGGTTTTGTGTGTTTAGGATTGGTTACTTTTTTACACATTATCATGTATGATTGTTTTTGCTGGATGATATATGAATGTGCGTAAGCTAAGTCTTTGTTACAGGCACAAGATTCCAACTTATCATGGCTTAGATAATTGTGTTATGTGATTGATTGTGTATATTGAATTAATTAAATCCTTGGGGTTGACGAGGCTAAATTAGGTATATAATTTTTGTAATTAAAAATGGCACCTGTTTAGCCGAGCTTTTATTTATTTTCGATATAGATTGCATGTACACTTCTTTGTGGAGTATAGGATCGAAGGATGTAAATATTTAGCTAGTCATCTCGGCTCGGAGATCCTCTTCATGGAGGCTTGCACAAGGAGAGGGAGGAGTGGACGAGGTGGCGACACGACTGGAGGCACATTGGAGACCAAGGCCATGAATGTTGGAAATTTTAGGATTTTTCTTATTTGAGCTTTGGTTATGTGCTTGTTATGTGGGTGCATGTAAAAATTCTCAAATTAAATAACTAAGTGGGAGAGAGACCCTAAGGGTCCCATGGCCTCCATTACAATCTGATAAGTGATGCGAACAAGGCCGTGCGTCGGCTTTGAGTGCCTCCTCCATAACGGATAGGCTTGTTCTGCGGATCACTTGGTCCGAAAAGATTATAGAAAATTATCGAAGAGCGTGAGTACTTCCCCAATGGAAGACACATAATTGGAAATAATATTCTTAGTGTCATGTAATGGTAAACACTTAGATACTTATATTAGTATCCTCCCCAACAGAGTCACTACTATTTTTTGTAGGTCCGATGAGGACGAATTATTAATTTTATTTGTCAAAAAATTAGGTTGACAAGATAATAAAATTAATGGGTAAAACCTCCTCTCACAAATGTAAAGTTCGTATATGTCCACACTAACGTGGCATACGATATTCTCGGTATTTTGAGGTGTTGGTTGATTTTGAAAATTTATTGTATTGAGGAATCAATTTATTTTCGATATCTAAAGTGTGTGATTATTGTGATTCTCAGGTGTTTTAAAATGGAACTAGACCCACTTGACTTAATTCAAAGAGAAAACGAATGCCCCTATTATAAAGATTGGGAATTAAACCTAGACTTTGTCGAAACTGCCGAGGAATCCAAATGAGATCTTGTCGAGTTCTGTGCTGAAAAACCTAGCGAGATTAATGGTGAAGAGGAGATGGAATATTTTAGGCAATCGTTAGAAGCAGATGGCATGACTCAGAGTCATCAACATCAGGCTTTTTCCATTACCAGTGATAAAACTTCCAAGCTCGATGAACTCTTCGGTCACCATAATCGGCCCGCTAGGCAAGAAGTCATGAAGAACATGACAACAACCACCATGATTGAGGGAATGCCCGTAAGAGAACATGTTCTCAAAATGATGACTTGGTTGAAAGAGTGAAAATCCTTGGAGCACAAATTGATGGGGAAATCTAGGTCGATCTCATCCTCCAATCTCTACCAAGGAGTTTTGAGAAGTTTCGCCTAAGCTACAATATGGACAAACGTTCATATTCGTGGGCAGAACTTCTGACAGAACTCGAGGCGGTAGAGGAGTTTTCTCTTCAGAGTTCACAGAGTTTCATTGCTCAAAGGGTTTCTACTTCTAACCGAAAGGAATGAAGAAGAAGAAACCAGCTGGGGCAAAGAAAATAGCAGGATTACAGGGACCTAAGTGTTGCATGAAGAAGTCGAAAGGAAAGTGTTTTGTGTGCAAGCAGTCTGGACATTGGAAGGCGGACTGTCCCCTCCGTCAAAGTAATAATTCAGGTATATTTCTTTCTTTTGTCGTTGTAACATGTTTAGCGATAATATCTATCGGTACCTGGTGTGTAGATACGGATGCCACTAATCATGTCTGCATCTCTTTGCAGGGGTTCCAGGAACCCCGACGACTAGCTGAGGAGGAGATTACCATCTACACGGGATAGGCTATAGAGATGACTTTTTGCGGTGGGAGTTATTCATTTATGTCTTTTAGATAAAAGATGATAGAAAGTTTTGGTCTTAAAGAGATTACTTTTATGTACTTAATTTTTGTTCATTTATTTCTTTTATTATTAAAAGTGGAATAGAAGGATTAATTATTAAAGTACAAAGATAGGCAATTGGTTTACTTTTAAAACCAAATACTCCCATGATGCAATTAGAGCTTAAAAGCTTACCATCTAACCAAGATAAGAGATAGGTTCCTTCCTAGATGAACCAAACTGATGCGAACCCAAAGAGAAAAAAGTCTCAAGAACACACAACAAATGGAAGAAAGAGAGAAAGATAGTCTAAATCGAAAAGATAGAAAATGAAAAAAAGAAACCTCGACCCAATGCTTAAGGAAGCACGAACCTTAGTATAGAAGAAGAAGAAGACAACGCCACAACCTTGGGATGGAGGTTGATAAGTCTTGAACGCCACAAGGGGATGCCTTGATAAGTTCTAGTTCAATGAAGAACCAACAAGTGAGAGCCTCACCATGTAGTAGATTGAAAAAGCCAAAAGTTACATGTTGTGGCCGCCACCCTCTTAATTTATAGATATATGGGTGACCTAAAACCCCTGAAAGGCCAAAAGGAAGCCTATTTAGTAGAGGCCTAAGTAGACTACATAGTCATATTGAGCTCTTGGCACCATTACAACCCAAATAAAGCTAGAAATTGAGCCTAAATTGAACCCACAAAATTAATATATCCTTCTTACATAGACAAGAGACTTAAATGACTAGTTAAGCTCATCTAAGGCTTGAATTAGGTTGACTAAGCCGTATGACTTGCTCTTGGTCAAACCTTCTTCAATGGTAGTTTTGACTTTCACATCTTCAATTAGCACATTAAATGCTTCTTTCATCTTTTTAGCCTTAGCCCTGGTAATTGGGCCTCCATTGATGCATAAAGTATCAACAACATCTTCTAAAGTGGTTTGAGCATGATCCATATCATAAGCTTGTTGGGCAACTTGTTCACTTCCTTTGACTCCATCATTCCCCTCTCCTCAAAAGGATTCGTCCCCGAATCTTGACTACCTACATCAAAGGGAGAGAGATCAAAAACATTAAATGTGGAACTCACATTATACTCACCTGGCAAATCAAGCTTGTAGGCATTACACCACGACTTCAAATGATCCATCGCCTCTTGGATGCAACTTAGTACGACATTTAGCAGGAAATCTCTCCTTTCTCATATGAACCCAAACCCAATCACCGGGTTCAAAGATTATTTTCTTTCGTCCCTTGTTGGCTTGCGTAGCATATTGTTCAGTCTTCTTTTCAATTTGCATCCTTACTTTCTCCTGCATTTGCCTCACAAATTCAACTGTCCTTGTACCATCCAAACTAGCATGCTCAGAGATAGGCAAAGGTGATAAATCCAAAGGAGTTAGCGGATTGAAACCATATACCACTTCAAAAGGTGAACACTTAGTAGCATAATGTATAGATCTATTGTATGCAAACTCAACATGTGGTAAACAATCTTCCCAACCTTTTAAATTCTTTTGAATGATACCTCAGTTTGTCCATTTGTTTGTGGATGACACGTTGTAGAAAACAACAACTTTGTTCCCAACTTGCCCCATAGTGTCTTCCAAAAGTAGCTTAGAAACTTTGCATCACGATCTGATACTATACTTTTCTGTACTCCATGAAGTCGTACAATGTCCCTAAAAAAGAGATCAGCAATATGGTTAGCATCATCTGTTTTCCTACAAGGAATAAAATGAGCCATTTTGGAAAATCTGTCTACGACCACAAAAATAGAATCCATACCTTATTTTGACCTTGGTAAACCTACAATAAAGTCCATAGAAATATCAACCAAAGGTTCACTAGGAATTGGTGGAGGTGTATACAACCCATGAGGTAAAGATTTAGATTTTGCTTGCCTACATGTGATACACTTCTCACAAAATTTTACAACATCTCCTTTCAAATGTGGCCAAAAGAAATGCTCCAACAAAACATCTAGTGTTTTTCTCACTCCAAAATGTCCCATTAGTCCCCCACCATGGGCTTCTTGGATTAATAATTTCCACAATGAACAGTTAGGCACACATAACCTAAGAACTCGAAGGATAGTGACGCCACACTCAAGAAAGATAAGAAGGTAAGTGATAAGTCATGGGTGTTTTGATTGCCACAAGTTGCCTTGATAAGATCAAATTTAGTTCTTAGCCTAAGAACTCGAAGGAAGCTCTCACAATAGAGAAAACTCAAATTTCATTCCAATCCCAAAAATTACATAGCCATACAAGAGTTTTCCTATATATAGACTTAGTGGAAGTTGAAACATCAACCTCTACTACACTTCCCACTAAGTACTAATTATGCACCATTATCATGCATGCATGAATGCATGACATTTATTTTCCACTAATGCAACCCCTAATCCCTAATAATAGCTTAGGAGCTCTCAAAAAGGCATTAAAACCCACCAAAGGACTTCAAAAGTCACTCTAGAAAAATCCCCCAAAAAAACATATGAAAATGGTCCTCATGTTGGCTCAATTTCATTTTAGTTGATGAAATGTGATCCATTTATTTGTTGCCTCCATGGTGCATTGATCCTCCTTTTCCTTGAGCTCCATTATTAAGACTTCCAAGGCTTGCTTCATTTTTTTAGACTTGGACCTTGTCATGGGTCCTCCAATTCCCTTCAATGCCTCTTCATCCTCGGCTTTGTCTTGTAAGCTTGAAACCCCTCCTTGGCTTTCATCATTCCCTCCTTCTTTAGGTGAATTCGTCCTTGAATTCGTCCCTACATCAACAGGACACAAATCAGTCACATTAAATGTTACACTAACCCCATACTCACCGAGCAAGTCAATCTTGTAAGCATTGTCATTAATTCTTTCCAATACTTGGAATGGTCCATCTCCTCTTGGCTGAAGTTTTGATTTCCTTTGGGCAGGGAACCTTTCCTTCATCATATGAACCCACACCCAATCACCAGGTTCAAGGACAACTCTTTTTCTCCCTTTATTGGCTCTATTTACATATTGCTCCATTTTCTTCTCAATTTGAGCTTTAACTTGCTCATGAAGAAGTATTAGGTAAAGGAAGCAAATCAAGAGGTGTTAGTGGATTGAACCCATAAACAATATCAAAAGCAGAAAATTGAGTAGTAGAATTGACAACCCTATTGAAAGCAAATTCAATATGGGGTAAACATTCTTCCCAAGACTTAATGTTCTTCTTAATAATTGCTCTAAGAAGAATAGAAAGAGTCCTATTTACCACCTCAGTTTAGCTGTCAGTTTGACGGTGGCATGTGGTGGAGAAAAGAAGCTTTGTTCCCAGCTTGTTCCATAAGGTCCACCAAAAATGGCTTAAAAATTTGGTGTCACGATCTGAAACAATGCTCCTAGGCATGCCATGAAGTCTTACCACCTCTTTGAAAAACAAATCTGCCACATGAGTTGCATCATCCACTTTGTGGCAAGGTATGAAGTGTGCCATCTTCAAGCATTCATGGGATGTCATTAAAATGGATCTAGTGGCAGCTGTAACAGAGTTTTTCAGACATGGAAAGTTATTGAAGCAGTGGAATCACACACTCATCTCCCTAGTACCGAAAGTGCCACAACCTAGTAAGTTGGGAGATTTTAGACCCATCTCTTGCTGTACAGTGTTTTACAAGATCATATCGAAGATCTTAGTAGGAAGATTGGCAACTGTAGTGGAGAAGATTTTCCACCCATCACAGACAGCATTTGTAAAGGGCAGAACAATCACAGATAATATTTCACTTGGCACAGGAATTAATGAGGAACTACAATAGGAAGAGGATTTCTCTGAGGAGCACCCTAAAGGTTGACCTTCAGAAAGCTTTTGACACAGTTCACTAGGATTTCCTGATAGAGGCACTCAGGGGGCTGCAGTTTCCCCCAACCTTCATGGCTTGGTCACTTTAAAGGAGCCAGAGGGCTGCGGCAGGGTGACCCACTGTCACCATATTTGTTTGGGATATGTATGGAGTATTTGGCCAGGAAGCTATGTCAGGTAACCAGGCGGTCTGACTTTCATTTTCACCCAAAATGTAGTGACCTACGAATTGCACACCTGGCGTACGCGGATGATCTCTTACTTTTCTCCAGGGGAGACCGACCCTCCATCACCGTCCTCATGTCATGTTTGGAAGATTTTGGGAGGATGGCTGGCCTTAGGCCTAATCTGAGTAAATCATGTATATATATGGCAGGAGTGGGAGAGATTACACGTCGAGAGCTACTTGCTATCACAGGCTTCCAGGAGGAACACATGCCCTACAGGTATCTGGGTATTCCCTTGGCTTCAAAAAAGCTTAAGATTGCAGATTATAGCCCGTTGATTGATGCGATTTGCAAAAAGATAAATACATGGCCGAAGAATACACTTACACATGCAGGGAAAGCACAATTAATTCAGTCAGTGCTACAGGGGGTGGAATGCTATTGGATGTCGATATTGCCTTTACCACAGGGAGTGGTCGATCGGATATATAGTCTGTGCCGGAACTTTATGTGGACATCTAAATATCCACCGATAGCCTGGGCTGACATGTGCAAGCCTAAGGAGGAAGGGGGCCTAGGATTTAGAGAGTTGGTCTCATGGAACTCTGCTTTGCTTTCAAAACTCTTATGGAGGATACAGGATAAGCAGGATGCCTAATGGATGAAATGGGTCCACCACACTTACCTGCAGAGTACTGATATTTGGAGATGGCAACCAGGACACACGGACTCTCCGTTGCTGAAGAGACTAGCGCAGATACGTGATCAAATAGTCACTGCAGCAGGATCTGCAGAGGGAGCACAGAGCACATTGATTGAGTGGTTTAGCCAGCACACTTTACATAGACATGGAGTCATGCGAGCATATGATTTCTTTAGGGAGACAGCTGACCGAAAACTATGGGCAAAGACAGTATGGAAGAAGCAGATACAGCCTAGTCACAGATTTACCTTATGGCTACTAGCCCATAGGAGGTTGCCTACAGCAGATCGGCTACATTACTTAGAGGTCATTGACAGGGCCTGCACCTTCTGTAGACAGGAGGAGGAGACACAGGAGCATATCTTTTTCGGATGTCCGCAGATGAGACAGCTATGGGACCGCCTCAGGACATGGCTGTGGATGACGCATGAGATGACGACCTACCGGTGGATGCTGAGGGTATTTGCACGGCACTACCGAGGCACAAGGTTACTTGTGCAGGCGAGGCATATTGCCATGGCAGCTATGGTACACTACATCTGGCAGGGTCAGAACCTGTCACGTTTCGAGGGTGAGACATTTGATGGTGACAGGGTATACCAGCAGATATAGACACATGTCTACAGATCACTTAGGGTGTTCTCGGACTCAGCACTGTGATAGTAGACCAGTGATTGAGGGTTGGCATGAGGGAGAGCCGTGCTTATTGTATTGGGTTGAGGAGAGTATGTATGCGTGAGTAGTGAGTGCATATACATGAGTGAGAGAGTGATCATGTACATGAGTGAGGGAGTGACCATGTAAAAAAACAGAAAAAAAACGTCACTGTAGCATTGACCAACGTTGACCATGTTGACTGGCGCTGAGTCTGCTTGTTTTGGCAGCAGCTGGCCTACATGGCAATGAGTGGACTCTATGGTTGACTTGAAAAAAAAATGTAGCATTGACCACCTTGGCCAGTGCAGAGTTTTGGCTGTGCAGGGTTCACTACGAGGCTTTAGCATTGACCACATTTTGACCAGTGCAGAGTGACTACTGTAGCATTGACCGAGCTTTTGACCAGCGCAGAGATTTTGACCGCTTTTGGCTGCAGTTGGATTGTGTGGCTGACTGAGCTCTGTTGTTGACTCTAGATGGACGGAACAGCGCTCGGTGGACTGCGTTTTTTGTAGCAGCACACGGTGGAAAACAAAAAAGATGAAAAAAATGGAAAAAAAAGTGTAAAAAAAAGTGGCGTGTGGATTGATACAGTGTGCTTACCTCGGGTTTGTTTGGTTTGAGGCATGGGGAAGGTGAATAGGTCCACCAAAATGACCTATCTAGCCTGTAGCAAATGGCTACGGTAAATGCATTTTAAATTCGTTGATGGCTGAGACATTGCCTAAAAGTCTATGAGGGTGAGTAGGTCCACCATAAAGACCTACCTAGCCCATAGCAAACGGCTCGTGGTAAAGGCAAGTCAAATCCATTGATAGCTGGGGTTTTGCCAAAAAGCCCAAGATGGTGAGTAGGTTCACGAAAATAACCTACCCGGCCCGCATCAAACAGCTAGCGGTAAAGGCTCATCAAATCCGTTGATAGCTGAACACTTGCTCAAAGTGGGGTCAACGATTGATGGTCATTGCCGTACTTTGGCTAGATGTGCAACACGATGGGATATATCAGGGTAGGCACATGAGATTGTACTCCAGGGAGGTCAACACTGATGGGTACACATGACAGGCAGTATCAGAGAGCCATGCTGAGGGTGCATCCATTAGAGACGTTCTCATTACCTCATGGCGGGTTGGAGAGCATGATCAGAGGAGCAGGGATCAGTGATGAGGAGGCACCAGCCGGATGGTCTGGGAGTAGAGTGGATGATCATACAGAGATGATATATGTCAGTGGGAGCATTTTGGGGTTGGTGCAGTGAGTGTGATATATGTCGGTGGGAGCATTTTGGGGGTTGGTACAGTGAGAGTACACACGCATGTACATATGAGGTCATACCTGTGACAGTTGCCTGGATCTGATACTTCATTAGAGCCAAGGGGCTATCATAGGGCACATGTATGTAGCACTACTTTGATGATATAATTTACCTTTCATCAAAAAAAAAAATGAAGTGTGCCATCTTGCAAAATCTATCAACTACCACAAAAATGGAGTCCTTACCTTTTTGAGTGCGTGGTAGCCCTAAAACAAAATCCATAGACAAGTCAGTCCACGGGAAATCAGGAATACGGAAAGGAGTGTAAAGACCATGAGGTAATAATACCTTGGATTTTACTTTTCTACATACAATGCACCTTTCACAAAATTTCTGCACATCATGTGATAAGCACCTTGGAATGGATCGCCTTGAAATTCAGATGTAGGGAAGGATATTGACGCCACACTCAAGAAAGATGAGAGGGTGAGTGATAAGTCATGGGGGTTTCGATCGCCACAAGTTGCCTTGATAAGATCACGATTAGTTCTTTGCCTAAGAACCAAAGGAAGCTCTCACAATAGAGAAAACTCTGATTTCATTCAAACTTAACATGCCTTGGTCATACAAGAGTTCTCCTATATATAGACTTAGTGGAGGTTGAAACATTAACCTCTACCACATTTCCCACTAAGCACTAATTATGCACCATTATCATGCATGCATGCATGCATGATGTTTATTTCCCACAATTCCCTAATACTAGCTTAGGAACTCCCAAAAGCATTAAAAACCCACCAAAAGACATCAAAAATAACTTCAGAAAATTCCCCCAAAAATACCCACGAAAATTGGACACTTGTAGCCCTTGAATGCATCTTGGATCATGCGGTTTTGGGCCTTCAAGTTTTGTCTTCATGTGGGCTCAATTTCACTTTCAATTTGAAGGAATGTGATCCATTTAGTTGTTGCCTCCATTGTGCATTGATCCTTCTTCTCCTTGAGCTCCATTATTAAGCCTTCCAAAGCTTGCTTCATTCTCTTAGTCTTGGATCTTGTCATGGGTCCTCCAATTCCTTTCAATGCCTCTTCCTCTATGGCTTTGTCTTGTAAGCTTGTATCCCCTCCTTGGTCCACATCATTCCCTCCTTCTTTAGGTGAATTCGTCCTCGAATTTAGATCTTCATCACTTACATCAAATGGACGCAAATCAGCCACATTAAATGTTGCACTAACACCATACTCACCGGGCAAGTCAATTTTGTAAGCATTGTCATTAATTCTTTCCAACACTTGGAATGGTCCATCTCCTCTTGGTTGAAGCTTTGATTTCCTTTGGGCAGGAAACCTTTCCTTTCTCATATGAACCCACACCCAATCACCGGGTTCAAGGACAACTCTTTTTCTCCCTTTATTGGCTCTCTTCGCATATTGCTCCATTTTCTTCTCAATTTGAGCTTTAACTTGCTCATGAAGCTTTTTCACATATTCTGCCTTTGCTTGACCATTCTTGTGAACTAAAGAAGAAGTGTTAGGTAAAGGAAGCAAATCAAGAGGTGTTAGCGGATTGAACCCATAAACAATCTCAAAAGGGGAAAATTGAGTAGTAGAATGGACAGCCCTATTATAAGCAAATTCAACATGAGGTAAACATTCTTCCCAAGACTTAATGTTCTTCTTAATAATTGCTCTAAGAAGAGTAGAAAGAGTCCTATTTACCATCTCAGTTTGGCCGTCAGTTTGAGGGTGACATGTAGTGGAGAAAAGAAGCTTTGTTCCTAGTTTGTTCCATAAGGTCCTCCAAAAATGACTTAAGAATTTGGTGTCACGATCTGAAACAATGCTCCTAGGCATGCCATGAAGTCTTACAACCTCTTTGAAAAACAAATCTGCCACATGAGTTGCATCATCCACTTTGTGGCAAGGTATGAAGTGTGCCATCTTAGAAAATCTATCAACTACCACAAAAATGGAGTCCTTACCTTTTTGAGTGCGTGGTAGCCCTATAACAAAATCCATAGACAAGTCAATCCAAGGGAAATCAGGAATAGGCAAAGGAGTGTAAAGTCCATGAGGTGATACCTTAGATTTTGCTTTTCTGCACACAATGCACTTTTCACAAAATTTTTGCACATCATGCCTTAAGTGTGGCCAATGAAAATGTTCATGCAACATTTCTAAGGTCTTTTGAACCCCAAAGTGTCCCATTAGACCCCCCTCATGTGCTTCCCTAACTAGCAATTCACGCATGGATCCTCTAGGCACACAAAGTCTATTGTTTTTAAACAAGTAATTATCATGCCTAACAAACCCATTTTGTGATTTCTTTTCACACGCAGCATATAATTCAGAGAAGTCACTATCATGTTCATACAACTCTTTGATATGTTCAAAGCCAAGTAATTTAGTTTCAAGTGTAACAAGCAAATTATACCTTCGTGAAAGTGCATCTGCTACAACATTTACCTTTCCTTGCTTATGCTTAATCACATACGGAAATTGTTCAAGAAATTCAACCCATTTGGCATGCCGTTTGTTGAGCTTCCCCTGCCCTTTCAAATACTTCAAAGATTCATGATCACTATGAATAACAAATTCTTTAGGCAAAAGATAGTGCTGCCATGTTTGCAAAGCTCTAACAAGTGCATACAATTCTATATCATAAGTGGAATAGTTGAGAGTGGCGCCACCTATCTTCTCACTAAAATATGCAATGGGATGTCCATTTTGAAGTAAAACAGCCCCAATACCCACATGAGATGCATCACATTCAATTTCAAATGATTTGGAAAAATCAGGCAAAGCAAGAATGGGTGCATGTGTGAGTTTGTCCTTAAGTGCTTGAAATGCATTTTCTTGATTCTCTCCCCACTTAAAACTCATATTTTTCTTGACAATTTCATTTAGGGGTGCTGCCAGTGTGCTAAAATCCTTCACAAACCTTTTATAGAAACTTGCCAACCCATGGAAGCTCCTAACCTCACTCACAGTTTTGGGGGTTGGCCAATCTCTAATGGCCTTAACCTTCTCTTCATCAACCTGCACTCCTTTAGAGCTTATGACAAATCCAAGAAAAATCACATGATCAGTGCAAAAAGAACACTTTTCTATGTTAGCA
The DNA here is from genome assembly GCA_024364735.1 of Boesenbergia rotunda. Classification (NCBI taxonomy): domain Eukaryota; kingdom Viridiplantae; phylum Streptophyta; class Magnoliopsida; order Zingiberales; family Zingiberaceae; genus Boesenbergia; species Boesenbergia rotunda. The sequence goes on from JAGFNQ010003263.1 coordinate 596,055, forward strand.
TACAGTCTCTCCTTTCTAAGGACATGCAAGACAGATTTGAGATGTGCTACATGCTCAACCAAACTCTTGGAATATACCAAAATATCATCAAAGTATACTACCACAAATTTTCCTAGGAATTCTCGTAAAACATGGTTCATAAGCCTCATAAAAGTGCTTGGCGCATTAGTTAACCCAAAAGGCATTACCAACCATTCATACAATCCATATTTAGTTTTGAAAGCAGTTTTCCATTCATCCCCTTCCCTTATCCTAATTTGATGGTACCCACTTTTCAAATCAATCTTAGTAAAGAAGCAAGCACCATGCAATTCATCAAGTAAATCATCAAGTCTAGGGATAGGATGTCGATACCGAATTGTGATGTTGTTGATAGCTCTACAGTCCGTGCACATCCTCCATGATCCATCCTTTTTAGGTACCAAAATTACTGGTACAGCACAAGGACTTAAGCTCTCTCTCACCCATCCTTTTTGTAATAACTCCTCCACTTGATTCTGTATCTCCTTTGTTTCTTGAGGGTTGCTCCTATAGGCAGGCCTATTGGGAAGAGAAGCACCAGGAATAAGGTCCATTTGGTGTTCTATTCCCCTCATTGGTGGCAAACCGTGAGGTACTTCCTGGGGAAACACATCCTCAAAGTCCTGCAAAATAGCAACAACATCACTGGGCAAGGAGTTAGTATTAGTTTCGAAGCAAGTTTCCTTGCACAAAAGAAGAAATATAGGTTGCCTTGTCAAATAAGCTCTCTTCACCTCACTTCCTCTTGCAAACAAATTTTCTATTCTTCTCTCTTTCTTTTCCTCGTTCTCTCTTTTCTTTTCCTCATTCTCTCTTTTCTTTTCTTTCCTCATTCTCTCTTTCTTTTCCTCATTCTCTCTTTTCTTTTCCTCATTCTCTCCTTTCTTTTTCTTAAGCTCTCGCTCTTCTTTTCTCTTTTCTCTCGCATTTTTTTTTGATCCGCACAAACCTCCCTAGGTGATAATGGTACAAGTGTGACTTTGTGGGAATTGTGAAGAAATGAGAACTTGTTGGAGAATCCATCATGGTGAGCTCGCCTATCAAACTGCCAAGGTCTTCCAAGAAGAATGTGGCTTGCCTCCATAGGTACAATATCACATAGAACTTGATCTTCATATTTTCCAATGGAGAAATTAATCATCACTTGTTGATTCACCACCAATTCACCACTATTACTTAGCCATTGGAGTTTATATGGTCTTGCATGCGGTGTAGTGTGGAGGTTGAGTTTGGTAACCAACCTAGTGCTTGCCACATTGGTGCAACTTCCACCATCAATGATCATAGAGCATGTTTTACCTTGAATAAGGCAACGAGTATGAAAAATATTCTCTCTTTGGTCCTCCTCATGCTCCTTGGCTTGACTTCCTAATAACCTTCTAACCACCAAGAGATCGCCATCTTGCGCATAGGCTGCTCCATCATGTTCCTCATCGCTTGAAGAAGAAGAATGAGAAGAAGTTTCTTCACTAGAGATGCTCCCATTATCCCTAACCACCATAGTCTTCTTATTCGGGCATTCGGATGCGATATGTCCTTTTCCCAAACACTTGAAGCACTTGATATCCCTGCTCTTAGAAGTAGAAGAAGTAGTAGTAGGAAAAGGCTTCTTAGCGCTTGTTACCTCCTTTGAATTAGAAGAGGAACCCTCCTTCTTTGGCTTGTCCTTCCAATTTGAAGAGTAGTTTGAAGAAGATGGTCTTTTCATAACGCCCTTTCTCTTTAATTGTTGCTCCACTTTCATTGCTTGATGAACTAAGTCTTCAAGCTCCACATAATGTTGTAGCTCTACAATGTCTCCAATATCTCGGTTTAGGCCATGGAGAAATCGAGCCATAGTTGCTTCTCTTTCCTCCTCAATATTGGCCCTAATCAAAGCCACCTCCATCTCCTTGTAATACTCATCCACACTCCTATTCCCTTGGATGAGTCTTTGCAATTTGTTGTGCAACTCCCTATGGTAGTGGGAAGGCACAAATCTCCTTCTCATCAAAGTCTTCATTTCACCCCAAGTGTTGATAGGGTGCTCTCCATACCTTCTTCTCTCCTTTTGCATTTGATCCCACCAAATTAAAGCATAATCGGTGAACTCAAGGGCAGCCACCTTCACTTTCTTTGCATCAGGGTAATTGTGGCATGAGAAGATTTGCTCTATTTTCATTTCCCACTCAAGATATGTGTCGGGGTCATTCCTCCCTTGGAAGGAAGGTACCTTGACTTTCACCCCTCTTAGATCGTCTTCATGTTGATGGTTTCTACCTCCTCTTTCGTGTCTTCGTCCCCCTTCACGCCTCCTTCTTTCTCTTGGAGAACTATAGAATAGGTCACTTCCCGGATGAGATTCTTCATGATTAGAATTTCCCCCATGGTTGGAAACTCTTCCTCCTTCAAGTCGGTCCATCCTTTCATGTAAGCCTTCAAGTTGTCTTTGAAGCATTCTCTCAAAGTGTTGAGTAAGCGCCTCCATTTGAAGCCTATTAGGATCTTGCCTAGGGGAGTTTTCCCCACTCATGCTTGCAACAAAAAAAAAAAGATGACAAGGAAAATTGCACAAGAAATGTTAGAAAGACCTCACCACTCGCCTCACGTGGTTGCACTCAAATTTATCCACTCAGCTTCCTTTATAAGCCCTTAAGAAAAGAACCTTATCAACGATTTTCTCAAGACAACAAGTAGACAATCAAGTGAGCAAGAAACCAACAAGAGAATATGAGTAGAACAAGAGAAATAAACGGTTAGAACAAGAAATTCAGCAACGATCAAGAGCAATGAGAGAAATATTGGGTCCTTTCAATTCGCCAATCTTCCTTCTTTTTTTTTTTTTTTTTGAGTTTAGGACCCAAATAGAGAAGCGATAAATAGAGTTGGAGAAGGAAAACACCAATGGAATACTATGGATGAGAGATTAACAAAGATGAACAAGAACACAAATGAAGAAGAACAAAACGCAAACCTGAAAATCAAGGAGCCAAGGCTCTGATACCAAATGATAAGCACCTTGGAATGGATCGCCTTGAAATTCAGATGTAGGGAAGGATATTGACGCCACACTCAAGAAAGATGAGAGGGTGAGTGATAAGTCATGGGGGTTTCGATCGCCACAAGTTGCCTTGATAAGATCACGATTAGTTCTTTGCCTAAGAACCAAAGGAAGCTCTCACAATAGAGAAAACTCTGATTTCATTCCAACTTAACATGCCTTGGTCATACAAGAGTTCTCCTATATATAGACTTAGTGGAGGTTGAAACATTAACCTCTACCACATTTCCCACTAAGCACTAATTATGCACCATTATCATGCATGCATGCATGCATGATGTTTATTTCCCACAATTCCCTAATACTAGCTTAGGAACTCCCAAAAGCATTAAAAACCCACCAAAAGACATCAAAAATAACTTCAGAAAATTCCCCCAAAAATACCCACGAAAATTGGACACTTGTAGCCCTTGAATGCATCTTGGATCATGTGGTTTTGGGCCTTCAAGTTTTGTCTTCATGTGGGCTCAATTTCACTTTCAATTTGAAGGAATGTGATCCATTTAGTTGTTGCCTCCATTGTGCATTGATCCTTCTTCTCCTTGAGCTCCATTATTAAGCCTTCCAAAGCTTGCTTCATTCTAATAGTCTTGGATCTTGTCATGGGTCCTCCAATTCCTTTCAATGCCTCTTCCTCTATGGCTTTGTCTTGTAAGCTTGTATCCCCTCCTTGGTCCACATCACTTGGGATGGAGGTTGATAAGTCTTGAATGCCACAAGGGGATGCCTTGATAAGTTCTAGTTCAATGAAGAACCAACAAGTGAGAGCCTCACCATGTAGTAGATTGAATAAGCCAAAAGTTCCATGTTGTGGCCGCCACCCCCTATATTTATAGCTATAGGGTGACCTAGAAACCCTAAAAGGCCAAAAGGAAGCACATTTAGTGGAGGCCTATGTAGACTACATAGGCCTATTGAGCTCTTGGCACCATTACAACCCAAATAAAGCTAGAAATTGGGACTAAATTGAACCCACAAAATTAACATATCCTTTTTACATCGAGAAGAGACTAAGTAGACTAGTTAAGCTCATCTAAGGCTTGAATTAGGTTGACTAAGTCATTAAGTGCTTCTTTCATCTTTTTAGCCTTAGCCCTTGTAATTGAGCCTCCTTTGATGCATAATGGATCATCAACATCTTCAAGAGTAGGTTGAGCACGATCCGTATCGTTAGCTTGTTGGGCAACTTGTTCAATTCCTTTGTCTCCATCAATAATATTATCTATATGGTGTGTCGTTGATTATTGAGGGAATCCGTGTCCTAGTGAGTCAGGATGATGATGCCCCCTCGATGAGCTCATAAGTGTCATCATGATAAATCTTGCTAGCGGACAATGAACCATCATGATGAAAAGGTTGAGTGGTACTAGTCAAGGATCAAGAAGATGATTAATTAATATTGTCAGTAATTTAAATTAATCACCGGGCATTCGATATCTTAAACACGGGGAGATGGATGACTCATAATAGGGGGAGCCCATATGAAAATATGGGAGTTGGTGAGGAAGTTCAATGGGGATCCTTTAGTGGAATGGATCTGCATTAATGGATCGGATTTGGATCCATTAGCGGGCCAAGACCCAACTCCTCCTCATGGTCCCTAGCATAGCCATATAAGTACCCCATAAGAGTCATGAAACAAGGCTAATCAATCAATCCAATTCATCCATACAAAACCCTAAGAGCCTCTTCTTCTGTCCCTCACAATATCTCTCTCCTAGGGCATTGGGTTGCGCCGGACCAAAGGGAAGAAGGGAAGAAGCTTTTCTTCTCCTCTCCATTGGGCGTGGAACCAGATCGAAGGGAGCATCACCAGGTGGTGTTCGGCGAGAGAGAAGGGCTGTGAAGGATCGTCGGCAGTGGCTTCTTCAAGGAGGTTGCAGCACCGGCACTAGGAGGAAAGAAGGAAGAAGAAGAAGTTTCATCCTCTTCTTCTTCACCCTTTCCTCTCCATCATTGGCACAGCTTTCTTCTTCCTTGCAGTGCGTATGCTGGGAGCAAGGAGGAGCCACCGGTGGCTGGGAAGAAGAAGGTTCTTCCTCTCTTGGTCGGCGGCAAGGAAGCAGAGGATAGGAGAGGTCTCGGCTAGGGTTTAGTGGGAAGGAGAGCTTTGTTTCTCTTCTTCATTCTTCATCATCTTTTTCCTCCTTGGTCTACATGGTGGATGACTCAAGGAAGAAGAAGGAACTTCCTTCTCTTGGCGGGCGGCAACCCTAAGCCCAAGGGTTTTGGTGTAAGGAAGAAGGAAGAAGGAGGAGGATCGATTGGTGGGCCTTGGTGACTCCGCGTCTTAGTTGATCTTCGCCCACACGTCGTCCAAGAGAGGAGGGTCATACAGTAGAAGACTGCGAGGTAAAAGACAAGGTATACCTCTCTTTAGTTCCATGTTCGTTTCTATTGTTTGCTTTGATTATTCTTATCATCGCATGTGTTTTTCTATTGAACCCAACGAGAAGAAGTCTCAAGAACACACAACAAATGGAACAAAGAGAGAAAGATTGCCTAAATCGAAAAGATGGAGAATGAAAGAAAGAAACCTCGACCCAATGCTTAAGAAAGTACGAACCTTGGTATAGAAGAAGAAGAAGATAGACGCCACAACCTTGGGATGGAGGTTGATAAGTCTTGAAGGCCACAAGGGGATGCCCTGATAAGCTCTAGTTCAATGAAGAACCAACAAGTGAGAGTCTCACTATGTAGTAGATTGAATAAGCCAAAAAATTACCAGTTGTGGCCGCCACCCCCTATATTTATAGCTATAGGGTGACCTAAAAACCCTAAAAGGCCAAAGAAAGCCCATTTAGTAGAGGCCTATGTAGACTACATAGGTCTATTGAGCTCTTGGCACCATTACAACCCAAATTGATAGAGACAAAGGAAGTGAACAAGTTGCCCAACAAGCTAACGATATGGATCATGCTCAACCCACTCTAGAAGAAGTTGGTGATCCATTATGCATCAAAGGGTGCCCAATTACAAGGGCTAAGGCTAAAAAGATGAATGAAGCACTTTATGTGCTAATTGAAGATGTGAAAGCCAAAGCGACCATTGAAGAAGGTTTGACCAAGAGCAAGTCTTACGGCTTGGTCAACCTAATTCAAGCCTTAGATGAGCTTAACTAGTATCCTTAGTCTCTTGTCTATGTAAGAAGGATATGTTAATTTTGTGGGTTCAATTTAGGCCTAATTTCTAGCTTTATTTGGGTTGTAATGGTGCCAAGAGCTCAATAGGCCTATGTAGTCTATATAGGCCTCTACTAAATGGGCTTCCTTTTGGCCTTTTAGGGTTTTTAGGTCACCCTATAGCTATAAATATATGGGGTGGCGGCCACAACATGTAACTTTTGGCTTATTCAATCTACTACATGGTGAGGCTCTCACTTGTTGGTTCTTCATTGAACTAGAACTTATCAAGGCATCCCCTTGTGGCGTTCAAGACTTATCAACCTCCATCCCAAGGTTGTGGCGTCTATCATCTTCTTCTTCTATACCAAGGTTCGTGCTTCCTTAAGCATTGGGTCGAGGTTTCTTTCTTCCATTCTCCATCTTTTCGATTTAGACTATCTTTCCCTCTTTCTTCCATTTGTTGTGTGTTCTTGAGACTTATTCTCTTTGGGTTCGCATCATTTGGTATCAGAGCCTTGGTTTCTCTAAATCGATTTGGTTATCCTTTTCTTTGTGTTCTTGAGTTTCTATCGTATTTTTGTTTCTTTTCTTTTGCTTAGCAAGTCTTACTTGCTTTGTTGCTCAAAAAAAAAAAGAGGAGGAAAAAAAAATTCGGCCAAAAAAAAAAGAAAAATAAAGAAGCAAAGAAAGGAAGGAAGAAAGAAAAAAAGAAGAAAGGTCAAAACAAAAAAAAAAAAAGCAAAAGAGGCTGAAAAAAAAAAGAAGAAGGAAGACTTTGTTTGCAATTTAATTTTCTCATTTCCTTTCAAGTATTCTCATTTCATTTCAAGTTAGCCTAGATTAAGTTCTGGCAACTTTAATTTCAGCTCTTATTTCAAGTATTCTCATTTCATTTCAAGTTAGCCTAGATTAAGTTCTGGCAACTTTCATTTCCACTCTTATTTCAAGTATTTTCATTTCATTTCAAGTTAGCCACGATTCAATTCTGGCAGCCTAGATTAAGTTCTGGCAACGTTCCTTTCAGCTCTTATTTCAAGTACTTTCATTTTCCTTTAAGTTGCCTAGATTCAATTCTGGCAGCCTAGATTAAGTTCTGGCAACTTTCCTTTCAGCTCTTTAATTCACGTTTTGCTATCTTTCATTTCCGCATTGTCCTCAATTTTGCCTAGATTCAATTCTGGCAAATTTCCTTTCAGCACTTATTTCAAGTTTTCAATTCTGCAATTTGCACTTTTATCTTAAATTCCTATCTTTTGTCCTAACACCCTTGGGAATTTTGATAGTCAACGAACGCTTACAAGGTATTTGCCTCAATTCCAAGTTCATGTTCTTTTAAGAGCTAACATTCGTGAGTTAGAGTGTCTGAGTGAAATAGGTTATTCAATGGCAACAAGTGGAGAAGATGCAAGACCTAGAGAATCCCTTGATCAACGTGCTTTGAGACAACACTTGGAACGCATGGAAATTCGTTTTAGTCAGATTATGGACAGATTAAAGAAACAAGATGCTGTAATTGCCGGATTGCGACATAGCCAAGTTGGTAGAGTTCCTTCACGTAATGCTAGAACATATAACCGTGGTGACCATGATGATGATGATGATGATGTATCTGAGGACATTGATGATAGAGCTTCAAGTGGCAGATCGGATCATGCTCGAGTTGGTGGTAGAAGAGGAAGGATGAATGATCATGTGGATAGAAACTTGGGAAATATCAAGATGAGGATTCCTTCATTTCAAGGTAAAAGTGATCCTGAAGCCTATTTGGAGTGGGAAAAGAAAGTGGAATTAGTATTTGATTGTCACAACTATTCTGAAGAGAAGAAGGTAAAACTCGCTGCCGTTGAATTTGTTGATTATGCAATTATTTGGTGGGATCAAATTATTCTAAGCAGGAGAAGAAACAAAGAGAGACCCGTTGGTAGTTGGGAGGAGATGAAGACTATTATGAGAAAGAGATTCATTCCAACACATTACTATCGGGATTTGTATCAACGGTTACAAGGTCTCACACAAGGATCCAAGACTGTGGAGGAATACCACAAAGAGATGGAAATTGCCATGATTCGAGCCAATGTGGAGGAGGACCGAGAAGCAACCATGGCACGATTTTTACAAGGTTTAAATCAGGAAATTGCAAATGTAGTGGAGTTGCAACATTATGTGGAGCTTGAAGACATGGTGCATATGTCCATGAAAGTTGAAAGACAACTCAAAAAGAAGGGATCGAACAAGCATGTGGGGCAAAGTTCTCATTCGTCAACTTGGAAATCTAGTTTGGAACAAAAGAGATGATAAAGTTGAATCAAAGAAAAAACCCGATTTTTCAAAGAATAAAGATGCAAGCTCTCCATTGGTCAGGGAAAAGGAACCCCTCCAACCTTCAAGAAATAGAGATATTAAATGCTTTAAGTGCTTGGGAAGGGGACATATTGCATCACAATGCCCAAACAAAAGAATTATGATTTTGAAAGAAAATGGCGACATCGAGACTGAAAGTGAGTCCGAAGATGATAGTGTCTTGCCCGCATTATTGGAAAGTGATGAAGAGTATCCCGTTGAAGGTGAAGCCCTTGTCACTAGGCGTGCTCTAAATGTGAAGTGAAAGAAGATAATGAAGAACAACGAGACAACATATTTCATACCCGTTGCCATATCAAAGACAAGTATGTAGTATGATTATAGATGGGGGAAGTTGCACTAATGTAGCTAGTACTATTTTGGTTGAGAAATTATGCTTACCTACCACTAAGCATCCTAGACTTACAAACTACAATGGTTAAATGATTGCGGGGAAGTCAAGGTCAACAAGCAAGTGTTGGTTTCATTTTCCATTGGTAGATATCATGATGAGATACTTTGTGACGTAGTACCAATGCATGCAAGTCATCTACTTTTAGGAAGACCATGGCAATTTGATAGGAAGGTCATGCATGATGGGTTTAAAATAAGTATTCTTTTATGATGCATGGTAAACATGTAACTCTTGTACCATTGACTCCTAAACAAGTATATGAAGATCAATTGAGGATCAAAAATGAGAGTGAAAAAAAGAAAAGAGTGTGAGAAAAAAGAAAATGAGAAAAGGAAAAAGAATGGAAAAGAAAAAGAATGTGAAAAAAGAAAAGGTGAGGATGAGATGAGTGGAAAAAAGAATGAAAAAGAAAAGAAATTCAAGAGCAAGAGAGTAAAAAAAGGGAGCTTTTATGCAAAAGAAAGAGAGGTTAAGAGAGCGTTTATGCTTCACAGCCAATGATTGTACTTTTGTACAAGGAGGCCGATTTTAACACTAACGATCTTAACCCTACTTTGCCTAGTGTTGTTAAATCTCTTTTGCAGGAATTTGATGATGTATTTCCTGATGATTCCTGATGGATTGCCACCACTTAGAGGAATAGAGCACCAAATTGATTTCATCCCTGGAGCGCCATTCCTAATCGGCCAGCCTATAGGTGTAACCCTGCTGAGATAAAAGAACTTCAAAGGCAAGTTGAAGAGTTGATGAAAAAAGGGTACGTCCGAGAAAGTTTGAGTCCATGTGCTGTCCCCGTTTTTGGCT